>JAECWO010000029.1:0-692568 GCA_018150735.1 Drosophila sp. 14030-0761.01
AATGCCAATTTATTTAATGGTCTTAAGGGTATATAAACTTCGGCACAGACAAAGTTAGATTTTGCTTTATTTTTCCTTTTAGCATTTTGGTATTTTGGTTATTTGCAATATTAAAATTCAGAAGCAAGCCGAGTTGCCTGCCCAATATGTGTCAGCCAAAAATTCCAATCAAATGAGTTATGTATAAAGCGAAAATGTTTAAAATATTTCAATTCAAACAATACTTATGCGGTCTAGTTGAAAACGTGTTCAATCGCCAGTTTGTTAATCGGCATATGCAAAATATTTTAGATTCGATATAGCTGTGGTCCTGTGGTGAAAAAAAATTAACGAATGTGAAATATGGGAAAAGAGATAACTAAAAAATCAAATAGCTAAGATAAATAATTAACCACGAATTGTCGAACAAACATTGAGAGAGTGAAAAAGTCCAATTATCGTAGTTGACTTCATTAGTTAAGTTAAGTATGTTTTGTAATGAGTTTTCAATATTTTTGTACTATAAAATTGAGTGAATATTTCAAAGTATCGGTCACAGCTGCGGTTAGTGTTCGGAAGCTTTTTAAAAGCATGTTTGCTCATGTCTCATTTCTTCACATTTTGCCTAAGTTTAGTTTGTCAACTTATTGCTTAGCTTGGCTCTGTGCCAAACCGAATGTCACTTAAGTTGTCAACACTCTTCTCCACACACACACACACACACACACACTCAATCATATACCCACATGTATATCCACATCCACATCCACACCCACACCCATAAAGATAGCCATTCATGTACGATGTACGCACGCACGCCTCTTACACATCCATCCACACCTTAAATACCCAAATCAAAAAATAAATGCTAAACACTGGACTGTCCACTGTCTGCTCAGCCTGCTCCCCATCCAAAAGAGGCCACACAGAAATTGTGGGGTGTAGGGGTGAAATGGGGAGTCTATCGAAAAATGCTGATGATATGATATTTAGAATATTTTCCTTCTTTTTTTTTTTGTTTTGGGAGGAGGGAGGAGGCCTCTGGGTTGAAAAATTCCTGCCGAGCATAGCAAATATTTATTTAATGCTTTTGAGTGGACAGCCGATAACCAGAAGACATGGCAGGGTTCGTCTAACATGCAAAGGGGCCATAATAAAGCTGTAGTTGTTGGTTTTTCGAGAGGGGGGGCTCAGTAATGGGGTGGTTGGTCGGTTTGGTTGGTTCAGGGCTTGGTTGATTTAAGGTGGTTGAGCTTGGCAACTTTGTAGTTAATTTCAAGCCATCAACTGCAAGGCAAATGTTGCTTTTGTTTGCCATTTTGCCCATTGTTGTCTGTTGTCTGCTGTCTGAGCCTGCCAAGTGCTATAGAAATGCCACTAAACAACAATAAGAGGACGGTATGGGCGTGGTTTCTATTATATATCAGTGTATGTGTGTGTGTCTAGTTTTAAGTGCCTCAAACACACACACACACACACACACACACATACACGTATAAATCACATTGTTGAGCAGTTTTAGCGTGCACACGGTGCAGGTAATGTCTGCGCATAAAAGTATGCAATAAAATATTTGCAACGTCCAGACATTCCAAGTGAATTTTGTAGACCGCAAAATGAAAATGTCTTAATCCATGGTCGGCTTTAAGGTGCAAATTTCAATGGCATTGTGGTTTCATTAGCATTAACAAGCCAGTCAGTCAGTCGCCTTGTCAACACGCCCACCATCCACTAGAAACAATATTTATGTGCAGGTTAACAGCATCAGGACCAGCCCAGCCCAACCAAGCCATGTGAGGAGTGTGAGATGTTTGGGTCTGTTTGCTTGCCAACCTGATTACAAAACTCATAAAGTCGCCATGAAATTCAAACAATGCGTTACGTGCATCGAATGCCAAGATCAACATACTCTAACCGAACCCACATTTAAAGGACACAAAGAAGGAAACGCTCACGCACACGCACATGGGACGAACCCATGCATAAACAACATTTTTGTTTGACCCAAACCCATATCGTAGCCCAAGTTGAATGTTGGAAAAAAGACGTGTGAAGGCATCTTTCGTTCACTCTTTATTACATTTTGATTATTGCAATCTCGTTTCTGTCTGACAGAGGGACCAGCAGCAGCAGCAGCAACTTCAAAGGCGTTTTGTGATGCCGATAAAACTGATTTACAGTCTCTTTCACAGTGAGAGTGAAACTGAAAACAACATTAGAGAAATCACATAGAACCGCACGAGTTACGCATTAAGTTGGCAACTTTAAAAGCATTTCTTAGATATGTTCTCTATATCTATATATATGTATATTAATGCGCTTGGACCGCAAAAACGATTTGTCAAAAGTGGTTTTTACTTGTGGATTATGAATACTTTGCTTAAATTTAGCTGACAGCAGAAAATTATTACACAATGATTAATATTTATTTGCGCAACCCACTGAGCAGACGTCCGCATCCGCATCCAAGACCCGAGTCCACTTTCAATTCCAACTCCAAGTCCAACTTTGTATCCGATTTCTTGGCCACAACAAGTGACAACGTGCTGAATATTTTTTCTAGCATTTCCCCCTCTGCTCAAAGGAAACCAAAAAAAAAAAAAGAGGCATTTAATTTAGATTTATGCCCGAGCCGGTATTGTGACAGCAGGACAGCACTGAGAGGCCGTTTGGCTGGCTGGCAGGGAGCAAAATACAAACACAGCGAGTCCTGTGGAAAATTATGATATTTGCCGTCTTGGGCCCAGCTTGGGCTTCCCATGTTTGCACGCCGCCTGATAAGTTATCGAACAATAAAATAGCCTCAGGCCTGAGGAGCCAGGAGCCTCTGTCAGTTGACGTTGCCGAGCGATGAGGGCATAAGTCGACACACAAAGCAAATAAGGATATGCGCAAATAAAATGGCAATAAATCAAAGCGATTGACGATCTCGGGATGCGGCTGGCCTCACCGATTAAGGCCTCAATCTCGAACATAGTTGCGATTTCTCATATAAATCGTCTTGAGGTCGAAAAGTGATTTTGATTGTTATTTGTCTGGCCACAGTCAATCAGTGTGGCTGGCTTCTTGGCTAAGTGCTTAGTCGCGAAATTACTCACGATTTGACAGGGCTTGCTTGTATATATCTATTTATTGCTTTTCGTTCACTGCAAATATTGTTGCTCATAATTTATGCCAAGTTGCATGCATGGCAACCGAAATCAATGCAGCGGAAATGTGGACCCCAGCTAAGGGGGTGGGGTGGAGGGAGTTGCCATCTGCCAATGTCAATAAAGAAACTTCATTATAAATTATCCAACTGACAGTTGCAGTTGCAGACGCCAGAGCAGAGAATAATAATAATAATAAGAGGCAGACGCCAAGATGGCGCGGGACGACCCATCCGAATCCTAAGTGAATGAATGGCAGCTCTTACCCACACCGGAGATTGTTTCAATCTGCTTAAGCGACAAAGACGATCGAAGTCAAAATCGAAGACCAAGCCCCCCCTCCCCAGAGGCAATCCAGATCCAACCATTTACAATCATTTCTCTCTGACATACTTAATGGTCATTGGAAATGATTGTTGTGTTAAAAATTGTTGTATAATTGTGCGGAAATGGCGGCGGAGAGGAGAGGCCAGGCACTCTAGTCCGCTGCACTCTCGTCAGAATGCCATGAATCACATAAAAAGCAAATGTCGCCATCGTCAAGTTAAAAGCTTTATGCAAATCTTTTTTGTCATTATTTTCCCTGTTTTTCTTTTTTTGCTCCGAATGAAAATTGTATCGAAGAGCTAGACCGGAGGGTCTATCAGTTGAATGGGGCAAAATTGAGTGAGTGGAGCTGAGTTGGGGTTGGGTTCGGTTGGGGTTTGTCTCCAGTTAAATGCAGCTTAAGAGAAGTGTTTGCAATTAGGTGCAATTGTTTGCGAGCAAGTAGTACTTGAGATGAGTACGTTCCAAGAACATGATTCAGCTTAAATCTATTATGTACTTTTCACTGTCAGTTTCAAAGATGGGCAATTTCTTGTTGCCTATTAAAGTGAATTGTAGAGAAAAAAAACTTACAAGGGATTTGTTTATTTGGTAATAATATTCATGAAATACTGCCAATTATTGATAACTTAGTAATCTTTTTTTTCAGCATCCTTTGTTGCTTCGTATGGCGACAATTAAGATGGCCTGTCTGCCCATTACCACCACCGCCCACGTTTTATGGCTGCCATTTTAAAATATATTAAAAAAAATGCGAAAGAAAATAAGGAGAACAAATTGAAATGCGTGCCAAGAGGCGTACTCGTTTGCTTTATTGGCACCAGCAGCCAAAGCCGACATCGGCATTGACATCTCCCTTTTTTTTTTAGGTGGAGGTGACTGCGGTTACTGGACATTAGGGCGTCGCAGGCATTTGAGCCCAGCGGTTGCCACAACAGCCTCCAGGATCGGGCGTACGAGCATTATGTTGGAGCGTGTACATGATATGGTGTCATTAAATACACATTACCATGCAGCATACCAGGAGAGGCGTCGATAAGGACACGGGCTGCGGGCAGCGGACAGCAGCAGTGCCAACAATGCGTTGACTGAAGCAGCGCAACAGTCGAGCAAATGGCTATTAAAAAAAAAAACAGAGAAAGCAAAAATATAAAAGGAAGCGCACAGAGAGAGAGAGCGGAAAACGAAGAGGTGGAGGAGGGAATGGCAGACATAACAAATTACAGCATTTCGACAGCAGCAGCAGGAGGAGGAGGAGCGTCATGTTCTGGTGCTGCTGCTGATGGTGTTGCCGCCGTTCAATGGGCACCCATGGCATTGGCAATGGCCACTGTGCCGGTGACGATGATGGCGACGGTGTTCAGTTTCAATTGTGCTCGTAAACGTGGCTCCAAATTGGCTCCAAGCGAATAATTCATACGAAACACTTTCGCACCGTGCGCGCCTTGCCATTAGCCAGTATTCCCCCCCCACTTTCCTGTAACCGTGCCCGGTTACGCCCCATATAACCCCACGATTGCATTTACAGCAAATTATTTATGGCTGCGGCAGACACGAACAGGAAGCGAATATGCGCTGCCAACTTTACGTCTATCAATATTTTATGAAACTCTGTCTGCAGGACGTTCGCTAGCAGCCGCAGACAACGCAGAGAGCGAGAGTGCCAACGAAAGGGACGACCAGGACAAGGATGAGAACTAGGACTAGGACTAGGATGTGGGTATCTGCTTACTACTTGCTGCCTGCTGCCTGTCGATATCCGGTTAGATGAGTATCTAAATTGCCTTTACTGTTGATGAATTAGCGCCGGCTGCCGGTCCTAGATGCGCAGAAGGAAGGAGCACACCATCGGCATGGGGTTGGGGGGGTTGGAGGGGTTTGGGGGCAAACGCTTTGACTGCCTGCCTGCCTGCTACTATAAGATAAGCCACCATCAATGCCGTCAGTCTTATAATAGAAATTTCAATTTGTTTTGAATGATTTCAGGCACATCATCACCCCATAGGAAGACTTACGCCACGACCTTGCCAAAAGGCCAGAGTCATGTTCACATTGATTGGAAATGAGGAGCAACAAGGTGCGTCTAATTTATCAAATATGAATGTTTCCTAGGCTAAAGTGGGAATGTTTATATATACTTGAATAAAATTATATGTTTGAAAACTTCAATAGAAAACTATGATTTTCCGCAAGGAAGTTATTGCCTTAATACTTTTACTAACTGCGGTTGGTTCCTGGCTGACTTCCCGCCCCTTGTTTTTCCCCCCCCCCAGCTTATCACCATACTCAATGCCTCTGTCTTGGGTAACATTCTGCCCACCAAGATGAGTCACGAGCAACTGGCATTGCAATGTGTGAGCATTGGCACCGCCTACATTTGCCTTTTGTACCCACTGAGAGCCTTCGAACTACTCGCAAAGGAGGCGACAGATGCGACTAGTTGTAGGTGGAATTTGCTTTAGACTCTTTGTTACTCAGTGTTGTTTGCTCTCCCTAGCTTATGGTTATGCTGGTCATCATGATTTTGGCCAATTTGGTGACCTTTGTTATGTTTTTGCATGCTTTAAATCTGAGATTGCGTCCTCCACAGATATCAGTGAAATCTTCTGTCTATAATCACAGTTATACTACTTTTCATGATTGTTGCCGTTCAGAACAGAACATTAAGACTCTTAAGATTAAGGCTTGATTTTCGAAATTGATGTCCTGACGCTCATTCATTTTGATTTCGATGAAAAATCGCTTGCGCTAGTGCTCCTGGCGGACGAGTGAAGTAGTTATGATGCGAGTGCATATAAAATTTTGGTTCTCATGCATTTCGTGTCGCCGGCATTGCAATAATATAAATATTATACGGCGGCGTGTGGCAACGACAACGCCAACGACAAGCACCAGCAGCGACATCCCACTCTCAAAGACCAGGTGACTGCGTCTGTGCATTTTCTTTTTGCAGGTGATAAAAAATATGTGAAATGTGTAAGAATAAAATGTTGATAGCGCCCAGAACGAAGAGCGAATGCTCTTGAACTAGTCAGAGTCAGAGAAGTGTGTTCAAATTGAATCATATAAGCAATTGGCTTTACCTATCTCTTAGAGCAGACATAAACTTGAGCTCTTAAGGTTGATCAAAAGAATATAAATTTTATATTTATTTTATATAGTCATAAAAATTTATATAACTTTTTCTTTTGCCAGAGTATAAACATATCAGTAAGAGCGCCAGTCGCGGCAAGTCATCGTCTTTATCAAGTCTGAGAAGGAAAAACTCATAATACACTCACACACAAACACACTCACACACACACACATGAGCAGCATGTATTGCATTTTGCATAATGAAAACTCGCAGACAGAACAATTTTTCAGTGCCACACAAACGAAGTTAAATATCAACTTAAAGGCTTCTCAAACAGAACTTTTCAAGCGTAAAAAGTTAAAGTTAAGTTTTCGAAGAGCGGCATAAGGAGAGAGGGAGAAAGGGAGAGGGGCTAGCTAATTACGCTCGAATGGTTTGCCCATCAAAAGTGACATTTCGGCAAAGCCTGCAAAGGCAGCAATTCAAGCCAACTCAAGGGCTTACAATAAAATTTCCAGTTAAGTTATTGCCGCGCGCCGCTGCCAAAAACAACGCTGAAAACTGACTCGAAAGTAATTCGAAATTTAATTGCGTATAATTTAGAATGGCGAAATGTTTGCGTGCGTTTAATTAACTGAAAAATAAAACAAACGAACAAACGAACCCAAAAAAGTAAACGAAAACAACAAAACAGAAGAAAGCTAAGTGGCAGCAACTGGCGGAAATAAAACACATTCAAAGGACTAAATTAATTTGGACACAGCCGAAGTTTCTATACCTTTGGAAAAATCTACAAATAATATTCCACATTTTTGAGAGCTTCTTTAATGGAAATAATTTGGAAAAACTCATAACTGATGAGTGATTTGCTAAACTGGGCTGCAATTAATTAGCAAAAGGAGCGAATAAGATTAAAAAATGAATATTCCCCTTATCTGAAAGGGCAAATGTTTAATGTTAAATGCCAACTAATTAAATTTCGGGCATGGCATGACAGTCGAATTTCAGTCGGATACTGAATTCAAAATTTATTGTTGCATTTAATGGCCCAGCGCATGCGGTTGTCCTTGTCCTTGCTATTATTTCACTTGTCTTTTTGCTTGTTGTTTTTTTTATTTTTGTTCAACACTTTTTATTGCGTATACGCAGTGTATTACGAGTAAACTGTTTTTAGCATGGAAATAACCAAAATAAAAGATGGTGGAATGTGTTATTTGGGGGATTGCAATAACAAATAATCAAATGATCCAGAACCACACGGACCACAAGCGCCACACGCACCACACACACACCACTGAACTGCGCTGCATATGATTGTCGTAATTCTGTGGGTGTGTGTGTGTGTGTGTGTGTGTCAGGCTCAGTGTGGTCATCAGGGCAAATGAAGCCAATAAATGGGATTGCTGGCACGAAACTTAACGCCCCACACAACCCAGAGAGAGAGAGGAGAGAGACGGACAGACAGACAGACAAGTACGAACACGCACACAAAAATGGACAAATTACGATAACAGAGTCCACAATAAACGTAAGCGAAAAATCGCGTGAAAAAGTCACTCATGTAAGCCGATAAAGATTGAATAATATTTTTACATATTAACACGTCATTATTAATGCTTGTCGCACTTAATATTTGCATATATACATATATAGTTGATTTACTTAATATTCCTTTTTTATATGTATACGTTAAGGTGTATTTTTTTACATTTTATTTTGTATGAAAAGAAATCGTTGATATAATTTGCATGCAATTTCATGGTTACAGGGTATTTTCAGCACTCAAACACAATCGTTTACTCTGGGCTAAGTGGACGAATCCATGGCCATTAAAAATGTCGTGTGTGTGTGTGTGTGTGTTTGTGTGTGTGTATTTGTACAATTATTGAAATTTTGGTTTGCTTTTTTATTCCTTTAATTATGTAAAACGAGAAGAAATGTGGGTCAATTAATGGCCAGGCCAACGATTGTTGAACTTAACAATTTAATGCATGGCAGAGGGACAATGGCAAACAATTGGCAGAAATTGAAATGCCAATCAGCCAAGGGCGAATCTCTCTCTCTGGCCACTGTCATTGCAATTGCTGCACTGGTTCATTGTACGCATAAATTATGCTGCCATATGTCCAGGCAACTGAACACCCTGTATCCATGAAGTGTGGTGAGGGAGTATGCAATCAACCTATTCGTTAAAATTTAAAATTATTCTGTGTTAGGGTGATATTTTAGCATTTTACAAAGTATTACTTTCATTTAGAAAATATGCAAAATTTCCGTATTTTTTTAACTAGGGTATCACCATTTAACTCCCTTTTAACATGGCTTAAAATGGTTTTTTTCTCTCTCCTTTTTGGCGGCATTTTGAGACTGTCAAGTGCCGCTTGTGTGTGTGTGTGTGGGTTAAAATTTACGAGCTATGGACGGGGTAGTAACAGCTTTCGTCTAATTGCCGTTGGCATTATGCCAAATGTCTGTAGTATAAAAATTTGATGTTTACCCTCTTCTCTCTCGACCATTAAAGTTTTGCAGCAGAAGCCAATGCATTGCAATGCAAATGCAATAGAAAACCATTGAATGCCCCCTGACTTCATCGATCGATCAATCAATCAATCAATCTATCTAACAGCTATCAATCAATAGCAGACATTCGTTAATTTCCATGGCACCCAAAGCTATTCGATATTGTGTTTAAAATAGTCAATTTGATTTTCCAGTCACATTGTTTTTTTTTTTAAATTAGATACATAAACCGTATGTGAAACAATTCCTAGAATTATTTATATCAATCAGTTTGCTTTTTAACTCTCAGTTGGTATAAAGTTTTCACAATTTTTCTTCAGAATTTACTTTTTACCACAATGGACATAGCTCGGGAGAGGTGCAAGGCAAAAGCAGAGCTGAATTTTGAACAAGGTGAAGATGGTAAGTGGGAAAAAGGGATCTGTATGGAATCGGTAACTAATTATTAGGCCAAGTAGAAAATCCTGAAGAAGCCGAAGCTGAGCATGAAAACTTAAATGTGGAAGAACTAGGCGAAGAGATGGCTGATAACGATAACGTTTCCATTAGCTCAACGATTGTCAACGTGAACAGCGGCAGTGAGGAGGAAGTGCAGCAGGATGTGGTGCCACAACGCCAGCTAAACGATCACCGCTTGACTCCTTATAAGTGCAACGTTTGCAAGACATATACCCGGGGAGCCGTCATAACCATATGCGGACATTTATTTTGCTGGACCTGTTTGTGGCCCACGCTGGAGGATCTAGTTAGGCCATATTGTCCACTTTGCCTGCGACGATTAAATCTGCACGAGGACATTTTTCCATTCCATGGTGAGGGACCATATGACAGTGCTAACGATGCCCATGATGTGGCCCAGCCGGGCAATGTGGAACGCCCATCGGGCATGTATCTAAACAGATATCATCCGGAGTGGTTTGCTGTCAACGAAGTCGAACGTCGCCACTTGGATGCGCTCATCCAAAGTGTTACGCAGAGAGATCTCTACGATGTGCTCAAAAAGATGCCGTACTCTCATCCATTTATTGTGTCTTGCATAACGTTTCTAAATTGGATTCAGTATCCCTTTGCACTCATGCTGGTCATTCTGTGGGGCATCTTTTCATTGAGTTAAATGGAAGAATCTCAACATTTTCGAGTTTAATAGAGAATTTCGTATATATAATAGTTTCTGGACTTTCATTAATCTTACTTATGCCAAATATCTACGACATAAATCGCAATAAATTTCTGTACATTTTTGGAGCATTAAAAATATTTCCTAACTAAATTCAACTTTTGTTGTTGCAAATTACTTGTTATTATTGTTGCAAGCAGCAACTGGGAAGTCAGGCCAAACACGAAAATATTTCATAAAGTCGCCGGCAGAGTTAAAGTTGTTGCATGCCCCCAAGAGGGCGAAGCAGGCGAAAGAAGCCTGGCCATGGCCAGCTGAAACAATACATTCCACAAACATTTACTCAAAACTTTGGAGAAGAAGCTTTAAAGTGAACAAACTTGCTGCAGAACTTATTTCAATCTTGCGAAGCAAGTTTTAAGGCTTAATTATAGACGGAAGTCGGAAAGTCGGTCAATTAATTAATTGGTAGGGAACAATGGATGTATCAGTGTAGTCACCTTTCGGCCAGGGATAATTCAATCGACTGCCGCGGTTTCACGACCATTTCACACTAGCCTTGAAATGCATTCTGGCCAATATTTATCATTAATTAGGGCTATATGCCATGGGGGTCCATCCCATCATATTGGCGTGGCCAAAGCCGGGCGTCAGAAGTTAATGCGCGCCCAGTTACGTGAAGACTGTAATGGCGACGAGACGACACGGCAATGGCAATGGCAAACTACAACTACAACTACAACGACATGGACAACTGGCGGCAGCTTCTGCATCCTGTGATTCTGCTTTATTATTGCAGCTTAAATGGCATTTGTTGGCTTCGTGTGTGCGTGCGGAAAATCCATTGCCTGCCTTTTGGGAAAACATGGCAATGGCCCCGGCCTCAGCCCCGCCACCAACACCAACAACGACACCAACACCAACACCGTCTGCAGCAGCGTCACAGAAAATTGATGCGTTTTAAATTGCATTAAATTTCATGCAACTTAATCCTCGACACTCTCACACAGACACGAACCTCGAACATAGATGGGATGCGAAAAGGGTCTTCCCTTTCCTTTACTTTCTTTTCACGTCGTTGGCTCTGTGCAAATTAAATTAATTTTGTTTGTCTTGTTGTGTCTAGGTAGTTATCATCAATACATGCCTCCGCCTCCCAACTAACTAACTATATAGTTAGATCTTGAGCTCGATTTCTGCATGAAATATGCCAATAATGAACTTTCAGTTTCAGCTAGTTTGCCTCCAGACGCGTTGCTGCTGATGGTTGGGCAATTTCTTGAGGCAACTTTGATCGAGATGCATCAAGTGGCGGCAAGGCAAATATTTAGCAGTAATTAAATGGAATCAGCGAGGGCAGCTCATCAGAAGCAGCTACAGGAAATGGAGGGGGGGAATGGGAAATGGCAAAAGGCAGAGAAAAGTACCGACAGGCATCATTAAAATCTTCCGCCGACTGCACAACAAAGCGCAAGTAAATTGCTTGGCAAGTGAGCGAGTGTGTGCGTGTGTGTGTGTGTGTGTGTGTGTGTGTGTGTGTGTGTAAGAGTGCTTGGCTACTTTTCCTTTTTTTATTTCGTCAGGCTTTGACAGACATTTTGCTCAATTTATGCTACCATGTAACACATGACATATACATAATTACATTTACCGTACGCATTCCGCAAATTGTAAAAGTGACAGAGAGAAGAAGGAACAAGAAGGAGGAGGAGGACCAGGAGGAACTGCTGCAACAAAACTATTACATGTCATCAACCATTGGCCCCGTCTCAAAGGGGGTCCGGGTCGGTGGAAATGGCTAGCCACACAATTTGGGTGGCTGCTGCATCATTCTGTCTTGCCAGCGGCAGTAATTTTCATTTCAATTATAGTATCTGTCGCCCAGGCATTCGAGACGAGAGAGGAGAAGAGAGAGGAGAGGGTAGAGAGGTGAGGGTTACGGGTCCTGACTGTGGCTTTTATTCATTACATAATTACTGTTGTGTTTGCATTGCGGCAAACGGCAATGGTCCCCGGATCCCCAGGGGGAAAAGACGTAAGTGTTGCTAGTGGATGTGATTATGAGTAATTGTCAAGGTTAGTTAAGAAGCTCTCAGCTCTGAGAGTTAAATTTAAAGCTGATTGCCAACTAAATCCTTATAGAGAATAATGCACATAACTCCACTTGGACTATTGTTATTAGACAAATTCATTTTCTTGGAGTGCTCAACGCATTCAAATCCCATAAATACATGCCCATTGTTGCCACAAATTTTTCCATACAGAAATATACAGTAGTAGACAATGCCAGACACATGCCCCCACCCATACACACACACATACACACCCATGCACACTCAGTTGCCGTCTCCCTCCATTATGTTCAAAATAGCATGCACTATGCACACTTCCGTTTCCGCTTTTTGGGCTTTGCAGGCGTTGCAATTGTCGCTTGTTGCAACGACAGTCGGGATCTCTCTCTCTGTCTCTCTGTGGGTGTTACAGTCTGGCGCACATGGCGTATACTTTATGCATAACTAATGGCTGCTTAGTATATTGTTTAATTTATCAAGCATGAATTATTTATGTCGATCTGTGTGTCGTCCAATGCAATAAACTGAATGGCAAAACTTAAACTTCACCGACTACACTGAAAACAATACATTTGCCTAAAAACGAATGGTCGCCAAAATGCAAAAGTTCATTTCTTTCCGCATTTCAAAGTGTATAGGTATGTAAATAAATTGCATTATTGTTGGGCCTGTCGAACAAATCAAATTTATGTGCTCTAGAAGGATGCAAAGTCTTCCCAATGGCTGGCTGGCTGCTGGCCATTTGGCCATAATAAATTGTTGCATTGTTGCCAGTGGCAAGTTATAGTAGCAACTTGTTTCAATTGAATTGTACATTGTGCAGGTGTCAAGTGCTTTAACTTACTTGCAGTTTGCCAGATTAATTGCTGATAGAGTCAAAGCAATTTACGCCAATGTATTTTACAGTGAAAAGCGGAATAAACTTTAAAAAGTTGGCTTAACAAGAAGCAGTTACAAAAAATGCCACAAAATGTCCTCTGCTTTTAGTTAGAACTAACGAGATGAGGTTGCATAGACAAAGATAGAGAGAGAGGCCTCACTATAAGCCTTATTGTGTATAGATAACGTGTCTATTCAGACGAAAACTGATATGACTACAAAACCAGATGCAAAACGCGAGCACGATGACAACAACGGCAACGGCAACAGCAACACTAACAATCCAAAGTTGACTTCCTCGTGCTCGTGCTTTTAGCCAACAACAAGTTGGCCAAAAGCTAGAGTTGGGGAAAGAAAAAAAACTGTTGCATACTTTTATGCCAGGCCACAAGCCACTAGACCAGACCCGACCAGACGACATTCAGTTTCTCGCTCTTGTGAGACGCTTATCACCGCAAAAGTTTTTCCCACTCTGGGACCAAAGTCAGACCTGGAGTCGACGGTGACTCTGGACGCCTGATGCCGAGCCGAGCCATGCCATCCCAGGTCTGTCAGCGCTAAAAGTTTGCAGGTTGTCAGGAGTTTGATCTTTAAAAATTCGCCATTAAATTATAAATTGCGTTTGGGGGCCACACAGAAAGAGATAGAGAGAGAGAGGGAGACAGAGATTGCTCAGATTGACAAGAGCTGCTCGACTGATGTCGAAAGTTTTGCAGTTTCTATTTTAATTGCCATTATGGCTTTGTAATTATAAGTGAAAGACGATATTACATATTGTCAAATGTCTGCAATGTTTAATTAAAGCAGGATAAAGTGCAATTTGCATGCATAGTTGGCTAGTTCCACTTTCATTCTATTTTTATCTGTAAGTATTAATGAAAATGGTAATTTTAAAATTGGAAAGTCCGAGTTTTCCCTTTTGATTTGCGATAAAACCTCAAGCCAATAACAATCCCGGCGTTAGCCACTAATTTCGGGGTCAACATTTTTGGGTTGTTGGCTTTTACGTAAATTGAATAGCCGCTTTTTTCCATAGCGAATGTTTGGCTATTCCCTGGAGTGGGAGTCGGGAAAGCCATTTAACTTTTAATCCATCAAAATGCTTTCGACAACCCTGTCGCCTTTTTTCAATGTCAATGAGTATAAAAGAGAATTATTTTAACGCCACGATAAAAGCAACAGAAAAAAAACATAAAATGAAACAGAAAAGAATGGAAAATGGGAAAAATAACAAAATGAAAAGAAAATCCAGACAGACAACAGACCGTCTGTCTGCCACATCCATGTCGAAGGCAAAAGGCATCTCTTTCTATTTCAAGTATTTTGCATTTTACATTTCACATTTCAAGCAAATGAATTCGCTTCCCCAGAGACAATGAAGCGGCGCGACTTGTGACTTTGTTGTTGTTGCTGCTGAGAATTGTTATAAATCTGAACGTAATTGTGTAAAACTTTTTGGCAAACGCAAGTGAATTTTGTTCCTTTTTTCTGCCTTTTTTCTGGGTAAATTGGATTATAATTTATTTTAATTGGTGAAGAGAGAGAGGCAAATGCATGTAGAAAACGAGCAAGCAAACAAACTGGCAAACAAATAGACAAACAACAAGTTGTAGGTAACAGAAATAAAGGACTGAACAAAGAGAGCGAAATAGGTCTGCCGTCTGCATATGCCAGACGAGATGAGGCCCAAATGAAAATTAGCCACAAAATTACGCAGTCTGATGCCGCTTTCATTAGTCTAATTGTGACTCTTGGCCAGGCGTGCGTACGGAGTCGACCCAGCTCAGTGATTGGCCTTACCTTTTTAGCCCCAAAAAGGTTTGGACACAAAAGCCGGCACGAAACGATGCGTGACAGTGTTAAATTGTAACCCCAAGTCGCTCCACTCTCTCTCTTACTCTGTGTGTGTGTGTGGCTTTTAATTAGAGGCAAACAAAAGGAGGCACACAGCTCGGCGAACACCTTTCACAACCTTAGGCTCAGTTACATATTAACATATGTAGGCTGATATGTACGTATAAATGGTAACCAAAACTAAAATGGCCAACTGCAAAGCCTTTGACACAAGCCAAGCCAAGCCAAAAGTCCAAAGAGCATGATATGCTCGGGTGTGCAAACTACCCAAATATCTGGCCACAATTAGGCGACTTAGTCAGACCAGGTGAGTGGGCGTTAGTAGATGTTATTGTGCCACTTTCAGCCAGAGCCCGAAAGGAATGTGAATCGTATACTACATATGTACATGTGTATGTGCTACCCGGAACACTGGATATCAAGACAAATAACCGTGCCAGCCACTACACAAATACACTCACAAGTTCCTAAAGTTTCTGTTGCCATTTCCAACTTCAGTTGCTCCAACTCCAGATCCAGCTCGGATGTATGTGTATGTGTCAACGGAGTGAGTGGTAAACATGAGCACGTTTGACTGCTTTTAACCTTTTGGTTACATTTGTTTTGTGGTGCTGAGTGGTGTGGCTGGTGGTGCTGCTCCTGCAGCATACATACATACATATATAGTATGTTGTATACTAAATTGCACTGTTGCTCTTTCCCAATTGAGTTCAGGACTTGATTTCAAAATGTTGCCATATTCATCATTTCAGACCACAAAAACAAAGCAACTAGTGAACTTTTGCAGAACTAATTTACAAACGTGTTTTAATTAGTCATTTGTTACCATTACTAACTTTAAACCTTGAGAGAAATAATTGGCTTATTGCAAATCATTTTATGTTGTATTTAGTTGTATAAATTGGTTTCTGACTTACCTTTTCCATATCTGTCTTTCCATTGATATAGTTAAGCAATATCTGAAAAATAAATAATAAACACAAACTGTTTTAATTATTGTTGTTATTAACCTTTTTAAGTTAGTGATTACCGTTTGAATTAGATTCAATATAGTTGAATGATGGGAACGTCGCTTACATGCTATCAAAAAGCTTAATTGTTTTTGTGCCCTTATTATCATATGGGAGCTAGTGGTGCGCTAACACAACATTCCGCTAAAACCGCTAAATTGTTTTAGCGAGTTCTTAGCGATATCGATTTTGAAAAGTATCGGATAATGGAAAGGCTGTTATCGCTGTGGCGTTAACCTGCACTAGACAGGAAGGCTAAAGAAATCTTCCAGCGAAAGTAACCGAATAATAAAAAACAAGGCTGTTACTTTTTTCAAATTTTGGCGGAAGAAAGTTTCACATAATACAAAAAATTAAAATAATAAGAATAGAACTTAATAGAATTCAATGGAACTTTAAAAATTTTTATTAAAAGCTGAAACATTATTGCAAGAAAATGTTTTTAATTATATTATCTAGTTTAAAATATGAATGCCTTCATGAAGAGGAAATTACATAAACTTTGATAAATTTTGAATGATTACATGAAAAGTAATTAAAGCACATTCAAAGTGGGAGCATGTGGTTTATGCATCTTAAGAGAAGTGCTCCAATTAGATCGTCTCGCTTGATTATGCTTATGCTTAATTTCAACACTCTAAGTTTTAGGTATGAATACATACATTTGGTATATGCGTATATCCTTGCATATTTAATGTATCCTTTTTTTTTTTTTTTTGATACACAGCACTCATGTGTGCGCTTTGCGGTGTGCATTATGTGCGCTAATTGAAAAGCTCGCCCTCCACATTCAAATCAGCTGGAATCAATTAAAAATTCAACATTTGTTCATATGTCAGTTATAAAACATATTCAGGCAATCCCCAAGTGGCACACCCTCGCCCTTTAAAATTTTCATAAATTTATGCACCCTCCGAAACTAATTTTTGCCAATTTGAAATGGGGGAGAGTTTCCATGTTTTTCCAACTCCTCACCCGCATCGCCCTGGCTTTTATTGGCATATTCTTGATATAACCTTCCCTGCTCTGGTCCGAGTGGTCGTGCAGCGTGGGGTGCAGCGACCTCGACCATATTTTGCAGTTTCAATTGCCCTTTTTTCATGGGTGTAAGTGCCATTTAAATGCAGCTCACAGCCCAGTTTCTCACCTTGTAGATTCGACCCAGAAGTTAGGGCCATAAATTCCAGGAGTTGCCATTAAAAATTACAATCGCTGACAGCGGGCACGTTCCGGCGAAGCGCTTCCTTGCCACAAACCCCGTGTACTTTTGGTCTTCTGTGTGTTTCTGCTCGTGTTCGTTTTATTTATTTATTTATTTATGTATTTATCATGCCAGTGTGTGTGGGTGTGTAGGCTTTGGCTGTGTATTTACTTATTTTGTCATACGTGCGCACAAATAAATATTTACAATTACGTTCATGCATATATGTAGATAAGTATATACAAATATATGTATGTATATCACGCCTAGTAGTAGGACTATATCGCATTTATCACAAAAAGTGTGTCATCAAAGGTGCCTGCTGGGATTTTCGGCTGCTGCCTCATAATTGTTTGCTCTCAGTAAAAAATGTAAATAAATCTGTGAAAATTTTTGCAGACGTCTGCCTTGCGATTTCCATGTACATTAAATATTTGATTTTGTATAAATTTGCATTTACATTTTGGCGAACCCACACAGAGAAACACATGGCAAATTGATTGCTTTTACGGCTCATTTTGCCAAACGCATTGCTCGTTAAGGTATTTATTTCATCTCAGCACCACATAAAGATGATGTGATATACCTATATATATACATTTTGTATACCAACATTGCTTGGGTTTTTTTATAGATTTTTTTTTCGAATTACGTGGGTGGAGTAGATTTTCTGCTTTAAAAGGTTTTCTACCTTGGAATTCAATTACATGCATAGCATGGTGGCTCACTCAGTTTATGGACTCCAAACACTACATTGTTGAACTAAATAGTTCACACCCCCAGGCACTCAGTCACCCACGGGACCCCAACTCGACCCCCCAGCCCTGGTTGTTGCTGGTGTGCGTGAGTCATAAATTGATTTTGCTCGCTGAGCTATTCGCTGGCCTTTTGTGTGAAGCTTCGTTTTCGATTTAATCGCTCCTTTTGACGCCTTGTTAATGCCGTCAGTTGTTGTCGAGGATCCCCCTGAACTGTGGGATGGCATGCTTAATGCATTCGCAGTCCAAGTCCCAGTGCCAGCGTTTGCCACACCCCGCAACGATGTGGCGTTTGCGGTTAGGTGGCAAAGTGTTTGGCTTGGTTTGCTTTCAACGGCGGGGCGCATTGCGTGCAGGACGCAATTTATTGCAACGCTGTAAACACTCGTTCGACACGCCCACTCATCAAATGTCGGTGGGCCCAGCTCCACACTTTGTAGTTCAAATTTCAATTGCAAAGCAGACACGCACCACCATGGATGGGAGTGAGCATCAAATTAGTTTACATGTTTGTTTTTTTCTGTGGTGGCGCCCCAAAAAAAGGGGAACAAAAAATATGCACTCCCTTTTCACGAGCCTGCCTGTTGGCCTGCGCTTCTGGAATCCTGGATGATGATAGCCGTCCGCACGCAGCCCTAACAAAAATGATTTAATGGCCGTAATGTTAGTTGAATGGTTAATTCACTTACGTTTATGGGGCCCTTAGCCACTCGTACTCGCATTTGGATTCGAACTCGGAGTGGTTCTCTCCTGGGAGCCATCCTCGAAACATATGTACTTATGTTGGACTGCACTGAGGTTGCCAGATGCGCTGCCCTATCCTGGTCGCATGTGTAATTATTGTTTAGATTTTATGTTGCTCTCTGTGTCTGTCTGTGTGTGTGTGCGCCTTCGGTGCGTCTTTAATGTGTTTATAACGTATGAGTAATGCGAGTCCTTTCTGCGGTTCCTTCGGGGTGTTTTTGCGGCAATGGCGGATGTGGACAGACGTGCTGATGGTTGATTTGAAGCTCTCTAGTGTTCTTTTTAATTAGACATGAAAGCATTGGCCCGTCGATGCTCTCTCTTGTCCCTGTGCCTCGCATCATTGTGCTTCAAGAATGTCATCAATCTCTCTCTCTCTCTTCCTCTCGCCTGGGCCACGCCTCCCCCTTGGCAGTTCATTTATTATTCGAATGGGTCTAATGGCTGTCTCATAGTTTTCTCCTGCACTATCCTGCACACAATCAAGGACATGCTATCATTATCTTGTTGGCTAAATCGACAGTTGAATTTATTGCCTACTTCTAGGATGCGATGTAAATTAAATGACTTTTAGATTATATTTGAATGGAATTATGTAGATATATCTATCATTAGGTGGCAGATGGGGTGCTTTTTCTAACATTTAAGACTCTCTTAATTTAAGCACTCTGTAATTTTAACATTATATATCTGCCAAGTGATTTTAAGACTCAAATTTATAAAAAGAAATAAAGAAATACGTTCAGAAATAAGAAATGTTTGCTTCTTGGGTGGAATTATACATTGGGTAACTAGTTGCTCCTCTAAATCAGCAGAGTTTCCGAGCCAAATGTGGAAGTTATCAAGAAGTAGTAAGCCCACAGAACACACAACGTTGTTATTGTATATTCGTTTTATTTCAGACTCTTCTGCTTTCTACTTATACATACTTGTATGCATGTGTGTGTGGGTGTCTGTGTGTGAGTTGGCAATAAAAACTTTTTCATTAAGTTGAAGAGGACAAACAAGGAAACCATCACATATTTGTAGGCGACATATTTCTGGTTCTCTTTTTTTTTAAGGGACGTACATACATATTTTGGGGCTTTTATATACCAACAAATTCCTGAGCGTAGTTTCTCAAAAGCAGTTCACGTCAAAGTCAGTCAACAAAAGTGACAATTGGCAATGCATACACTCATCTAAGTGTGTGTGGGTGTGTGGGTGTAGCTGTCGGTGTTGATGTGACATACGCGACATGCATGACAAATCATTTCGCAATGTTGGGAGACAAGTAAATATTCATGTCTGTCTCTACGGAAATGTAAGTCGGTATCGAGTGCATATGCCTAAGTGTATAGGTAATCAATAAGGACGAACTCAATTGAGTATTTTTAATGACAATCAAAATCTGTGTGTGTGTGTGTGTGTATGGAAATCCAGGAACATATTGCATTGCCTTCATTTTAAATTATAATTTTATTTGCCTGTCTCCATATTGTAAATTCAATAAGACTTTTATTAGGCACAATTTACATGCAGACTTTGCCATTATACAATCTTTTTTTTTTTTTATTGAATTTTAAACAGCTGTCATGCCAAGTATGTGTGGGTGGGTGTGTGTGTGAGTGGGTGGGTTTGGTTAAGTGTCTGCGACAGCTGCACGAAATTGTTGCAATAACAGGAATCTGTCCAGCAAAGTGAGAAATAATGCAAATATTAAACGCAATAAATTTTATGCTTTCTATGTACAGTTTTTTTTCATGTTGTAATATTTTGTCAATTTTTTCTAATTGACATCCCACAATGACAGTGAACATTTTTGGGGGCGGATACGGATGCGGATGCTCCCAATTAGCATACAAGGAGTGGGTGGGAGGGGCAGGAGGCACTTCCGTTTTTGTTTTGTCGCCGCTTCAAATTAATTACGCCAATGCACACAAACAAGAACTGACTCTAGGACAACAAATGCGACACATGTGTCACTTTTTCAATTCCAATAGACTTGCACCCACACACACACACACATGCTTAGAGAACCACAAAAGTTTACTTGCTGCCACATGACTGAGCCGCTCGAGCAATTTACCGAATGTTCTGGCATTTGCAACATCCGCTGCAGACTTGCGGCAGCAACATTCGGTGAAAACTTCTGTAAAATCGAAAAGTCTGGCCTTTAGAGGCAAGGCAAACTCCCATTATTTACTGTTCAACAAGTTTTGCACCACAGAAAGTGAAACGTTTGGCAAACAATTAACGCTATAATAATGTTATCAATTTAGCCAAGGAATTTGAGCATAAAACTTGGTTTTATGCCTGACTGAGAATGTTAATAAGACGGAGAAATATTTCTCTCTCGATGTATGTATGAAATGTCTGGCTGCAAATTCCAGTGACGCAAAGCTGGAGAATTAATTAATCAACTTGATGGGTGTGTGTGGGTGGGTGGGTGAAATGCAAGAAGCCAAGAAATCATCATTGGCATTTGGCAATAAAACAAATATGCACTGCCCTGACAATGGGGAAGGAGTCTCCCAGTGGGTAAATATGAAGTAATGGAAGTTTTTTTATTGGTTGCATTCAACAAACACACATGCACACACACCCACACACACGCCTATTAATGAGTCGGAGACTCAACACTGACAAACAAGGCACTGAATGAATTCGAAGTTCAGTGGAGAAACCGAAGCTTTAGTTGGAACAGACCGACGACCATTGCCATAGCAATCCATTTGCAATCGACCGCACCATGAAGCGATTCATGTTTTCATTTTAATTGGTTTTTCTTGTACAAGTCAATGCCTCATAGTCTGTGAGTGAATATACATATATACATATATATGTATATGTGTGTATCTCCGGAAGTCTGTTCCGCTTTTTTTAAAACATTTCTTTTTTTCAGTTACTAGTATTTTTTGTTGGTTTCACGCTGCAATTGCATCTATTAAAAGCAAAAGGATGTTGCTCAAAAAAACATAGCCCAACCATTAGAGATGCTTTCGCATTTAAGGACGCTCTATATGAAGTGAATTTCGTTCAGCTAATTGACAAAGGACACTAACTAGCTACAACTGAAAATTACACGGAATGCTCATAAATCTTGTCGAAAAAAATCACCGCACTGATTAACGGACGACAAATGCGTCAGCTACGTGTTGAGAATGCTGTGAATGAGTGCGGGGTGAATGATAAGTGCCTGCAGATGATAAAGTGACTGTGCAGACCGGATTTTGCCGCCCACAAAATTGACCAATATATAGAGTTATACAATATCTATGGTTGACCTTTGATTAGCTACAATAAAAGTGCTGATTGCTGGCCTGATTGGCTTACCAATTGTGGTCTCTGGACTCTCGACTCTCTCAGGTCTGAGGCCCAGGGCCAAATTATGTAGATTTGATGAACACATTTTAGATTGAAAATAGAGAGAGAGAGAGAGAGAGCAGCCCGCACAATATTTTGTACAATCAAGGCAAATGAAACTACATGACTCACAACTGATGGCATGGCAGGTTATGTAACCTATGAGCACCCCCACCCCTCCTCTCTCACACCCGCACTCCAATCATAAAGCTGACTTTGTAAATTTTAGTAGTCGTTTGTTGAGAGGGTTTATTTTTTTTCCTCCTCCTTTTTTTTTGTGAGTTTGAGTTGCTTTTCAGTTTTGGTTTTTATGTTTGATTTAACTGCCGATCGAAGTTTGGGTATTGCCATGTGATTTGTGTCAGGTCCAGTAACTTCAACCGACTTCTCCATGACAAAAATCGTTACCCAAAATCGAGAAACGAGAAACGAAAAAGATTTATGTAAAATTTGACGCGTAAAGTTCAACAAAAGCAAACAACACTTTTTGCTTCCAACGAATTTGGTTCGTATGTATTTATTTTGACGTTCCTTTCCACACACACACGCACACACACACACACACACACATAGAAAAAATATGCAAATTCTACGATTTTTTTTGGGTAAAACATTTTTACGGTACTCTGGACCGCAGCATAAATTTCCCATACGCCACATGAAGAGCGAATAAAAGTGAAATTTTCCCCAGCAGTCAAATGTGTTTCCGAGAAACACAAGAAATTGGTTTGGCTTTATCAAATGTCAAGGGCAGAATATTCCTAGAAATGAAATCTTAAACTCGCTCTAGTAGTTAATAATCATTCAACAAGTAACACTGGATTAATGTCTCAATTTTCACTGAGGGGGAGGGGGGCCCCCAAAACGCATGTCAGTATCACTCAATCAGAAATTGTATGCTCGGCATTTCGGTGAAACTGTCTGAATGGACAGTCGGCACTTTGTGCTAATGACATTGTTGATGCTCTGACCCCGGTGACGCCGTTGGTCAAAGTGTTTCGCATGAATTATTCGCATGTTGCCAATTTGTGTGGGGCCATGTTCAAATTGAAAATGATTTACACTCATGATGGCTTTCAGTCGTTGTCCTGTGTTTATCTGCCCCTCTTCACTTTGCTCCTGATGCGAGTTTAATGGCCGACTATTGAGGTAAGTTGCGAGAATGAGACGATTGAAGGAGTGCCGCCAAATCACTTTCTCTCTATGGGACAGCTTAAAAACGGCCGCAGACGCTCATAAATAAAGGACGAGGCATTTTCAAAGACCGTGTAACTGGTCGGTCCTTTGATTCTTTGCTTAATATTAGGTGGTTTTTCGTAATTTCTGTTAGCTTAAATATGTTTTTCCCATTCGTAATCCATTTCATGGCCAATGGCATTGTGGGGAATGCATTCGATGGGGTAAAGTGGCGTAGATCCCAGCAAAAGCCACCAATAATACTCAGAAAATGTTATTTTTCGGTTTGATTTTGCTTTTCCTCTCTCCCCTCCCGCCCCCCTCGAATGCTTTTGCTTTTCCTTTACGCTCAAAGTGCCCATTCATGAGTTTTCATTTCATTTTCGCTTATTGCTTACATTTTGCGTTTTGTTGTTCAGTTTCCTATTTCTAATTTTGTTTGTGTGTTTCGGTGTGTGTGTGTAGTTTTGTGTGTGTGCCTGCCTGCATTTTGGACCCCAGCAGAGAGACACTGAATGGCTGGCTGAATATCAAGAGGTGGGAGTGTGTGATATCTTTGCATATAAAATAAAAGCTTTGCTGAAATTGAAAAACTTTTCCAATATGTGTTTTTTTTCTATCTCTCTCTCTCTCTCTTTCTTTGTTTTTTTTTATTGTATTAAATGTATATGTAGATACATATAGATTTTTATTGTTTCATTTCAGTTGGTTTTATTTGGAGTCACTGAGAGAGTGGGGGGCATTTATGATTTCTCGAAATGTGCAGCAGCTGCTGCTGCTGCTGCTTCAGTTTCCAATGCACCAGCTCAACTCTAAGCCTCAAAATAATGAAAACCAAACTTATTTGATGGCAACAATAATTTAGACATGCAAACTAAATGTGAGGGGGTTCGAAATAAAGCAGTTTCACAAGAGTTAAATCAGCTTCATACAAATTGGCTTACTCTTCAAATGATTTATTATGCAATTTTATGTAGCATACTTTTCAGGGTCTTGCGAGCAAAGTTTATTTAAGGTGACCCAATGAGTTTGGTTTTCCGTTAATTATTCAGAATATTGCCGAACAAAAATAAAAACCTTTAAAAAGTTGAAATGGAAAGAAAAACATTTGGCAAGGGACTTCGACTGGAAAAAACAACAACAACAACAACGCACAAAATGAAAAGGCAAAAAACAAAAGGGAAAACGAAAATTAAGAGAAATAAAATTAATGCGTGGAAATTCATAAGCCGCCATGCAATCGCTTTTGGGCTCCGAATCCTTTTTCATCGCTCGACTTGGCAATTTGCGGCACTTTAAGCGAACTTAATTACATGCGGTCATTTACATTTATTTCCTTCTTTCACAGAATTCTCCAAGTGTAAACTCAAATATTGCGTTTTCGCCAGTGACAGCTGCATCAAATTGACGTTAGCGTATTCTTCTTTTCATTTCTGTGTTTTTCCGTTTTTTTTTTGTGAATTTTCACTCTTGCATTTCTGCTATAAATCAGGCAGGACAAGCGGCAAGTCCGAGAGGCCAGCCAGTGCTTCTTGGTGTGACAGTTAACGACACTCACAGCCGTTTCGCAGAGTGTGCGTCACATTTTAATGTATGGCCGGGCGTATAAATAAATGTTGCCCCGGACCACCCGCCCACCCGCCCGCCAGCCTGCCATGGCCACTGTCAGTTAATTTCACGCTGCCAGCCTCTGTGAGTGGGCCCCGAGATGATGAAGTGCGTTTGCCCTGAGATTCAGATTGGAGAAGGCAAATTATAGTATTCATATACACACAAAGCTTCGTCTCTATATGCGTGTATGAAAAGGTCGTAGAGCAAACAATATAAACATAACCATAACTGCAATTCTACCTTTTTTTCTCTCTCCCTCTCTCTCTATCTGTGTTGTTATAACTGTCGTGCATATGTGTGCGACAAACGACATTTGACAGCAATTTTTGCCTATCTTAATTTCACGTCACAACCGAAATTGACACTCTATTGTGTGTGCGTGGTCGAAATTTATAGCCATTCCGCCAACCCTAAAACCAAAAACCGAGTGTTACATTGGGGACAGCTAACGGCAAGATAAACGGAACAATTAAAACTGAAAATGAAGTCGCAGTTTAATGTACACAGATATCGCAACTTTGATTGCCCTTCTGTGTGTGCTTATCAGAGAGTAAAGTTTCCCCAAAATAAACATTCTGAAGTTGGAAAAAAGTTCAAGAGTTACCTGCAAAGACAACGACCTTGAGCTAAGGACTAGAAGACTTCCTGACTACATAAATTGTGCACGCACACAGAGAGAGAAACATTTGTGATTGTAAGTAGAATCTAATGTTAGTTAGCTTATTAGTTTCATACATTACAAAGCCTCTTTGTTACTCAGCCAAACATCCGACTTAATTGTGCGAGGGTCTTGTTGCATTCATTGGCTTATTGTGTTCCATTACACACACACACAGGACACACAGGACGAAGGACACACAAGTCCTTATCTCTTAGTGAACATGTAGATAGAAATATATTTATGTGGTTAGTTCTCCTCTTTAAGCGGCTTACAATTCAGCCTTGGCATTCAGCAATTCCTCTGCGAGGAATCTCTGACCATGCGCAGTGAGGATTCGCTTTACTCTTAGTTAGTTGCAGTTTCTCTCTTAAGAATTTTCACACATTTAATTTACAAATTCATTTTTAGTGACTTTATTTAGTTGAATACTATATGACTACAACTAGCTAATTGATGTTGAATGCCGACTTTTGATTGATTAATTGATTGATTGATTGGATTGGTTGAGTTGAGTTGTGAAGTTACAAACATTTGATACAAATATTCGTATTCCAATCGATGCCTCCGTAATGCTGATGAACTGGCGGAAATTCGTAAACGATTCTCAAATAATAATTTACATACAAATACAAATACATTAATTAACTTGCAACACATATGGCAAATGGGATTTTTTTTTTTTTGTTGCAATACGAGCCTACAATTTGCTAAGATCTAGAAGGCGAAAGGGTAGAGTGGGTCAGTGGGTGAAGGGTATGATGTGGTGGGGGTCATTGGAAAATGGCACTACATAGTAGTTATTACTGCGGGCGCTGGCCTAATACATTGAACGGCAAAATGAATGGATTTGGTTAGACGAGGATGTTATCATTAACCGCGCCACGTCAACAGGCTCCAGCCACGTGTGGGTTTCTTAGTGCTGGAGATTTCTGGCTGCTCCTGCTCCTGCACTGCCACAGGCTTCTGATTTTGATTCCGATTCTGGTCTATGTAGGTGCGTAGTATGGTATGCTTATGTATTGACTTCTCAAACTCCGCAGCGCTTGGGCGATATGCCTCGAGTTTGTGTTTGTATTTGCCGGATTGCCATTGCGCCTGCTGGTTGCTCTCGGTGGTGTAGGCGTGGCTGCCACCGCGCGTTGCGGTACCAAACGAGCTGCCGCCGGACGACGACGACGGGGACGCTGCTGCTGCGGCTGCTGCTGCTGCTGCTGGAGCTGGCTGTAGGGGGTATGCAGATGGTTTGTTATAGTCGTTGTTGGTGTTGGTAGCTTGTGGGCTCTTGTTAATGTTGTTAGTCGGCTTGTTGTTGTTGTTGCTGCTTATAGCTGAGTTGTAGCTGTAATCATACGTTTCATAGACACTGTTGCTGATGGCCGGCGAGGCGCCAGGTGCGGCACAAAGTCCCTGATATCTCGAAGATGGTTTCATGCCATAAGTGGAACAAGATGGCTTTCCCACCTCATAGGGATTATAGCCGACAACGTTGCCACTGCAATGGGAGAGGAACAGATTATAGTTTGCTTTCGATCTGATGTTGTCCCAAATGCCAACTTACCCTGGTCCATAGTTGCAGACATAGAGTTTGTTATATTTGCTGGCATCTTTATATTCGGCAAATCCACAGCCCACCAGACTGGTCTCTCCCCACACCAGCTGGGAGTAGTGACCCGTCTTGGGAGACCAGGCATCGCCAAATGAATATTTCTGCACCTCATTGAACCAGCTCTGGATGCGCGACGGGAAGTCCCCATCATCGGCTTCCAGTGGTGCTGTGCTCCAAATGATGGCCAAATTTTGACCCATTGTAAAGCGATCTAGCAAAAGGGAAAGGAAACTTTAGATTAGCATTCAAGTGCACTCTCTGGATAGAGATCTGGTCTGGCGGGGATGAGGTGCAAGCGGCGGGTTAGTTTTAGTGTTTTATAAGCAAAATCGTGCAAAGGATAATGGCAAATAAATGGATCTTAAAACAAACTATTCATATCAAATTTCAAGTCACATGCAAATCACAAACCAAATAAAGTGCCACGTGTCATTTAACGGGCATGGGAGGGGGGGATAGTGGGTGTAGAAGAAGAAGAGGTGAGTGGGGGGTAGATGATCGTCCCATGCAGTTAACGAACTATTAGAGAACCGGACAACTTACTTATTGTGCGATGGGGATCATGACGGAATTGACAATTCTCCGCCCATTGCTGGGCACGGGCAGCGAGCTCATCATCCCAGACAATCTCACGCATATTCTCGGCACCTGGCTGGCCGGGATAGCGTCCGGTGGCCACAAGCTGTCTGAGCCGATTGTGTTCCTGCATAATGATTGATTTCTCCTCCGCTGTGATGCCCGATGCTAAAACGATTAGGTCAAAATTTACATAAATTAAAGTCACATCTTAGAATATGCATAAGATTCGGGGGATTTTGACTTCGTTTCGGTTGTCTCTTGGACAGCAGGGGACATGCTATCATTTCTATTTTTGATCATATTCAAAATGCTTAAAAGTTTCGTGGATTTCTTTATTGCTAATGTTGTTTCTCCTTTGACGTAAAGTTAAGCCCGAATTTTATGCTGTGGATGGATGGAGCCGGTTTCGTCTTTGTGTTAATATTTGTTGAAATTTCATTCAAAAACGAAATTTTTAATGGTTTTTTATGAGCGTTTTGTATTTTCAACTAAGCATTTATTTGGTTTAATGCATAATATCAGCGATTTACACGTGCTGTCGATCCGCCGTGTGTGATTGGGATTCGTTTAGTTTTATGTAACTGGCCGGTTAAGCGATTCCAAACGATTCCAAACGCTAAACATTTATATGTCACTTTCTTTGAGGCAAAACTGGGACCGGTTTGAGTTAATGACCAGCAAATTAAAATAGAACAGAAACAGAAAACTAAGAAGGGGGAATCAATAAACAGAAAACAAAAACCAAAACAGGAGAACACAAAAAAAAATGCGAAAATCAAACCGGCGCGTGCTGTTCAAAAGGCGTCAATTAAAGAGGCAACAGTTCGCCATTAGCCAATTTTTTTTTCATATGGGTATAATGGTGGCGTTTGAATCGGCGCCTGACTCATGACATTGTATTAGATTTGTCAGTGTGTCAGCATCGAAAGAACAGAAAGAGATCGAGAGATGGATGGAAGATTGCTACCTTCATGGAGAATTTATACAGAATCGCCTCGGGGTGTTAATTACTTGAGCTCACAGCAGGCGCACGTGAAGTTCGAAAACGAAACGAAAAGAAAACCCAAAAACTGTGATCACAAAACGGAAGAACGAGAGTTGAATCCTGGCCAGTGTACAGTGGGCGTGGTGGCCATTTCATTTAAATAATTACGCGCGCTTAATAATTTTTAATAATTATAATAATAACTCTGAGCCCATAGCTGTCGCTGATTGCCCATGGAGACGTGAGAACATTTAAGCCAGGTCAGCTTCAGTTACAACTCCAACTCCAACTGCAAGTGTGATTCAGATCTGAGATACCCGATTTCGATTCCAAAAATATTGGCTTGACCATGGGCATCATGTTGGCCGGTCAAGTGCCGGGACGTGTCTGTCAAACAACTCAGACAACAGACAACTTGACGCACCCAATGGGCAGAGAGACGAACTTAAATAAATTTGCAGCTACGCTTTGCTCAACAAATATGGGTCTAGATGTCAATACATACTAACAACATAACCAGCAACAACAACATCAAGAAGTTGGTTGGGTGTGTGTGTGTGTGTGTGTGTGTATGTCTGGCTTAATCTTAATACGCCTTCAAGGTTAAGAGAGACTGAGACTAAAAATAGCAATGAGAGATCGTCTCTCGAAGAAAACGTCAACCGCAGCTGTCAAATTATGCTACATTTATATCAATAAAAATGCGAAACCGGTAGGCAAATCAAAGCTATGCCCCAGAGCTGTATGTTTAAGTCGGTGAGCAGCAATATCAATCATGAGTGACTTAAACCAATGCCTCTAGCACCTGAGTCTCAGTGACCGAATAAAGCTTAATGCCTGGTTTCATTTTACTGCTCTTTCTACTGCTCTTTTGTTGCATCGGGCGCTATGCAAATTTGTGAACTACCTTCGCTGACAAATTGCACATAAAGCTGTCGATCAGTTTCCGCAAAAAGCCGCATTTACATATTGAAACAGAAACAACAACAACAACAACAACAACAAGTGCTGCCGCACTCGAGATGAAGATAATGTTGACAACGAAACGTCAACAGCTTGCAATAATTTTTCAGCATGCGAAACGAAAGACTTAAGCAGCGAACTTGCTGCTGCCTCCAAAAGGCCTCGACGGAGCCAAATGCCGACAATATGTTAACAAGTGCTTAACTGCATTTCGGATCCAGGCGTTGATTTCACCTTGAACATGGACAGAGCCACAGAGACAGAGACAGAGACAGTATCTGCTGTCTGGGTCCGTGTCTGGTTCCCAGTTTTGGATCTCAGCCTGGAGCACGTACTCATTGCTTACGGAGGAGATGTTGAAAAATCTCTGTCGCATTTAGCGCGAGTTAATTTTCATAGTTATGCTTTATGCTTCGTTTCATTTTCATTTATCATTTACTGATTATCACCAGCTACCCTTGTTTCATGTTGCCTCAATTGTTGTTGTAGTTGTTTTAGTTGTTGCTGCTCTTGTCCACGTATCTACATATTTAATTACATTATTAGCACGTTAAGCTTTTGATTGATGCCGCAGCAAAAGCAAAACGTTTCGGCCACAGAGACAAAATAAAAGCCTTATATGTATGTATGTATAGATATCTTTTTTTGCATATAGGAAACTGTGAAATCCTCCATTATTATTATGATGTTTATTGAAATCGATTTAATAAAATGTTTGCTATTGTTAGAAATTGCGTTGAAAAGGCCACCAAATGGCGATACATGGCAAAACATAAAAGCAATCATTAATCAAAAACGCACACGCGCACTATAAAACTTTATTATATTTGGTTTTTTTTTTTTTTTTTTTTTTGCCAAACCGAACAACTGGAATTTGTTTTCTTTTTTTTTTTTTGGTCAAAGACCCAAACTGGCGCCCGTGTTTATGCAGAACAAAGAATATTAAAAGAGACAAAGCAATAAAAAAATAAAGGGCCAAACATGCTTTGGCTATCAAGACGTTTTAATACCCTTCAAAAGTCATGCTAAGACTGATACTAAATGTAGATAAATGTTTCATCTACTAAATCTATTAATTTAGCATCAGAAAATAATAATAATGGAATAATAGTAATATCAAATTTGTGGATCACTTGAAAGATCTTCTTGTTGAACGATAATAAATATAAACTATAAATTAAATAAACTAAACAACTATTAGACCCTGTAAATACCCTCTTCAGGAAGGGTAATAAAAAGTTAATTGTTTGCACACATTATTATGGGAATTGGCTATTTCTTTCCAATTGGTTCCAGCACAATGATAATGACCCATTTTAAATGAATTTGGGTTTTTTAATTAGAAATCATTTTTTAAGCATTTTTATTGAACCAATTTGTTTACGCTGTCTTTTCAATTGCTCGCACATTTCTGCGATCAGTTTGGCGCCTGTTTTGTTTTGGCCAAGTTCACTGAGCTCTTGTCATAATTTATGTTAAATGTTAATTAAATGGTTTCAAATATTTGTACTTGGCTATAGCGAGTTGATTGGCCTTTAATTCCTTATGGGAAGTTCAGCTACCTAATTTATTTAATTTATCTCTTTAAAGTTTTCGAAATAAGTATTTCATATATATGAAAACTGGAAATTTTAACCGGTTTTTTTTCCATTCCCCCCCCGCGCCCCACCTACTGAAACTCTTAAGTAATATGCCGCCAATATGTAGTTGTTGCTTTTCTAAAACTATTTATTATACAATTCATTTTTTTGTTTCTGTTTTTATATAACAAATGACGATGAGAGAAAGACAACTCCAGTTCCAGCTCGTGTATCTATTTTTAGTCTTCAAATTTAAAATTTAACTGCCAATGGCCATTAACAATTTACATATATAATTTGGTGTGGCTAAAAGTTCTGAAACTCACCTCGCTGGCATTAAGTGCGTGAAAAGTATAGGTGTATCTAGGTAAAAGCTTCGTTGAGCATTCAAACGTAAATTAAACAACAAAACAAATTTCGTTGGCAAATATTTACTGAAATACACAAACGGCGCACTTTTCCCATTCGAAACAACTCATAAAAAAACAACACAAATGACAGAAACGTGGCTAAAAAAAAAAAACGCAACTACAAATAATCCCAAATCGAAATCTATACTCTCTATGCATGCCAAAAGTGTATCTTATAGTTCTGTATCTGAGTGGCTGACTAGCATACGAAATGTCGAATTTTGGTCTGGGTGGGGTTCGATTTTGAATGGATTTGTTGGCCAACTTACCTATTAACTTTCCATGGCAGGCCAATGTCACTCTGCAGCATGTGATCGTGATGATGGTTAGTAAAATTAATGCACTTTGCTGCATCATCTTGATTAATTTTGTTTAAAGCACTTTAATTTATAGAATATCACTTAATTTGTTATGCGAAAAATATAACCTTTTCATACAAGACAGTGTTATATTTTTTTTTAGAAATTTCATACACTTTAATTTGGGATTTCTTGTGTTTGTTTTTTTGAATTTCGAGTTTGCAAAATTTTTGATATATCACAAATGAATTTTAGCTGTTTCAAAAATAAATATTTTAAAGCCAAAAACCGAAAAATAGCGTCACGAAAAATTTAGTGCCGACGACTCCAACTCCACTCTCGTGTACGTGTAGCTAGACTTGAAGGCGTCGTCTGTTTGATTGGGGGCTCTGCGGTGTCGACGTTTTTATACCACCGCCAGCCGATAACGGAGCCGCTGGCAGAGCCAAAGAAGCTGCTGCTGCTGCTGCTGCCGTTGATCGGCAGCCACCTGATGTTGCTATCACTTGTGCGTGGAGAGCTTGACATGAAGATGAGAGGCTGAGAGTAAGAATCACAATCAGTCTCTCTCTCACACGCTCTCGCTGGCTGAGAAAAGAAAGAGAAAAGATTGAGCAGTGGCTGAGAGGAAAGCAGTAACTGTGCGTTTCTCAACATGCTGCTGGCTACATGTTGCTATTGCCGGCAAATGTTGCCAAGCGTTGTGTTCTTTAATAATTGCCCGGCAAAGGAAAAGGTAAAGGTAAAGGCAAAGACAATGATTGAACTTAATATTAATCATGGCAATGTGATCGGTTTTTCTGCCGCCCGGTTCGGCAACAATCACTTGAACCCAACTCATACTTACATTCATACATATTTATGTGGATGGGGTGTGGCAACATCAAGGGACTGGGCTGTGAAAGGTGGCCAGCAGGTGCCCTGCGGCCAGGAGTCGATGCTTCGATCATTTCGCGTATCATTAAAAACCAATAAAAACACCCAATTAAATATAAACAAAATAAAACAACATATGCATACATGAACAACAAATGCCCCTTGATCCTTTCACCAGCGGCAGACTCAACTGAATCGAGTGACTAAAGCTCAACATTTCGCATTTCCGCTTCGCACCGATTTTGTGCTTCTTGCCAAAATAATTACGCGTACAAAGCCATTAACAAGTACAAACGATTGAGCCGATCGCGGCCCGGATCCTGGTCCTGGCCCCTTAGCAACAGGTTCTGTCTCTGGCTCGTTTCGCCTCGCCTTGTTTCGTTTCGATTCGATTCATTTTCGTATCGTTTCGTTTCCTTGCACCGCAAAAAGGGCCACACATGACGTTTGGATTGCCATCGGTAGTAGTAGTAGTAGTAGCCACAATGATCCCGTAGACCCAGTTTGGTGCCCAGCGACGTCTCTGCTCTGCTTTGCTCTGCTCAGGTCCGCAGCTGATTTATTTTATTTCGCGAAAAACTACATAAATATAAAAAATTATGCTTTACAACAAAAAATATGAAATAAACATACAACCAGCCACAGCCCATTTCCAGCACCAACTTCATAGCCATGTCGATGTCCATGTTTCTGCTGTTGTGTTGCGGATGATGATGTTGTTGTTGGTTGTTGTTCGTTGTTTTTAAGGCTAGTTTACATTTCCTACTTAACCGCGTCCGCATCCACTTCAGAGCGCTTTATTTGTGTTTAAATAATATATATTGTATGTATTGTACTACTATGTGCTATACATACATACATATACATATATTATTTTATATGTATTCGCAGCTAAAATTTAAACAAACATTATTGGCCTTCGATTGGCCGGCCTGTCCCAACGTCAATTCTCCATTCTCCATTCTGATTGCGAGTATTTGCATTTATGTCTGCTTCTGTGTCTCTCTGTGTGTGTCTGTGTGTGTGCGTACATACATTTATGCGCATATTAAGTTGAATACAAAAATTCCCAACACCTCATTTAACTCAATTTAACAGCACTTGGCATCATCTGCCTGTTATCGTTGTTGTTATTCTTCATCTTCATTCTGCTGTTTGCTTTGTATAGTTTTATGACTCAATTTAATGTCTTTGTTGCGTTGCGCGTGCTGTTCATTTGCCAGTTACCAGTTGACCACCCACCCAACCAACCACCAAGTCCACCACATTGTAATCCTTTTTGCATATTTACAGAGAGATAAATATTTATGGTGTTTTTTTTTAGGAACTTGAATGCGTAATAATATTGAGGAAATGATTCATGTGACACAGTTTTGAGGGTTTTTCGAATCAATGAAATGTCAACTGATTCACTTTTGAATCGATAATAATGAATTGTGAAAGAAATGCAAGTCAATTGAAAATCTAAAAGTGAATCAGACTAACATAATTAAGGATTTCAAAAGAAATGATGACTAAATGTTGATTAACTTTTACTCAGCATAACAAAGAAACATATTTTACACTGAGAAAAATTAAGATATCATTTTTAAGAAGATTGAATTTTGATTACCTAAGATCAGAAATATTTCTATAGAAAGCTTTTATATTGAATAGAATAAATTAATAATAGAGTTTACGATGAATATTCATATAAATGGTTCAGGGAAAGTCGGCTCTGTATATATTCTGAAAAGGTCAACGATGTCATCCCACTCTAATGTGTTAACACAATATTTCCATTTGTTGTTACATTTGTGACAAGGTCACAGATATTTTCTCCAATCAGTCAACGCTTTGAGTGCGAAAATGTGAACACAATTCGTAGATACACAGAATAGTATGTTTACTTACTTTTGTGTCTATCTCTAGAAACATCACCTTGCGGAACTACTTACTATCTAACTATTGGCATTTATCAATATTTCTAGGTGCTTCATAATTGCAATGCCACAATGCTGTTGATATTGATATTGATATGAGGATGAGTACGAATGTAAATGTGAATGTGAGTGTGAATATATCAACGTCACTCAAAACGATGTCACATCCTCATTGTGATTACACTTCCGATGCCACATAAATCTTCCTCGAACCCAAACACACAGCTCCACCCACAGCCACTAGATTGTATGCCAATTTGTTTTTGCCCAGTTTTATTAAGTAGAGATGAGCGAGTAGAATCAAAATCTATTTGTCATTATACTCTTACAGAGGGTAGTCTTATTAATCGATTTATGATGCATTGAAACTACTATCTCATAGACGAAAACATATATTTTCGGAGAATTGTCAAACAAATAATGTTTGAGTTTTGTAATAACAATTTAGGGGAACCCCCAAAGGATAAACTTGTCTTGTTTCTAGCACATTTAAAGCCGACAAGTTATCATATAACTGTCATAGCATAAATCCATTGCAATCATTGAAATTTCAAGATTTTTAAAGGCCACTGTAGCAAGATGATTGAACTTTAACAACAGGTCCAACAGTTAGGATATAGAAACTTCGACTTAATTGATGATTAGCTGGTTTTTGGTGCGATTTGCTCATCTCGATTGCAGTCTATGACAAAAGATTTTCATAACGTTTCAATATTGTGCACTTGACGGCAACCGATTGCCAACAACTGTTATTAAAATATTATTAATTACAATGGAAACTCGACTGTTGTTGTTGTTGCTGCTGTTGCCTGTTGCCTGTTGGAGTCAGCAGGCAATTTGACAGCAACATAATTAAAATGTCATACAGATTGCCTTTATGATGAAGTTGTGCGCGTGAGAGAGCTCCATTAACAAATTGCGGAATTGGATTCCCGAGTTGAAATCGGAATTGGAATTGGTATCAGACATGTTGTCGTGGTCGAAAATTTACCTATACCTACATATACATAGGTAGATGATAGGGCTTATGGAATATCAATGACGACGCACACAATTAACTTAAAAAATAAGTCAATAAGCCATGTTCAACACGTGTTTGAATGAATGAATGAGAAAAATATCATGAAAGATGAGGCAAGTTTTCATTAGTGAAACGTTTTCATTCTTATGCTAAAAACTCCAATTCATATGCTGATCAATTTGTTCATGACACATGGCATATAGCCGACTCTATTGGATAAATACAGGTTGGGTATATATGTAGGTACCAACGATTTATAAATAACTTAACTGTCTTGGTGTTACTCTCGCTCTCTCTTACCCTCTCTTTTACACACTTTTTGAACTTGTGCCGCTGGATGGGGAACCGGCATACGAGCAGGAGAAGAGCTGAGGAGGAGAAACGTCTTGGATACCCGCACACACCTTCATTAATTCGCTTTGGTAGCCAACGATTTTCATTAAAAAGCCGTCAGCGTACAATAAATTTTGAACAGTTTTTTGGCTGTTTCTGTTTCTCCTTTTTTCTTCTTTTTTTTTTTTTTTTTTCGTGTATTGTATTTTATTCTGCTTATTTATTTTGGTTGTGAGATTTTGCGCCTTGCTGGGCTGATTTCGAGTGGCTTTTTATTGACTTCATTATGGGCGAGTTCGCTGTATGTGTTTATTTTGCGCAGCCAGGCGACAGAACATAATTTTAACGCTCTTTATGGCGCCGCACCGCTGCGCATGCGCCATGGGTATAGACATTGCCATCGACACTCGATGCGAATATTGATTTATGTGAAATTTTTAATCGGGCTATATCTATGCGGGGATTTGCATTCCCATTTGCCAGTTAAATTGTATCAGCGCATTTGATCGTCTCTCATTCTGAATGTTTTCTACCTAGCTCATTTGTCATTTGCCAAAAAAAAAAAAAAAAATGCCACCTACCTCTACCCCTGTTATTGATTCCGTCCCCTCCCTCGCCTGACGGGGTCGCTACGAAAAGCCGAACGACAGCTTAATCAGAGGTAAACACGACTCATAATTTATCAATCGCTGTCAGGCGGAAAAAAAATACAAACATTCAACACAAAAACAATACACAATACAATACACAAATTAACAAACTATTATTACTGCCTGACTAACGGTTCCAACCACTCCAAACAATCCGTAGGTGGTCTGGTCTGGTCTGGTCTCAGTCTTTAACCGGCGGCAACTTATGCGACTAAACATCTTTGTCAGTGATTGTGCGACTAAGATCTCTATTGATATAGCCAGCTTGCTAGTCGCTCGCCTTGAGCCCTGGCCCAGGCTATGGACTGAAGGGGATTGCCACTGTGCTGTGCGTTCCATTTAATAGCATCATAATACATATGTACATACATCTCCATATATTTGGGTGTATATATGTACATATGTACAACATATTTAAGCTTAAATTTATCTACTTATTATCCAAGTGTGCGCGATTATATCTGAAAGGTCATGCTTGGCCTAAGCTGCGCGGAAGTCCGCGCTGCCCACCGAACGGGATTGCAATGAATAGATCTAGAATTAGAATTGACTTATGAAAACTTGAAATTCCCATCAACAACCAAAAAAAAAAACAAAAATGAATCAAGCAAGTCATCAGGCCGACTTGAATACACCATGTGCCAAGTGAAAAAACTAATTCAAATTTATAAGAACAAAATCATAACAATGCATAACATATTTCTACAAATTTCTATATCTATAAATTTCCCATCGATTTCTATATATTCCCTTAGATTTCTATACATCCCCATAGATTTCTGCATATTCCTATAGATTTCTATTGATTTCTTTATATTCCCATCGACCTCTATATATTCGCATAGATTTCTATATATTCCCACAGATTTCTATATATCCCCATAGATTTCTATGTATTCGCTCAGTTTTCTAAACATCCCTATAGATTTCTATACATCCAATAGATTTCTATATATTCCCTTAGATTTCTATACATCCCCATAGATTTCTAGGGATTTATATATATTCTAGAGATTTACATATTTTTCTATATATTTACATAAATTTAAATTGATTTCAGCTTACCTGTATGTCCAGAAGAGAGTTTCCCGCCGATTTCCAGAGGACCGATCACGCCGACACCCGGGCAACAACTGACCCTCTGGCCCCACATAGCTCCTTTTATATACCCTGTAAGATCATTTCAATGATTCAACAAAGATTTCTATATATTTATATTGATTTCGACTTACCTGAATGTCCAGAAGTGAGTTTCCAGCCGAGTTCCAGAGGTCCGATCACTCCGCCGCCCGCGCACCAACTGACCCACAGGCCCCACATAGCTCCTTTTTTATACCCCGCAGACGTGGAAATTTGGCGCGATATCATATAACCCTATTAATTTTAACCCCTATTTAACTTAACCCCTATTTTCAACACTGTTTTTTAAAAATTGTTACTCAACACTGGAAAAAATTTTGCGAAAAATTTAAATGTCCGCTTTTCAACACTGTTGCTTTATAAAATGGTTGCTCAACACTGAAGTTTCAGCTAAAATTTTAAATTTCCGTTTTTCAACACTATCTCTTAAAAGTTGTTACTCAACACTGGAAAAAATCGCGGTAAAAAGTTTGAAATTTCCGTTTTCAGCACTGTTACTTACAAATTGTTACTCAACACTGAAAAATTAGTTAATATTTGAACTTTAGTTTTTCAACACTGTTCGTTCTAAAATTGTTTTTCAACACTGAAAAAATCAGTTAAAATTTGAAATTTCGGTTAGAATTTGAAATTTAACGGAAATTTGAAATTTCGGTTAGAATTTGAAACTTAACGGAAATTTGAAATTTCGGTTAGAATTTGAAATTTCGGTTAGAATTTGAAACTTAACGGAAATTTGAAATTTCGGTTAGAATTTGAAATTTAACGGAAATTTCAAATTTTAGCTCAAAAATGGAAATTTATCAAAAAAAATTTAAATATAACGGAATTTTAAAATTTTAAATAATTGAAATGAGTGCAAATTTATACTTATATAGAAATATATATAAGTTTATAGAAATATATAGAAATGTATAGAAATATATAGAAATGTATAGAAATATATAGAAATTTATAGAAATGTATAGAAATATATAGAAATATATAGAAATATATAGAAATGTATAGAAATATATAGAAATGTATAATCTATGGAAATATAAATAAAAATCAATAAATGGACTGTTCTTTATAAAAGAAAACAGGTATATATCTGAAATTGGACCTGTTTTTTATGAAATTGGGTGGAATGATAGGTTTGCGGGGGCGAAAAAATTAACTTGACCAGATTAGACTCTATACGAGTCGGACATTTCGACACAATGGCTATCGAAATTTTCTTGTCGTGCTGATCAAGAATATATACTTTATAGGATCTTGCGCCTGTTACATGCATTTTGGCCGAGTTAACATACCATTTCATCCATGAATGGTATATAACTGGGTATACACTAGCTCTTGAATGGAAGCTTTGAAAACCAAAACACAAATGTACAATACTTAATGGGCCATTCATTAATTAGGTTTGAGGAAGGGATTGATTAATCTGAGATGAGGTATTCAAATTCAAGTATGGGTTTCATTTCTAGTAAATACTTGTAATTCATGCAACAAGAGTCAAGTGATTCTCTGCTACTTTATAATAACTTTTCCAATTTACACTTGGAAGGCCTTGAAAGCCTTATCAATGGGATGTTAATTTCTAAGAGAAGTCGTTTATACCCGACTGCCTGGTGCAGAGTATCATAGATAAAATTGGAAAAAAAGCGCTAAATATCATAATTCTTAATTAGCTGAAGTGAAACCGAACTAAAGAGTGGAAGATATATATGCGATTCAGTTCTGTTCCGTTCTGATCTGTTATGTTATGTTTCTGTCTTGTCGTCTGCGTGCGAAACTAGTTTGTTCGACCAGATAGACCCCTGGGAGGCGGAGGCTATGGGGCCGACCTGTCAGATGGCATGACAAATTATGCATAAGCAGACCATGTTTTAGTTTCAGTTTCACAAAAATTTCACACAATTAACGACGAGCAAATTTATATAGTTATATTTAGCTGTGTCTGGTGGGGGGACTCATATACAGAAATATTAATAACGACAATGACCATGACCCATGATGGGATGGTCTGCAATTTGGGTATTTCCTTCTGGACAACGGAGTTACGACATCGGTGGGCAGCTGGTTGAGCATACAGATCCAAGACACATGCCCATAACCGTGCTAACAATCTCTACATACACACGTAATCAGGGACAGGGAGACAGGCCGACACGGCGCTTGAGGAGGTAAGGCGACTTCTTATAGGATTTGGTCAGGATGTGGAGACGTCGCCTTATAGCACCAATCGTCCAGGGAATCCTTGAATAGTAGACCACCGGCTAGCCCAAAACCAGCAATATAGCACGAAAACATCCACTCGCTGGGCGTTTCTCGTGGACCTGTATCATCGCCACCGGAGTCAGAGAAGGCGACGGATCCACAGAAGTTTTGGCGATGACTTTCGCTTACGCCCAGTCCAATTGCGGGTGTTAGGGCTGGCAACCAGCGACTAACCTGATTCATTTTCAAAGGCGGTGGCTTCTCTGGGTTCTCACGCTTCATTTGCGGGGATTTGTTGATCTTGAAGCTATAGCCCTGCTGCTTCTTCCGCATGGCTACGTGATACTGCTGCCAATTCTTGTGGACATTGACCATCGTGTAGCTGGTGTCCTTAACCGCCTGGTTCATCATCTTACCTATGCGGCTGTCGTACTGCGAACGTAGAGATTCCTTGTGCAAAACCTGATAGGCTTCGCAGACTCTCACAAACTCCTGCGAGTTGCGAGTTGGTGTATTGGCATCTGGATGATATTTCTTCGATAGCTCTATGTAGGCCCGTTTGATCTCCTGGTTATTGGAATTGGTTGGAATCTTCAGGACATCGTAGTAGGTCTCCTTGATGCTTGTTCCGGACTGGCGCGTATGGGCAAGTCTGGCTGCATAGACGGCCAGGCAACGGGCAGGACCGCCAAGGGTCATCTTAAGGGTTCGAAACATTTTACGTAAATTTTTGTTGATACCGAAAAAATTATAATAAAATAAAAATAGAGAAAACAAAAATTAAAAACGATGCTCGAGCAACGTAGAACGAGAACTGAACTTATAATGTTGATTTCTCATTTAGGTTACTTACATGAGCCAGTCAAAGGGAACTAAGATCCAAAAAAAATTGTATCTGGCAAGGCGATCAAGTATACGCCCAGTGGTGCCACCAATTTCGTTAGCATTTTGCTCTCATTTCGACACAAGCCTTACCAATTTGGTCAGAATTGCATGGTGGGATTTCTTGTTGGCCGATTGAACTGACCTTACCTTATCTTAGCGTGCCAACGAACTTGACCATGGCGCGTGTGCTCTGAATATAGTCACCAGTTTGTCCCTGATGTGGCCCAATGCTTGTTGTGCCTATGCCCATGCACTCTGTCTCCATAGTGTTAGCCCAATATGATGAATGCTTATTGTGTGTGTGTGTGTGTGTGGGGGCGTATCGGCAAATAAACAATTCCATTGAACTCGGCTTTAAGCCAAACTGCGTCAGCTATGGGATGCGTCAACAATAGATTTCGTTGAAGGTGGTAAACAATATTTGTACAAATTATTATTATTATCATAATTGTCACCGATGGCGTAGTTTATTGACTCCCTACAAAGAAAAGACTTTTTGGCGAATCTCAATGCCAGCAAAATATTTGCACAACTTTCCTACTATTAACCAAGTTCGAACAGAACAGTATAAAAGTTGACTAAATTAGTCATAATATTTACACTTGATTTGCAATCGACGACGGCTCATTCACAAAAACCCAAACACCCAACCGAAACGATGCGTTAGTATGGCCATAAATGGGATGTATAAATAAAGATGTTTCTATTTATTGTTTCGTTGGTAAAAGAACTATAAAGTTCAGATTTGACATCATAGGTAGTCAGACACATATAGGTTTGTCATTTCAACTTACACGAGCATGAGATGATGCGGTTTTGAGACTTTCGTTTTGAATGCTAATTAATTTCAAACATTTCACACCTTTTTAATATACTGACTTAGAAAAAGATTGAGCCGAATATGAACTGAACTAACCTGTGTAAAGTGTAAAGCCAGTTAATTCTATTATGTAATTAAATTTTACTATTTATGATTCATCTGGTTCAAAGTTTGGGTTTATTTAAAGCCCCTTTATACTCACTTGTAGGGCATCCAAAAGTTGGCATCTTCACTCAGTAAAAGGTAATTCAATTAATTAATTTTATTGATTCGTAGAAAATCGATTTATGTCTTTTAATAGGCAATGATGCTTTGAAGAGCTTCTTACTTTTGTTGTATTTGTATGACAGTACCAGGAATTATAGACTCTTGAGAGACACCTTTTAGTAGCAACGACATCATTTTGTCTCAATTAGGCACGCGTAATTTCCTTAACAGGTTACTGGCCAAAAGAAGCTCATTAAAAAGTCATGTTAGTCAGAAACGAGTAACAAAATCCCCGTTTGCCCTTTTTTTCCGAATCATGAAACCAATTAAAGATTATATGATATTTGTGATATGTGTTAATTGATAGTGCAAACGAAAGAAGACTAGAAAGAAAACTAATGAAATTAAAATGAACTTCATTAAAATCTAAAGCCAAGGCAAAGTTTGTGTGCTGGAAACCTAGTGGCAGACCCGCATTGGGAATGGTTACCGATCGATCAGGTGGTCTGGAGGCTAGCGAAAGCCTCAACTAACCACAAAAAAAATATAAAAAAAAACAAAACAAGAAAGAAAGAAAGAAATAACAAAAAGGAAAGAGCGAAAATTAATAATTGAAAACAGGTTCTATTTCTATTGCCATTGTATGTGGTATTAGCCATGGCTAACTTTTAGTTCCAGCCAAAGATTTACGACACTTGGTGACTGGTTGTCTCCGCCGCGCGCTGGCTCATTTATCTAAGCAAATAAAATTTGCGTCTCTGTGTGATTTTTTTTCTCTCTTTGTGGAGGAGGGAAGGGAAGGGAGTTGGTTTTTTTTTCTGAAGAGTTTTGTCTTCGACAGACATTTGGCTTTTGTATTTTTTTGGTGTTTTGCTGGGTCAATGGACAAAAGAACGCCTAGAAGTCTGCTGGGTAAGGAGATGGCGAATGACTCTGGCTCATCGATGGGTAATAAACAATTCAAATTCATTATTCATATGTCAGATCGAAGGCCTTTCGCGTTTAAACTCATCAAGAATCAAATGAATTTGATCGCCAGATTAGCTTTAGATCAAATTCAAATTGAGCTAAGCCGCCTGCTAAACGGAAATACTTCATTATATCAAGTTAAATTAAGAAAGAAATTAACAATTTATAGTTATATTTTGCAATAAGTACAGGTTTCTGGTTGTGTGAAGAGTAAATCTCTTAATTCAAGTAATTAGTTAGTTAGTTATTTCTGTTTATGTGTATTGTTGTTGTTGTTGTTGTGAGGGTGTCCAGCACTCAGCTCTCAACGCAAGCTAGGCTTGCCGATATCATACAAAAATACATACATATTTATATACTCAAGCCTTCTTAAATTCGTACAATTATTCAAATGGCACATTTCAATTAAGTTGCTATATAATAGCCAAATTTCTATGCTTAGCGGTTTATTGTCGCGTTCTCTAATACTCTTCAATTTCAATTTCATTCTCGTTGTCCTCCGTATCCTTGTATCCTACCAATCTCTCTGGTCGTTTTCATTTCAGACTTTCTGTTGCTTTGCATGGAATTGTTTGTGGAAGAATAATGTTAAATAAATTGTTATTGTTGTTGTTGTAGTTGCTGTTTTGTGTTTTTTTGTTGATTCATTAATTCACTAAAAGGTTTCGTTTGATGGATGGATTAAAAGTTATGCACTTTTTTAGCCACTGATGAGCCAGGTTTTGATATAGACAAACGCCGATGCGGCCACGTGGGTTATCTGCTGTGCAAATGCTGCAATAGAAAGAGTATAGAGGGTAAAAATAACATAAACTTTATTAGATATACCGGGCATAAAGCTTTTTTATGAGTATGTGCTAAAATGAAATGCCAGACAAACGACAACTGCAATGCTAATTTGCATTTACAGAGTTGTCGGGCTCTTTAATGCCCAACCCAACGCAAGTCATCCCCTCCTCCCCCCATAGGAATGCAGCTTTTTTATACTCCAAGTTGGGTTAATAAAGGAGGTTCGTTGTGTCCCTTCTACAATGGCAAATCCCTGAAACAGGTTCAAGTAACGACACAACGAAATTGCGACCATAAAACCAGGCACTCTGAAGCCTTGACAAATTGACAAATGGTTCGGCTTGGCTTGTGTTGGCTTGGGTTGGGTTGGGTTGGGTTACTTTGGTTAGGCAATGGGGCCACTAAATACCTAGGGTAAGTTTTAGGTATGCCTTTCATTTTAATTTGATTTGATTAATTTGCCGTTGTATTCATTTATTTGCCACTTTTTGTTTTTGGTTCTCATGCGGAAGCTGCATTGTCGGCGACTTAAGCTCTCACAGATGTAATGTTCAATTTATATGGGGGTAATAAATTACATTTTCTGCACTTGGCAAATGCACATAAGTCAGTCATAAATTAGCGATTTTATTTTGCGTTTATCATTACAGTTTTTATTGATTTCATGTAATGCTGCACCGTGTAATTAGCAGTCAATCAACTAAGGCTATTGAAGCACTCAAACTACCGGAAATACTCACAAAGACTAATTAATTGATAGGTTATCATCTATAGATAATTAATGAAAAATAGTTCAAAGTCAATGTCGTTGGGCTAACAAAATAGTCGTAAAATTTGAGTATCACTTATTCAAGTACTTCAATTGGATGAGAGATTTACCTTTATGATTTTAGATGACTGATGAAAGTATCAAAGAATTTAATAATACTATAAAATATATTTGATGCCCATAAAACGATTCGTTGCCCCACTTCACCGAAATAAAATTGAGATTAAATTAGATTTAGTTGGTTTCAGTGAGAAATAAGTGGGCAGAAATTGTTTTTTTGTTTAGTACATGATACATGAGTTTATTTTTTACTTATATTCCATCTTGTACCGATATACAATATATTTTTGTAATATAATTTCACTTAAATTGTTTGTTTTTCTTGTTCTTGTTAAGGTTTATTTTGTTCTTGTTGTTTGCTGTTCTTTTTTGTTTGTTTTTTTTTTTTTGGTTTTTGGTTTTTTGTCTTTTATAAATTGTTTACAATTTTTGTAGTTGTCATTTTGGTTTTTAGTTAGAATTAAATCGATCGTATTAGATTTTTTCTTTTCTTGTTTAGCTGAATTTGTCTTCGATTATAATTATATATAGGTATACATACATATATATACATATGTGTATATATAGATTCAGTAAAATGATCCCTACATTTTGTATGCTCATGTCATATTTTTTCTCTTTTCTATATGTATGCGTGTATATGTATATATATATATAGAGATATATATATAGTTAATAATATCCATAAAACAGCAATTACATATGTATGTTTGTTTGTTTCTTTGTATGTATGTATGTTTTGCATATGCATAGATCCATAGATTTCCACATTGAATTTAAAGTAAGTCCTGCGACAATATAATCATAATAATCATTAATCAATAATCATAATTTGTTCGTTAACGTTACGTTCCGATACAAATGACACATAAAACGAATTGCAAATGATGAAATTTTTCATTCTGCTTTTCTGGGTTTTTGTTTTTTTTTTTACTTGTTAAAAACTCTCTGGATGTGTTACTTTTGTTTTTTTTTCTCTTTTTTTTAGTAATTATAATACAATACAATAGATTTTCGTTTCGTTTCTATTCATTTTATTTTTGTTGCTTTTGCTGAACACTAAAACAAGCGACTAACCGAAACGATGTGAATGAATAAATCCCAACACAAGATTAAAGCTGTCATATAATAACAGTATGTATGTATGTATGTACGAATGTATATGTATGTATTGTATCTATGTATATTCATTTGATTCCTTTCGTTTTATTCAATATCAATTTTGTTTCTTTTTATAGATTTAGACTGGGATTCAACATTTATTCTCCGCTCTGCTGCTGATGATGATGACTTTTGCTCTTTCGCTCCATACGAAAGTTGTCTTCTTGTTATACTATTTAGCTTTTTATATTTTGGTTTCATTTTAAGTTATTTATATAAGTTATATTTATACGTTTATATTTTAACTAGTGAGTTTTGCTAGTGGAATGTTTTAGTAGGTGTTCAGTTAGTATTACTTTTCGTTTGCATTAGTCATTAGAGCAAATCTATGAATGTTTGTAACCGGCAAGTACTTACATACAAATAAAATACTTTCCAGATACTTTGTGGGATGTGTGTGTGTGTTCTTTGGGGGTGTGGGTGGTGTGTGGGTTAACTAAATTGAAAATCGAAAAAGTCAACTGAAAATGCTTGGCATGATTAAAAGCTAAAGAGTTATACCTAATTCAAGTGTTTTGCTGCTTTAAGTGTTGAAACAACGTGTTGGTTTTGTTTTTCTTTTCTTTTTTTAGGTTTTTTTTGTTTTATATATTTCATATTTTTATTACCACTAACAAGTAAGAACACATATTTAACCACATTTTGTTTTTAACCTTCTGTTTTTCTTTGTTTTGTTGTTTATTTTCTATTTCTTTGCCCCTTTTTAATTGCTGTGTAGGTGTGTGAGTGTGTATGTGTGTGTGTGTATATTTGTTTCTATTTGGGGCTGGAGCTGAATCATTTTTTACAAATTGCCTACTTAAAAAGTCATAAATCAGGGCCATACAATTTGCCGATCTTGTTGCTGTAATTATTAGTACTATTATTAATTAATTCTTTAATCTGTAATTAATTATTTAGTTATATGTATGCATGTGTATATATTTAGATATATATATATATACATACAAATATGATTAAACTAAATAAACAGTAGGCCATATATTGATATGTATTTGATTTTTATACATAAAAAAACGCTGCTTTTAATGTTTACCAAAACGCCGATTTTGCACATTAAGTCTAAAATCAGATTTATAGTATATGTATATTTTGGTATATAGATTTTCTGTATCTTTATGTGCTTTTAGTTGATTTCATTCACTTGTCTATTCAAATGCATTTCTGTGCCTGCTGTTTCTGTACGAGTGTGTGTGTGTGTGTTTTGGGTGTGTGTTTGTGTGTGTGTTTGTAAGAGAGAGTTTGGTTTTAGCAATCAACTTTTCTATATATTGTACATTTTGCACCACCTAACACTTCGATTTTATTATCAGATGTCGTAGCTGATATAATTTGTAACATTTCTTAATACAACATACAAATGAAAATTTAACTAAATTTTAGTTATTTTTCGCATTTACTTTAGTTAGCTTCTTTACACAACAAAAGTTCGAGAACCTTTTCTTGAGAACTGACTACATGTGCGACCTTTTTGAGGTCCTTTGCTTGCTGGTTGGAATCATATCAAATACAGTTGTGCTCATTTTTTTTTTTTTTTTTTTGCCTCTGTCTGTGTGTGTGCGTGTGTGTTTGTGTGTGGTTGGGTTGTGTAAGCAGCTCGCTTTTAATTATTATCATATATTAGAATATATTGTTTATATCATAAATTCTTTTACAATTGGCAGACTACTACAGCAAAAGCACACTGTGATTATACTCTATACATTTACGATGTAGGTGCCCATACTCTTTCTCCTCTATTCGTGTTTAAGCTTTTACATACATTTGGCAAATACCCTTTTGCAAGATGGGGTATATGCATATTTGTTTTTCTTTATTTTATATTTCTTTCAGTTAGATGACCATTTGGAAGAACCGCAAAGAAAAATATTGTTAAATCGTAAATTAGATGCATAGCATTTTTATTAATTTTATTATTTATTAAATAATTGTTTTTTAGTTTTTGTTTGTTTGTTTCGTTTGTTGTTGTTGTTTTTGTTAGTTAGTTCACCAAATTAGACGAATGCGAAATGTGTCTTGTTGTACATATATAAAAATTTAGATCTATAAGCATAACACTTGAAATTTGACTTTAATTCGTTATTTCTTTTCGTTTTGCTTCTAAGGCGAAATATTATATTGTCAATTCTTTGGCTTGAGCCGAAAACCATGCAAAATGACAACAAATATATCCAAATCTGGGCAAATGGGGGAAAGGTTGGTGGTAGGGCGACAAACTCAATCAACGAAATGATCATTTATATATATGATGGAAATCAAATAGAAAAAAAGATTTGAAATATACATATATATATATAAGTATATAATATAGCACTACTTAAATTTCCTTTTTTTAATTTTTTGTTTTTGTTCAAAGGCAGAAGGCGTAATACACACTAAATTCATTAATTTTCATCAACTCTACACATCCTATGAATAGGACCCGGGAGTACCCCAAGAGGGCAAATGCTACAAATGCCTTCATTTTCGTTTTGCGGTATTTGGAGGTCTACCATTTGAAGGCATCTGTAGCATTGGGACCTAAACATATATGTTAGAGTTCCAGCTTGAGTTTGAGTTCGATTAGTTAGCGTAACATTCACTTAAATACAGTTAGATATATACACACATATATATATATACATAATATATGTATATATATATAAGTAGTGTATATCTAACAAACACAAAAGGGTAACTTCTATCTCTACAGAATGGCATAACTATCAAAGTCTAGTCTTGGGTATCTTTCTTTACTTTTGTTTCGGTTAATAGGCGAACATGGTGCATTCATAGGGGATATTCTGATGAGGGAAAGGGGACATTCTTGTCTCAATTAAAGCTAATTGTTTGTTTTGTTTGTTTTTCTTTTTTGTCTTTTGGAATTTACAAGTGTTCTTTTGCAATTATTTCTCTCAAATTCTGCTGCCCCGCATGCTGTAGTAAAAAAATGTTAAAGTTCTTTCGCGTTTCGTTTTGTTTTTTAAGTGTTTTTTCATGATTCATAATGGCATTCTCTTTTACTTTATTATAATTTATTATTATATTTTATTTAGTTTTTGGTTTGTTTTTTTTTTTTTTTTCTGGCATGGTATAAAAATATAAATGTTCACATATACCTAAAAAATCCCTTCATATATTCGTCTTCATTTTTTTTTTTGTGTTAAAGTTATTACATCGTTTTTGTCTCATTTGGTGAGTATTTAAAGTAATTAATAACTTAGGAATGCATTTTGGGACTTGTCTTCTTTTTTTGTTTTACTACAATTCATTCAATTCATATATATATAGATTTATAGAATTATTCGTTTAGCGTTTTTTTTTGTGAAATACAGTTCTAATTAATAATATTTGGTTATTGTTCTTATTGTTTTTGTTTCTCTTCTTCTTGTTCTTGTTGTTGTTGTTGTTCTTGTTATTGGAATTCATAAGTGAGTTTAGTTTAGTTATATCGTTGCCATGTATTTTGGTGTTTAATTTGTTTTTTTTAATAGTATCAGAAGTAAACAGAATTTACACACAAAAGACAACAAAAATGTGAGTTTCGAATACACAGTTTCCTGGACCTAAACCTGAACCTTTTGTCGCACAGTGTATGAAAGACTCACATTTAGTTGCATCTAGTTTTTGCTACACAGTTGAAAGCGAAAATCGCTCAAACGGGCCTGACCTGACATTACACACATTTATTTACTTACTTAATACAAAAACACAAGTACAAGTACAAATACAATTCAATAATCCATATATAGAGTTTTGAGTTTTGCATCTTATGTATTTTGTATTCTGATACTGATACTGAGTTTCGGAGTTTCTATGCATATTCAAGATTCAGTGTATTATTGATTACGATTTTGTTGTTTAGGTCTGTTCTTCAGAAGTCTAATACTTGCGTTATTTAATGTCTGTATAATGGGAATTACTCGTACATAGTATTTATCATAATTAATGTTGATAAAATTAACTTAATTAATATCAGTGTTGCTTACCATAATAAATTAATTTCGAAAATTTGTCGCTTTCAATTTTGTTTCGATTTGGTTGCGCTTAATTTCGTTTGTTTTGGTTGGTTTTGGTTTGTTTATACATATTGATATGCCTTTAATACGATTCAATTACATCATATTCTTATCCTAATTAGCTCTCATCCTCATCTAGTCTGCGACACACCAGAACGAGGGGAGGCATTGACAATTATCATTTGATTTCTTTTTTCTTTTGGTTTTTTCTTTTATATTTATTTTTTTTTTTTTGTGGTTTTTTTTGGGTTTATTCTCGAACAATATCTTGTGTGTATATTCATTTATAGATAGAGACATACCAAGTTTATAGTTTATATTTTATTCATACATTATTTCTTATATTTTTTTTTTCTTTTTCTGTGAGTGTGTGTGTGTTAGATATCCAATTTCTCGCTGTGTATAAAATGTCTAATTATTTAGTTTTTCGTTTAATTATTTGGTTGTTTGTCACTAAGCCAATTTTGTAAAACGTTTAGTACAAATACAATAATTCTGTATATATTTTTGTATACATATATATATATGTATATGTATATTAATATTTAATATACTGATATGTTTTGCCATATAAATATTTTCGCTAATTCTCTTACACATGCTTTATTTGGTTTTTCTTTTTTTTTTTTTTTTCATCTGCTTTGTGACCGATTTTATTACAAATTCTCGTTTTTTTTTTTTGCAAATTTCAAAAAATGTTTACTTTGTGCTTTGAATTTTTGTTTGTTTATTGGTTTCCAATCTTTGGTACAATACAAATTTCAATATTAAATTTAGCGTCTTTGCGTTTGTCTTTGTCATAAGAATCTTGTGGATACAAATCTAAATGAAATTGAGTAAATTGTCAACCTAAATTTGAAACCAATGTAATTCTAGCCAAATTTTTGTTAGAGGCATTCTTCCAAAACTCAAGAAATTTGTGTAACAAAAAGTTGGGACAAACAAGAATACTTTGCCAAACATTTTGCTTGGGCTTGATTTGCCTATTTGGCCAAAAAGGTGACAAATTTTTATAATTACCTTTATTTTTGTGGATAAAAAATTACTTCAATTGATCTAAACTTGTTACTCATTGGCCATGTGATTGGTTTCTGGTAAAATTCACAATTGTGCTGCCATTTCAAATTTGGCCATATATTTTTTTTTTTTTTTGGTTTTTTCTCAATTTATTAAACAATTCGGCGACATGCTAAACAAACTTTGGCTCTGTCTTTCTTGTTCGCCTGGTTTGGATTGATTTCTATACTGTTGCTGCTGCTGTGCATTGTCCATTGTGGGACATCGGGCAAATCGCCCGATCCAATAAACTACTAAACTGTCTGTCTAAATGTCTGTTTTGTTGCAGTGCGTTTTGCATGCAGCTCTAAATTCATATACAAATTTTTCAGCAATTTTCGGCAATTGCCTTTAAAACATTATCTCGTGGTCATTCAACGATTCAATACCAATTTTTGACCATTTAATTCTCCAATTAAAACAAATACAATAAAATTAAACAAATGCCTTGCCAAAAATTGATTATTTGTTTCTACTTTTACATAAAATGTTCATCTCTGGTTTCGTTTTCGCATTTTGCATTTGTTTCTTTGCTAAATATTTCTATTTTTATAATTAGATTGTTAGGTATAGATGTGTTTCATTTTTTTTTTTTTTTTATTTGTGTTTCTGTATTTGTTTCTTGGTTTGTTTTTCTTTTGTTTTGTTTTGTTTAATTAATTGCTGTGCGAGCACTGCAGAGCATTTTCTTTTAGAAAACTCCTTTGACACGCAATGCACTGCAGATATATAGCAGGGCAGCCAATACCAGAAGCTGCAGTCTAGGTGATATGGAAGCACTACCCGAATCGCCATCGCAGCCTGTACCTGGCAAAAAAGTGAGAGAGAATTGTTCATTAATAAATAGAAATTAAGTTGTGCCGTTTCTGTTAATAATATTATACTTAAATGCGATTAGATGGCATGTATGTATGGTAAATGTGGGCGGTTCTTGTATTTCTATATAAAATATATTCATATTATTTTTTTTTCAACTAATTAAACTTTAACCCTCTTCGTCTTGAATTTGACATTTTCTACTATGTATCGTCAAAGCAAATAAGAATTTGAAATCTTATTCTTAAACTATTGCGCTACTTGTACGACAGCTTCAGATTTTAAATAAAAATCAAAAGCGAAAATAAAGCAAAATTTTGGTCTTTGGTGCGATTTTGGGTGCATTAAACAAAAAAGTTAGACAAAAGAATTTAAACTGAAGGTAAATTATTCACGCAAACTTACCTTAACTACAACTCCTATCAATATCGTCTGTTGGCATTGTCATTTTTATTTATTTGTATTATTTTTTTCAACTGTTTTTTTTTGTCTTTTTTTTTTGTATATTTTTTAATTTATTGTTTAACAAACATATGTAAGTATGTAGAAGAGTTGTGTGCTAATTTATTTGCGAAACTTGAACTTGCTGGACATGTTTATCTGTCACATGAAATAGCCTGATCTCGAGTGATCGAATTTCATTTGGCACAAAGAAAGTACGACAAGAGCAAAAAACTAAATTTCAAGCCGGCTGGCAAAGTGTCTTGCCGTTCGTTTATTGTACAATAAATATACACTTAAGTAGAATTGATTAATCCTCAATTCTTTTTCATTCGCATTCGATTATAAAAGTAATAAAAAGAAGAAGGAATAAAAAAATGAACAGTGCATGTGCAAACAAAAATCAAACGAAATTTCAATAAAATCAATCTTAAATAGAATTTATAGCCTGTAGATAGAAAGTAAACGGGTATAGCCAACTATTCAAAGGATCAGCACTAGAAAGAACGTTATATACTTGAGAAGAACCAACAATAAAGTGGAATTCTCCCAATCGACAGCTCTATTTATATTTAATTCTTTTCTGCTGTCAATTTAAAAAGAAATTCTTGGAGCACTGATTGAAAGATTATTTAAAAGGTTATTGCAATTCGAACCACGACTTTTAAGGGATTATTCTTTGCCACAGAGAGTATCACAAAGTCGGCGACATGACCTGAGTAAATATGATGGATATAAATCTGAATAATATATCTATATACAATATGTGTTCAATATAATCATATTTCTGGGGGCCGTGTCTGTCCGTCGCGTGCATTTAATGTTTGCTAATTTGAATTTAAAAAGCCTGACCAAACCATAGATTATACGTTTAGATAATAGAGAAATAAATTGGCACAAGCAAACAAAAAAAACAAACTTAAACACATCGAACATTTGAAACACGTGTCGCTGAAAGCAGCAATAATAACAAAAAAAATGAAATCAAACGAAACCATAACCGCACCACATCGTCCAGCCAGACCGCAACCACCAGACCAGACCACACCAAACCAAACCAAACCACAGAGGAGCGAAAGGTGGGAAAGGGAAAGATGGAATACAAATGCAAAAGATATATATTGGCCAGAGATTTCGTATGGCAACGAAAGGTGTACGCGTGCGCCTGAGTTATGACATGGCATTCATTAATATTGGTTAGATGCCCGCCCCTTTTCCGCTGTCACACCACCGCCCTCCTTTGAGTGTGTGTGTGTGTGTGTGCGACATTTAAAATGTCTGATGGTGCCAGCGTGTCTGGTCGGTTCAGGATCGATGAGGTGGGGATCGGAGGCAGCGATTAAAGACAAAGATACCAGAACAACAGCCCCAAAGAGTAGCTCTGGGGCTTCGGGTGAAATTTTAAATGGCCATTAAGCCAAATGAGGCGCGTTATTGGCAACCGCTTTGGCTATATCAAGAGCCAACCGCTATATTATACAAATGCAAATTAACCAAAAAACTTGTTTAATATTATTCTATTCTTTTCCAACCGAAAATATTGTTTTTTTCCGTTTTTTTTCTTCTTTCGTTTTTGTGCCAATTAATGTGCTAAGTGACTTTGCACTCTCTTTTTCTCTAGCTAACTAAGATTTTTATATATATAACTAGATAGTATTGTCATATCTATGGGACCGCAAATTGATGATTGATTGAAAAGATTGTTAAAAAAAAGGCAACCACCCCGTAACATCGACTCACCAGGCAATCTAATACAATCACAGAGAGACATTTGCATACCTGCCCGCTGGATCAATCGATCGTAAATATGTATATATATATGTAAAATAAAACAAGCCCCAAAATTAGCTCCTAAATCAACAGCAACAACAACAGCAACAACAATAGCCCAACATGGCAAATTAACATAAATTAAGTTTTATTAATTTGTGAAACACTAATTTTCTTTTATATAGCGCACCAGTTACCAGTCACCGATGACCAGTTACCAATGACCAGTTACCAGTTACCAGGCACCGATTCTCAGTCCCAGTTTTCAGCCAGACATTGTGGCGCGGCGGCCCATACACTTTAAGCTGATCTTTCACCCAATTCATTCAACTCATTTTAATGGCCAAAAAAAACAAAAAAATATAAAATGAAATCAAAACTTTTACAATTTAAGTGCAAACATAAAACCAACAAACTAAAGAAGAAAAAGAAAAAAAAAACGCCCACCAATACCAATACCAATAGCAATGCCAATCAATGTATTCCATTTAGATGGCCAAGCGACTGATTTATCATTGTCAGGGCCATCGTGCATATGCATAAATGGCCGTCATCTCATTTACATACATTTCTCTCTCGGTCACTCGTCCGATCTTGAGGCCGAAACTCATTTCCCTGATTGATGCGAACATTTTAAAATACTGACAGAGCCATAAATAAAAAGGCAAACGCATAAATGCAATAAATTAAAAGCATAACTATTAAATCTTTCACCGGAATAAAACGTAAAAACGTAGCCAAGTTAGTGGGGGACTTAGCCAGTCACTCGTCTCTCTCTCTCTGTCTGTCTGTCAGTGAGTCATGGATTAAAGCCAAATGTATGTATGAGAGGGAAAACGACTGGCTTCTTGATATCGGACACTCGAATGTAACTGTAACTTGTAGCCGGGGCAATCATCAATCTTCACAGCCAACTGGAGCGTGTTCCATGTTAATGTGTTGCATTTAACTTACGAATTGTCATGCAAATTGACACGCGTTCCCGTTGCCAGCATGATAATCCAGAAGATGAAGAAACCCTTTTGGTATTTAAACACTCCCATATACTCTTCTACTCTGTTATGAAAACATCATAAAAAGGCTAAATCTAACGAGTTTTTCTTTGTTAAATATTGAAAAAACACTATTCTAATAAGTGATTCTGTTTGCCTTCTTTAAATCCAATTTTTTAGCATTACTTTTGGCAATATTTTCAAAATAAAGAGTGGGAAATGAGATACTTCAATTTCCCCTTGCATTATCATATTTAATTTTGTGAAACGTTTAACTTAAAAGAAGATCAAACTAAAATTAGCCAAGTGACAACCTCTTGAGACATCTTTTTTTTGATGAACTTCTATTTTTTGTTTGCCAATTGTGCAAGATGATAGAGAACAATATTCGATTTGGTCAGTTTTAGTTTGTATTTCTTTGCTGTTGGGTGTGGCTTTGTCAGACACTGTCGTTGCCGACATCCATTAGCGAGCTTAATGCCACTTTTTTACGATATATCGTAGCGAATTTCAAAATTTATGTTAATTGTATGCCAAAAACTTACACACAAAGATACCAAATCAAAGGCGGGCAAAAACAACAACAAAAAAAAAAAGAAAGAGCGGCAACAAAACGACAAATACAAATACAACCAACCCACAATCCAGACAACTGTACTTTAATTGATTTAGATTCGAAACTCGAGTTTCAGAGTGTATCCCCAATAATTATTGTTGGTAATTAACTCACCGGCCCAACTCCTGACTTTTGGCAAATAATCGTTCCAGAACGAGCAACGGGCCGCCAATGGACCACGTGCCAATTTCTCAATTTTATCATCTGTGCTGAAGATATAATAGACAGGATCCTCCTTTGAAAAGTTTGGCCATTCTTCGCCATCCTGGGCGGGATTGCTGCGGAGGAAGAAAAGAAAGGAAAGGTTAGAGCTTTTTGTTTTTTATAGCAAAATGTGCCATAAAGTTAGCTAGCCAAGTTACTAAACTTGAAAAAGCTTGAGAATTGTGCTTGCACAAAGCTCGTACTCAACTCACCCGGTCTTGGCAAACTCGATAACCGAATTAAGCATACGCTTGCCCAGCTCACGCTCCACAGGTCGATACTGCAGAGATGTGTTTAGCGGCTGGCCAAAGAAGTACTCAATCTCATCGCCGTGCAGAACGCCCATCCACTCGCCCCACAGTGAGGTGCTTGTACGCTGCGGAAAGGGAAGAAACAAGAAAAACCGAAATAAGATGGCATGAATATAAGGCGAGAGGATTCAGTTAGTCAGTCCCCCAGTCCCCCAGTTTGCCCGTCCGCCAGTCCGCCAGTTTGCCGCTGTTGTCGTAAACCCAGCCAGAAATTATGCAGATAAACATCTCTACCCTTTTTATTTATTTATTTGATTTTGCTGTGGCACTCGCGCGCCGCTCACTCGCTTCTGCTCCCTGTAAATTGTAAATATTGACGCAGCATGCCGCGTAGCGTAGCGAGGCGACGCCAAAAAAAAAAAAAAAAAAAAATGAATAAATAAATAAATGCTTGCCAGCGAACGGAATTAAATGCTTTCCCTCTCTGTCAGACAACATTGGCGGCTTGTTTGCGTATCTAGCTAGATGTTGCACCATGTAGCACGATGTTTGTCCAAAGACTGACTGGCAGACACACATAAGCAGCTGTCAACTAACTTCTTTCCAGCTATGAAACACTAAGTTTTCATCGATCAAAGTATAGATACTGTCAGCAGCTGCTTCACTTAAAGCACTTCACAATAAAGTGCTTAAAAATCTTGAGATTCAAATCGTTGCAGAGTGCTAAACATAAATTTAATTTTTAAATAATCTTTAAATTGTGTAAAGACTTTAAAAGAGAGAGAGAGAGTTTGCAGTTGATTGATTAGTTAGGACAGCTCCTCAAAGTATGCAATGAATTATTAAGAAACTAAAAGGACGATTCTATTATCGGATTATAAGCTATACTTTTTAATAAACATATTAAAATAGTAGTTAGGAATTCTTTTTAGCCAATATTCCATCATATTCTGGCCTTCAAAACGTATTTAATATATTTGGTTAACTTTCACAATTTAAGCTCTCTATTTACATTAATCTTTTAAAGGATTTTCCATATGAATTGTGAAAATGTAAAATGTATTTTTTGCAGGAGCTGCATATTAGGATGTTGGTGGCAGACGGTGGCAAGTGGCCGCTGCCAAGTCGCATTATGAATTGTGTCCGGGAAGTGGCAAGGGTAATGTCGGACGTCAAGTTGTTGGAAATTTATGCGACTTGGCCAGGCTACACGTCCCAGGCACATACACACACACACACACACACACACACACACACACACACACACACACATACACACATACACAACTGGGCAAACAAATAGAAATGTCCTGCAGTTGGCCATCGTGTACTCCTTTTCGCGGAAAAATAATAAAAAATTGTACGCAGCCGTAGCATGAAAATAAAGTTTTTTGATTTAAGCGCACAAAATTAGAAACATCAGGAAACTTGGACATTTTGCCAGTCAAGTGGGAGGTGGGAGCGAGGAGGGAGAAGGGAGGCTGAGCCTGTCGTTGCCGCCCATAATGAGAAATGCCATAGCCCTAGTTAGAGTCAAGGAGTTGGAGGTATGAAAACTTATTTAAGTGCCAGGCACGTTGCACGCTGCAGTATTCAGTAGGAAGATTGGTCGGGCAAGGTGTAAGGGAGAGGGGGGGAGGGATGTGCCTGGTCAGCAGGCAGTGACCCTCGCTGCCAGTTGGAGGTGCCAGGCAAAATGGACATAGACAATCTGGCAGGCACTTTAGCACTTCAGCTGGCGACCCCATTTTGCCATGGTCCGTCGCCATCGTGGCCTCATCTTGGCCTGGCCTGGTCTTTTCGTTTATGGGCAAAGTGAGTTACGAGTTTTGTTGCTCCAACTTGACGGCTGTAATTAAAACTAATTTCATTTGCTTTCTTTGCCCACTCTTAGCTGCTGCTCCTGCTCCTCCTTCTCCTTCTTCTGCTGCTGCTGGTGTACTTGGATTATTAACAGACGATTTATTTTCAACAATGAATAAATTTCACTTCATGTGGAGTAAATCAACTCAAATTTAAATACCTCAACTATTGATTTCCATGTATTTATCTAACCACAAGAGAGAGTAACATTTATCACAATCCAATATCGACTGCCAGTTGTAATTATTAGCATACATGAACATGAGAACTAAATACATATGTATTTGTGAGTATGTTTAGAAAATCAATAGGCTGACTCTGGTTAAATTTAATGCTATGTATTTGTTAATCATTAGACCGACAACTGCTGCCGCTGCCTTTTTTGTGCCCTTTCCTCTCTGCCGATGCCCGGAACCGCAGTCAGAGTCATTTAAGTAAATACTTAACTGAGTGAAATTATGCCCCACACGTGCAGGTCGTGCGGGGCCATGACCTCGTAAATTGAAGTTTCATTAGCAGCCGCAACTCCACATATTGTACACAACCGTGCCTGGAATCGTGCTCCTTCTAACGATTGTCGTTTGCTATCTGCCCGGGGGCCCCAAAGCGTCTTTTGCCCGTCAGTGCGTGTACTTTAATTGGCAGTGTGTGTGTGTATGTGCGTGTGTGTATCTGGTAGAGTGAGTCGACGTTGTCGTCGTCGTTCTCCCTTTTTTTGTGGGTGTACATTGCGTGAAACTTTTGGTTACCATAATTATGGCGGCCAAGGTTGCCAACAGAGCTACCTACCAACTGAGACGACCCTTTTTTCCATTTCCCCCTCACATGTGTGTAGGCGTGACATTGTCAAGCCCAATCAAATGGATTGCACCTCAAGCAAATTGTTTGATTCAAGTGAATACATTAATTAATTGGTCAATAGGACAACAGGAATGCAATAGCCTAGCAGCACACCAAAAAGGACATTACATTGATTTTCTAACCATTTTAATGATAAGTAACCAATAAGTGGTTAACTAGAATAGATACATCTACAATCTCTGTGGCGAGTTGTGTAGCTAGTTAATCTCGATCTAAGGTCTTTAATTTCACTCGAATATTATTTGAATAAGAATTTTCAATTTCACACTATCAAAGCGATTGTTAAGTAGTTTCTCCATATAAGAAATAAATCAAAATAATAAAAACAAAATCATAAAATACGTGAGTTCTTATTGAGGCTATTAGGGAAAGGATGTCATCAGGATAACTAAAAAATATCAAAGAAGATAACTTCGGCTATGCCGAAGTTTGTATACCCTTGCAGTTGTTTAATTAGAAATCTAGTTAATTTAATTTAATTTAATTGTTTGTATTTGTATGGCAGCCATATGATAAAATGGTCAGATCTTTTTGAAAATCGCAAATGTGCATTCTAGGGTATAGAAAAGCTTATATACCAACTTTGAAAACCATAGCTCTAAAACTGTGGGACTAGTTCATATAGTAGAAGACAGACAGACAGACAGACAGACGGACATGGCTATATCAACTCGTCTTCTCATGCTGATCAAGAATATATATACTTTATGGGGTCGAAAACGATTCCTTCTCTGACCAATTTTATAATATCCTCTGCAAGGGAATAAAAATGGTGATCTTTAGAGAGTAATTTACTCGATCTACTACAAAATGGTCCAGTCTCGTAATATGTCTTATGGAGTGATTAGACACTGGTGTGAGAATATGCTAGTATGATGCACCTTGACATGATTTAAAGTGCATAAAGAGCATTTGTTGCTTTCTTTTCGTAGAGATTAGCCCCGCAGGCTTTGCTTTTCTGTCGCCTCGACTGACTGGCCATCAGACCAGACATTAATAATTAAGGCAGTGGCAGTTGGTTGACATGCCGCTCCACAGCCGCTGACGGCGTTGCAGGTAGCCACTTAGTCGGTTGGTGTAGGCTCCATTAGCCTTGTGCGCAATTTTAATGACAAACAAATTGCACCATTTCGTTTATTTTTCTTTTCTTTTCGTTTCGTTTTCCCCCTTCGTAGCCCATTTTTTGTTGGCACTTTCACTCCATTTGACCGCATTTCGATTGAACGCACGCGCATCAACGCCATCTTACGTGTCAAAGGTTGTGAAATATTTAATGACTTGCACCAAGTGCAGCGTGTAAGTATGAGGCAAGGAAAAGCATTCTGTAAACAGTTAATGGATCAACTTCTGATTAAAAATTTAAGAATAAAAGGGACTTTTTCTCTTCCGGTTGGAGTTAAATTCTTCTCAAATTCATCATAATAGATTAATTGCTATGCTTTTTGTTGCCCCTAAAGTATGCAATAATAATAATAGCAATTACAATTTAAGCCACAATTTGCAGCATAAATATTTAAAGCGAAAATTTTAGGTAAATCATTTGTTTTGTTTTTTTTTTTTAGCTCCCCGCTGATTGCCACCCATTGAACTCACGTGTGTAAAGTAATAATAGTGCACGGAGGCGCCTCGCTCGGCCAACGCTTGAGCGTACTCATTGGTGGGGCAGGTGAAGAAGTGATCGCCCACAGCGCGTCCAATTTGCTGTTGATTTTGATAGCCTGGATTGCCCTCCCAGCTGGTGTACTGTGAATAGAAAGGCCAGAGAACAATTCACTATAATTACGCTTAGTTCAGATTTGCGTGTGTATATGTGAAATCTATGTATTTTAACCACAACTCAAAATGCAATTTTAGCCGCCATAATTGAATAAAGCCATCAACTTAATACAATTTAATCAACTTGACGGCGTCGCTGACGTTGCGTTTAACTCGTTTATGTTAGCGGCAATGGTGATGACATCAAATCAACGTCCCCATCCTCATCTTCCAGCCCATCCATGACAGGCGCCTGCGTCAGCCTATTTTGTTTACTGAAGTTGACAACGCAAACTAGTCAACTCGTATACGTCAGTCAATTGGTTAAAAGATGCAGTTCCCCCGATGCATTTGGAAAAGCAATTGGCTTTTGTATATCTGTCGAGCTGCTCCCACTCCCACTCTGCTCCGCCCTTCATTTCGTTTAGTTTCTTTTGTTGACGTGATGGAAATTTACCTGAAATATGATGGCCTCGCGTTCCGCTTGCGTTGCCTTGCCAAAAATGTTGTTCATAATTTCCAGATACTTGTCACGCGGCAAGGCGGTGGCATCGTCCTTATCGAAGTAATCGATGAAATCGTACAGTAGAAAGTATGTGCCTGCAATGAAAGAAGCGAAACAAGAGCACTGAATGAACAAGCGAGCGAACTAGCGAGGTCATGATGGAATAGACCATACATGACAATAGCAATAGGAGGGGGTTGGGCTGTAGGGGGGGGAAAGGCTCGTGTTTTGGCTGCTGGCAAATCCTACAGAAAACAATTACGCTTTAAGAACATACATACATATGTATGTAGAGATACAATAGAGCCGAGCCGTGCCAAGGACATCAGGCGCAGCATTAACCCCAAGTATCAGCCAACAACAACAACAGCAACAACAACAAACCGTTGACAGTTGCAGAATAGAAAAAAAGACCCAACCATATGTATAGTGGGTGGGTGGGTGTTGGGTTGCGAAGGTTTTGCAAAGTGTAAAATAGAATAAACAATTTGCTTGCATGGCTAAGAACAATGCGTCTAGTTTTTGCCTTTTATTAACTTAATTTTTATGGCACTTGTTATTGTGGCTATTGTTCTTGTTGTTCTTGTTGTTGCTGTTGCTGTTGCTGTTACCCGAAGCCCACAGTCTTCTTACATACTTCAAATCTGAACTCACTAACGAACCATAATTGTTGTGCTCTATAAGGGACAACCACAACGGCAACAACAACAACAACATCGAGTAGCTCAAGCACATGAGAGTCAGTAAGTCTGCCTGTGTGTGTGTGTGTGTGTGCTTGCGTGTAAGAGGCACGTGCTAGCCTATTTGTTGTACTTTGATAGAATTTAACTTTAAAGCGGTTATTACAGTTGTGAAAATTGTTCATGGCCTTTGTTTAACTGATCTAACATCTTGCTGAATTAATAATAAATTTAAATGGGTTTAATTCGCTTCAAATTATTGGCTTTTACTCTATTAAGTTAAAGATTCTCTTTAGCACACGCACACGCACAAACACTTTTAATTAAATTGCCAAAAACACACACACAGAGACACTCACACACACACACACACCAGAGTATCTGCTGTGGCCAAAAATTTCTTTGCTTGTCCTCACGTAAATATATTTTTAATGAGTGTATAATTGAGTTGGCAGCAACAAAACAGGTTGATTTTTTGATGCTGGCCAAGTTTGCGGTTTTTTGAAGCAATTAACGTGCAAATAAGATTTCACACACACACAGTCACACACACACAGCCATAAAGAGAAAAGTATCTGTGTTGTGCTGCATCAGTAAACTTTGAATTTTTCATTGCCTATTTTTAGGCTGAACAATTTTCTACAAGCAAATTTAATTGCAACAAAAATAAATCGGATTAAGTATCAAAGAGGTACATAGAGATACTGGATTTTCTTTTAAAGATTTAAGCTCAATCCTCAAGCCTCTTATCGGTGCAAAAACGCTTAAGTAAATATAACAAAAATTTACACATAAATTTTCCAACTCAATCTGTGGGCAGAACGAGCAAAAAGAGAAACATCTAAGATATTTTCATGTGCAATCTTAATGTATTTGTATTCGTATTGTTGCGAATGGTAGATGACCTTGAACTCACAAACACACACACACACACACACACACGCATATACAAAAGCACACACAGAGAGAAACACGTCGAGCCTTGCGGGCACGCACGCACTCCTTGGCTAAGAGAACAAGCAACGACGCCACTGGCTGGCAACGGTAATGGCCAGATATGAGAGAGGGAGAGAGAGAGAGAGAGAAAGAGAACGAGAGAGAGAGCTTGCTAGAGAGAGAGAGAAAGAGATAGTGCGAGAGCAAAAGCCACCGAGAGCGAGCACCAGCTGGATGAACGCTGAGTGAAAGTGAGCCGAAAAGCACACGTGTCCGTGCCTGATGGTTTTATCCTCCATCACCCTCCGTCACTGTCCGCTCAGCACAGCACCTCCTTGAAAATGACGAGCCAAACGGTAGCGGCATGCAGACACACTCACACACACACACAAACACACATAGATGGATAGCAAGGAAATCGAAAGCGAGTCAAAGCACTGAGCATAAGAAAAGAAAAAGCCCTGAGAAGCAAAAAGAACGAAAAACAGAAACAGAAACGAGTATCTCAATCTGTTATACATGAAAACAACAACGGACAACTAGCGACCCCACGAACCCACGACCATGTGGCCAAAAACTAATAAAATGATACGAAAAACGCAAAAGGAAAATTTGTGAAAAATTCGCCCGTTACTTTCGCTAGCAATTGAAAGAAAACGCAGTAGTAGGAAGCCTTATCTGGAGGATCTGCGGATCTCTATCTAGCGAGAAGTAAACTGGGCGATAGAGAATACATCTCTGGTGGCTAGGCATATTGCCCAATAATAATTATTATAATGCCACCTCTTAAAGCAATACTGCGGCACGTGCGCGTTCTGTTCCCCGCGTTTCCCCTTTCCCAGAGAGTGCTCACATTTTGCTACCTGCTGCTTTTTTGCCGCCCCGCTGGCGGCACCTCAACGAAATATTTAAATAATTTATGATGCTGCCGTACGGCACAGCTGAGCGCCCTTGCCCCAAATGTGTGTGTGTGTGTGTGGGGGAGTGGGTGAGGTGGGGGGCATTGCCACTGGGTGCGTCGTGTGTCATTTGCCCGTTTTTTTTTTTGGGTTGTTGTTGTTTTGGTTATATTTTTGTGCGTGGTTTTTTTTTTTTTTCTTTCGGGAGATCCCGACACCGCTCAACGAAATTTGCGTGGGCAAGTCTGGCAAAGTTGGAATCCTCCAGGCGTGAATGTTCTGCGTATTTATTTCTACGTTTTCTTCTTTTTTTTTTAATGTTGGCTTTTCTCTTCGTATTTTTCCTCCTTTGTGTGTGTGTGTGTGTGTGTTGGCATATTTGGCACTGGGAATTAACAGCTTGCGTAATTTGTAATTTGTAGAGAAATGTCCTTTTGGTTGAGCTAACAAAAGCCACAAAGCCAAAAGCACAGAATATTACGTTGAGTGCATTTTTGTGATGCTGCTGCTGCTGCCAGTTGTAGCAGAGTGGAATGTACACCAAAAAACTAAGCTCTGTAAAATGTGGCACAATCACAATATGCATAAGCTGCACCCGCATTCCCCTCCCCCCACTCACTATATTACTGCCAAACACACAATGTCATGCAATAAACCATAAAAATTAAGTACTCGAGCCAGAACAGAAAACAGCACCGAATGCATTACGAGCTCTCCAATCTGCACAGAAAATACAGATATATATATATATATTCGACAAAAGCAGCCCCGGGTAAGCCAACTCAGCCGCAGCCACGCCCACTTAAAAATAAAATGCATTTCGTCTGGATAAAGAAAGGAAGAATGAACTTGTTGTGTGTGGGGGCGGAAGGGGGAGGGGTGAGGGGAGGGGGACCGTTGGTGGTTAAAAATAAAGTACTATAATAAAATCAGAAAAATGGATGAAGCTGCAACAAAAAGTTACTGGCATTGAGATGCCACACAGGGCAGGATGAGAGGCAGAGTAAACAACTTGGCCAACTGGCCATGGTTTTCCTTCATTTTTGGGCCACATTGAGTCTCCATTTACAACTGACGTCAGCAGCAGCAGAGAGAACACAATGAATGGGTGGGACAGGATGCACGAAATTGGACTTGGTCGAGTTCATTGTTGTTGGAAGGGAAAAGGGAAGCATGCCACCATAATAGGAGGAATACTTGGTTATCTGTGCACTCACCCTCATCCCTCACATTGCCCATGAGTATGTCGTAATCCTTGAGATCGGCTGTCTTCATCAGAGTCATGGGATCAGCCGGCAAAAATGCACCATCTATGGTTGGTGCCGATGGGAAGCTGAGTATTCCTGAGTAGGAGTTCCATTGCTGCACCGATATGGTCTTGGCATCCACGGCACGCATGCAGCTCATCACATGAGAGGGATTGGTCTGCAAGAGATTTCAAAATAATATATCATGCAGGATACGATTTTATTTCTTGAGATTCTACTCACCTTAAGCATAGATGCATTGCAGTTGCAGTCATTGATGAGCGCCTTGCCAATCTCAACTGCTTTCTCCGAGGTCATGTGACTCCAGGGGGCGTTCATGGTGCCCGACTGCATCATGCCACGTTTAACCACGCCCCTTGTCACTGGCGACATGAGCTGTGCATTCACCGAACTCGAACCGGCCGATTCACCGAAGAGAGTCATCCACTCGGGATTGCCGCCAAAAGCATGGGCATTATCCTTAATCCAACGTATGGCCAACGCCTGATCCCAGAGGCCAACATTGCCGGGCGCCTCCTCGGCGAATTCCTCGGACATTTCGGGGGACAAGTGCAGGAATCCAAAGGCACCCACACGATATTGAAATGAGGCCACAATCACATTGCCCACGGCTGCCATAATGTCGGCATTGTAGATGTCCAGAGTGGCCGAGCCGGTCATGAAACCGCCGCCATAGATCCAAATCAATATGGGCAGGCCATTGGTGATATTCTGCGGATTGCCATTGTGTATGAGATGGTCCGTATCCTGGCCCTGCTTGTTGCCCGAGTGCTGCAAAATGCAAATGTTAATGTGTAAATCCTGAATCGTGGATGAACTATTGCTCCTACCTCGCCACCATTGGCTCCGCGTCCATGTCGCAAACGTGCCTTGGCCGGTGCCCAAATGTTTATATAGAGGCAATCTTCCGATACATTGGTATTTGGATTCCATATCTCTTCGCCCGAGAATCCGGGAAAGTATTCGTAGCTAGAAAAATTGGATTTTGGGATTGTTAGTTCGGATTGACCTACATGCAAATTAAAGCCCAGATTTTCCACCTTCACACTCTCTTCCAGCTCGGACAATTCGGTCATGCCAATTACTATACGACAAATAAAAAAAAAACAAGCTAACCAGCTGTGTTATTTATTTTTATTTGCTCTCTTCCGTTTCGTTTTACTTTTACTTTGCCATTTTCCGCAAATACATACAGGAGGGGGGCCAGCCCACTTGCCACCCCCCCCACCCCCCATTCCCCATCCCCATCCCATACATCCTTATGTCGTATCACTTCTCGTTTGTTCTGCCAACAATTTGACATAGTTTTTGTGCCTTATAAATTGTTGAATAGCCCTGAATCGATATTACGCTACGCATTTGTACAAAGCTCAGCATTTGTCTATCTATCCGTTTCCCTATGACTGGAATTCGATATGTATATATACCTACTACTTAAATATATGTATATGGTGAATAAATTTGGGTTAGTTTAGCTTTGTTTCTATTCAAATTAATTTCGCCGTTTCCCATAAATGTTATTTATCACGCCTCAAATGGAGGAAATTTGTATAGTTTTAAAGTGAGATATTATGTTTTTGATTAAATCAAATCATCTGATTATATATTAAAGTTTAATGAACATCTGAATCTTTAAAATTCAGGCAGGAATAAGAAGGATGCTAAATTTAAACTCTTATCTACAAGATTGTTTTGCATATATGAAACTGAAATATATTGGAATATATATGGAATATAATTGATATGAACTATAGGTTTAAGAAAATAATAATCAATCCACAAAGGATCTGAATTCGCAGGGCAAAAAATGTCTTACTGAGCATATTCTTCTGTTTTTAATCAGCAACCAATTTAAATAAATTCTAATAATTCTAATATTTTAATAGATCTTGAATTGCCCTGTGAAAAAGGTCTTGAGCATCTTCTTCTGTTTTTAATCAGCAACAAATTTAAATAAATTCTAATAACCTTTTTAATAGATCTTAATTAAAGACAAATATCTCGAATAAATTTGGATCATGATTAGAATTTCATGAACTGCTCAAAAAAGATTTTCATTCAAGCAAAAGATACTTTATGACTAGATAATTTCTAGCTCATGTATTTGAGCTCGAAGAAAACAATCTAAAAAGTGAAATGCTTCGAGGAGAATGTTCAATGAACCCTTTCTTTGTCCTTTGAATTATTTTATCAATTGAATTTCATTTAACACGCAATCGCCAAAGTTCTAGTCTAGATACATATGGCCAAAATGGACTGCAGTTGGCCGGCATTTTGCCAGAGAGCAATGACGTCATTGCCAGCAGTTAGGTCAACAACAACAAGAGGATATGGGATATTGGGGTAATGGACAATGCAGCCGGGTCCACACTGACGCTATCATATTCTAGGTCAACAACAAACAGTTATATTTGAACCCCCGGGTACAGTACTTACCGCTCTTGCACGCAGGTCGCCGACAGACGCGTGGCATCCAATACGCCGTGCCAGGGTTCCGCCGGAACCGGCTTGCGAAAGCGCAAGTCCTCAACGGGAGGCTTGGCATACGGTATGCCCGTATAGACATGAACCTCCCGCCCCTGGACCGTTACAGAGCGACCGCGCACTGGTCCCGATGATGTCTGCACCACCAGTCGATCGATGACGCCGCAAACGCTGGATAAGTGCAGCGACAGCACGAGCATCGCGATGGCACCCAACGATTGGGGTCTCATGCTAATGAAGGCCATGGCGCGGATGATGCAGCGTTGCACGGATGCACGGATGCAGAGAACGCGAATGCGCAAGGCGACCGTGTGGGATGCTAACAACAGTTTATGAACCAACAAAAAAATAAAAATGCGGCGTTGTCCTAGTTAACCGCACTGTGACGTCACACTGTGGCACACTGCAGCTGCTGCTCTTGGTGGACACTTCCAATTTGGATTTCGATTTGATTTTTGGGGGATTCGGTTTCGGTTTCCGATTCCGATTCCAATTCAGTTGCTGATGGCTTTTTGGTTTGTTGTCCTTTTTCTTTTGTTTTATGTTTTATTCTACATCTGCTGCTTCTCTCTTGTTGGCCACATTGGCATCCAGCTACACTCACTCTACACTCTCCGCTCTGCGCTCTCCACTCAGGACAGGACTTGGTCTTTACGCTTATTATCCGGTTGTGTTTGTGCCACTGTTGCCACTTGAAGCTGCCTTATGTACACTGCACTACACATTCTTCTTGCAACGCTCCAGAACTGTCTCACTTTGGCCTGAAACTGGGCTTTGGATTTGGCATGGGCATGGGCATGGGATTGGGATTGTTTTCTCTGTTTTCTTTGAGTGTGTCTCGGTGTGTTTGTCTATGTGAGAGTGTGTTTGTGTATAAGTGTGTGTGTGTGTGAGAGTGTGTGTGCAGCTGTTGCACTTTTACTGCGTTTCCTGTGCACTTCCTGTGCCTCTGTGCCTGTGCCACTTCCTTCACCTATGTGCGCCTCGTCGACCGGTTTTTTTGTTGTGTTGTTTGAACTGCAAATAGAAAAGGCATTAAGTTATTTGTCTTAGTTTCCTTGCCGTTGTTCTACCAGATGTGACTAGCTCTGTCTCTCTCTCTCTCTCTGTGTGTGTGTTTAATTTTTGTTCTCTGCTTTGCCGTTTGCCATTTTCTTTAGTTTGGTTTGTGTTTTTGTAAGTCACCACACAAACAACTACAACTACAAGTTGACTTGTTGTGTGCTTGTCTGCTGCCCCCGTTAGTATGCTACAAAATTTATGCTTATTTGTCTTTGCATGTGTGTGTGTGTGTCTGAATTTGTGTTTACCTCTTGAGCAGAAAGGAGATGGGTAAAAGCGCAGAGCTAAGGAAAATTGAAAGCCATCTTGGTATCAGCTTGTATACAAACTTTTCAAGTACCAAAATCCCACCTCAAGCCCAAGGCTCCCCCTCCCCTCACCCTTCCCATCTCCTCGCCAAACCATTCACACTGTAGCTACTACAGAAAAATCCTTTTCAAAGGTCTCGTTCCAACATCGTTAAGCACAATTTTTGCATACAGAATTTCGCAGTTATAGCCTCTTGACCGATTTCACATATATTATATATGTATATATTCACTCATTAACTCACTCATTAGAGTTGTGTAAAAACGTTTTTTGTAGGTTAATTGGCAAAACGACAAAAATACGTTTTTAATATAATTTATAAATATAAATTTCGGTCACTAGAAGACCTTGTTGGAAATAGTTTAACCCAATCTTTGCTTGATGATTTCAAAATGTGAACTGATTAAATTTATAAAAATGTTTTGTGTTTATATAGGCTCTATATAGGGAGCACACATAAGGCTGGGACCTTATGGCCCTCCGGATGTTGACTCTATTTTTGATTAGATTCGCAAGTTGTCTGTCAGATGATGAATTCTGTGTTTATTTTTTCTCGTGTGCCAAGTATCATTCTTCATTTCAATGCCTTGTTAATTGTTTTTTTGACAAATTTGTTTCTTAATGTATTTAAATCTAAAGAGGCAAATGTTTCCCTGAAAGTTAAAGGTTTGTTTACTCAGCACATTTACTTAAAACTTATCCCCCGGGGTAGAACATGAAACCGCATCGTCAGCTTTTCCTTTTTTTTTTGTCGTTTGTTTGTAACTGCCAAGCAGCCGTCCCCATGCCATGTCCTTGAGGTATTCGTCCTTTGCAACTGCAACGTCTGATGGGAAATTGAACAACGACGACGACGACGACGACTCTCTCTCTTTCTCTCTCTCTCTCTCTTGGACGCAAACTGCCTTGCATGCTGGCTGCCCATTAGACTGCACTACTCCGTATAATAACTCGACATGCCACACCACCCACCCCCCTCCTCCCTTCTCCATGCTATCGTCTTATGCTAAATAGCTTGTGGCTGTCTAAGACTAAGGCTACTGGCACTGGCGCCGCAGTAATTTAAATGTTATTTTCCCGCACAATTAAAATGGCATTAAGACGCCACCAAATATGCGAACAGGCTGCAGGTTGGCAATTTAATTCTTTATCCCCCTTTTGTTCTCCTTAATTTCATCTTCATTCTCTCTCTCTCTCTCTCTCTCTCTCTCTTTTAAATTAGCACAATTCTCTGTCTAAAGTTAGCAGTTTTTAATTTGGGTTTTTCTTTTACCAGTTTTCTTGGAGCTGAAAAACTACTGTGCCAGTCTCTCCTCTTCAACCTACCAGCAGCTGCTCCAACTGTCACCATTTTGCGTTTGTCAACGGCTTTTCACACAAGTTATCCTTTTGGTCCTGCTGCTACTCCACAGATAAGACACACTCGCCTCGCCTCACCTCGGCCTGCTCTCGGTCTGCTCTGGTCTGGTCTAAGTGAATATTTTCTTAATTTCTTGCAGTTGCAGCAGTTTTTCCGAGTCGTTTGCCGTTTCTCATTTTCTTTGTGTACCCTATACCCTTTTGAAGAGCAGAGTACATTGGGTTTCATAAAAAATATAAAGCTTATGTTATCTACCTACATAAAATAAATTATCAATAAATTTGGAAACTAATTTGACATATTATTGACATATTATCACATAAATGACAATACTTGACTTTTAAATTTATATGTTTTCATGGCATTAAATATTTTTTAGACATGATCAGAAGAATCTACCTAAGCAAGGACGACCTCAGGTGAAATTTCTCTATTTCTTTTACTTATTTAATTTATAACAATTTCCTCTTTCCAACTGGGTATGTGAAAGTCGGTGTCTCTGTGTCTTGACTTGCAAAATATTTGTATTTCAGCTCTACTGAAAAACTTTTTTATAAACATGCGCATTTTTATGCGAGTGCCAGGACAGTGATAAAGTGCGTGTGTATAAGGACGAGGGTTCTTTTGGGGGGACCACATAAAGATTTAAAAATAAACATACCAACTTTTATTTAACTTATTAAAAATTTTCTGCTAACGAAGGAGATTTTTGTTTATTTTTTTGTTCGGTCTCGCGAGAGAGAGAGAGAGAAATTCTTTTGCTAGGTTTTCCAAAAAAGCATAGTCAAGTCGAGCCAAAGGATGTCCCCCTAACCTCTTTATGGCATCTATGCTATGGTGTCATGGTTATGATAACAGGACTAATAGACTTAATGCTAGAGAGAGAGAGAGAGAGAGAGAGAGACAGCAAGCGAACAAATTTTAATGACATTCAAATTAAATTATAATTTCAAAAGTTTTGCCTCAACAAGAGGTGAGTGTAGGAGGAGGCAATGGCTGCGGTTTTTGCTGTGGTTTGCTTGGCAGGAGGAGGGGGCGGTGGTGGAGGTGATGATTACAAGGACACGCGGTCGTCCAGGTGAAATGTGAAAATATGAGCGAGTGTCGGGTCAACTTATTTGGTCAAAGGTCAAAGGGGGAGAAGCACAAAAAGAGGTTGGGCTCCTCGCCCAATCAACTTCTGTCGCCTCTGTCCCTTTTGCTCACTTCTTTCCTTTTCTGTTACCATTTCCTTTATGCTCTTCGCTTTCGTTTGTTTTCAAAATTTGGCGAATACTCACAACACAGAGACGATAAAAAAAGAGAGACAGAGACACAGAGAGAGAGAGAGAGAGAGAGAGAGCGGCTAAAAGCCAAAGGGTAAACAATACAATACACAGGCAACGACTGAGACTAAAGGGAAAGGCGAATTTTGATGTTTTTTGATGTTATTTCCCTTTGTTTTTTGTATACACGTTTAATTGATGAGTTGAAGAGGGTTGGGCAGGGTACTGGGCGACAGTGGGGTGGGGGCGGGGGGGCTGCAAACTCGGTTAATTGATACTGAGGCAAAAGGTGTGAGAGACAGGTGTCTATTATAGTCGGAATATTTCAAGGAACAGGATGAGGGTAATAAATTACACGAAATTGAAGAAAATGGTGAACCACAGAGCCTTAAGGCAGCTTAAAGGGCGACTTTTAAAAACAGGAAATCAATAGATACACATAATTTAAATTTGTGCTTTATAGATTTGTATCCAAGTAATTATATTTATATTCCGTCCGATTAAATTACAAACAGCTGGCAGCAGTTGACCTTTAGCGGCGTTTCCAGCGACCTCGATCATAGGTCATTAGCCAAATGTCTGGCGCCAAGCAAACTATAAAACAAATGCACGGGCGTGGCACTAAATTGACCAAAAAACAAAAAATACATACATACATACATTTCGAATAAGAAATAACCAAGAAATATATAAGAAAGTTAACTTATACATATTTTATACACGGCAACTTGATTTAATGGCATTGTTAGAAGAAAGAAAGGAACAATTAAACAATTTTTGACTGCATTCTCGAAAGGAATTTAAAGAAAATCGAAATCGAATTCGATTACTAAGAGATTTCTATTTAATTGAGAATAGAAATTTAAAGACTCCTGACTTTTGTTGGGATAATATCAAAAATTAGTACGAGTTAGTCACCAGATTTGATTGACACTGCAATTATATATCTCTCTCAATTAGTCTTTAAGTTTTGAATAATTGTCCAACTAATTATTGCAATTAAAAGCAACGTCTTGGAATTTAAAACCAGTGTTTAGTATAGCAAAGATTTGCTAAATATTCTGCACTTGATTTAATTAGCTATCTCGCAGTTCATCAAAGTCACATCATGTGCAATTTAAAAGCGAGATTCATCGCACTTAAAAGCACATTTTTTGCGAGTGTACACGCACAAGTTAAAAAACAAAAATTTCGCACAGCAGGCAACCATCGACAGGAGGGGAATATTTCACCAGGTTTTTGCATTGGCGCTTAGCTTTTATTGCATGGCGCCGCATGTGGCGGGCATGGCGCCGAATGCCGCCAACTGCCTGGCGGGAGAGCGTCAAAGAACAAGAAGAAGAAGAAGGTGAACCAACATTAAACAAATGCCGCTTGGCCACGTCCGGTGCACGACTTTAGCTTTAGAGGCTTTGCTCGATGTTGTCGTCGTCGTCGTCGCTGTCGCTCGTTAACGCTGAGACGCTCAATTTAGTGGGACTTATTCAGGTCTTGTGTTATATATTTTTTTTGCGCTCTGTTTGGCTCATTTGTGGGATTGACCTTGATGATATCATCACCTTCCGTCCTAGCAAAAAAGATATGTGCGAATCTCTTGAGCGAGCTTCAATCTCACACGTGCCTCCTGTCTGTTTCCTACTGCTCTACCACACTTATCTCTATAATATGGTGTCGATGTCTTCTGGTTTCGAGTTACCCATGGGTGTGTGCTGCACTTCAAGCCAACCCAAAAAAAAAAAAAACAAGAAAAAAATCAATAATCGAGAAAATGACAAGCAGCTAAGCTGACGTTTTTGACTGCTCCTACACACTACCAAATGGTTAGAGTATCTGTGGATAATTTCTTATGTGTATAATTGTTTGACTTCTTTTTGATTTCCCAGGATTATACTACATATAAAGTAGATATGCAGGAGAACCTCATTTATCTTCCCATTTGCTGACTTCTCCTTTGAAAAATCTCTCAAAATAAATTTGACGTTTGTTTAAATTTATCCAAGGATAGCAAAAATGTTGATCAATTTAATTCTTTATAGATATATACACATTTATTGCCCCTCGGAGTCGTGCTTTGTATGTGTGTGTGTGTATCATTAAAAGAAAATAAAAGCAGTATGTCCACCATTTGGGGACGGCAGCAACTCTCGAATCTCTCTCAATGATTATAAAGAAAAAGGAGGATGTCTGGAAATGTCAAATGTGAGCATTGCTTTCATATGAAATGACGCAAGAAATGAAAAGCGTCTGCCTTTAGGGTACTGGGTACCGGATCCTGGGTGCTGATGATGGGCAAAGGGCAGCAACCGAACAAATGGTGACCCAACTAGTGACGTCATCGCTGTAAATAAAACACACCAAAGCTGCGTGTGTGTGTGTGTGTGTGTGTGTTTGAATGGATGCTGTGGCCATTACTGGCTATAGAATCAACATCAACATCATACACAAAGGCTCTTCGAAATGTCATCGTTCATAGTTTGTTTTCAGCATGTCCCGGCTTGCCCCCCGGACAAATAAGTAGTCGGCATTTCCAGCTAATTACTTGAAGCAACAATGCAGCCTGTGAACAACAGCATTTGGAGAATTTTCATGGCATATCACGCATATGTCTAATCATTGAAACGTGTAGTCAATTTGATATATTCTACTCCTCTGCATAATGCAAACTATGCATCAACCTCACGCATCATTGGCCAACAACAACAACAACCACCACCAGCACGACAATCAACAGTAGCAGGAGCAGCAGCAGCAATCATAGCGTAAAGATGCCCAAGACCTGTGCCTCACTTGATGGGCGATAGTCGACCCCTGTTGTTGTTGTTGTTATTATTATTCTTGTTGGTTCTGCTATAATTAAGTTCATAAAAGCGTAAGAGTTTTAATTAGGCTACTTATTACAATAATCAGTGTGTGTGTGTGTGTGTGTGTGTGTGTGTGCAATGGGTGTGGGTGGCAGCAGAAGGGAAGGGTCTCGACGGCGCGCGCTTTTATATATTCCGAGATGATTCCGAGGGCAGTAAAGAGGATGGATGGCATGTGCGCTCGTGTGCATTTGCCTGCTTTATTCAATTTATGGTATCGGCCAAATTGCAGTAGCAACAACAACAGCAACAACAACAACAACAATTATGAAAGCAATCACAACGAAAAACAAATACGTTGAAATTTAAATTGAAATTTAATTGGCATACGCATCAATTATTTTTTATTTGTTACATTAATTATAATTATCTATTATTTATACGCAAATTCAACGCTTGTCAATTAGACGAATCTATGTAATTACACAAAAAACAAGAAGCATACCAATTAACCTCACATAAATACAACTTAATTCCCATTAATAAAATTACGAAAACTTTCAACTTTATTGATCCTTAATGGTGAGCAATTATATAAATTTTTATTGCCACTACATTAAAGGACTCCCCAACCCCCAAGTGCTTTAAGCTCCTAAACGCACTGCCTAACCTTAGATGGGCAGTTCATTTGAGGTAATTACATCCTAAAGTATTGAATCGCACTTCACCAGCCAATTGCAACAATTGGCATGCAAGAGTCGGATACTTTTAATCACAATTGGCCAAATAAACGGGCTTCAGCATCATTTGTAATTAGATAGATCAGAACCTGCAATCTCTTTGCAATCAGTTTGCAAATGATTTTAACTCATTAGCGTGAGTTATTCAAAAGAATCTAAAGGCTTATCAATTTGTTTTTAAGTGAAAACTATACCAAATACTTTTAATTTCTACAAAATCAGGTGAATGCCTAATGCCATATTTAGAAAATCATTTATATAACCAACTTTGGAGATTTTTTGAAAAGGAAAACTTCGTGAATCAACAAAACAGTAAGGAAATAGATCAGACAAACGATATAGTTGAGACTCTTAAGACAATTTAGAAGGAAAATAGCGAGGGTAACTAATAGACTCTCTACTACAGAGAGTATATGTGTGTAAGTACAACGTAACTCAGTAAAATCTCTCCCTAAAACAGCTTGTTTTCATATTATATTCACCTTTGCCATCCATTTTACATATATCCTATGATTTAACTTAATCTTTATGTTGAACAGCTGGCAAATTGTCTGGTACAAAACGTTTAAACGCTTAAAGCCACTTGACTTTAAGCTTGGCAACAAAAACCAGCACACAGTGAGCCAATCAGAAAAATAAGAACGAAAAGCGAACAAGAAAAGAACAACATAAAAACAAGAAAGAAAAAAAACTGGAAAGGTAAAGCGATTTCCAGCTAAAAGCCGAACCATACAATCATACTAGCAAAATCGCGCATACGCCGCGTATTCCCAAAGACGCAACAGAACTTGATGTTTTTTTTTTTTAGCCTTTTGTCGACTGGCACTTGCTTTTATTTTACCCTGGGTTATTTTTTAAGCCCAGCAACCAGGCGCACCAGGCACCAAGCAGCTTATTCCCCATACACCCCGTGTGTGTGTATGTGTGTGTATGTCTGCGTCTGAGTGTGTGTGCGTGTGTTTGTAAGTGATTATCTGCATGTAAAAATGGCATAGCAAAAAACATACTTTGTACATACTTTTACTTGCATACACTTCTCGTGAATGCGTATTTGAATATGCACACGTAAAGAGGCAACTGACTTTAAAACTCACTCGGTTGGGGCCAGGAATGGCATTTCCCTTCTGGTGCCCAGTCCCCCATGAGTTTCAACTGTAACTATGCCTTTGTCGGGCACTTAGACTAGTGCATACTTTTTCCCCCAGGAGCAACCAATAAAATCTAATGAGACTGCAGCACCAGACAACTTATAGCCATATTATCGCCAAGCAATGGCCAAGATGGGAAACGCAAAACAGAAAAAAGAAAAAACAGTATACAACTACAACTGGAAGAGGAGCAACCATAAAAGTAGCCAAAGCACAGACAAATAAAAACAATAGCATAAAACTAATGTTAAACAATTTCTGGGCCTGCGTTTGCCGTTCTGATTGTTGTTGTTTTTGTCTTATTTTGTGGTTTCTGCTTGTGGGTTTTGCTGTCATCGCCCATCGTCGTCATTGTCGGTTCCTTAAGACAATGATGGCGGCCCTAAAGCCCCCGAGGGTATGCAATAAAATTGCGTTTTAATGCTGCGCCAACTGTCGAGCGACCCATTTACATTTACCATCCATGGCAGCTCAAGTGCACAAAGGACACACACACCCAGACATTTCGCTGTAGAGTATTCTCTGCTTCATCATACGACTATCAACATACTCTTTAGATCTTTATAAATTTCTTAGCTAGCAGAACCATAACATAAATAATCTTAGAACTATTAAAATTAAAAAGGGAAATCAACAAGCAATTCCTAGCAATATAGGGTACAAACGAATTCGTATTAAATGAAACTCTCTTGGAAGTTTCTTAACATTCATATTCTCATCTTAATTTTATGCCTTTTGTTTTTAGTTTTATATGCCTTTTACTATTGTTTTATGGCATTTTATTTGCATATTTTCTCGTGCTGCCCTGTTAAATTCGAGTTTTATGTGTTTGTCGATTTTCACAAAATGTCAGACAAGACAACAACAACAACAATGGAATAAACGAACAAATCCATGAAGAAGATTGCACCATCTACCCTGCCCCCCTTCAGTATACATGGGGCAAGGATTTTGCAGGAATTTCTTTGCCATTTGCATTCAATGTTCATGCCACCAAAACAGAAAAAAAAAAACAGAAAACAAAAACAGAAAAAAATGGCGTCGAACCGACGAGGCGCAAAATATTCTATTTCTTTTTGGTGTGCAACACACCCACACACACACACACCCACACACATACACACACCCACACTCTCACACATACTATGCATACCATAATGGTGAAAGAATGAGGTAAAGGAACCAAGAACCACAAAAAAAAAGTACAAAACAATTCTCAAGTGTTTCACGCTTTAAGCTTTGCGCCTTTTGCTGTGTTTGCTTTGGAGCGAGGATTTCTTTTTGCGGTTTGTTTTGTATACTCATTTCCCTTGTTGATACCCTGCCACGGAGGGTATATTCATTTTGGTAATCTCTTCTTTTTAAAATTCAATCTTTACATATGGAGTGCGCTTCTATCAATTGGATTAATAAGAAAAAAGTGCATGATAGGGCTGAATGTTGATGATACCCTTAGTCGAGGGGTAGATATCATCGTTGATGGCCTGAACTTCACTGCTGATTTCCGTGAAATGGCGTTGGAATTGCAGTCAAAGTTCTCACGGTTAAAGGCTTCCTTTGTGTGTTAATCACATTTGCAGAAAACATATTCAATTAAATGTATATTCGCGATATATATGTAGTTATGTAAAGATGAATGTTCAAGTGCTCCCTACTGGAATATTTTGTATTATATAAACATCTGCGTGGGAGCATGTGTGTGTGTCTGTGTGTGTGTGTGTGTGTGTGTGTGAGCTCGTTAGGGAATTTTGAGGGCGACAACTTGGATGGTTGATGGGGCATTGTATGACCGACCCCACAGCTTAATTTGCCAGTCCATGTCTCCCTTTTTCGCTCACTGTCTCCACCTCGCTCCCCATCATCTCCTCCACCTTCTGTCTGTGTTTTTGCAGTTTGGGTTTGAATGCAAATGTGCAGCCAAACGGTAATTGTGTACAAATGCATTCCATTGTGCGTGCAATTGATTGTCATGGTGGTCAGGCCACCGTATACATATACGATTGGATTGGGGATAAGCCAATGTATAATAGAGCGGATATCCATCCACGACGTCCAAAGACGTCAGTTGGTCGTTTTCAATTAATTTCCCTATACATATTCGATGCCTTGAGGACAGGTGTACATATTCATAGTACAATGTTCCAATGATCAATTTCACTTTAATTGATAGTGCATCGAAAGCAATTTAATTCCTTTTCATTTCACTTTCATGATAACACTTAATTTAATTAAATATAAGTATATACAAAGTTTTGTAAAATCGGTCATTATAGTAGCAGTCATTCCCTAGACTACCCCAAGATAATCTATTCTTTAATCAATGAAAAATATCCAGGACCCTTTAGTTATCTGTCTTTGAGTTTCAAAATATATAAAAAAAAAAAAGATTACAAAATACTGCGTTGCAAATTCTTGGCATGTGTTTCAAGAGGTTATCGCTGAAATTCTTTCCTCAATGGAAGTCGAGACATTTTTTAGAATTTCCGGCAATTAAAACATGACATGCCTCAATGCGAAATTGGGAATAGCGATACATTAATTTTTATATTTTCCAAATATTGTTTTTAAAATGTAGAATATCCAACATTTATGTTCGTATTCATTTGTATTTGTTATGTGACAGTAAAACGGAATAAAAATATATATACAAATTTGCTTTGGGGCATCTGCATTTACAACATAAATCTCAATTTAAAATGCACTTCACATAAAAGATATAAGCCAGGTATCCATAAAAAACCAGCAGAATAAAAATCCAACAAAATAGTTGATACATATAATAGATAATATCTATGTGCAGACATGTATGCATATGTATATGTACATGTAGATATATGTATGCATGTGTGAGTATGTAAATAAGCCCCCATCATTGAAGCTGGTGGGCATAGAATGGCACCGACTAGAACAGAACAGTACCAAAATGAATCCGACACGCAATCGCATGAATCTGGGCAACTAATCAGCATGTGTGTCTAATAAGCTGTTGGCAGATGATATCTCTGTTGCTACTGCTGCTGCTGCTGCTGCTGCTGCTGCTGCTGCTGATGATAATGATGATGATGATGCTGCTGATGATGATTGGACTGATGATGCCCAGAGCACACTCTATGAGTGAGTGGAACACTACGCCTATCTATGGGTAAATCTCTGAGTGTGTGTAATGATCATGTATGGGGTTAAGTGTGATAAATCGACAGTTGAATTAAGCGGAATCTATGTCTCTCTATGTATGTACATAATATTTGTAAGTGCCTCTATGTGGATGCTGGGAAACTATGTGAACACATTTAAAAAAAAAAATAAAACTAAAGCCAAAGAAACAAAAGCAGATGCCAGAAAACAGTTGAAAAGACGGCACAAAAAATAAAAAAAGAAGAATAATATTTGTGTTTCAAATAAAAAGTGTCTTTTCATCAGAATTTTAAATGTGCCCCATCTCAGCGACCGAAACAGTATGAGTTGCCAAAATGCTACATCCATATATTTATATATATATATATATATATATATATTTAAGTGTGTGTGTGTGTGTGTAAGTAAATATGTATACGTATATGTATTCAAATGTATGAGAGTGGGTACAGGTGTGCGCGTGAGCCGACCGAGCGGAAGTTATGGAGCCTACGTGCCCTACAAAAAAGAAAATACAAAAAACACACCAACAAAAATTAGGCTGTCGCTTTCGCTCTCAGGTAGGACAAGGAGGCAGACATTGAGGCAGCCCCACGATAAACCTGAGAACCTGAGCAACGGCAACGAGAACGCCATTCGATAAACCACCAATACCTATACCAATACACATACACATACATACATATGTATGTATGTATATATAAAGAGGAATATGTAAAGCATCGAATTATGAGACACTTTCTCTTACTCCCGCTATATATTTGCTGTGTTGTTTGTTTGTGTGCGTGCCTCAAATTGTTAAAGACTTTACAGATCACGGAGCTCATCAAAAATCGTTAAATGCAAAAATCGAGCAAAAAAAAAACAAAAGGAAACACACACAAAAATATCCAAGATTCAGGACAATGGTTAAAGGAATCCCTCTCTAATCCTAATCATTTTTGCTCACCTTTTGTGCCTTTTGTGCGCTGCGAGACAATCAAATTTCTCTGTGATTATTTTCTTTCTTCTTCTTATTCTTCTTTTCTTCACTACATGTCACTGGATATTTCAAAAATTATATTTTTAAGTTTTCGTTTTTTTTTTTTGCAGACTGGGAAAATATTGAGTTGAGTTTTTTTTTTTTTGTGGAAATTATGATTATGAATATTTGCACTACAACTTTTCACATTTCACCTTTCCTTTGAATTAGAATTTTACTAGTGTTCCTTTTTTCTTATCTGTTTTTTTTTTCTTTATATATGTTTTTTTTTTCTTTTTTTTTGCGCACTGTCAATTTTGCCGTTGAGTGTTTTAGGCAAGCGTGTTTGAGTAGCTCTAGGTCTGCTGCTATCTCAGAGCTCCTCCATACAAAACACGATGATGTCTCTAGCTAAACTGAAATGAAATGCCATCGCAATGCGTACTTTAAACTGTTCGAAGAGAAGCGATGGGTAACGATAGAACGATGGGGCGGTGGGGCGAAGGAGCCCGAGAGTTCGGGATTTTGTTGGTCTTCTCTCTCTCGCGTTACCAGCTAAAATAGCGGGAACTGCGACTGGTGGTCATCTTTCATGGCTGTTAAACATGGTGGTCGTTTACCGTTACTGTGCTAAAAAATTCCTCTCTCTCACTCACACAAACACATACACGCACACAAAGTCCTCCAACATCCTCCTTCTCTCTATCTCTCTGGATGTGAGCAACTGTTATACACTCAAGCCGCATCGCTCTCTCACAAAGCTTTTCACGTATTTTTTACGGGGCTCTCACTCTTTTCTTAGTTTTTGTGTTGTATTTTTTGCTCGGCTCTCGATATATTTTGCGGCGTTTGTTGTTTGTGTGCTTAACGAAAATTTCATTATCTCGAGTGGCAGTTTGTTTATTTATTTGTTAAGCAGTTTGGGGTCGAGCAAAATTTATTGGGCAACACTTTATAGAATATTATAAAGAAATGCTATATCAACGATTTATAGCTGACATGAAACATTTTGAAAGACTTGTGATCTTATTTTTAAACATACGTTATAAGATCTAATTTGATGTTCAATCGAATTATTATTCGTATATAGTATTAATATATAGATTTAGTATTTGAGTATATCAGAAATCCCCATATGCCCCACTGTGGGGACCCCAAAAATCGATCACACGTTCTGCGGATGTTGTAAGTGTTACAAACACTCACCCATACAAAGGCAACAGCTCTCTCCTGAACACACACACACACACATATATATATACGCTTGCTGCTGCAGCTGTTTTGGTGCCGCAATATATGCTACTTTTTTTTGTTACTTTTCTAAACATTTATCCATATTTACAATTTGAATATTTCTCGTTTTTCTATATCCAATTGGCATTAAAGCCAATAATTTTTATTTATCTCCTATTTCTAAAAATTTTTATCTTCATTGAAAACAACAGCCTACAATCCAACAAAAAAATATATAGAAATTGTCAAAGACCTACAGAAAGCCGTCCAAACAACGACGACCACGACGACTCACGACAGAATGCGGACAATGTGAGCGGAGCCAGTAAATACGACCACAAAAGAAGAAAAAACAAATACACACATACAGACAATGTATACATATGTATATGTAACCAACAGTGTATGTATGTACGTTTGCCTTCTAAACATATGTCCTTTTTGCCAGCCATTGTGGGGGATATCCACAAATCGCAGAAACTCATTTCCAAATCGCACGCGCCAAAAAATTCCCCTTGGCCTGTGCTTTAGGTTTTTGTAATATCCCACTCGACCGCCCCCGATTTGAAAAGTCGAGCACTCTCTTTAATGCTTTCGCACAGTGCTACCACCTATTAGACCCCCGTATTTTTTCCCGTACCGCCATCTATAAATATCGGGGTTCCGGACTAAACCCATGTTAACTGATTCACCTGTGGTCACACTGCCTGTTCATTTTTCCGTTCATAAGTGTTTTTGCTTTGAAGTTCAAAAGTTGTGCGATCGGAATTTCACTTGTCTCGCGCCTAAAACAAAACGAAGCAACAACATCCATTTGCAGGTGAGTTTGTTATTTTGATTGCTTTTTTTGCTGTACGTGGGCGATCGTTAAGAATTGATTTCTAAATTTAACGCATTGTTTAGCGTAATAAAATTAATGTGGTTACACGAAAATAAATCTTCTGCGCACTGTTATTCTAATTTAACAGATCGTTCGGTGCATCAAACCGGTTTCTTGTTTTGATATTGGATGGTTTTTAAATGCAGTTAAATGACCTAAATATGGTAGTATCATAGACACACCCAATAAGACATTCCATAATTTGCATAATGACGACATATGTTTTGTTGAAGATGTCATTGAAGCAATTTAAATGTTTAATTAAAACAAACATTAGTCAGAAATTAGCGGGGCCTTTCGGTTGAAACTTTTCCTTTTTTTGACATGAGAATGTGCGATAAGCCATGCCTCAAACTTTACGTCAATGCGAGTTTTTATTCAAAAACAATCCCAAATCGGTCATACATATGTTTGTCACGTCAAACATTTCAAAGTCAAAAACAAAATGGGAAAGGTGAAATTCATGCTCATTAGATTCACAGTGAATGAAAACGTATATATAGAATATACATGTACATACATATATACTTATAAATGCCATTTAGGTGATTGACTTCGAATTGTGTACGAAACTTGTTGCATATAAATTGAGGACATTTTCTATATTTTATTAAAATCAATGAAATCATTACTATTTCGGCTAATCAATTTTGACCCATTTTAAGTGTAGAGCAAAAAATGTTTTAAAGGTTGCATTACTCATGGCCTAGTTAACTCATTTGGGAATTCCATATAAGGCTCACAATCTGTCCCATAGGAATGTAAATAGAGTGGTAACAGGGCAGATTGTATTGCAAATACTTTTTGGAATTCCATACTGGAATTTGGAATCGCATAGTCTCTCTCAAAGTGTATAAAAGATTCCCTTTCATTTCTTATCTTTCAGTACGATTTATAATAAACAAAACATAACCACACATTAACAATATGGTGAATCCACTGTGGTTTATCTTCTGGCTATTGGTCTTCTGGTTCATTTCTTTCTTTGTGGCTTTCTTCTGTGCCTTCTTCTACATCTGGGTATATGCATTCACCTCGTGCATTCCCGGCCTGCAAGTAAGTTGTAAATAGGAAATGATGTCATCATTCTAGACTTTCATAGTGTTGCGTGCGGGTGGGTGGCGGTTCTAGCACTATCGCACTGACTGTAGATTCTTAACCAATTACTCATTGTGTCGCTTATCAGACGCTCCACCCGGCACCGAAATGCTAAGACCAAGTGAATGGGCTTACAATGTGATATCTAGAACATGTACTTATAAATATCCATGTGAATGGTTTTTTTTTTTGGAATTTCTCTAATCACAACTATTACTGCTTTCTTTAAATAGGGCATTGCAGATATTTTACTTCAGGGCGTGCAGTTTCCATTCTTCTGCGGCAAGGCTATGCTGGAGGGAAAACCGGCCTTTTAATCACGCAATCTATGCTCACACTTTACTACACATAAGCACATCATAATTTATATGTATTTCTAACTTGTCAGCAGCCTTCTTTTTTTAAATGATTAAACGTAATTAATTGTTATTTTTAAAAAGGTCTTTTCTTAATCAATCTCTAATGTAATGTTAGCCCAGACATTGACGAATCACCACCACTAGTTAGGTGGCCATAACTGGTCGGCAGAGGCATGACCGGATTACAGCATAAGTGTGTAGATGTCAGATACATGCTTTCCCGTCGGCCCGTCAAGGGCTTGAGCAACGTTTTGAACTGGTTCCAGAGTGCACTCTGCAGGGCGTCACTTTGTAGTGGAAGCCACCGTGGCATTCTGCTGACTACATCCAGGACCATCTGGTGCTGCGGCAGCAGCAGAAGCTAAGAGATCAAGGGCAGGAGGGGCAGCAGGCATTTCCTCCTGCTCGCTGATAGCACGTAATTCCAGCTCTCCAATTAGCTGCATTACGCGTATTTTACCCTCGGTAGCCAGCTTCGGGGGCAGGGATTTGACTGTGGCGCAAATGCTGTCGAAAAAGAGTTCGAGGGAATCGCGCGGCGGCGACTGTGGTGACAATTGAGGCAATTGGTAGGGCACCGTCAATTGCCGAGATGCATACAATTGTGGTTGGCGCGAACTGGGCGTAAAACAACTGGATGCGGGAGCTATGGGTGTGATGGTTGCCTTGGAGCTAAACTCATGTGACTGGCCAGTGGGTGGTAGTGTTGCGGGTGCTGCCGCAGTCGTGCCAGATGTTGTGGCCATCTTTGCCAATGGTGCGGATACCTTCTTTATGGTAATACGACATGGTTGCGGTGTTGTCGAAGGCGGCGGCTGGATTAAAGCAGATCCTGAGAGCTGACAATGCGGCATTTCATTAATTGTCACCTGAAGTGGCAGAAAGTCCAACATGCCGGAATGTTGAGAATCTGTCTCAGATAAACGTCTTTGCTGTTTGAGGGGCGGTTCCTCTTCTCCATCGTCCTCGGCCCCAGGATCAGCATCGTCCCCCTCCGCCTCAGCAGACTCTTCTTCCTCCTCGTCATCATCATTCTCGTTGCTGGCCTCAAAGGGCAGCATAGCCTCGTCGTCATCATCATTGTATTCCCATTTCATGTCCGGGACCACAGCCTGCGGCTCTATTCTGGCTTTTCTCTGGGCATTCTCAGAGTGTTTCATACTGCCCTCGTGCTTGCCCAAGTCCGAGCGCTTTGCACTCAGACGGCACTCGCACACAGCACAGAATACAAAATGAGGATCGATCTCGTCCGGCAAGAGCCATGGATATATTGATTGGTATTCTGGTTTTGTTTTCGGCCTGGGATATTTGAGCATGGCGCACGGTCTCCGCGGCCGGTACTCCGAGCGTAGGGCATCGCTGTTGTAAATTGATAACACCGATTAGCATTAACCTATCTCGAGTAGTTACTACAACTTACAGTTTTTCCTGAGTTAATTGCAAATTTGACATTTATATTTTTTTCTTACAACAAAATATAAACAATTCGCACGCAGCACAGGGGTGCATTCGACTCGTCGGTATCATTATCGATTGATAACTCCGATAATATTCTAGTGCCGACAATATTGAAAGCAAAGGAACTAATAATTATGTGATTTAATTTGAATACGCTTTACTTTAGTTTATACTAAGAAGTAGGATGAAGTTAAATTGGGAAAAACTTTTTAATTTGTGAAGTCATATAAACCAAGTCTGAAATTTCTTTCAATTGGAATGCATCCTCATTAAACTGATACAAGACTTTAAAACGAAACAATGTTTTTCTAGTTTGCTTACATTTTTATAAGTTGGTTTATCCAACAAAAACAAAAACAATAATAATACATTTACGACGAATTGTCCTGAAATGGATATAGAATCGAAGATCCCGCCAACTAGCAGCAATTTATCGACTTCCATGTCCAATGCGCAGCTTGTTACATCCCTATTTTGAAGCAGTCGTCCCTGAATTTGCAAAAAAAGTTTTACTCGTATTGTATTCGCGTGGCTTTGTGTTCAAGTTGTATGGCATTCTACAATCCCCTAAAGCGACTCTGGGATTAATCAGAGCCAGGTTTCTCCAGTGAAAAAACGAAGAACGTTTTAACAGCAAAATGCAAACTGGAAAAGCAAACGCGGCGTCGGGAAATGTTGCCAATGCCGGCAACAAAATGGCGTCGAAAACGATTCAACAGCATGAGCTGAAAATCATGGATGTGGAGGGAGCAGTTCCAGTATGTGAAGATCAAGCAGTGACCATTGAGGTGGATGAAGATTCGGGCGAAGATGTGGATAATAATAACGTATCTATCATGTTGGCCGAACTGGAGTCGTCTTTGAATGGGAAGTCTACTGATAAGACAATAGATCCGCTGATGGAGGAAACTATGTCAGCCAAAGTAGAGCCCAGCGAGGATGGTGACTGCAATCCCTATCACGATCCCATGGGATTGCTGTCCCGCCTAGAATCGAATCCAGAGAACGACAGTCAGGAAGAGGATGACGAGGTCAGTGCGGATGATGGCAGCAGCGGGATCAGCTCAAAGTCCCGCAAACCGACCCAGTTTGCGCGGTGGCTTATTTGGATGAAACGCTGGCCCTGGCTGCTGCACGAAGAAACCGATGGCACCTATGCCTACTGCCTGTACTGCAGTTCGAATCTGAATGTGAATAATCAGTCGAAGTTTATCATACAGCACAACATGTGCATGTATCATCAGGAGAGGGAAAAAAACTATTTAGCCTTTAAGGAAAGAGAGGCCAAGAAAAATGACGCGTGAGTATTTTGGCCGGGGCAACAAAGATTGAGATCGCTTAACAGTCTTCTTTTATCCCCTCACTTAGCCCCGATGACAACGAGGTGAAGCATGAATTCGGTACTAATGAATATGTGGTAGCCATGAAGAAGAAGCGCCTAAGCGAAGTGGATGCATTTAACGATTTCAACTGGGAACGCTGGCTCCAGGAGCATCCATGGCTAAAACGTCAGGAGCCTCAGGGAACAATAGGTTACTGCAAAAGCTGCAATGTCTGCATGAATGTAGAGTTTATCTATCTACGCAAGCGTCACGAGGCCAGCAAGGCCCATCAGCAGAACCAACGGCAGCACGGTCAAGACAAGTCCACGCGAAAGCGTAAGCGCTCAGCCAGCACATCCTGTGACGAGCTATCGCAGCCAAGTCAGGAAAGCAATGGAGGAAACAGACCCCTTGTTAGCATTGCCGATGGCGAATTGGAGGCTGGGAGTGATCCCAGCGCCTGGTGTGAGTTCATTCCAGGCACAAAGTATCAGCAATGTCGTTGCACGCTTTGCAACATTCGTATGGGCATTACCAGTTTTTTGCGTCACTGCAAGACCAAGGGGCATTGCAGTAATCTTAATGCTCATAATAAAAAGGAACAGTAAGTGTCGTGACGAAGCCTGTTTCTCCCAATCCCAGCATATCACGTGTCATACTTTTACTTTTTATCGCAGACCCGCATCAGCTAAATATGGAATTTGGACAATGTATAAGAAGGCACATCCTTGGATGGTGGCAGATCCTGAAGATTCCTCTTTGGCGTATTGTAGCATCTGTTGCAAACGCTTTATGTACGGCCACTCAGAAAGTAAGCGCATGAAGCATGAAAATTCAGAGAAGCATTTGGCTGCTTTGGCCACAGATGCTACCGAAGATACTACCGAAGATGCTACCGAAGGTGCTACCGCTGAGGAGACGGCCAAAGAGATCCCTCAATCGGAACAGGCCCACTCTGAAAGCAACGACAGCGCCGACAATGATGATGACAATGATGATGATGGTGATGAGGAAGATGAAGATGAGATGACATCTACATCAAAGAAACGGTAAGGACGAAGCTTTTCTTTGTTAACCCCTCATTTAAATCTCTTATCTATTGTACAGGCGCCGGGCCCTTTCCAAAACCAAGCAGACGGTGCGACATTACTCCTGGTTGGGCTTGTCAAAAGATCGAAAGGTGCAACTATGTAAATTCTGTCGGGTGCGTTTCCGCACCGAACATGACAAGGCTCGACATGAGCACAGTGAACGGCACAAAACTCTGGTAAAGCAGTTCCATAAACGAAAGTACGCGCGTACAGTTGAGTTGCGTCAACTGCGTAAGGCACAACAGGCCAAAGAGAAGATGGAGGATGAACAGAGCAACACAGAGCAGGCGGCGTCAACGTTCGAGGAGAAGCCTATCAATATGGATAAGAATATTAAGCCGCTGCCGCCTACCATTCGAGGAAAAGTTCTCATTTGGAAGGATCGATATCCTTGGCTCTCCTATAAACGAAATGAGGTGCGTCCCAATTATGGTTGGTGCAAACTCTGCGAGGTATCTGTCTTTTTGCCGAGCTACAAATTTGCCTCCAAGCATCAGCGCAGCTCCAGGCACATACGCCTGCGGCATGAGCGCAAGCGGGGAGCTCTTCAAGGCCAGAAAGCCGAAGAATCAACGGCGTCTACTCTAAGCGCCGGAGAGGCTAAGCACAAGGCCGCCATGCAAGAGCTGCAGGATAAATATGACTGGCTGGAACCAGATGCCACCGAGGAGAACTACTGTCATTGCCGTATATGTGAGACGCGTCTTCCCATCAAGGTGTTCTATTTACGGCAGCATGATGCGTCCCGTAAACATTCCGAGAATCTTGAGCGTCTTAATTCCAACAACGTGTCCAACACACCAGTTCCGGAGGTAGATACTCAAACACAGCAACAAGAACTGAATCAGGAAGCAACGACGAATCAGGATCATGACACCGACGACGATATCAGCCAAAAGTATATTACAACAAAGTATTCTCAAAGAATATAATATTCAACCCACAAATTCTTGTTTTTAGATCCGATAGCAGCGCTGCGGAGCCGCCACAGAAACGTAAACGTCGTTCCAATGAAATGCGACGGATTATCCGTGCACTACGTGACTCTGTCGGAAAGAGGTATGAAGACCGAAACCAACTGGAGTTGGCCAAAGATATGATTTGCTCGTCGTTTGACATTGTAACACGCCTTCGAGATTTGGAGCGAACTCAAGTACCACCGCCAATGGAGCCAGTGATTACACCGCCACCAAAGCTCAGCGAATCCTTGTGTATCGAACCGCGACACGTTATGGATCTCTTTTTCGATAGTATATCGGCCACAATGAAAGGCTTGCCATCTGACCTGGCAGCCAAGGGCAAGGCTAAGATTATGCAAATCGTTTGTGATCTAGAAGTGGAGGCCATGCAAAGGAAAGCTCCGATAGTCGAACCACCACAATCATCGCCCAGCGATCCAATCCCTGTATTGGAAACCTCCACAAATAACATACCTGGATCACCTGACACTATCAGCTGTTCAGAAACACTCGAGGATGAGGAATTGAGTGACGAGCCAGTGGTGGTCAGCCACAATGGCACACGTGCCAATAATTTCAATTCAAACCCATTTGTGACATCGACAGATATGCCAGAGATTAGCATGTTGTCACAGCATCGGCGAGAGAGTGTAGCCAAAACTAACAAAACAAACTCAACGCCTCTGCCGCCATCTAACATAAATAGGAGTTCTAAGGAAGTGCAACCTAGTGTATTCCGTGCTCTACCCACCACCATACAGGTGACAAAAATTCGTGCAGACGGATCCACCCAGGATGCAGTGCGTTGCGTTCCCCTCGACAAGCTAACGATGTCAAATCGTTGCAACGGTTCCACTCCAACCAAATCCAACCATGAGCTAAATAACAGTGCAAACTCATCGTTCCTTCGGAATTTCCGCGTTACTAATGGCGATATAGCCAAAATGTCACCAATTTCAAAGCCTACGCAAATTATGGTGCGTCTGGGCGGCGGCGGCGGGAGTCTATCGTCAAATGGAGTCTCACAGGGATCACAGTCAACACAGCAGCACCATGCCCAATATCAGAGGGCTCAGAATTTAAGTCAACGAATACATCCTAGCGGCCGTTAAGCAGTAACAGCCGACTGACTATAGCATCCCAATTCAGGGATTAATCATAATAATGTTGTTTTTTTTTTTTTCCCCATCCATAGAGCCTTACATTGAAGTGAAAGTGGAGGGATATATTAAGTATTAAGACCGACAAGTCCAATTTGTTTTGACCGTCATTTTTTTTTCTACAACTAATTTCCAAAATTTTAAAACATTTAGTTTAGATAATTAGTATTACAAGAACCATATACTTACTGGACAATTTCCATATGAACTGGTAAATTGCGAATTTTTAAGTTCAACAGTTAAACAAGCTTCATTGTTAATATACATTGTTCATACACATTCGATTAATTAGTTCGTGTCATTCGTTAGTTGCAACCAAACTGCCTGCCAAAGAGCATGTTAATTCCCAATATGTTTGAAACTATTTTAAAAGAAAATAAAGTGGTCATTGGGTTTGATAAACAAATATTTCCACTTATACCTAGAGATGATTACCCGATAATGGTTGCATTGTGGTTTGATTTGGACTCTGTTTCGATAGAGTTTTAAAATAACCCTTTTTTTCTGCTCCTAGAATATTAGGTCATCTAATGAATCTTTATAATGTGTAATTATTTAGAAAGATTCCCTCTTTTTTGCTCTGCATATGAATGGTATACATAAATGTTTAGTTATAAATACACATATAGTATATATATTATATTCAAGCACTTCAAAAACTGATTAATGGATTTCATTTCTGGGGATTTTATCCACTAAGTGGGGTCCCCACAACTTAGGTTAAGTATATTCTTGTTCAGTCAATACGATTGGTGATGGTGTAGGATGAATCATTGAGGTCGTTGCTGCGGCTCGGCCGCTGGTAAACCATTCGGCAGCTCCATTCCAGGTTTCTCATCGCTTGTGATGGTGGACAATTCGATTTCTCTTCGATCACCGAGCAGGCGACGCGTGGAGCTGTGCATGAAGGCATTCTCGGGCATCTCATATCCGCCACCACTAGCAGGTGCTGTCCCTGTGGGCACGCTGACAAATTTGACTGGTGGATCTGCTGCCAAGGCCTTGGGTGTATGTTGCCGTTGCTCGTTGGCCTCCAAAGCCTGATCAATGGGTGCAGATCGCGTATGTAATGGAAACATGAATTTAACATCAAGAAAACTGCACAGTTCCTCGATATTGTCCAGAGTGCGATTCAGTTCTTCGTTGCTCTTTCTGGCCACATGCTGGCGCACAGTAATCAAATAGTTTTGCAGCTTGTTCCGAGCTATTTTGATAACAGTTTGCGCATTTTTTAGTTCCAAGCGTAGCAATTCGGGACTCTGTTACAAGTGGCAATTAATAGGACAAAAGTGGTAAAAAACTTAAAGACAAATGCATACGTCATCGAGGTAACCATCCATTGCGATGCGATGAGCATCTTGCAGTTTAGCCAATGCCGAAGCATCGGCTGCATTGCGAGCTTGCATGTAGGTTATTTGGCGATCGATTTGGCTACTACTGGCGGCACTTGAGGTTGTCGTTTCCGAGTTGGAGCGCTCACGGAGCTGCTGGGTCTGGGACTGTGATGGTGACCCACTAGATGACACATTGTTGGCAAATGACACACAAGTAAAGGCGTTCGCTGGATAATCGAACTGTTTAGGATTCAGCATGTTAAGAGCATGACGGAGCACCATATGGACATCCACGTTGCCCGGATATCGCATTAGATATGTCATCGATGTTGTATAATCACTCAATAGCACTGCAATAATTACATATAAATTATTTAGTTTCCCTTTTCGTGATTAGTTTACCCACACTTATCGCGTATGTGCACCAGCATAGCCACCAGTATATAGTTGGGTAAATCAAACCTATCACTATCTGCGAAAATGGCATCCCAAAGGAGAAGCAGATCTAACAGCATAAATTCACGACCAAAAAGAAGACGCAGCCAGCGACTAAATGAATCGGCCCAAAAAATATTGCACATAGTTTTATACTTATAAAAATAAATTTGTTGCTCAAACTTACATGCCAAATAAATGTAGGGGTATTTCCTTTTTGAGTAGATAATGATGTAAGTGCTGATCCTGTTTAGCCAATATCTTATCACGTATGAAATTCAGTTGACTGATAACCTCCACCTCAGATGGTTGCTCGTTGGTGTCGTCAAAAGACGAAGATGGAGAGGTCGAGCCCTGTAAATGAATAGCCAGCGATAAGTGTTTTTAAATATGGCCCCCCCGACAAAAAATGTACATTTGAAATGAATCATAACAATGATTAATAAATATAAATAATAATCAGGGGGAATTAAGGGGAATGGAAGCCCCGAACTGAAAACTTCCACTAGTTTCCTCCAGTTATTTCGGTTCAAAATTAATATTATATTCAAAATAGTTCTTCAACTTTAAATATATAGAGAAAGGCCCACTCACATCGCCCGGAGTTTCGACTTGTGCTCCATCTGATTGGTTTGACATCTGATTGGAGACGCGATAGTATGATTCCACCGAAGCCATAAGACGCGAAAATATTGAACTAAAAGAAGTAAGACAAATTGTAGCCGATGGCAGCGATAATATATTGGTAATAACTCACTAGGTGTCTGCCTCCAGATAAGCGGGGTCTAGCACAGTCAGTAACGTTGCATTTATATCAGTCTTGGCAATCTCGCTGAAGTGCAGCAGCGACTGGTGATCGCTGTAGATTACAAATATAATGGGGGCCAAAATCTCATGCATGCCTTGACGATAGCACATGTATGGATGCTCGCGGGCATAGTAGAATAATATGTTTGTCATGGCATTCTGAATTTGCGCCTTGCGAAAGAAGTCAACGCCCGGGAAGGTTCGTACCACATCCTGGCGTATGACCGCGAATAGCTCTTGGTCACCAAAGTATTGATTCCATATGCTCTTCGTTGACTGCGACAGTGGGTCGTCGTCGTAGGGCACAGCTAGCTCATGGGGATTGCACACATAATCTATCCGGAATTTCTCATATCTGCTACGCTGTTGCAGTCGTTGGCTATGCCAGCTGCGATGATCGGAATTGAGAACGCGCAGCAGCAGGGCCCAGTTGACGCTGCGGAACTTGGACATTTTCAAGTCGCCATTAAAGGCTGCCAAGCGTAATTTTTCCGGGTTGTCATCCAGATTGCTCAACAATTGCTCCCATTCTTGTCTATAGCGTTCCACAGAGTTCATTGCCACAGACTCAGCCACAGGTTCAAGTATCTGACCTCTCTCTTCGCGTACGTTTGTTGTGACGTCGCCCTTTGAGCTCGGCATATATAATTTGATAGCTTCTATACCGCGCACGGTCATGTCATGGCTTCCCGCTGGCTGTGCACTAAATACAATCAGTATCAGTACGACAAAAATTCAAAATTGTTTGTATAAACACTCTCAACTTGCAAGCAAATTTCAGATATAGCGGGCCTGCTCTAACGATATTAGCGATGCGATTTCTGGTAAACATTTGAATGCCATAGTTCACAGTTTGCGACTATCGTTCCCGTTATAGACATGATATTAAAAAGTTTGCACTTTACTGATTTCTGCCCACCTGAGACACACACAGATAACACTATAATTACATGTGGTTTAGTCAACCAAATGATTTAATTTTATAGCAAAAAATATATATTTATAATTAATAATTAACTTGAACGACGTTGCATCTAGCTTTTTTTTTTTGACAACACTGATAATTTACCATTCCACGGACATTTCACTGCATATTGTATCTCTTAATCACGTTGCTCAACACTATCGACTGCTACTATTCTACTAAAACTTTTCGCTGATTAAAACGGACTTATAATAAAAGAAAAAAACATTCAACTGAAAAAAAGTAAAAGGCAATAAATTGCAACATATTGCATCTGTAATTACTGTGATAGCAACAAGTATCTTGAGCAAACGGAAATTCAAATCAGAATTTACCCACCCATACACACAAAATACAAGTTCACACACGCCCACACACAACACACTTAGGCCTGAGGCAACAACAATTGTGGGGAAAAGGAGGAGCAGTAGCAACAAATTAAATTTGTTAAAACAAGAAATTATTGTGTGGAATCAATACTAAAGAAAATGCCACCAAAAGAACGTAATATTGCGATGATGGGCTACCGTTCAGTCGGTGAGTTTTTTTTACAACTCTCTCGTTTTCACATTTGAATGTTGCTGTTGTGTACTGTAATTGCGTAGTATTTTGACAACAGCAACAACAACAGCTGACGAATAATACATAATAATAATAATTACGTTTTATTTCAGGTAAATCATCGCTGAGTATTCAGTTTGTTGAAGGACAATTTGTGGACTCATATGACCCGACGATTGAGAATAGTAAGAATAGTTTACATTATAAAATTTTACATACTTCAGTTCGTTGTATCCGATACGAATCAAACAATATTCATGACAATATTTAGACATAAAATCTAGTTTGGATGGGATTTTCAAAATTTCTTTGTATAATCTGATCGAAATCTGTCCGAATCCCAGCAAGATTTGAACATATATTTGTAAAGTCTTGTGCGGTGCAAGGGTACAAGATTCTACGGGGTTTTCTTTTGCACCAGCATCATGATGGCATCATCATCAATACAGTCATTGTCTTTTTATTACAATATACATATCACAATTTAATTTTCATCGTTTTTCCCTCTCAACTAGCATTTACCAAGGCCACACGCGTTAATTCACAGGATTATGTGGTGAAACTGGTCGATACAGCTGGTCAAGATGAATATAGTATATTCCCTGTACAATATAGTATGGATTTCCATGGTTATGTCTTGGTCTATTCTATCACAAGCCAAAAATCTTTTGAAGTGATTAGAATTATTTACGAAAAACTTTTGGATGTTATGGGCAAGAAATAGTAAGCAAAACAAAACTTGATAAATTTGGAAATGTATGGGAAATTCTTCTTGTTTTGCAGTGTACCTGTAGTCTTGGTAGGCAATAAAACCGATTTGCATCAGGAGCGCACAGTTTCTCATGAGGAGGGTAAAAAGCTGGCGGAATCTTGGCGTGCTGCATTTCTCGAAACATCTGCCAAACAAAATGAGGTAATTTCAGTTATCTTAATGCCAAGACTCTAACTAATAACTAATTTCTTTTTGTATACCCAGTCCGTGGGCGACATATTCCATCAATTGTTAATGCTAATTGAAAATGAGAATGGCAATCCACAGGAGAAGAGCAGCTGCATTATATCATAAAAAATAAAAACATTGAAAGTTGGAAACACTAAAACCACTAGCTTTAAGTTGAGAAAAATCCAGAAACACAAAGTAGTTGGTCTTAAGCATTGATTGCGCAGCAGTTAAGCAGTTTTTTATGTTCTTTTCAGCGTGAGGTTTAGAATCAAAAAATCAAAGAGAAGAAAAAACACAAGCAGGTTTACATAAGTTTAGTGCATATTTTTTCACACAAAACAAACAAATCAGTTACAAAAACTTAAAATGTTACAGAAAAAGAAAATATTTTTTTTGCTTTAGTTTCAATTTTAAATATAATTTATTATCAAAGTAAATAAAATAAATAATTATGGAAATGTTTTTTTTCAATGAAATAATTTAATTTATTTAAAGAAATTGTGCTTTGTTTACTTACCTTAACGGACACAATCATTTACGAATTTGAAAACCGATAGCTTTTGCAGAGAATCCGATTAATTTAGTAAAAAAGAATCATCTCTAAAAAAATTATATGTCTCATCTCTAATTGTATATGTAGGAATTTGTTTATTTTCTTTTTTTTATAATTTATTCCTTCCCTTTTGGAATGGAGATCAGTATTAAATGGAGCATGTGTCGTGTTTGCACAACAGACCACAGCTCGGAGCTTTACAGTCTGCACAGTCCGGAAAATGCATCCGCTATTTATTTAAAAGCTTACGCCGGCCTAGAAGTAATCACTCTTCTTCCTCTTCACTGTTCAAATCCTTATCAATTAGTTTTGTTAATTTACAGGTGAAACCAACTGATGGCCTACCGGATAAAATCTGCTCGGTTTGCGTAGACAAACTAGAGATGGTGCATCAATTTATGGACAAATGCAAACAGTCGAATGAATATCTCAACAATCTAGTATTATGTACAATGACACCTAGCACCTTGTTTTATCAGAGTACAAACAAAAAGGAACAACAGATGGACGAAGACAATACTGATGAAATGCTGCAGGTAATATCTACTACCACTTGCTTAGATGAGGTAGAAGGCAAACGAGAAACAAATCAAGACACAGATGTTCTTTTGATGGGCCATGAAGAACAATCGCAGACCAAAGTGGAGAGCCAATCCACAGATGGTGATGATTACACCACTAGTGATTTGGTAGTAGTAACACAGACAGAACAGACCAAAGCGGAGGGGCAAGCCTTTGATAGCGATGGCAGTAGCAATTATACCACCAGCGATTTGCTGGTAGTAACTCAAGATGAAGATGTTCATACACAACTGGAGGAAACTACAGAAGCAGTAACACTCGCTCCGGATGTAGTTGACTTGGGTGCAGCCTGCGAACCTTCCAGTTACCAGTTTCAGTTCAATTGCTCCACATGTGGCATATGGTTTTCCAATGAAACCCAGCTCTTAGTCCATCTTCGCACTCATCGCAAGAAAAAGAGTTACGAATGCGAGTGAGTTTGATATGCAAGAAATGTAGCATCCTCTTATTTAATAATTTTTCTCTATTCACAATAGACTTTGCTCCAAACGCTTCAATGCCACCTGTAATTTAACCACACATATGCGAACCCATACGGGCGAAAAGCCATTCAAATGTAGCTTCTGTGAACGCGCCTTCGCTGATCGTAGTACTCTCAGGAAACATGAAAGGTATAACCTTATAACGTTCAAGGATGTTTTTGATGTTTACTATATATTCTATTATTCTAGGACTCATACCAAGGAGAGGCCGTACGCGTGCAATATATGTGGCAAGACTTTTTCACTCTCCACCTCACGCAAGGCGCACTATCTCTCCCATTCCGGGGAGAAGCCACACAAATGTTTAACCTGCAATAAAGGATTTTGTTTGCCCCATCAACTCAAGGCTCACCTGAAATCGCATGCCCATCGACATGAGTTAGACTTTCAAAATGAAGAAGATTAAATCCTCCTCCAATTAGTTCAAGACTTAAACTGAGTAGTTCAATTTAATTTATTACGGATTTGGATTGGTGGTCTACTCTGTTTCTGTGCGTCAGCGTTTGCAGATGCGCTTTTAGCTGATGCAGCAACGTAAAGGATTTGGAACAAATTGCGCAACTGGAAAAGTTAGATCAAATGAGGTTAGACGAAGAATTATTAGGTCAAGTTCAGGGGACTTACTTGTAATCCTTTTTCCCCAAATGAACTAGACTATGATTTTTTAATATTGATGAATGTGTGAAAGTCTTTTCACATACTGTACACTTATATGGACGCGTATTCGTATGGACCCGTTCATGTCTCAACTTCTCACTCCGATCGGAAAAGCTTCGTTCGCAATACAGACATTTGTAGGGACGTTCTCCCGTGTGACGACGTATATGAGCACGTAGTTCCCCCATTTGTCGGAAAGATTTGTCGCATAATCTGGTTTAAAATAAAAGCAAAAATCAAGCCGTATTATAGATATTGTGAAATACTAATTAAGTTATGTACATATAATTTAAGAATTAATAGAAGTAATAAAGAAATTGCAATTGTGTTTTTAAACGTACTCGCACTTATGTGGTTTAAAGTCCGTATGCGCAGAAATCTTATGGGCCGTAAAGGCAGATTTTTTCTGATAAACGTTGCCACAGAGATCGCATTCATATTCTACAGGTGCATCCTCTACATGGTTCAATTGATGGTTTTCTTCTCCGCTCTTCATACGCTTGAGTTTATGTTCATGCTCCGGCTTGCGAGGACGACAGGGTTTCCCTTTAATTGGTTTAGGAGATGGAGATGGTGACAAAAACTTGTCGTCATCTTCTCCATGCTCAAAATAAATCTCGTCCTGATTAGTAGATTTCTCTTGGTCTGACTCCAAAATTACAATTTGACTGGCATTTGCTTCACTGTCATTGTCTATTGTTGCTGGATTATCAAATACCTCGACTATATAATTGAAATCCGATTGTTCGACTGGCAATTCTAGTTCCTCCAAATTGGACGTATCCGAACCACAGGCGCTTTCCCAATAAATTTCCGAGTCGAGACACATTTGCCGAAAGCGATACCACATACGTAGACATCCCGAGCAGCGATCACAGATCATTGATGGCATTTCATCAGATTTTCGCAGCTGTGGGGGGAAATGGGCATCTTAATTATTAGTATCCACATCCAATTTTGAATTCAACTCACTTTAACACCGTAACTGCATTCTATTTGGTCCGAAATACTTATTGGAATATTGTCGGCATTCTCGACACCATCACCAGCCTCCCTTATGCTCTCCTCCTCTTCAAAAAGTGGGAGCATGTCCTTTTCTTCGGAATCCTCTAAACATATTCGGCACTTAAGGATAACGGTAGACATTTCACCCAAAAACGACAACACAGAATCTTTTTACGCATATAAGAATTGGAAATGAAATGTTGCTTTCTTCCTATATTCCCCTGTATTTTAGTCGGGTTTAGGTTCGTCTTTTCTTGAAGGAAAGAATTATTTATCTGGCTGCACAGGAAAATAATAACAAATAGCAAATACATTTAGAGATGTGTCTAACATGTGACCTGACAGAATGTCTTATCGCAACTCTGTTAACTATCGATTGAATTTTTACGTCTCTGTGCTTGATGCGTTAAACAACACCGTGATTATGTTTGGCAAATAATTTTAGGCGCTGTTCATCACTGAGAAAATTTACAAGTCATCGAGTAGGAAAGACCAGAGAATTTTGTTATTTTACGCGTAGAATAATTTTAATTTTATACAGCACTTACATTCTCAAAAACTAAGCAATGGCTCAGACTCTTGAGGACAAATCCATTTGGGAAGATGGGGAGGAGTCTTTGGGCGAAGATGTGATGCGTATGTCCACGGACGAAATTGTTAGCCGGACTCGTTTGCTGGACAACGAGATTAAAATTATGAAAAGCGAAGTAATGCGTATCACTCATGAAATACAAGCGCAAAATGAGAAGATTAAGGACAATACGGAGAAGATAAAGGTAAGTACAAACAAAGACACCAAATAAATTCATTGTTACAGAAAGAATAATAATCGGTTTCTAGGTTAACAAAACATTGCCCTATCTGGTATCCAATGTCATAGAGCTGCTGGATGTAGATCCACAAGAGGAAGAGGACGATGGCTCCGTTACCGTCCTGGATAATCAGCGTAAGGGTAAATGCGCCGTGATTAAAACGTCGACACGTCAGGCATATTTCTTGCCTGTCATTGGCTTGGTCGATGCGGAAAAACTGAAGCCCGGAGATCTGGTGGGCGTCAACAAGGATTCATATCTAATCTTGGAAACCCTGCCGGCTGAATACGATGCTCGTGTTAAAGCTATGGAGGTGGATGAACGGCCTACAGAGCAATATTCTGATATTGGTGGTCTGGATAAACAGATTCAAGAGCTAATTGAGGCCGTGGTGCTTCCCATGACACATAAGGAGAAGTTTAAGAATTTAGGCATACATCCTCCTAAGGGTAAGACACGATCACCGATGGCATCCTTGATTTTCTTATTAATCATATTATTCCAGGTGTCCTCTTGTATGGTCCTCCCGGTACTGGCAAAACTTTGCTGGCCCGTGCCTGCGCTGCTCAGACCAAATCCACTTTCCTCAAACTGGCTGGACCCCAGTTGGTTCAGATGTTCATCGGTGATGGCGCTAAATTAGTACGTGATGCTTTCGCTTTAGCCAAGGAGAAGGCACCTGCCATCATTTTCATTGATGAACTGGACGCCATTGGCACAAAGCGATTCGATTCCGAAAAAGCTGGCGATCGCGAAGTCCAGAGAACTATGTTGGAGCTACTAAACCAATTGGATGGCTTTAGTTCCACTGCTGACATCAAGGTTATCGCTGCCACCAATCGTGTGGATATTCTGGATCCCGCCCTCCTGCGTTCGGGTCGTTTGGATCGTAAAATTGAGTTCCCTCATCCAAATGAGGAAGCTCGAGCTCGCATTATGCAAATCCATTCAAGAAAAATGAATGTTAGCACTGATGTCAATTTCGAAGAGCTCTCTCGCTCCACCGATGACTTCAATGGTGCCCAATGCAAGGCAGTATGTGTGGAAGCCGGTATGATTGCCCTGCGTCGTTCGGCCACTTCGGTAACGCATGAGGATTTCATGGATGCCATTATGGAAGTGCAGGCAAAGAAGAAGGCTAATCTTAACTACTATGCTTAAGTTTATAATTTGTTACTAATAACGGTAAACAAATAAAGAAAAGATATAACTATCATTATTCAATGGATTTATCAGTACAACATACATATACACACAGATTTATATATATACATATAAATTCTGTTTTGTTTTGTTTGAGTAAGATATTTTTTAAATATCTAAAAAGAAAGTTTGTTTTAGGAATTTAAAAAATATTAAATCAGCGAAATTAGATGATAAATATTTACAGGCACTCTAATTAAACTAGAAATGGGATTAGCCCCATCATTATTTTATTACAAATCAGTGGGATCGAGTGCATTGGCGTTGGTGGACGACGCAGATGATGTAGATGCGGTTGTGGGTGCAACAGTCGTGGATGAACTACTTGGTCCTTCTGTTGACGCCGTGCTACCACTAGATGGTGTAGTTGCCGTTGCCGTTTGATCGACTGTGTCTGCTCCTCTAGTTGTTTCATCTGGAACTGATGGTGTTGCTGGTGGAACTGGGTTTACTTGTGCCGCGGCAGCAGCAGCCACATCATTGGCTGGCTGGGCTGCCTGTTCTGGCTGCTGAAATGGTCTTCTGGTATACATTATAAGGGCCAAGACAAGCGTCAATATGGTTATCATATATAAATCCCAATTGGCCGCAATATTTTCATCTAGATAGAATATAAATCTGTAGGGAGTCTAACAAAAAAAGAAAAAAATGTTTGTATTAATTTATGGAGAAATATTATGTTACTCTTACCTCCTTAATGGATTCCATTTTGGCCAGCATTTGAAGTTTAAATAAGGCTATGGCAACTGGCACTTTGGCATCCGAATTGGTTTCGGCAGCCAAATCATATAATCTTTTAGCCAAATGCCAATCTTTCTTCATACCCAAGCCCTGCTCATGCATATAGCCCAAATTAAACATTGCTTGAGCATTGTATTGTTGCTCTGATGCTTTTCTGCAAATAGTTCAAATATGCGTTAGTCGGTTATTGTTACAATGATGAGTATTAGGCACCTGTAAAGCGCAGCGGCTGTCTCAAAATCCGTAGACGTTCCCCATCCATAGTAATAGTAGTCTCCCAATTTAACCTGAGCCGCCGAATAGCCCTGGCCAGCTGCCCGTTTCCAATAGTAAAAGGCACGTATTAAATCCTCATGACGATCATTAAAGACATGTACCTCCTCCCGATCCAATAAAAAGGCGGAATTACTTTGGGCCACCTCATAGCCCACTTCGGCCATTAAAGCATATTGCATGTAGGCCTCGTCGATACGATTTTTTTTATAGTCACTGTATGCGTGCATCAATCGGGTGCTCCAGCGTCCGCGTTCGGCTACATTTTTAAAGAACTGTAGAGGGAATTGGGTGAATCAGACCAAATAGGAGGACATTTTTATGGAAACTCACTTCGACAGCTGCTGGACATGAGCGTAGCATGCCCACGCCATAAGCATGCATGACACCAAGATTATAATAGGCCAACACATGACCCGATTGAGTGGCCAAATTGAAATATTTCATTGCCAATTTGTAATCCGTTTTCACACCATTTCCAGCTGCGAAATCAAATATATATAAGTCACTTTAATCCTTGAGCATTGCCGATTACTTACTGAAATACATGGTGCCCAGTTGGAGTTGTCCATCAACCCAGCCTTGATCCGCTGCCTGTGTGAAATATGACAAGGCTTTATTCGAATCCTTGGGTATACCCAATCCTTTAAGATACATAAGACCCAGACCACTCTGCCCCACCGGATCACCCATTTCCGAAGCCTTGGAGAAATACTGTAATGACAAATTGCATATTCCTGGCTTAAGTAAGAGAATCGCTATTAAGTGATCTTAGTTCCCACCTTGAAGGCCGTCTCATTGTCGGCTTTAATTTGTTCACTACCTTCCAGATATAGTTTACCCAGAAATGCAAAACCAATAGCATTCCCTGCATTGGCGGCTTGTGTAAAGTATTCCAAAGCCTTCTGATGGTCCTGTTCTGTAGCCTTGCCGCCTTGATAATAAAGTTGGCCTAACCCCACTTGGGATTGCACATCGCCCTTGTCGGCCAGCAGTTGATAGTAATCAACAATTTCCGTCTCATGACTACCAGGGTTCTCCAATTCATCGAGCAGACGAACTCGATGCACTACTGGTCCATTGGCGAATGTCACTCTTGACGCTACCTTCTTGGCCACACGCTTGTATTGGATTAGAGCCTTTTCACAGTTAATGGGCACATTGATGCCATACAAATAACGATAGCCTAACGCCATTTGAGCTAATGTATCATCGCCCAAAGCAGCCAAAGTATAGTGGATTAGAGCCAGTGGTTGGCTCACATTCTTCCCACCCACGCCCACGGAATAGAGAAACGCCAAGCCCATGTGGGCCTCAGCCACGCCATCATTAGCCAAACTCTCAAACTCATCGGCAGCATGATGAAAATCGAAACCCATCCAATGACCCAGCAGAACCGCCCATGCAAGTTCCGCACGAGCTTTCAGATGATTAAAGGCTGCAGCCTTGCGCAGCAACGTGAATGCAACTCGTTTATCCGTGCGAGGTTTGGCTAGCATGTCCATGGCATTCTCATACATGGTTTGAGCTACGAAAAATCAAAAAAGTTGTAATTGGAGTTAGTCCACTTGAGACCTTCTCTCACCTTCCACTTGCTCTGGAGTTAGGTCCGGCGTCTCAGTCAACTGTAGCTTTGCTTCGATTCTTGCAATTTCAGCTTTTAGCTTCTCCTGTTTCATGATACTATCGTTCCAAAGGCGCTCGAATAGAGCCGATGGCAACGCCTTGGTGCGTGGAGCAAATTCGGCAGTATCTTTGGGCTTCGCAGCTTTCCGATCATTCTCCCCAGACGTTGGTGTGGAACGTTGGTCTTCTTTTTCGTTAGCAGTAGCTGTGGTAACTTCTTGAGCTTCGGGTGAGGCAGCCGGTTCTGTTGCGGTTCCCCTGGGACCCTGCAGCTGCTCACCAGAGTCATCCGCTCCCAACAGCTGACCTGGCCTTGCCACCAGCAGCATGACTATGCACAGCCAGCATGAAATGTGCATTGTCGTGTTGTTGCGACTCTTGATGGATAGATGTCTGAGTGTAAGAATAAAATTTAATTAAAATTACAAATGGCACTTGGAAATTTTGGGCTATACTTTGATTGACTTGTATTTTACTTCTGACGTGTTGGTGTTGTGTTATTTACTTTTTCTCGCGGCCACCAGCAGGTAGTGGGGGTTAAGTTGGGCTTAGGTGGCTGGTTAATAGCGTTCGAGTGATCGATGATCTGGTTTGGTTTATCTCTAGCACATTTTAAAAAAGATTTCTTTCGTTCTTCTAGTCTTTAACTCTTTATTTTTAACAGTTTTTCACACGTAAGAAGAATTCATCAAAATCGTTTTTTGTTGTTACTAGAGATGAGCGATATTTCCTTACGTGTGATTTGTGACAGCTTTTTAAATACCACAAGCAAAGTTGCGAAATCTACGAATAATATAAGTTTTTAGTAACTGCTATTAATAATGCAATTCTTTAGTTCTCACTGTTTTGGATTATGAACATATCGGAATTAATATTCCTTTTTGAAATTAGTTTAAAGGTAAATATATTTATAAATAGTATAAAGATTGACAAATAACGAAAAAAGCAGTTGTTTCTGGCTTATGTCAAGAAAATTTAAATATTTATGTGGGTATTTCTTTAGTCAAGAACGTGACTAGTGAACCGTTGTTCCAATCACGATCCATCGCTAGGAAGTGGTAGTGTTGGAAAATTGTTATTAAATAACGAAAACAGAGACTTTTTTTGTTATGCAAATACATATTTAAGATTTTGCTGATTACCAGGCTGTATAAATTGGGGTGATAATTGCTGAATACACTAATTAATATACGACGTTGACGTAAAGGAAGCGTGAATCACTATTCTGCCCGCGAATATAAAAATACAAGGCATGGATATGAGTGTAAGTAGCATATTCAGTGCCAGACACCGCTGCGATAGCGGCAAGCGCAGCGAAACTAAAACCAAAACCAGTTCTACGTTGAGCTTCAAACGAGACAGTCTCAGAGATAGTTGTGGTAGAGTGGCTCATCTGCCCGCTGGTGAAAGTTTACAGCTGTTGTGCTTAACACACATTCCAGGAATTTCTGAATTAAAAGGCTCTTTGTTCCTTCCTATAGGCTGCTATGCTAGCTAGACTTTCTTTTTACCCCACCCTGCTGTACAATGTCGTTATGGAGAAGGCCACATCCAGGAATTGGTATGATCGGATCGATGAGCATGTAATACTGGGGGCTCTGCCCTTTCGGAGTGAGGCCAATGACGTAAGTTCAAGACCGAGATCATCTTTCGATTTACGATTCCAAAGACCATTTCTTCTCTTTCACATAGCTGATCGAGAAGGAGAAGATGAAAGCAGTGGTTTCAATGAACGAAGACTACGAATTGAAAGCGTTCTCCAATAATTCCGTTATGTGGAAACAAATAGGCATCGAGTTCCTTCAACTGGCCACCACGGATATCTTTGAGGCGCCCGATCAGAAGAAACTTCATCAGGGCGTGGAATTCATTAATCGCTTCCTGCCTATATCGAAGCGAATAAGTGGTTTGAATACATCGACGCAAGAAAAGGAAAACGTTGGTTCTGTCTATGTTCATTGTAAGGCAGGTAGAACGCGTAGTGCCACCTTGGTGGGATGCTATCTTATGCTGGTAGGTTTTTAGGTCACAATATGGAATATGCAAAACTGTTAATAATTTTCGGTTTAAATACAGAAAAATGGCTGGACTCCGGATCAGGCTGTGGATCATATGCGTCAATGTCGTCCGCATGTATTATTGCATACTAAACAATGGGACGCCCTGCGAATATTCTATACGAACAATGTGGAGGCAAAGTCATGACCCAGCACCAAATGTAACATTTTATTATTTACATAGATAGATTAGACCATACGTAACCAAAAGGTGCCTCTGTTTTTTGTTAACTAATTAATTTTAGTTTTGAATACATATTTTGTCTATACAATTCTCTGTTCGTTTTTTTTTTTATTAGTTGCTTAGCGTCACATCTAATCTGAAGAATAAATATATAACTGGGATCGTTGTTAGAGGCGTGATTAAGACTGGCTGTTATCCTTGCCCTTGATGGCCCAGAAACGTTTAATGCCATTTGCCAGTCCCACATCATTCTTTATATAATAAAAGAGTCCTCCCAGTGTCGCAATTGAAAGAACGATCAGCCCGATGTGAGCCACCTTGGGCAAAACATTGCCCACTACAGCTGGACGCAAATAGTCGACCACCATAGCTTCTACGCCCCTATGAGCATTAAGAACCAATTAAATAGAATGACAAGGCGGCCAAGAGTTTTTTTAAACTTACCAATGTGTGTGTATTACCACAGATATAGCCATTAGAGCATCCAAAACCTGGGATGGAGCCAGGAAGGCAGCTGGAATAACAGCCAACAGTCCTGCGGACACAATACGTTCAAGAGTCCACAATGCGGTGTGGCTGGAAGTCGATGAGGCCATGTGGCGAGGAGTACTCAATAAAGAAACGGGCTAAAAAATTTAATTATTTATCTAAAGTATTCAAATTAGGCAAATTAGATTCCCACTTACTGTCACATTCTTTGCCAAAGCCAGCGGCTTAACCAGGGCTTGGCGTTGCGAATTGGCCACAACTGTGGAGTATGCCTTCAATGGCGTGATGCGCGTTGATTTAATGAGATTTGCGGCTAAATAGAATGTGTTAAAATCAATTGTTTATGGTTATATAATAACAGCAACTTGTGCACATAAAAAAGCATTCAAGATTTGTATTTTACATCCAACTCACCATTGCAACGGAGGGCGCCACGCATTACCAAAGAAATGGACATGATTTATTTATATTAAACTATAATGTTGTTTGCTGAAATGACAAAAAAAACCTTTTGCTTTTGCTAGTTTTACGCCCCAACGCAACAGCTGATAATAAGTACTAACTAAAGTGTTACATAACGCAAAAATAGTATTGGAAACGACATACGCTCGCAAAAGATGTTTTTCTATTTGGCGTCAGATTTAAAATAAGTTTTTGTTTAAGCATTTTGAGATTCTTTAGTATGGTGGACGGAAATGCTGATGCAAATATACAATTACAGAGTTTCGATATGTTGATTTGTACTTAATAACTAAGTTGCTAATTTGAATGATGTAAATTTCAATAAAGGCACACAATCATCTGGACGGGAAATGTAAAAAATAATTCGTTCGTTGGACTTAAAAATACTTTTTGAACTCCATTGAATTGACTACATGGACCCGGCCATGAGCACTAAAAGGGTGACAATACTGAGGAGACATAATGTTTGTTTGTTTAATGACATGGCACCAGCCCTATAGAAATCCCAATCGAACACAATATTGGAGGCATCGGATGGCTTCCAGGGATTCAAACCATCATCAAAGTACATTGGACAATCGTCCCGCTCACGTTCATACTCAACAGCATCTATGGCAACAGCAGCGCCTTCAGAATGATTCCACGAGGTGACATCCTGGTTCAGTTTGCAGAACGCACCCACAGCTTGGGACATTAGGACACGATTGAGGTCAGCTCGCTGATATACCCAGCAACGATATTTCGACAAGGGATCCAGATCGTCGTAGGTAATCAAATATGACTTTAAGTTCTCCTTCCAGAAGCCAATGCATTTCATGCGATAATCTGGGTCACTGTATATGTCGACAGGACGTCCCAAATGGTCAACGGATAGACAATAGTTTTCATCCACAGCTAGTTCCTTCTGATCCGTATCACAAACAGATAAATCCGATATGTTCTGTTTGCAATGGATATCGGGACGAGGACTCAATGTGACACCGCCCAGAATTCTCGTTTTGAATTTATGCTCCCCTCTTTGGGTGAAATTAAATTTGCCAGCAACAGGACATCGCACTGGCACAGGATTCCTTGCCAAAAACAGATCATATTTCCATGCATCGGCATTGGGGAACTGTACCCAAGAACAAACCGTACTGAAATCATCCTTAATCACAGCCAGGCCCTTACGGTATCGTATTATATTGTGATGGCGGGGCATAAAGTCGAAACACACATAATCCTTCTGACAACCGTCGACGGTGAGACGGGCCATCATTACACGATTGCCTCGACGTTCCCGACACACATATATGGTCTTCCTATAACGGGCCTTATCCGGATAATAGGTCTCATTAATATGGGTTTCGCTAATGGTCACATCAGCGTCTATGTTGGCCGTGTTCACCCATTCACCACTGAAGTTCTGCGGCAAAGTGCATCCGGGTTCAACGAATTCCGCCTTAACAGGCGTCATTTTTAAACGTTCGGGTGATGCCTCCGGTGTCTTTAAAGTGTTGCATTCCGCAGTAATGGAAACGCCAATATACAAATCATCGTCACGATTCTTGAGGAAGCATCGGTATTTCTCATCCTTACGCGATTCTTTCGTATTTGCAACAGCAAAATAATGATTTTTGCCCACAAACCAATCGCCCAGACAACTGAATTCTACTGTGCCACTGAAAGTTCCCTCCATGCCCTCACATTTTTGATATGTGATGTTGAATTTCTGATTCTGGATGAGAAACTGGGTGCCAGCGGTTTGACACGATTGAACGCGAGCATCGGGCTTATTGCACACACCTGTGAAACGGAATCGATTCTGAAAATAATATAGAATCGTTAACATGTTCCATCGATGACTTTGATTGGTCACCCACCTGGTATGTGAAATGCCAAACTCCTTCCAGCGAAGAGCGACAATTGATGGGCACAAAATTCTCATTGAACAGAGTGATTAGTTGCTGGTCATCTTTAATTCCTTTGCATACATTTTCCACTGTTGGCTTTTGGCCATCAGGCAGACCTACACAAGGTCCCTCGAATTTTTCAAATATATTTAATGTCCTGATAATCGTTCGCACGCAATGATAACAATTCGTCGACCGTTCCTTGAAAACAAACGAATATTCATCACCGTGATGACGCTGGTAATTTATACAATAGCCACGCCTTGACATGGAGGTGGCATCAATGACCGTTTGAGTCGGCAGACCAACTTCCCATGAAAACCAAGATCCTTGTAATATTTTCGGTATAATGCAATTACGTTGCTCCAAATCATTAAATTGAGATAAAGCTGAAAAGTTATCACAAATGTTTTAAATAATTATGTCTCACATTGGAAGCAAAGCCACCGTCTTGGGTGTGGCTTGAGCCAGGCTTAGTCTGGTTTGACGTACTTACCCGAGCTCAGGGTGCCCAGCAGGCAGAATAAACTAAAGTACACTTTCATCTTACTAATAGTATACTATATGATATAGTTAAACATAACTTGGACGGCAAACAATTAAATGAAATATTATTATAAACAGAAAACAAAGTAAGACACACTTTACAATTAGTATTGACAAACGAAAAATGGATAGTGATGTAAAACGCATGGATTTACTTAGGGAGTACTGCCACTTGCTAGTGCTGCTATTTTGTCCCTCTTTTTAAAACTAGCACAGTTTTAGCCGTTACAAAAATTTGAATTGTAATTGAAGGGCTTAAAACCGGCAATAATTTAATAACAAATTATACCGCTTTTATTCCTCACATTACAAAAATTAAAAATGAATAATCTTGGAAATTTCAGACTGAATGACAGTGTTATCTTACCAATCAAGTGTCTTAATTTCCATTGATAAATAAAACGAGCTTTAGTTTTTACTATAAGGTGTAAAATGTTGGTGTTTATGCTGTGGGAACTTAGAAAATCATTTGATGTTTAATTAGGTTAATTGCCGCATAGTATTATTTGTCACCAACAGAATGACATATCTGGTTCAAATTTTTCCGATCGCATTTTTCATACTTTGAAATGATTTCCTCTTGCTTGTAATAAAAAGTGTCTGGCTGATAGTCAGAGTCAGTGTCAGTGAACAAACAATAGCAAGAGCGTGGAGTTAAAATTGAATGCTGTCTGGGCCATCGACCTGATTTTGTTGTATCATCTGCCTCCACCCGCGCTCTTTAATATGTATTTTGAACTGTCTCATCATTTCAAATATAAAATTAACTCAACAATTTGTTATTCGATAATAGCAAATTTATTTAATTACCCCAAATAGGTATTATAATTTGAGATTAAGATAGTCCGACCGGTCACATACTACAGCAAATGATTCACATGCCTGGAGTTCCTAAAGCCAAACTGCAAACGGATTGCACTTTGGAACTAACTTGTTTGAAATGGAAATGGCATGTTGTTGATAAGTGTAGTAAGGGTAATGGGGGTTTTTATGAGCACCGATTTTTCATTACCCTTGCTAATGGTAACGAACTTTTAATGGATCTCATGGCATTAATAAATTCTGCTTTACAAGGAAAGCTATGAATAAGTTCTGAGAAATATTCAAATTGCAAGATAAGTGGTTATTTCAATAGTTAATTGGTCGTTTTCTTGTGCTGCTGCTTTCTAACTTCTTCAAAATTAATATACCCCATTATTGACAGTATATTAAATCGTAATCGTTGTTCTTATCAGGAGGGTGTTAAAGATCAAAATGTGAACATGTTTCGATTTCGTCTTAGTCTCAATACTCGAGTCTATTTAAAAGGAAAGCGTGCTTGGTGATTTTGGTAGTTCAGAAGCGATCACAGAAAGGTTACTCGGCCCAAGGCGGATCTTGTCGAGACAGTAGCATTTTAGCGTTCAATAAGAGCACTTCACAATTATATATTAAGAATTTTACATAGTACACATTCAAAATGGGTAAGTCGCAAAATATACAATACCAAGGATGCGAATTTGTAATCCTTTCCCTATATCTTTTTTGTATAGCAACTGCAACGAGCGGTAGTGCACTTCATTTGGAGGCCATCGATCGCCTTGGCTCCATACCTTTGGTCGAGTCAAGTGTCAAGCGAGTGGAAAATATTTATGGAAAGATGAAAAACAATAATCGGTTATTCTCCTGGTACTTCGATACGGCGGAGGCCACAGTTGCCGCCGCCTATGATACCCTTCAGCCAGCAGTGAAACTCTTCGAGCATCCTTTAAAGCGTTTGGACAATGTAATGTGCAAGAGTTTGGACATTTTGGAACAACACATACCCTTGGTATATTTGCCCCCCGAAATGGTAAGTAGTGCAAGAGTCATTAAGTTTAAAACCACGCATTATTTTTAATGTTTCATCCCATTTCAATAGATGTATTGGAACACCAAGGAATATATGTCCGATCATCTGGTACGTCCTGTACTTAAGCGTGCTGATTCTGTTAAACTAATTGGTAATGCTGTACTCGAATCTCCACTCACCACATATGCTGCGGATCGAATTGATGGAGCGTTTACGGCTGGCGACAAATTCGTTGACAAATATTTAGTACCTATTCGCACAGATCAGGATCAAACAGATGGTGAGTGCAAATGTTAATGTGAATGGGAAACAACCTTGAGACAAGGTGCTTGCCATAGTTTATTTATAAAATGGCATCATTCTGCGGGGTTATCACTGATGCGAATTTTTGTAGAAAGAAGTCACCAGATAAGAAGCTGTTTGGCTAATGTAGCACCGAAGTTTATATACCCTTCCAAAGATTTAGTCCTACCTTTACAAGCCGCTTTGACTGCTTTGTTGAATGGATGTATGTATCTTCAAGAAGAAAGAGTATACAAATACTAAAACAAAAAAACCAATTTTAATTATATAAATTTTGTGAGCCTATGTACATATTAATGACTCCGTATTGCTTTGCAGCCCCTCAAGATGATGATAATGAAACTGCGGTGGGCGCAGCGCTGAACGAGAAGGGGGCCATCAAAGCAATTCATCACGGTCAACGCTTCTCCCGTAAGCTAAGACGACGTCTCACACAAAGAACCCTCGCCGAAGCCAGAGCTTTGAAGAAACAGAGCAAAGAAGCCATCCATGTGCTTATCTATGCGGCAGAATTGGTAAGAATCAGTGTTCATACTCTCTTTTTGAGTCAACTAATTAATCATTTTTTCAATATTTCTAATAAGATTGCCACGGATCCTAAGCAGGCCATGCAAAGGGCCAAGGAACTGTGGGGATATCTTAGTGCCGATGAGCCAGAAAATCAAGCCAGACCAGTGACCCTCGAGCAGTTGGTAGTTCTGTTGACACGTGAATCGGCCAGAAGGGTTGTACATTTTGTTAACTTCAGTGCCAATGTTGCAGCCAATCTGCCTAGGTATGACTGTGTTATGGAGATATTTAAGGCAATCATAATTTTCTATCATTCCTTCCCACAGAAACTTAGCCCACACCACCACAGAGGTTGTCCATCATATAATTTACATTAACAATCGTTTAATTACCATCACGCGGCTGGATAAAGTCAAGGACTTGTCCAAGGAGGAAGCGGAATCTCTTTTCAAGCGTATGCTGGCCTTCTATGGCAATCTGCAGGTCCTAACCAATAGCTATCTCGTAAGAATTTTTGGTTTTTTTTCCAGCAACTTCAGGCGGCTAATCTGTATTCTCTTTTTTAGGAGCGTGTGGCCAGTTTTCTTTCCGGTCGCATTGAGGCAGAAAAGGTCACCGGCAGCGATAGCAACAGTAGCAGTGTGAATGCAATCAACCGATCCTCCCGAAGACGTCAACAACAGGAGCAGGCGGCAAATCATTTTGCAGCCGCACATAATAATATAAATGGTGTCTATTAGGAAATCGAGTTTTTTATTGCAATCGTATTTTTATTTGTAATTATAGAGTTTTGTTTCTGCTTTCATATTCGTACTAATTAAGGAAAAGGAACAAATATACAATTTTATCGAAAATTACGCAACTTCGAAATCTTACTTACTTAACTTAAATTTTCTCTAGGGTAGGCGAATTTTCATACCTTGAACAATTGATTTTTATAGAATTTCAGCTCCTCGATGCTCTCCTTGATGTCATCCAGACTTCGATGAGTGAATGTCTTGCGGGGGGCCTTTTCTACTATTTCCGGAGACCATCGGCTGGCCAATTCCTTGATGGTCGATACATCCACTATACGATAGTGCATATACTCATTGACGACGGGCATGAATTTATATAGGAATAATCGATCCATATACACTGAGTTGCCAGCCAAAGCACATTTCTTTTCCGGTATATTCTCCTTTAGGAAAGATAAAACCAGCCCCTCCGCAGTTTCTGGTGTTACAGTCGACTTTTTACAGCAATCTATAAGTCCGGACTCGTAGTGATGTTTCATACACCATTCGTTCATTTCTTCATACACTTCCTGAGGATGGTTTATGGCAAAACTAAGTCCCTCCGATTGAATGTTTAAGTTCCTGTCCGTTATCAAGCATGAAACTTCCAATATTTTATCCTTCTCTATGTCAAGACCAGTCATTTCGAGGTCCATCCAGACCAAATGGGTGTTTTTCCCGCCCTTTTTATCACATGTGCTTCCTGATGTCATGTTTTTGAATTGAGTCAGTCCAGTGGCACGGTTGCGAAGTGGTTGCAGAACTCTTCCTGCGTTGGTAGCGATTCTGCTTAGTGCTAATTTGAAAAACATTGATTGATTTATTTATTTATTTCAAGTTTTTGTAACGTTTTGAACACATGCTTGTGATTTTTAGAGATGAGCGATGAATAAGCATAAGTGATGCCACAGTAGCCTTTTTAAATTCCATTGACTAAACCTTTTTTAAATACACCAAAAGCTGCGCGGCTTTAAAACTACACAATAAACAAGCCATTTATGAATCTTAATCCAAATAATATTCTCTCTTGTTTAATTAAAACAGAAACGGCTATAACTGAAACAGTCTGGCAGCACACTTTCGATCATACGGATAGTTCATAGTATTTTTTACAATTTGGCATCACTGAAATTCCGAGTAGTCAAGTAAATAATTACCGAAAATGTGTAAATAATTGCGGTGCGGTGTTGTGTCTTTGAATATGCTGAAGAATTAGTTAATCAATAAAATAACAAACCAATCGTAGTTCAAGCAAAAAGGAGAAAAGTAAGAGAAGCAAAACAGCTATCAGTGGTTTAGTTTCATAATAAATTGGCTAGTGCGGGTGGAATCTCCTAGCGTTAGTTCCACCAACCACCAGTTGGACCTCCTCTTGCACGATGTTTCAACATCCACTACAAACTTGAAAGACATTTCCCGGTACCGCAGGCGAATTTCTTTCCCTTAATTTTAGTCACCTAAATTGGTCGAGGGAAATGTGAAATGCATTCAATATTGCTTAATATTCATTTTTCACAGATTAAGATGGTCTGGGCGATTAATTTTGTGCTTGGCTGTCATTACCAAATGTCAACAACAACATTTAACGTCAGCAGAATTTTACCTTTCTGCCTCCCCCTGCCTTCCCTCGCCATTTCCTCTCTGCCGGCTGCGTCTTTATCAATTGGCAACGCCTACATCTGTCATGTTGAATTAACCGGTACGATTCGCCCAATGGCGTATGCGCAATTTTATGCAAAGGGATGTCGAAGATCTTCATCGTCGGTAAATCGTCTCTAATAATCACGACTATTTGTACTCCCCTCGCTGAAGTTATAGGTCCCCAGAGTGTATCTCAATCCGGACAGCATATTGTTGCGCTGTCATTGTAGCCTTTACTATCACCACTTTTAATTGCTCTACACTATCAGCATGTATTACATATACATACATACGTATATGTATATTTTTACTTGTATGTACATATGTATGTATGTATATAGACTTCAAAGAAAAGAGTGATCAGGAAAGGGCATATAAAATTCGTGGTGCCGAGAGTCTGTCTATCTTATTGCTCTCCCATAATAAATTTGCTAGCATGTACCGCTCTCTGGTTTTCTGAACTCTTTTTTGGGGTCTTCTGAATCTGAATGGACCGTAACCGCATTTGCTTTTAGTCGCCCACCGATCAGGCGTACGAATAGACGTCGTTAATTTTGATATTGATAAATTCGATTTAATCTTTCAGGCTCGCGACTGGTCGAACGACCGCCTCCAAAATTGTGTGTTTTTCGCCTATTGATGACGATCTCATATTAATTGAATGTGATTTATTATTCTTTCTTCCTAGTTCTACTGAGTTCAAGTACAAAAGTGAGCAAAAGATGAGCCTTCAATCGATCAAATATAATCGAGGTAGCCTGGAGATTCTCGACCAGCTGTTGCTACCCGTTCAATCCAAATTTGTTGCCGTGCGTGGTGTGGAGGACGGCTGGAAGGTCATTAATAAGATGCAGGTAAAACCGATTGCCCCAAACCCAACCCAACTTTAAGTGCTAACGCGACCATTAGCTCAACATATTGCCATCATTCATCCTAGGCAGGCCCATTAAAAATTCTTGTTCTGTGTACATTTCTTAATCTCTCTGCACATATTGCGGTCGTCGTTTGTCGCTCTATAAATAACGTAATTGAAATTATAAATTTTGAAAAACGCTTGCCAAAAATGTTAAAGAAAATGAAATTCAAATTCTTCCTCATCGCACATCATTCAAAATCGCTCTAGACAAAGATGTGATCGGGTTAAGTGGCATGGGGAAACAATTACTTGGGCGCCCCATCAGTACTGTCGCACCTGATAAATGAGATTACCTATGCAAAGAGCACGCGGCTTATCACGTGGAGCTCATTTAATAAAAAAAAAATCATTGTTTATGGCAACGTCATGAGATAATGCTAAAGATAAAATAAATTACTTCTCCTCACCTTTCTTCTCTCTATCCAACTTTAGGTGCGAGGTGCTCCTGCCATTGCGATAGTGGGTTGCCTCTCGTTGGCCGTTGAAATCTATCCGGAGGAGTTCGAAAGCAAAAAGTCCCTACGTCAGGAAATTGAGGGAAAGCTCAACTATTTGGTCTCCGCACGTCCTACGGCAGTTAATATGAAAGTTGCTGCCGACGAGTTGTTGTCTCTGGCCAATGACCTGACCAAGGATGAGGGTGTCTCAGTGGGCGAGATGAAGCAAAGGTAACGCTAACGACGCTAAGCAAGCAACCTAACCGAGGTGCAGCAAAAACTGTTCCCATGTAATTCAAGATTCCTGAATGCGACCGAGGCCATGCTGCAGAAAGATATTGCCGATAATCGAGCAATCGGAGCAAACGGTGCCAAGGCCATACTTAGGAGCGTTGCAACAACAACAACAACAGGGGCTGGTGCTCCAGGAAATGGTCCAGTTCGTGTGCTAACCCATTGCAATACAGGATCATTAGCAACAGCCGGCTATGGTACGGCCCTTGGAGTGGTTCGACAATTGCACGAGTTGGGCAAGCTGGGTAAGCATAGAGACAATTCTCTGAAAAAATTCAGATTCTAATTTCTAGTCCGAATTTTGTTTTTCTAGAGCATGTCTACTGCACAGAGACACGGCCCTACAATCAGGGCGCCCGCTTAACAGCCTACGAGTTGGTGCATGAGAAATTCCCCGCCACATTGGTCCTAGACAGCATGGTGGCGGCTCTTTTACGTGCCAAGAATGTGGCTGCTGTGGTGGTCGGAGCCGATCGAGTAGGTGGTTTAAACAATCATTCTTGACATGTACACTGATCCATGTCCATATCTCCCTCCAGGTGGCAGCCAATGGTGATACAGCGAACAAAATTGGAACCTATCAAATTGCAGTGGTAGCTAAACATCATGGTGTTCCATTTTATGTGGCTGCTCCATTGACCTCCATTGATTTGCATATACCAAGTGGCGATCATATTATTATTGAGGAGCGACCCGATCGAGAAATGACGCACGTGGGTGAGCATAGGATAGCAGCTCCAGGTATCAATTGCTGGAATCCCGCTTTCGATGTGACGCCCGCTTCCCTGATCACGGGAATAATCACAGAGCGCGGAGTGTATGAGCCCCGTGAGCTGAAAGAGGCAATTACCAAGCTACTTGAGTTATAACACATACACATGCACACACTTACACGCACACACACACAACAAATTGTTAACGCATGCACTCCACCCAAAAACAACACAAAAAGAATTGTAGGCCAGACTAGCCGTTGGGCCAGCTGGGTTCTGTAGCAAGCCCCGACCAGATGTGGGTCGAAATACATACGCACAATATACCTCCTACCATATGTGTAGCCCCAATCCGTCAGGTGTTCTTGCCTTTGGCTATTGTTTGCATTGACTTTAAAAAGGCAGCTCAAAAGTACGAAGTGGCTTGCCACAATTTTAATTGAGTGCCATGGAGCTACAAGTGCTACTGCTGCTGCTGCTGCTGCTGCTGGGCTTGACACAAAGTCAGGCCGACAGACGTTTAACCATCGACAATAACTACAAGAACATGTTGGTGCGTCTGGTCGGGTCAAGTCCCTCGTCGCTTAGTCAAGTTCGAGTTTTGCGCGAGGGTCGCGTTGAGGTGAGCTTTGATTTTGGGGCCACTTGGGGTACCATTTGCAGTACCACTTGGAGCATGCGGGAAGCGAATGTGGTTTGCCGGCAACTTGGATTTGGTTATGCCTCGAGGGCGACTCAAAGCATGGAGTATGGCGATACTAAGAAACATCCATGGGCCATGGTGGGAACACTTTGCCGTGGCACAGAGCGTCGATTAGCCAACTGCTTTCGTGAATCACGTTATCCGAATAATTGCAATGCTCGAAATAAGAATGTTAGTGTCGTCGCCTGTGTTAGCCATTCGCCAGATTTGGAAATTGGATTGGCGGACATTGAGAGAACTGCCCGTATCGAGTCCGTTCCCATGACACGCTTAACCTGCGCCATGGAAGAGCACTGCTTATCAGCCGATGCTTATGTGATACGTCAAACCAAACCGGAAGCTGAGCGTATTTTGCTGCGCTTTTCCGTTAAAGCGATGAATGTGGGCACCGCGGACGTCAGTCCTTACGCCAACTATAGGGATTGGACGTGGCATCAATGTCACAGACATTTTCACAGCATGAATGTCTTTGCCACCTTCGATGTTTACGATTTGAGTTACAAAAAAGTTGCCCAGGGTCACAAGGCCTCATTCTGTCTAATGGATTCCGAATGCAATCCAGGTGTGTCGAAGAAATACACCTGCGGCAACACCACCCAGGGTAAATGACACCAAAATGTTGTCTTAAATATTATGTTCTTATATACATATACATACATATGTGATTTATAGGTATCTCGATCGGCTGTGCCGACACCTACACCGATGTCCTAGACTGTCAGTGGGTAGATGTAACCAGGGTTCCCATCAATAGGCGTTACATTTTGCGAGTCGCCTTGAATCCGGAATATAAACTGGGCGAGATATCCTTTGAGAATAATGGAGCCGAGTGCATACTCGACTACACTGGAGTTCACGGAACTACGAGGATATTTAATTGCAAGAGAAAACCACTGTGGTTCAGAATTTAGTTCTCCTTAGTCATAAAATATTAATAAATCACATATATTAATATTCCTTTAATCCGATACGGGGGCATAAGGGTATCACGGATCACGCAAATAATGGCAAATACTCCTAAAAGCTAAAAGAAAAACGAGAGAAGGATCAAGAGGTTAAAACTCATTATTTTTGCGTTTAAATTATATTGCATACTTTACGGATCCAATAGACTACTAAATCAATTTTCGTAGCGTACTTTCGGAGAGCATTTAAGGCTTGAATAAGTACATGTCCTTTTCCACAGACGGTTGATTCCTGTCTTAATTTTAAACTTTGCTTACTTTAATAATTTAAAGGGCTGATTTAGCGATAATTACAGAGTAATAAAATTGATATGATTGCCAGAAAAGTTATGAAATGTGATTTTATATTCTTTGTAGTTAAATATGTTTATTGTTTGTTGAAAGTTCGTCTTCTGGTATTTTTTTTTATATTGGTTTTGCATTTCGTTTCTCTTACACAGTAGATTTATTTTACTTTACTTTATTTTATTCATGTAATCTTGTATGTAGTATGTATGTATATCTGGTATTTACGATGCTCTATAAATATGCCTTTAATTACTATAGATAAATATTTGCGGCGCTTGCTTAGGTTTTTTCATTTTATTGTGCTGAAATTCAATTTCGCATTAATGGGCTGGTGTCGAATTTTTCTTGGTAGTTGTTGCTGATGATAATATGTATATAAAGTTCTTCAATTCTATATGCTTTACCAATTTTACTCTAAAGTTGTGCCTAAAATCAATAAATTTTGTAACTAAAGATTTGTAATAAATTTTAAATTTCAATAAACTTTCCTTTCATATTTAACATAATAAATTCTCCAATTGGTTTTCCTCACTTTCTTGTTTAGTTGTTTTGTTGCTAATTACAAAAAATGCCTACACTACATTTTACACACAATAACTTAGACGCTAATCGGACATCGATATATTAATGTGGCTCAATTGGCATTATATTTAATATGTATTTATGTAGTTTGCTTCGCTAACGGAAAAATAATGAACAAAAATATCAATATTCACGATGTTCGGCCAACTTAAACATAGGCAACAGAAGAAGAGTCATCATTAAGTTAATGACAAAAGCGTAGCAGAAATGAGCGGCGGCGGCTGCGGTGGCGGCATAAGTTAAGTATGTATGTTGTATCAACTAAAGAAAGAATCTTTTCAAAATGTACATTAGTTCGTTCAATTCACAAAACATACTCTATATTCAAAACGTTTGACTGAACAGTGTTAACGCCGATTGTGAAAATTGTAATATCAATTATACAACATGTTGAACACTAACTATTTTTGTTTTTTTGTTGCCTCTCTCTTTAGTTGTGACATTCATAGTAAAAACCCACTGAATATCATTAACTAAAACTCTTGTACAGGGAAAAACCAGTCGCTTGTTCTATATATATATATATATGTATGTATCTATATATATATATAAATGTTTAGACAAATTTTTGCTTTTTCTGGCATTGTATATTAAAGGGGGGGTATTTTTTGTTTGTTTTACGTTTTTTTTTGTTAAAAATGCATTAAAGTTCTCGAGTATTTTTGTCATTTGCTTAACTTGCCTTACATATGCTAACTAAGAACATTGTTTTGTGTTTGCAACATCGCTGCTTGCCCCGCCCTCTCGTACGATATCGAGATATGGACAGGGGGAGGCCAACTACTTTACAAAATTACATTCTTACTCTCTGGCGTCCCATGTATGTATGTATGCATGCATGTTTAGATGTATGTGCGTGTGTGTTTTGTGAAATTTCATTCTTTTTTCTTTTTTTGTTGTGGGTTTTAGGTTTTTTGCTTCTTCTTGTTTTTTAAGTTTAGGTGCTATGACAAACAGACAGCCAATTTGGCGACTTGGCTTTTGTTAAATTTCATTGAATATGCTCCAATAATTAAGCATTATTCATTTACTAAATTAAGTAACGCTTTAACATTTTTGTGTGCTTTACCGAGTTTTCTTTGTGTGTGTGAGTCTTTTTCGAAAACATTTATAAATATTAGTTGAATGTATATATATAAATATATATATATGTATATGTACGTAGTTATCGATGAAATCAATCAATCAGTACAAAATACAATTTTCTGAAAACTGAGAGCCCATTATGGGTTCTCATTGGGTTGTGTGCTATACGTGTTTGTGTATGAATTACACTATTACATTTGGGTAATTGTGCGGCGAATGGAGCTCAATTTGTGCTATGTATCTAGGATAGGAGCTGCTGCGTCGTCGTCGTCGTCATCGTTCACGGCGTCGTCGTCATCATCATCTTCTTCTGGTTGTGGCTTATTCACCTTAATCAATCTATGCTATCAGCTCTCGACCGTCGTTGAGGACACGCTGTGACTAGTGGTTAGCAAATGCTCAGGAATGGGTATGGGCTGTGTGCGAGCTGGTTGCTTCTTCTGTGCATATATAAAGAATAGAATAATTAATATTGGCTGAGGAGCTTGCTCCGATTTCCACTCTTACCTTTCGCCTGAAGGGGAAACATCCAGCCTTATCCGGCTCTGGTACTGCATTGATTTGCAAATCTGGCGTCGGGCACTCCTCGGAACCGAAGACGTTTAGCTCTCGAAAACATTCAGTTTCCATCATTTCATTTTGCCATGAAATGGACACAGAACCAGTATTAAATTTCGTATAGAAATTCGTATCGGATTCATCGATATTGACACCCTTGACCGTGGAGAATTGTTCAATATCGAGCACATCTTTGGCATATACGGCATGTGGCTGCAAAATTGATTGAAATTGGGATCGAATCTGTTTTTGATGCGGCGCAGGGAGACCACTTACGTCTGGCACAAAGGGCGGCTCTAGCATACCGGCCTCTAAGCGCCGCCAATTCAGCTGGGTGGAGTGGAAAAATGGATGCGCCATCACATCCTGAGCCCCCATACGTCCATTGCGGCAACCCAAACGTTGTTTTATAGATTTAGCTAACAGCTGTTGGCACATTGATTTGGCTTCATCACTGAATTTGCTTGAATACTTTTCGGGATCCTCCTATAGTGGGGCGGGGGGAAATGGTTTAATACGATTCCACAGGATTGTAAGCAACCTTACCTTAACACGCCTATCAACCTCCTCACGCTTGACCTTCTCCTTGCGCATGCGAAACGGTGCCTGGCCCTCAATCATTTCGTATAACAGGCAACCGAAACTAAACCAATCTGGAGAGAATGCATATTTCTCATTGTCAATGACCTCGGGTGCCATGTAGCCTGAAAGAGAGATGATAGATAAATAAATATATGCTCACTCTGAGGCGTCTAGATATTAGGTTACTCACCCACAGTGCCCACACGTCCGCGTACCATATCGCCTTCGGGTATCTCGACGGCTAAACCCAAATCGGATATTCGCACATGACCATGATCATCCAATAGTATATTCTCCGGCTTGCAATCCCTATAGACAATGCCCTGCTTATGCAGATGCTGCAGTCCACAGGCCACCTCGGCGGCATAGAAACGAGCCCGTTCCAATTCAAATCCCGGCTCACCGCCCATATTGTAAATGTGAAATTTTAAATCGCCGCCTGCAAAAAAAAAAAAGAGAAAATCATTTTGATTGTCATTTTCAAACAATGCCTCTTGCCCCTCCCTTCTAATCTGCCTCCCCTCCTCACGCTGGTTGACAGCTGTTTTCAAGTTCCTACGACTTGCTGAGCTTAGCATTGACTGAGTGGCTTTTGTATTTAAATTGAATTAGGTCGCCGCTCTGAGAATTGGAATCGGGCAACTTCAGCTGATGAAAGAGGAATTCAATTAAAATGACAACTCAATAATGGACACATGGATGGATGGATGGATGATTCGTTATCATTACAATGAATGCAAATTCATATTTCGATTTGCCCGTTCTATATGTGGATGAACAATCAAGGACATGAACGTGATTTGACTATTCAATATGCGTAATTAGCGCAAATCATAAGGAAAAGCAAACGCAGAAGGTCAAGGTCCAACACTGAAAGCACTTTATGTCCATTAAGAAATTTATTGATTTCGATTTGCCACTATAGAAAATATTATTATTTTTTTTCAGAGCTTATAAAGTCGGCAAAATAGTATTCTCTGGCAAAATTAATGAGATTTGGTGTATAGAGTAGGCAAATTTGGACAAGATCAAGATCATTTGTCACAAAGTTTTATGCAAAACTGATTTAATTCAATTTGTTAAGAAATTTCTGTAGTAATTTGTATATTCTTCATCGTTAGAATGATGTTAATCAAGAATAATTTGGATAATTTAAAGTTGCCAAAAGAAACTAGTATGAATACGTATCGGTAGACATATTCTGGTTATTAACTTAATCCCTCAATCGAACAAAAGGCGAATACCCATCGATTGAATGCATAATACAATGTATGATGTTGCTCCCACCACTCCTTTCATCTTTCATATCCCATCGTGGTCAGTTGCTAGCCCGCAGCTTGACGACACAACAAAACAACAAGCGAAACAAACAGAGGAGCGCACTGGGAGAATACCTACCATTCATTATGGTCAGCACCAGGCAGAGGGCATCCTTTGTCTCGTAGGCATAGGCCAGATTGACCACGAACGGCGAGTTGATTTTTTGCAATATCTGCTTCTCGATAAGGACCATGGATTCGCCCTTGCGTTTCTTGATGCGTTTTTTCTCCAGTTTTTTGCACGCGTACATTTTACCCGTGGCACGGACCTGTCAATGGGTAGGAGGAAGAACACATGAACGAGCGAGCATATTGGGGGGGGGAGATTGGATTTTTTTTTTTTCTTACCTGACAGGCGCAAACCTCGCCAAAGCCTCCCTTGCCCAGCACTCGGTACATGCGAAACGTTTTATATGTGATTGGCTGTGCTTCGAGCCACTTCCACTGCAAATAACTAAAGGGCGAACCAAAAAGGGAAGGAAGCAATGGAGGGGATTTGTGTGAAGTGAGTGGATTTCGCATACTTTCGTTACTTGGATAACCTACCGATAAAAGTACATGGAGTTCTCGAACTCCCGGAAGGGTTCACCGGCCAGGAATGCTTTCACCGCATTCATACACTGGGCAAAGATATCCTTGCCGCCGCTGTTTAGTTTGCTACGCACTTGCGCAATGAGATCATCGTTCAGTACATCCAAAACGAGTTCATCACCAGATCCGGTGCCCACTCCTCCTTTCACTGCCGTCCCCCCCTCATCATTGTGGCTGCCCTCGCACTCAACTCCCTCGTCGCCATCGCCATCACCATCTCCATTACCATTGCCATTGCCATTTCCAGTTGCATCGTCGCCATTGAGATGACTTGTATCGACTATCTTCTCATGGTTATTGTGGCTGTTGTTAATGTTGTTCAATTTGTTGGCGGTGGTTTGTTTGTTGCAGTGTTCAGTCTCAGCAGTTTCAGTTGGATTTGGATTGGCATTGCTGCTCTTGAGCAGAAACTCCTCCTGTGTCTCCGCATCGAGTGCATCGCCACCCCCACTGCCATCCAAGCCGCCGCCGCCATTACGCAGCTCCAGCTGCGGCTCAATGTCCAGAAAGCGACGTCCAATGTCATGGCCAATGAATATTCGATTCACAATGTACTCGATTTCATATCTGAAATACAAATTAATTGATTAATTAATTACTTCATCATGGTTGCCCCCTCTCCACACCTCCCTTCCCTTGACTTACTTCACCACCTGATCCAAAAAGCTAATGTAGCGAAAATATATTGGCCTTTTATTCTCACAGAACTGACGAAAGAGCTCTCGACCAATGGGCTGCTGATCTATCACGTAGCCATAGCTTATATCTGAAAATGATGCCAATCGTTGTAATTACTAAGTAATTTAATTGATCTCTAATCAATATCATATCGTACTTACCTAATTTGTCTTTCAGGTTGATGCACTGCGATATGTGTGGAAATTGTAATATTTTTCGCCATTTTTTACTTTTTCCTTTGTTGCTGTCGGAACCACCTAAACAATTAAAAAGAAAAGTGTTAAAAATATATTTTTTTATTCAGTGTCCCTCCTCCCTTACTCTCGGCTTAGATGTCAATCGTTGTCAATTGTGATTTAAATAATATTTCAATTGAATTTCTCTCTCGATTGCGAACTGACCAAACCAATAAATGACACTTGACACTTGTAATGACTGCTGGCAAAAGGTCGATCGAAGTGTAGATGCTGCTTTCCCGTGTACATACGTATGGAGTAAAGTGAGCATTGTTGTTCTTGATTGGCTGCTGTCGGTGCCCTTGATTGCCACTCCCACACACCCAACACACACACACACACACTTACTTCAGCACACCTAGGAGAGCCATGTCTCTGTCTGGTTTAACGTCATCATGCTGGCAACAAGCCATAAAACAATATTTCCAATGGGAAATGCGAACAGAAAATTGCATTGCATTGCAACTTTTCGTTTTTTTTTTTTGGTTTTTCCTCTTGAAAAATGTGCATATCAGACTAGTCAACAAGGTTGGAGAATTTATTGATTTATTTAAGAATGGAAATAAATTAATTGCAGGAAGTAATTGATGCATTTACCCAAAAACAAAACGTTTTCCATATGAGAATGAGAAGTAAATTTAGTTTTTTAGTATTAAATATCGGTTGGAAATTCGAAATTGAGTTGCTCGAAAGCAGAAGTACTTTTCATTCTAAATATAATCTAGCAAAATAGTGTATGAAGCGGTTCCAGATGTGGAAAAAGTTCATTTTAGTACATACATCTTCATTGCCTGACCTTACATTGAGCACATTGAGATCTGCTCTCCTTTTCCCTTTCCATTTCGATTCATTTCATTTCATTTCTTGAGCAACTGACCAAGGTTAGGCGACCGAACGACCGATACAAAAGCCTCATTACACTGAATAAATCACTTTATCAACTGGTCCGGCTCACTCTCGCTCTGACCTGGCTCTCTCTCTCTCTCTTCAATCCTGACTGCTCCTGGTCTGTCGATAATAGTAAAGCCATAAAATGTAACAAGGAAATTAAGTACATGATGTCCAGAGACGCGGAGTAAGTAGAGAAAGCAAGCGGATGCCAGTTTCAAGGAGCATAAATGTCAAAAGCAGTCAAATCAAGTACAAAATGTTCAAGAACTTTTCTACAATGTGGCAGACAGACAGAGAAAGAGAGAGAAAGAGAGACACAGAGAGAGAGAGAGAGAGAGAGAAGGAAGCTAAGAGATAGCAATAGGGAAAGGGATGGATGGCCAGTTGAATTTTGTGCCCTTTAATGGTGTGCCCTGAAAAGTATGCTATACTTTTTCCACATCTCTCTTCTCTCAACTCTAATGCCCATTTCTGCCCACTTGTGCCTTGTGCTTGTGCCGAAAGGGGCGTGGCATGGCAGCCATAAAACCCATGTGGTAATTGTACTTGGCAAAATTTTCACATCTGCGGTTCCCAGAAGCAGCAGAGAGAGAGAGAGAGAGAGAGAGAGAGAGAAAGGCAAGGAGAAGAAAAAGTAGTTGAAGTTGCATTTTGAAGATGAATGCAAGTGAATAATCATCACACACACACACACACATGTCCGCTCAGCAGCATTAGACATTTATTCATATTCCTATTCCTATTGCAGTCCATGTCTGTCGTTGCTTTCAAAAACATTTGTTCAATTTAAAGTTGCTCTCTAAAACTTTCAACTCAACAAACTAAACAAGGGGGAAGAGTCCGATGAGTGAGCATTTAATTTAGTCTCACAGCGCAATTATGCAAAAATGAACTTTAAAAGAAGAAACTTGGCCAGCAAACTCGGATATATGTATGTATGTACCTGCTCCTGCTGCTGGCTAAGTGAGGGTTTGCTTAGCTTTTGCCTTTAACTTGCCGAAGTAGAATTAAGTTTGTTGCCTTAAATAAAATTACCAACACAAAGTTATACATAAAGAGAGAGGAAACCCAAAGAGAAAGAAACTTTCTTAGGCGTGGGGTGGACTGTCAGATTCTTTGGTAAGTTAACCAAAAAGAACCAATTAGCTGACAATACTAAGCGCCAGAGTAAATACTTATTAAATGCTTGTATACATATATTTGGATTAACAAGGCCAGCAAAGTTTATGGCTTTTAATAGATCCATGGCGTGTTCTATTAAATTCTCTAGCATATTGAGGACATTTTGGGATTCAACTATTGGAACTTTAAGTTACCAGAATTAAAGCAGAACTCGTTTACCTGTTTACAATATGAAAATAAACTGACCTATCGAAAAAGAAAGAAAGTTTACTTAGACGACCAGCATGTCAACCGAGCGTATACGCAATATTTTACAAATTGAGATGGACTAAAACTTAGATTCTCCCCATCTCTAGACAAGCCTTAAAGCATATAATAAGACTAAGACATTGATTAAACGTGACAAACTGACCCCAAAAAACAAGAAGCTATCATTTTATTGTACGATAAATTAGCTCAGAAGAAGTGAAAACCAAAAAAGAACAGTAACTATTCCACCCACCCTCGTACTACATTATTAAATAGTGGCTACTTAAAGGGCACAAAACAAACTTTGCAATAATCAAATTAAATAGAATTAATTATATTTCATTGAAGAAAAAAAAAACCATAAATAGAAACCTGAAGAGAAGAGGATCCTTTGAAGTTGAAATTGAAAACCTTTTGCTGCAAGTTCCTAGGTAATTATAAAAGAAAAACTTATTCGAAAACCCTTTTTATGGTACGTATTATCAGATGGTAACGGGTTGCCAATGGCCACCCAGCTCCAGCTCCAGCTCCTACTCCATCTCTGACCAATGTTGGAGGTTCTTTGGACAGCTGTCCAAATGCCATAATAACTACAGCCTCAGAAGCTTCCCTTCCCCATCTCCCTCTCCCACTCTCTCTATTTCTTTGAATGTTTCTTTTAGCTTTGGGAAAAGTTTTTGTAAACTTTTTGCAATTATTAGACGAAGCGTAAAAACAGACACAACGCCACATTTCAATGAGATGCTACACCCACACACACACACACACACACATACACACCCACACACATTGATGAGAAGAAAAGTGGGAAAACTTGTCCAATACAATAAGAAAAAAAAAGAGAATAGGCGAAACGAGAACGAGACCAAAAAGTCAGTAAGTAAACATTTTCAAAACAAATAAATCGTATTATGCAATTCTTTTATTTATTTATTTTTATTTTTTTGTGGTTAGAATGGACAACTCCTAGTGGATGAGAAACGTGCGTCGTGTGCGAATCGTAAAGGAAAATCGAAAGAAACAAAAAAAAAAAACAAAGAGGCAATAAAAACTTATTAATGAAGCCATGGCAAGGCTAATTTGTGGTCGATGGTTTCTCTAATTAAAACCAATCAACAAGAAAAATGGCGACTACTTTTCCCACCGTTCCGCGCCATCGTCCTGGCACTCGTCCTCGCCCTGGCCACTTGTCTTTTATCCTCTGTCAAGTGGCCACAAAACTGCAATTTGTCAGTCTTACTTGACTGTAACCAACCCATGGCAACTTATATTGACCGCAACGGCTGAATGTGAGTGATGCAACGACTCGAATGGAGGGAAAATCTTTAATTTATGGCTCAACAAGTTGTCACTAGATTAGGACATCCTCAAAAGGTTCCTCCTGGGTGCCTGGCTGATGTGTGTGTGTGTGTGTGTGGGAGATAAAGATTACAATTTACATTGAACATTCTTCAATTTATTGCTATGCATTAAAAGTTTTTGCCCCACAACAACAACAAACTTTTTGCTCTCCTTTTTGCCATCATTATGATCAATTTTCCCGCTGGACGCCAGAAAGTATATGATATAATTTATAAGTGTCAAGTTTGTCGCCGCTATCAACGCACCCCCTCCCCCTCCACTCCCCCACCTTGCGGCTTTTTTTTGTATAATTTGATGTAATTTTTCAGCTTGGTCACCAACTGCAATTATTTATTGTCCGCTGTTTATTTAGACCAAAACAACCACCGAGTCATAGGTCCTAGGCTAACTGTGTGTTAATCAGCAGCAGAAGGCGAATACGAGATAAGCTTGGGGAGGGAAAGAGCATCCAAAAAGAGGCATATGATGATTTGTATGCTTAATCGAGGTTTTTCTTTAAAACTTCCCTTTTTACATTTTAAAAATATAAATAAGTTCCAAATAATTATTTCAAGTTAATGTGAGAAATATGAATAATAGTGAAATTCCTATTAATTAGTGCAATTTTTATATTTCTGGGAATTCTATTATTACTTAAAAGAACATTAAAACGGAAAACGAAAAAAGAAAATATGGTCAACAAATTTAAGCTAGCAAATTGGTCTGAGAATTCATTCTGTTTAAAGTTGTAAAATTGTTGTTGCTCATTTTTGGTGTTTTTTTTTTTTGTAGTAGATGTAATTACTGGGACATTAAATTCATTTTCAAACAGACTCTAAATTTGTTTTCATTTAAACGTTCGGATAACAAGCCATAAAACAAACAAATAAACGAGCAACGAGCAAAACGTTTTATTAAAACATAATAAAATGTGTGTTTCAACTGAATTTCAAACCAACAAATTCATCAAAAGCTTGGAACTTTGGCAACTTTTGGTATTGGAATTGGGAACTGGTGGAACTTGCTGGCTGCTTGGCTGGCTGACTGACGTCGAGACGTCAATGATTTGTACACAGCCCATTTACCTACAGCGAAGCGCGCACATTAAATTAATTATTACTGTTAAAAAACCATAAAAAAAAAAAATAACAATAAAAAGCCATAAAAGTTACGCCGTCGGCTATCGAAAAAATTTTGATTGGCAGTCGCGCAACGTATTTTTATTTTTATTTTATTTCCATATTAATGGAACACAGTTCTGGGAAGTCGAAGGTAGAGGGGGGTTGGGGTGTACACACACACACACACACATACACACACTTGGTGGGTGGTCGGTCAAAAACTGATATACATATGTATGTATGCAAATGTAGGTTTGATTGGTTTGGGTTTGGCAGCATCCCGCGATCCCCACTCCCAGGACATTTTCCATTAAGGTCATCATTTTTTTCGTTCGTTTTGCACCAACGGAATGTTCATAATTACATTTTAAATATTCATTCAACTGCATTCAACGACAACGTTGAGACACGCGCAACTAATTAATAGAATGAGCTATTAAATAATTACGTTGAATAAGGTAAAACGTGAAAATCACGCATACGCCATGATGGTCATAGTGCAAGAAGATCTTGTTGTGTGTGTGTGTGCATATACGAGAATAGACAATTAATCGACAGTAAAAGTCGTAAAATGCAATTTATTACAGCAATAGAAACGAAGCAGAGCGGAAGTAGCAAATAATCAGCAGATATCGGAAATGTATGTAGAGCAATGTTGAAGTAAGATGAAAGCACAAGTCAGATAAAATTAATTAACTTTAACGCATATTAACATTGAGGCAGTGCCAATAAAATACAGGCACACACACAAAGACACATCCCTCTCTCTCTAGAGAGAGATAGTAGATAAAGAGAGAGAGGGAGAGCAGGCATAGGCAAATATCAACGATGAATTGCATAGAGATGAAGTCGACAGGGGCAATGGCAATAAATATCTCACAAAATGTCATTACAGCACATCTACGAAACTTATATTGTTGAGAATGAAGGAAGAAAACATTATAAATATTCATAAAATTCAATGTGCAAGTTATTTTGCGTAATTAAATCAAATTCCAGCATTCAGTAAATTATTGAACTTTGATTGCAATCGCACATTCTTGCAGTTAAACATTTAAATTGAGAACAAATTACAACTCTATTAGGAATGAAATCTTTTAATTATAAAAAAGCAGAAATTGTTTGGTATTCTAACTGTGTAAATAAACTAAGAGTAACCTAATTTAAATCATTAATAAAAGAACTATGCAGGAATTTGCTGAAAGTAAGTGGAGAAATCTATTTATCATACTTAATCAATTCCCGAGACGTGACTTTTAGTGTAGCAAATAAAATGGAAATTTTAAATGCAAGCACCTCAAGTGTAATAGTAAAAAATAAATGGAAGAATTTTGCTCGGACTATTTCAAATCTTGTTCCCCTTCTGACCATTTCTCTGCTCTGGTGGTGCTATTGCTATCCATCGTTTTAGTTGCTCTTTGGAAAATTTGTTTCGCTACTTGACCAATAAATGGACATAAACTGACTGGCAACCTGAGAACAACAAAAATGCGAACAGGCAACTGGAACGGCAACGACTTACAGTTCAGTTCACAGTTTTTATATGGCGCACATGATGTCGTAAAACGCACAATAAACCAAAACGTTAAGATGCCCCCGAAAAAAAAAAGAAAAGAAAATGGACAACATGGCGTATACGTTATGGCTCCCAAGCGGGTTACCTGTGGACCCGTTCGCCTCATATCGTAACAATGGGCTCTGCTCACGTCTCCAACTAAAACTAAAGGGACGCTGTTGGTCCTGGCCCTGGCTATGGCGGCTATGGCCTAATGGCCAATATTAAAAGTTGATAAGCATTTTGGCTCCCCCATCCGAATGAATCGCAACGAGAATGAACTCTCCCGGATCTCTTTTAATTACACAGGCGAACGGAGAAACGGATAACGGAGTCTTTTGTGTGGACTGCAAACTACAAATATTGACACAAACGACTGACATGGCATAAACAAGAGAGATATGCCCATGTAACACAACTATATACACATAAGCACGTACATACATACATATATATATATATACATGTATGTTGTCTCTATGTATGTATACCCTTTCAGATATTGTACTCGTAATAGTAACTGAATGCACAGAAAAATACAACTAAAGCCCAAAGCATTGTGCAAATATAAACAGCGTTTCCCTTCGCCGACTACCAACGACCAACGACCAGCGACCAGTCAGGCATGCCAGTGTCCCGCTTCCAAAATAACAACATTGCGGTTTGGCTTTTGTTTCTACATCCATGCCCAACACACTATTGTGGTACATTCGTTTTGGCAGCAAGTTTGCGTTGATTTGCAAAATGCAGCAGCATGAAGAGGTAAGTTAAATGGATTTGCCTAATATACCCTTCTTAACGTTAACTAACCATTTTAATAAACCAACTTTCTAGGGTATTAAATTTTCGACAAAGTCACAAGTCAAACTCCGACTCACTTTGGATCTCTCTTTCTCTCTCGCTCCCTCTGTCCCTGTGTGGCAAGTTGGCGCATTGCGCCAGCTTTTACATGAAAATGTTTCCATTTCATTTTGTTTGCAAAAAAACAAAAACAAAGAAAGAAAAGTCACAAATCTCTATATGAATTTTGTTGTAAAATAGATTTTTGAAAAAACTTTTTGCATGTGTGTGGGTGCGTGTGTGTGTGTGTGTGTGTGTGTGACTACGTGACGTTTGCTGTAAATAAATGATGACAGATTGGGATGTGGGTGGGAATTGGTAAATCAACGAAATTGAAATGGAAATTCTATAGAATTTCTAAAAGTCTTGAAGATATATGCTATACGAATATGGAAATAAAGAAACAATATTGTAATAACCCTAGAAATTGAATGCTGATTTTGAATCCTTGCTCAATCTTTCTTTTGCCAGCTACTTAATTCAAATTTCGTTCTACATTTCTTCGCACTAATCCTCCTCACCATGTTGTAGATGCCGAGAGTATGAATAATCTTTTAATTAAAGTGCCTGGAAATTGGCCGCACTTTGGTTCGTTCTTAGCCTCAAGGATTTTAATTCGTTGCCTGCCGCCGCCGTTTGCTCCGCCTGTTTTTACCCAAGTTTTGTTTAATCAGGTGGTGGTTGGAAAATTTATGAAACTTAAAAGTTTTTAAAGCCATTCTCAGCTAGTGTGGCGAAGCATTAAGCCAACCACCTCTACCTTATGCCGCAATTCAAGTGCATTTTCTCGTTATAATAATTCCCAACCCTCACGTTGTTATTACAAAAATTGCACAAAAAAAAAAAAGAGAAAACAAAAATCGAAAGGAATAAGGAAAAACTCATATCCTACTCAAGAAAATTGTCGTTGCATGCTAGAGTGGGTTGAGCTTAGTAAGTTAACTCCAAGGACTTCCCGTTGTGCCTGCAGCTGCTCCGGCTTCAGCTCCTTGGTGCTCTTGTGACATTGTATTTGAGAGTGTTTCACTCAACCCCCCCGCCCGACCCTACACCTTCCTCCTAGCATTTGCTATTCGTTGAAATTTTACAAAATTTATGTTTGCCTCCTTTTGCTTTTGGCCAGTCTGGATTATGGCTTGGTTAACATTAATTTTGAATGCTTAGCGCAAATTGCTAGGCAATTATCATTATCGTTTTGAGTGCTCAGAAATTGCAATTACTTCAAACAGACATTGTTTGCCTACGAAAAAAGTTTGCAATTTAATTGGTTGAATGAGAGAAATAAGTTTTTCAATTCGTAGATTGCCAGGTGTGGACCAAAAATAACAAGTTGAAGGAGTTCAGAAACTTTAAGCATATTATTATTACATTATTCTTGACAATTTTCAATTTTTAAACCAATTGATATAATAATCAAAATTATATTTAACTTTTAATTGATATACCTGACGTTTTACTTCAGATGTTTTGCGGATTAGTTATTATCTATTTATTTGAATTCTTGTGAATTCGGTGAAGATATTTTCTTCCTGCCACCCAAATATATTGATTAATTCAACCAGCATTTTCTCCATTACTTTCTTCTTCATCTATTTTTTTTTTGCCACTCGTTGGCAACAAAATGCTTTCAACAGTTTTAATCCTTCAACATTTCTAGTATTTGCTATCGACCCGCTTAATAATAATAAGCATCATCATCAGCGGCAGCAGCTGGCTGGAGCTGGAGCAACTAAAAGTGCAGTTTATATTATTGGCCAACTTGTTTTCAGACTCTTGACCGCCTGGCCATGATGATGTTGATTTATGTAGCTTGGGTTAATATTGATTTTGGGTTAAAGAAGTTGAAATCGAAAACTGGCCATGAGCCAAAGTCAAGCCAGATATTGTAGATACATACATAATAATTCTTGATACTGATATTCTCTTTGTTGGTTAATTCTCTGCATTTAACCTTTTGAGATGTGGGAATAGAATAGTTTTTGACATCTGTTTGCCCATCTTTAAGAGAGGCAAGTGAAATTAATTCAACACCCGCCCAGCCCCAAAACAAATCCCATAATACAAATATGAAGCAAGACCAGTTGTTGGTGCTGTGTGCGGCAAGTTACGAGCTCATAATAAGCGGGCAAATATGTTGCAATAAACATAAAAGCCAAACAAAACACCCAGAAAAAAAAAAAAGAAACTGAAACTGCTAAACCAACAACAATGCGAAGGCGCGAACATGAAAATTTATTATGTGTCACGAGAGAGAAGACAGGGGAAAGAAGAGAGGGGAAGCGGGGAGCTAGCTGTTGGTAAGTAGAGCGGAGATGAAAAGGCTATAAGCATTCATTAAAAATTTTCCAGTCCTAACCGCAAAACGGTAAATTGAAACAGCAAAAATGAAAAAAAAAAAATAATCAATAAATGTGTTGAATTTCGTTCTTTTTTTTTTTCTTCCAAGAATTTGATTAATCATACGCCGAGTGTTCCACACAGTAAAAAGGAATATACCGAATTTTCCATGTACTCTAGCCACATTAGGATAATGAGTGACCAAAGGCAGACAGATGCTAGGGTATTAATAGCTTCGGCTATTGCCTGCATCATGGTTGTGAATTGTTGTCATGGGCTTTGACCTTTTGATAAGTGACAGGCGGCGGTGGTGGCACGTGGATTTGAGAGGATAACACAAGAAAAAGGAAAAAACCAAAGAAAGGCAACACCAGCTACAACAAACAAACAAAAAATATCAAAGGATCCAACCTTTCAAGAGGCTTTTAAGATATTTGAGTGTTAATTTAATGTATTGCCGTCGAAAAATTTCATTCAAAAGCGAGTTTTAAACGCAGATTCGTTTAGTCAGTCGCCGAATTGCACGGGCACGTTTCACTAGCCCATTTACCCGGTCCATTCTGGAAAAAGGGGGAACACATAAGGCAGAGAAAAGCTAAAAACAATCAACAACAATTCGCAAAGTTCGTAGAGAAAATGCCAAAAACTTCTGATACAACAAAAACCAAACGAGCAGCAGCAGCACATGGCGCGTGTCTCGCATTTCAACTTTTCTCAAAGAGTAGTTTGTACATAATTTAAATAATTTTGCCAAACGTTGACAGTTTAAACGTGCTGTGTGCTCGTGTCGTGATTTGATATTGTACAATTTTTCAATGGCCAGGCCAACGCACTCCAACTAAAGGCGAATAAGCTGGGAGGAAGCTGGCCAGCCAGCCAGCCAGACCAAACTACTCCCAAGTCTCTAGTCTCTAGGCCAGTTGAGCCTTTTGCATTGCAGCTGTCAAAGCATTTGTCAAAATGTTGCATATTTCAGCGTCAGTAAAATGAATTTCTCAAATGTTTTCGCCGTTTCGCTTGAAATACATCCAGGGTATTGGCGGTTATGTTGGAATTGACAATTAAATGTCCCACAATCAATTCTAATAACAATTATTCCAAACAAAAATGTCTCAAAATGTATACCTAAATAATATCAAATTTGATTTATTTTTTAGTTTGAACTTGAAATAAATTAAAATAGAACTTTAATCATGTGAAATTTTTAAGGACAATTAAAATTAGTTGATTTGGTTAGCCTTAATATACAAAAAACTGTTTGAAAAAAGTCTTCAACATTTTATCATTTGTAGTTTGTAAGGATACAAAATTTGAGAGATTCTCTAGGGTCTTTGAAAGTTGGAATAACATAGAATAATGTTTATAATTCTTCAAAAACTTTGCATTTAAGTTTTTTTATATAATGGATATCAACAAAACGATTCCCTAACTGAATAAATGTTCTCTTATTTTTTTAGAGCTCGTTACTTTCGTATTGCAAACTCACACACACACACACACAGACACACAACATGGACTTGGTTGTGTGTCTCGCCAAACTAGTTTGCCATCTAATTGCCTTCCTTTATTTTTTTTTTTTGTTGCATTTTTTGTTTTTATTTTTGTTGTTGCGTGTGTTAGAAAAGTATTTAGTTGCAATGAGAAATGTTGAACAACAAAATGTATGTACATGAAACACTCGGTTGGAAAATGTTGTTGCTGAAGGCATACATGTCTACATACATATTTTTATATATGAAAAATGTCGAACTAAAGTTTAAAACTTTGTTTTTTGTTTGGGGGGAATTAGTTCCTAATGGATGAGAGATGAAATAAATATTTGACATTTTTGTTTGAAAAAGAATAGATTCTGCTTTCAGTTGCTACTGACAATTATCCGCTATTATCACTATTATTATTATTATTTTTGATATCCCGTTGGATTAACATTGATAAATATCTAATAAATATGTTATCAATGTATACTGGGTGACAGCGGCAAGCTGCTGCTGCTTGGCTGAGTTATCGCGATATACATATAAAAAAAAAAAAGAAAACACAAAAAATAGGCCAGGAGAAATTCGGTCATATTGATTTTTCGATACCCTTTGTTAACAATTTTCTCCCAACTCCCATCGTCATTTTGTTTCGAATGAGAATAAGATAAATCTTATAATGAATATGTAACCTTTTAATAAATCTTAAAGCCATAAACTATTTTTGGGTGATTCCATTTCCATTATGTTAAAGCTTGGCGATCGAATTAATCTCTCGCCTTTCTTCACAATAATTTTGAGTTAAAATTATTATTATTGCCAAAATGCATTCAAGATTATTTGTCAAGGGTATAACAAAGACAAATGTTATATATATAAATATACATATAACAGATGAATTGGCTGCTTGTCTGAGACACAAACAACATGGACGAACAAAAGCAATAATAAAAGAACGAATAATAACAGAAAACATAGCAACAATTATTCTCAATCTACGCCAATTTGACAATGCTCATTCATATATTAAAAGACCTAAATGCAAACGCGATTAGATATATACATAAAATGTATATGTATATGTCGCCTGTATCTCAATACAAATCAATTAAATCGGACAATTTTTGTATTGTCGCTTTGTTGCTTTGTCGCTGACTTGACGGCGCATGCGAAATTGTTATAAATTGCCAACTGCGACTCCTCTGTGTGTGTATGTATGTATGTATGTGTATGCTGCTCTATGCTCTATGGTTTGGTTTGGTTTGGTCTGTGCGCCGTTTCGATTGAATTATTTATGAATGAATTTTATTAGTTGCCCTCATTGGCAGCTCATCAGTGTCCGCGACTTGACACTAATTGTAGCAGAGAGTCGACGGCAGCAACACTGACAGACAGACAGACGGACAGGACAGACATAGCGTCAGATAGTCAGACAGTCAATTAAATGCGCTACATTTTACCCAAAACATTTTAACAGATTTAATTTGGGCAAACAACGGCAGCAGCAGCAGCAGCAGCAGCACTAGCAGCTGACTAGAGATACACACCTACGGACGGACATAAAAGTCGATAAAAGTGAGTACACAGATGCCGCATTCCCACGTTTCAATGGTGGCCCCCAATTCGGCCCGTTCGTCGCGTCGGTCCGTCCATCCGTCTATCCTTGTTTAGCAGCTCAGTTGACAGCATTACAAGCCGATCGATGTTTACTTTGCTTTTGCTGCTGCTGGTGATTTGGCTGCTGTTTTGTTGCATTTGCATTTTGCCTTATCATAACAGGGGATTTAGTTTCTTTTTTTTTTTTGCCTTGATTAATGACTCCAACAGGTTCAATTTCTCCTCTGCATCAGGCATACGCACTTTCTCTAGCCTTTTACCAATTTCGCATGTCTAGTTAAACGAATTGGCTTCATTTTTGGGATGATGAAAAATGAATGCAGTCAAACAGCAAAATGTAAATGCAAAAACCAAGAGCCAAGAGTGCTGCAATAAATCGATTTGTTGAGTCTAAACGATTGACCCAGCATACAAATGAGATTTCCAACAGAGAGGGAGAGAATATTAAATATGATAGAGATTGATGCAGTTTTTATGGGCAGAAAGTAGAAAATATAAATACGCAAAATTCTACAGTCAACTATTAGATTGTCTTAACTTTTAATATACATAGAAAAAGAGAACGCATTTTGTACTGATTCACCATTGATGCAATAGTCGAACACAAAGCCAGTTAAATGGTTTTAAATCATGAGATTACAACACTGTTCAGAATGCATAAATTAGATAACAGCTAAAGTGTTGGTTGGGCATTTGAAATTCTCATTTATTATTGAATATTTAATATGAGCAATACAAACAAACAATTAATGAATGCACAAATAAATACAAACAGTTGGCTTAATTTGGTGTTTGAAAAACATAAACAAAAGAGCCGAAGACCAATAACAACAACAACAACAATTGATAGACAGGCAGCTGACAGTAAATTAAAGCGAGAAATTAATTAAAAATGTTGTAAACAATGTTGTTTGTATGTTTCTGAATATGAATTATAAAAAAGAGCAAAATGGCAAAGGTTTAGCAGTCTTTGGTTCTCTTCTGGCAGTGATGGGATCAGATTAAGCGGATCTTTTTCTTATTGTGCAATGCTATTTTTAAAACATATAATGCTAAAGTGCAAACAACAATATTTCCCTTAGCTGCATCCACACCCACGCCCACAAGCAGACGCCCATCCTCCTCTATGCACACCATTACGACAGTTCGCTGTCAAGTAGCAAAGCAAATATGCAATGTGAAAATGCATTGACAGCAGCAGCAGGAAAACCAGCAAAAACAACAACAACAACGACATTATCAACGCTATTCTAATATGTCAAGCCGCTTATGCTCTCTGCTATAATATGACATAAGAGTAGCGCGAGCGGAAAAAGGGAGATGGATGGATGGCGGTGGGTGTTGGAGTGGGTGTGGTTTACAATTGAACATTAAGCGCATTAGGCGAGATGTAAGCAGCAATTATAATTAAATTCGCATAATCAGTGGAATACCCAAGTGCCAGGCCACACACTCACACTCACACACAGCCAACATGTCGCATACATAATCAGAAGCACACATAGCACGCATACGCAGTGTTGTGCATGCCCAAATACCAAAACATGTACACGTATGTACATACACATGTATACGTGCAATTGCATTTGACATTGCCAAAATCCATATTGCATAATGAATTAATTATATATTGCGAGTATTTAGAAGCCCAACTAAATCCCCATGAATCTTAGAAGTAAAGAGCTTGTGTCTATTATCCGTGTGCTGACATGCTGCAATTGGTGGGATTTATTTTAAACTATTCAACTTGGCTACAATTCGAAACAACTTCATTTTACAGAACATTCAAGAGGTTCACCCGACATAGCTTAAATATTTACATTAATTGCGAAAGAAATTTTTCAGTTATTATTAAAATGAAGCGAGTAAGTCGTCAGACCGACTTAAACCAAAAGAAAGCACTAATTCATTTGTAATTCATAAAACCACATTCATATCTTCTATTCCTTCTATATTTCAATAGAATCGTATATATTCCCATACATTTCTAGATATTTCTATATACTCCCATAATTCTAAGGAGATATATATATATTACTAAAGATATATATACATATATATATTTCTAAAGAGATATATACATATATTTCTAAAGAGATATATTTTCATTTATTTCTAAAGAGATATATATACATATATTTCTAAAGATACAAATACATATATCTCTATATCTAAATCTATATCTAAAGATATATATATATACATATATATATATATATATCTCTAAAGAGATATATTCATATATTTCTAAAGAGATATATATATATATATATATATATATATTTCTAAAGATACATATACATATATCTCTAAAGAGATATATATATATATATATTTCTAAAGATACATATACATATATGTCTAAAGAGATACATATATATACATATCTCTAAAGATATACATACATATATCTCTAAAGAGATATATATATATATTTCTAAAGAGATATATATATATATATATATTTCTAAAGATATATATATATACATATCTCTAAAGATATATATATATATATCTCTAAAGATATATATACATATATCTCTAAAGATATACATACATATATGTACACATATGTACATACATATATCTCTAAAGATATATATATATATATATCTAAAGATATATATACATATATCTCTAAAGATATATATACATATATCTCTAAAGATATATATACATATATCTCTAAAGATATATATATATATATATCTAAAGATATATATACATATATCTCTAAAGATATATATACATATATCTCTAAAGAGATATATATATATATATCTAAAGATATACATACATATATCTCTAAAGATATACATACATATATCTCTAAAGATATACATACATATATCTCTAAAGATATATATATACATATATATTTCTAAAGATATATATATATATATATTTAGAAATATATATATATATATATTTAGAAATATATATATACTTATATATTTCTACTTATTTATATAGATTTCAGCTTACCTGTATATCCAGAAGTGAGTTCCAGCTGAATTCCAGAGGTCCGATCCCGCCGACACTCGCGCACTGACTGACTCTAGCTCGCTGTTTATGCCCTGGCGACATGTTAAGTAACATGGAAATGTCAACTAACATAGCAATGTCAACTAACATGGCTATGTTAATTAACAGAGAAATGTTAATTAACAGAGGACTGTTAATTAACAGTGAAATGTTAATTAACAGAGAAATGTTAAGTAACATAGAAATGTTAGCTAACATAGAAATGTTAACTAACATTTTTCTGTTAAAATTTCCGTTAACATTAAAAGTTCAAAAAATTTTAAAATTCCGTTAAAATTTAAAATTCCGTTAAAATTTAAAATTTTCAGTAAAAATTTAAAATTTCGTTCAAAATCAAAAATTTACAGTAAAATATCAAATTTTTGTTGAACTGGAATTCCACTGGCAATTCACTTCTGGAATGTATGGAGATCTATGGGAATGTATACAAATTTATGGAACTATTTATACATAAATTTATAGAAATCTATGGAATATATATAATTCTATGTATAGAAATCTATTTAAATATATTTATTTAGGAATTTAAATTTATAGAAATCTGTGAATTCATGTCTTAAATATTATCAAATGAGGAATTTAACTGCTCATATATTCAGTTAAGTTAAAACGAACTCGAACTAAAATGTGACAATTTATAAAGAAACTTTTGCAGTGGCTTTTCTCCATTTTGTATTCGGAAAGAAAGTATGGTAATTCTCTTATTATATGTAAGTAGATTTCGGATCAAGGCTGCCTATTTAAAATTAGAATACCTGAAGATTACTGATTTGACAAATAAATAAAATTAAAATACAGTAGGTGAAAAAATTAGCAATTGAACAGATACAAAACTTAATTTAGGATCATAATTCTAAAAGCAATTGAGTCAAGAATGATCGATAAATAAATTCGAACAAGTCGTTTGGTAAATTTAGCAGATGAAGGAAAGAATTTCCAGTAAATTCATCTGCAATTAACTTAATGCCAATAAATTAAATAGGATATATAAATAATTGGGATTGTGTTTTTGCAACTCAATGGGAAGCTTAATCAAGTTAAACAACCAAATACAATTTGCCTTTTACATTGGTTCTGCCGGCGGCAATCGCTCAACATGAGGTTCTCAAAATGCTTAGCCAATGCTTATTTGAGAGGCTGGCTGGTTGTTAGTAGTTTGTATTTATTTGTCATGGATTTAATTTGAGTCTGGCATTTGTATGGCCGTTGTTGTGCCACCACATGGGACCGACGAGGCAGGCCGGCTGGCTGGCTGGTAGGCAACTAACCAAATCAAACAACTGACTCCAACTGTTGCAGCGGCATCAACAGCAGCAGCAGCAGCATCAGCAGAACAGCTCGTCAGCTTTTGTGGTAAACGAAAATTTAATTGAAATTGCATTTTGCAATGGGCTTTTGTTATCAATAAATAAAATCAATTTCAACATTTTTCCCATTTTGCTTCTTCATCAGTTCTGTTCTTTATTTTATTTTTCATTCTTTCTATTTTTGCATTTCAGTTTACTTTTGGGATTCAAACTGATGGCAGGACCTTTCGTGTGGCCATTATTTCTATTGTTTCTCTATGCTTATGAAGCTGCAAACGCAATTTAAATGCTAAATGGAAATCGAAATTACAATGCACACACACTCAAACACACACACACGCACACACACACACAAGTTTAGCTGTCGTTGCATTTTATAATTGCTTTTAAGGCTCTACGGATTTTACCTTTGGTTGACATTTATTTATTTATTTGCCTTTGGGAATTGTTGTCATGTCGTTGACAACATTTCAAGTTGCTGCAACTTTTGCTGCAACATTTGGCAATCAATGAAGTGTAAAGATCTGCGTTACATTAGTAGAAATTAAAGCCGTCGCATTGTGGCGGCATCACCTGATGGTGTTCGATGTTGTACATAGATCATAGTTGGATAATGGATGTATATGCTGCTGCCGCTCTCTCTGCTGTGTTGAATTGAAATTGATATGCGAAACGCGGCTGAGAATCGCAAAATGCCATAAACCTGAAATGCTGTCATTTTTATAAGGCAAAATTGCGCATACGACACGTTGTCACTCAGTGAGTTAGCAACAGGAAAGATGCCTCTAGCATTCTTTCCATATGACAATGCAAAAAATTGCTATCACAGTGGTCTGAACCAATGAGATTTATCATTTGATAAATCATAAATTGTTCATTCTGTGGATCTGCATTTACTAAACAATAAATTACTAAGCGTGTTCGTTTATAAATTTTAAATAGAGAGCTAGAATTTTTCAGCTATGTCGTATTCCAAAATTGGTTCTTTAATTTGAAAAATAACAGACATAATTCCCAAGAATCCCCATCTTTTCTAGCGATGAATTCTTCTGCATATATTTGCTGAGAATATTCCGAGAATTATTCATTGCACTGGAAGCAATGTGCATTGGCATAGAGCACTTATGTACATACAGACATGCTCGTATAACTCACTTTCCTTTCATCAGCAAAAATTTTCACTACGACACTTACATTTTCATGGCAGAGGCAAGCATAAAATCAGCCATCACATAAAAATACGCCCCCAAAAAGATGAGAGTAAGAGACTAGGAAGTTGCTTCTGCTGGTTTTTTTTTTACTTTTCGTTTCAGTTTAAGCCGTGTCTTTTTGTTTTTGGGAATTGTTGTTATTAAAGTGCTCGTAAAACATGAGGCGACAGCGCCTAAAAGCAAGCAACACGCACTGAACTGGACTTGAGGCCCATCAATCATAGGAAATCCTTGAAAATGTGGGTGGGTGTTAGCTGCTGCTGCTCCTGCTGCTTCTGCTGCTTAACAAAGACAAATAAGCAAGTTATCTCTACCGACTACCGACTACCGCCTCCTGTCGTCCTGTCGTCTTGTCTATTGGGTTTTTGTCTGGCTCTTTGGATACAATGCGTATGCGGGGCTACGTCGCCTTGCCGACAAATTAATCACAGTCTGCCCCCGCCCTTTTTCTGCAAAATCCTTTCTCACATCACTTTTTGACTTTTTGGTACATTTAATTTATGAGTCTGGCACGCTCGTTCGCTGCTGCTGCTGCTGCAGTCTCTCTATGTTCTTCTAATAACAACAATAAATATATGCATACATAATAAATATAAATTAACATTCAACATTTCGCTAAAAATTTGTGTATTTGCCTATCCATATACATATAAATAATGCACAGCAAAATGAAAAAGAAAGAAAAAAAATATATAAAAAAAACATTAATTGTCAAAACAATCAATAAATTTGCTTTATGGCCACCAATTCTATTCGTTGTGGGCTCGTGGCAAGCTAATGGCGCTTAAGTTGATTTGCTTATCCGCCGGTCTCTGGTCAGATGCTTTTGCCTCAACAGCAGCGGCAACAGCAACAGCAGCCGAAGGCGGCAGCGGCTTCTTTTGTTTGATTATTATTTTTGGGCAACAAAAGTGAATAGATTGAATTTATTTTACACACACAAAGACACACGCACACGCACACCCCGATTAATATTTCGTGGGCAGCATACCCAACTGTGGGGGGCGGTGGCAATTTGTTAGATTGATATTGTTTCATGACGGCGAGGGTTGCAATAAAACTTTTTCCAATTGCAAATTAAAATTCCCACACTTTAAAAATTAATCATACGCCATGTTGCACACATTCACAAGTCATTGAAATATTCTTCTTTGAATGGCAAAAATTAAAATTCAATTGTCCGAATCGTGAGATGATTTTGGGAAAGAATGCGAGGAAATGGCGATTAAACGCAAAGTCATAGTGATTGTCAGGCAGCTTCGCCCTGTAGAACCCAATTAACACTTACATTTCACTCATATTACGTATACGCCAACGAGTTGCGAACTAAATATTTCGATTAAATATTCATTTGCTGACGCAGCAGAGCGTCGCCGCTTAAAATTGCGAGCAACGATGAGGTCGTCGTATCGACATATTCTTGTTATTGTTATGATTATTAATAAAAAAAGAAAAAAATTCTGTTTTTTTTTTTTTTTGTTTTTCTGTTTGGTTTAAGATTTCTGTATTATTTGCCGACGTCAGAGAACAATTTGCCTCTCATGTACAGACATGGGCGGCAATCCACCAACCCCAAGAACAACATCAATCCGCACAAGGGGCTACCGGTTTTTTTTTTTTGTTCGTCTTGTTGTTGTTCAATTTTAAAGGCAATCTTTTCAATTCCCTCAGCAGCAGCAGCAACGACAAATAATAATAAATAATAAATTTTTTTGCCAATAAGCAAATAAACTTCCAGTATGCGGCACACAATACTTCGTGGGGCATTTGAAAGTGAGTTTGTGGCAAAAATACTTGGAGACTAATGTCGAAAAATAAAAAATAAAACGAATGATCTGGTAAATCTTTTGAAAATTAACAAGAGTTTCCATAAGACAATCTTAAGTACTCAAAAGTGCAGCGAATATAATTAATCTATTAAACTGTGTGGAAAATCAATCATTAAAGACTTCTGAGCTCCAGGAAATCCAAAAGAGATTTCTTCTCTATACTAAGATTTCGTTGAATTGCCCCCTTACAAGGGTATAATAAATTCGCTACAATTAAAGAAGAAACGACATCTGCCTCTGGTTTTTATTTATAGCAATCTATATTACTTTACACACCCCACACACACACACACAAACACACACAGCCAATCGTATGTATTTTATTCTTGGGGGAGATTTGCTAATCTGTTTGGCATTAAAAGCATTTTATTGACAACGTTTTGCATATAATTAAAATGAAGATGGATTTTCTTGCAAACAATAATAAGTACATACACTTTGCTTATCACATGACATTTGATGCCAATCAATGCTTGTAGTCTTCAATTTGCAAAACAACACAATCGTTTTGATTGCAATTACCAGACAAATGGCAGAGAATATCAGATGATGTTGCTATTGTTACGACAGCAAATTGGGTCACATTGCAATAGGACAACAGCGAGCGAGCAACAAGGATGCATGAGAAAAGCAGCTTCTCATTGTGTGACTCCTATACGTGCTGCAATTGCAGATAAGCAGCAACCTCAAACCTCAACCACAATGACAACCAACAACGGACTGACGCCCACTGATAAGGCCCGACTCCACCAACCCAGGGGGCAGGACATGGACAAACCAAGCAACCAACCAGCCAACCAGCGAACCAACTAACTAACCAACCGACATCAGCATGTTGATAAATGCCTGCAGTTAAGAAGAGAAACGGACCGACCCACCGAATGAATGACGAACTGACTGAGTAGACAGACTAGCAGCTACCTTTAATTAGACCATGTGAGTGTGTGTGTGTCTCTGTGTGTGTCTGTGTGTGTACACGCCTCCAAGCTGGCTCCAAGCTTGGAGTTGAGTTTCCTTTGTTAGATTGCGTGCGATAATTAACAACTAGATTCTTAACTGTTTAGCATACAACATAACTAAAGGCTTGTTAAGACCGATAAAGAAAAAAAAAAAAAAAGAGTAAAAGCAACAGCCGACAGACCAGCCACTCCAAATGAATTTGCGTGTTTTCTGCCGTTGCTGTTGCCCACGCGGCTTCTGATGTCCATGCCCAGACCCAGGCCGAGGCCCAGGCCAGGCCAAAGTAGCTAGGCGAGTTGTTGACCAACGGGCCAATGACCTGCTGGAACCCATGTATGTAGCTACATACATACATATATGTATGTAGGATGACTGGTGGGAAATTGCACCTGCACACAAAAAGCTAGGCAAATGGAAATTAGGCTAGAGGAATCACAAAAGATTTTACTGTATAATTACAAAAAATTCGCCATGACAAAAGGAAAACAAATAAATAAAAAAACGTTTGAAACTTTCTTTTAATTAAGCGATTAGAGATTTAATTTCATAGTCCATAGCATTCAAATGCTGTTTCTAGACCACTTGAAAATGGTTTGGAATATTTTAAACTCTTTTATCACTTGTTAAATGTTAAAAAGATTCGAGTCAAAAAAGATACTCGATTAAAAGAAAACAAATTAGTTTTAGTTAATTGTTTTAGTTTAGTCTTTCCCCAAGATAATGGTTAACAGATTTTCATAGTTATCAATGTTATCTACGATCGCTTGGAGTTTTATTTTTTGTATTTTAAATTTAACTATGAGAGAAACAATAAATTGATATTCCCTTTCATTTGGATTTTATCTCGTAAAATTTCCTCAATTCAACGATATTTCAGTCAGTTCGCGTCATGACTTTGTCGTTTAGTCTATAGCTATTGCTTAGTCGAGATAATGCCAGAGAACTCTTCATTCTTAAATCTCATTTCAAGTTGCTGGTGGGGTAGGGGGGGATTTTTTTTAATACGCTATATTCCCCTATAAATTTCATTGTTTATAGATAGCCAAGCGCAGTGGAAATAACGCCAGCAGCAGCAGCAGCAACAGTGAAGGCAAATTAAATTTTTCACTTCATTCTAACTATAAATGGTGTAAGGGAAAGGGGGAAGAGACAAGGGGGGTACGCTGGATAGAGTGGGGGGCTTTGAATTGGTATGCTTCTGGCTCCATTTTCAGCTTCTCGAGCATAATCAGCATTATGGGATGGCATTAAGGGCGAAATTTATGCGCCGTTGGGCGACTGTTGGTCGTCGTTGCTGCTTTTAGTTTAATACCCAGTACCCAAATAGGATAAAAGGTTATATTAAAGTCGACAAAAAAAATATTTCCAACAGTTTGGAGTCTTTTAAATGTTGTTAGCGTTGCTACTTTCTTGTTAACTTTTTAAATATGTGAACCTTAAAGGTCTCTCGTTTTTTTTAAGTTTTTAGAATTAAATCCTCTTTAACAAAAGAGCACCAGAAAGTCACTGTGCCACAAAGCTGGATGAAAGGGTATGTCAAAGTCGATGTTTGGGCTACCTTCTTTTTTTTTTGTTGCTGCGTCCATTTTAATGCGTTGTCATTTTTTTAATGCGCAATATGAAGAAGCAACAGTAGCAAAAAGAAGCGCAGAGCTTGTGGCAAACCAACTAACAATGCAAACACACAATGCCAAAGTTGAAAAGAAGATAATGGTATTTTCGCAAGCATCTTGGAATTGCATTCAATTAGTCAAAGCAATTGTTTTAAATTTAAACAGAAAAGAAATCTTTTTTATATTTATATGTATATAGAAAATTCTTCTTATGGGGCGTGGTCACATTGTGTCAAAGCTTGGCATTGGCTATCGCAGAGAAATAAAGAGAGAGAACACACACTCACCATGAGGGACGATAAGCCGACGATCTGTGACGCACTGCAGCGTCTGAATGACGTAGGCAGTTCAGTCAGTCAGTCGACCCTGATGTGATCCCTGTGCATATTAGCGATAGACTGACTGACAGCTGACATCTAACAAAAAATTTATATTTATCAGTCGATGGATTGACTCGCTCACACACACACAATCCATAAATTCCATGGTCAAAATTTCTCGTAAATTCATAATTTGCACAAGAATAACTTTCAGTTTCATGTATTTGCATCCTTTTGGCAAATTCGAGACAATGTTTAAGCATAAAATTCAGCAATAACTTTTCCGGCAAAGGAGAGAAACCGAGATTTTATGGCATTGGATTTCCTTGTTGATGCCAGCGGCTGCGGCTTCAAATGCTGCGATTTCATTTTATGGTAACTGAGGTTCAAGTTGTTTCCTCCAATCTTAGGACTGTTTAGAAATAAAACATCCAGTCGAGAAATTCAAAAGATCAAAAGTTAATATTTTACAGAAACGTTTTAACCGAACTAACTACAAGGAAGTTTTTTTTTTACCAGGAGTTTCCCTTTAACTTTTCGATCATGTTTTTGTTCATATTTGTCATTTAGAATTACGCAATTTTTTAACACTTGCCTTCTAAGATAGTTCAAAGTCAAAAGAAAGTGTACAACTCTTTTTTCAGCACAGTCTTTATTAAGTATGCATACGAAAAAAAAAGAAAAGAAAACTCGCTTTTCTTTTTGGCTCGTAAAATGTATGGCAAGGCAAGTATGTAGATATATGTATGTAAATGCAAAGCTATGCCCTAGGCAAGCAAAAAGGCATTGGGAAAAAAAGACAAGCCCCTTTCGATTCACTCTCCTTTGCCCCTCCCTCGATCCTTCTGTCTTTTCTTTGCCATTCCCAAAGTCAACTCTAAAATATTACATTACTACAAATTGAAATTTTGTGCACGTTTCTGTCATTTAAATCTGTTGAGGAGTCGACGGCGGCGGCGGCCTGAACGAAACGAAAACAAATTCAAATGTATCTACTAGGTACATAGGTAGAATACGTCGAGTTTGGCAACAATAAAATAAACAACCATCAAAATGAAATATTTGATTGTGCGAATGCAAAAGAATGGTCTATGCAATAACATCAAAGCCTAAGGAATGCCACATGTACGAGGTTAACTCGAAAAGTTGCGTGGCATCAAAGGAGTGGATGGAAGGAGCAATTACAACTAACAAATTTTCTTTCTATTCTTTTCTCTCTGTATTTCTTTTATACCCTAAGAGTCCTTACTTGTAAATTTCTATACAGAAACTAGCTCTATTCTAAAAAAGGCCCACTGTAAATTCTTCAATTTTTAAATATTATATTTTAGCAAAAAATACTCTATTGTTTTTTTTAACCCTCGTGCATGTGTATTGAAAAATAATTCTCATCCAGATGACCTTTGAGACGCGATGCATAATTTTGCATAAATTTGTTGTTCAAGACTCAATCGGTAAAGTTAAACTTTTTAGAATAAACAACAGAACAATGGCGCCCCAAACAATAGACACAATATCCAGAAGAAGATGACACTGAACTTAAAGGCGCGCGGAGTGGGTGGGTGGAGGCAGAGAGATTGTACAACTTTTTGGTATGGGGAAGTCCTGCAATTGAAGTGTGACCTCGATAAGGGAACATGGTAAGTAAGCAAGTCGCTTTTCTCAACGAGAGTCCAATAGAGCACTTAAAGCTTGTAACATGAACCATGAAAATGAATAAGTTGCTGGAGCGCAAACATTTAACGCTTCATTAACTTTAGATAAAGCACAGCTCCAGGCGGCTTCCCCCCCGGTTTCTGCCCCTCACCCACCCATCTTGAAACCCACGCGCAAAAAAGAGGAAACAACAAGCGACAAAAAAAAAAAAAAAGAAAGTCAAGTAAATCTGACAATTAACATGCCCGTGCCGGAATATAAGGAAAAATCGATGACAAGGTGACAACACTACAAGCACGCGCCCTCTTCATTTCGGGGTTGCGGCACACAACACTATGTAGTTTGGGGCATTTAATTTACTCACCTTCTCTTGCTTTCAAGTAGACCGTATTGGCCACAATATTCTCTAATTCCATTAGTTCCAGGTTGGCGGTTTTTTAATGAATCCTTTGGCGCTCTCGAAAAAAACTTGCACACACACACACACAACTTGTTGTGTTTAGTTGCGCTGCAGGATTGTGTGCTTTTGATGTAGGTTCGCCCTCTAGCTCAGTCACTTCCTCTTCCTCTTTGTTTCTTGCCTGATTTCCTTCACTCTGGCTATATCTCTTCTTAGTTCGTCTCTCTCTCTCTCTCGCTCTTTAGTTTTGTGCTCCTTAAACTTGCAAGTCTACAAATGGCTGGCTAATTTTGAACCGTCGTCTTGGGTCCAGCGTTGCGGTATGTGAAAAATTTGATATAGACACAGGCGTCATTTAGTTTCAAGGTTCGGAATTTGCAAAATCCAAAAAATATTCTTGTCCTCGATTCCGATTCCACAAAATTCAGCTTGATTGAATTTGAACTAGTGTGTGAGTGTGTATGTATGGGTGAGTGGGTGGTGGTGGTTTCTGTATGGAATTTGATCAAAAGATTCTGCTGTAACGAAAGTATTTTGGGTAAAGAAAAAAGAAGCAAAAGGATATATGTTAGTTAATTGGATTAGGCATAACAAAAAGTTCAACAAAATTTCTAAATTTTACATTCTATACAAATTCATCTTGAAATCGACAGTTGAGTGCTTTTGAATGCAGCTAATGCACAGTGGAACAAAATTGACGCATCATTTGATTGATTAACACTTAATCACATAAATTATGTTTTAATATATTAATTAAAGCAGATGTCATTAATAAATTAAAATTTAAGTGTCCAAAATAGAAATTACTTAATTAATTTAATTTTTATTATTCCACCCACAATAATTTAATTTAAACTTTTAATAAGCATCGAACTAAGAAAAAGCAGAAATCGCTTCCTGAAAATACTTGGCATGAGGCAACATTTTAATATAATATTAATTTGAGTATATTCCAGATAAATCTTTATATAAAATTAGTTACAAACTTCGAGACTTCTAATTAGTCTTCAAAATAAAGACACAAGTATGAGAAATATTTTTAAACTATTGTTTTTTTTTTTTTTAATTTCTTTTAACTTTTTCTCCAAATCGGATTGTCGTTGGAGTTAATTTTGAAAATTGAATCATGACCAGTTTTAGCCATTTCGGGCTGACTGGCTGGGCCACACAGTGTGGGTTGTTTTGTTGCTCCAAAAAATTTCACCTCACTTGAAACATTTCAGGTCTCAATCTGTCTCTGGGGCAGTCTTCGTTTTGGTCTCATTCTGGTTCTGGGCGTCGTTCCCGGATCCCGTCTCTTAAGAGTTCAGTACACGTCTGTGTCTACGTGTACCTGTTTTGTCACCTGTTTGTGACAAAAGAGCTGCGTACGTTTGTATAATATAATGTGAACACTCACACGCACACACACACATACACACACTGAGTGTGTTTTCTGTTGTGTTGTACTGTGGTTGAGTCTCTGCCAGTGACAACAATCTCAAGAGATGAAGAACCAAAGGAGGGAAAAAGCCACAGCATATTTTTGCCCACACGCTCAGTACTCTGGCTCTGTTGTTGTCATCATGGAGGTGTCGGTAATGTTGCGGTCGAAAGAGTGTCGTCGTCGCATTTATTAATCATGGCGAGAAGGAGGCGATGCTGCCAAGACGTGTGGGCATGCCGGGGCCTTGGGTCTGGGTCTGGGTGAAGTGGCGCGTCACGAGTAACCCAACTAATAGCAAAATAATTGAATGACACAAGTTTTATTTAAGCCTCGCTCGCTTGCGCTTTCAATTGCGTGATGGCATCCGGCCCAGATGATGTACTCTCTCTTTGATCAAGTTTTTTTAATAAAAGTATATTTATATTTAATTTTAAGTCCGCATTTTGATAAATGTAAATTGTGCTGCTAGTGGGGAACACAGTTTTGAGCGATAAATTTTCAGTTATCAACTTTAGCTCGTGCGTCAGTCGAAATCGTTAATGTTTATATAGAATAAATGTGTTTTTATTAAGCGATCTCTCTCTCCTCTTATTGTGCATAGGCAATTTTTAATTAAAAATGAACTCATGTTGATTGTACACACGCACACACACACACACACGCACACTCACATGACTGTACAATACATGAGGAATCTTTTTTTTATTATGGAGAAAAAGCAAACGCCATGTGCGCCAAAACCGCTGCCTGCCAACTGCAGGAGAAGGAGGAGGAGGTGGAGCCTGGAGGCAAAGCAAACTGAAAGCTGGCGCACATCAATCAAAGCATGAAAGTGTGGCCATCCATGGTGTCTGGGGCCCATGTGAGTGCTTATTTTCAAAACAAATTTTTTGGCCGATTGAAACACGACGGACGTATAGTGAAACGGACGGGTTGACGCGCCAGCCAATTTGTGTACCCGGCCAAATTAATTGTTTCTCAAATGCGTAGCAAAATAAACAAAGACAACCCAAGTAAGATGAATAGAGGAGAAGGAGGGAGAAGGGGAATCGCTGGTCTTTCATAATGGGGATCAAAAAGGGTGTAACTAGTTGCTTGGCTTAATGGTTTAACAAAAAGATGCTTAACAGATTTGTTTTGGCTTTCATTGCTTGAGTAAAATTTCAAAAATTTATATTAAAAAACATTTCGTCTTTAAGTTTTTGAAATTATTTGCATCTAAAGGACCTTTCCTAGCATTTGTCCCAAAGTTTTTCTCTTTCAGAGAACTTGGTTTTTATTTTCTTCCAGTGTAGCAGTCGATGCCATCGAAATATATTTGAAATTCATATGAAATTCCTGTGCTATAAAATGTTTTATTTAACATTCAAACTGAATAAACGTATATCGTTGGGATTTTTTTTTTTTATTTTATTTGAAAAGGTAAAAACATAAAGTGCGTTTTGTAGTGGCTACTAAAAATAAAATGAGCGCAGATTGTGAACCATTGACGTGGGAGTGCCAATCACATGAGGCCTTCCGTCTAGTCTATCAGAGAGTGTGTGCGAGTATGTGTGGTTGTATGTGTGTGTGTGAGCGAACGCGTTAAAAGCCTCTTTATTGAACATTTGCGCCATTAGGCCAGGCAATGGAGGGGATGTTGGCAACAACGACGACGAGGATGGCGGCATAAAAAACGCAAACGACGTTGTCAGTCATCCACTCACACATTTTCGCACACACCTCCCATCCTCACACACACACACACACAGACGAAGGCGTGCATGCAGAAGGCTGGCAGCCATTATGAAAATGTTTCGAAATGGCGCAAATGTGCATGAAGCTCATAACGAAATTAAGAAGCGCCACCAACTAACAGAAAGGAGGCAAAAGGACACTTTCTATTGCCGCCTTTCGCCACTTACCGAAAAAAATGTTGTTTAACAGGTAAAAGAAAGGTTTTGCAGAGAGTATATAAAGTATATATATTGTGTTGATCAGCATCAAGTCATATTTCTCTATTTTCGTTTTATTTACCTATTTAAAGACTTTTTTTTTTACTCTATCTTAGCTTGGAATATAGAGACATTTGCAGGGTATATCTAATTCGTTTAATCGAATTAATCCTGTTGCTTTTAGGTTAACATTTTTATTGCCTCGGTTACTTGCCCCTGCCCTTAGATCAGATTCAGCCTCGACATCCGGCTATGGATCCTTTATGCGGGTCTGTCGTTGGTTTCCTTTTTGGTATTTTTCTTTTTTTGTCTTTTATCGTCGTTTTTCTGTGGCAAATTGCTTTTGTCTGCCCCACTTAATATGTATCACTGATTTGGCAAGCTGTGCCCCTTAGTTTAGAGGCAGAAGCAGCAGTAGCAGCAGCAGCTGCCCTCAACAACATAGCTATTGACTTATTAATTAGGGCAAAACAATGGCCCAAGATGCCAGTTAAGGATATGAATGGTCGGAGGCAGCAGTAGTCAGTCCCTTGTCACATTTATGACAGGCGCAGGACGCAGGACCCTGGGCATCCACTTGCGGGTCAGAATTCGAAATGCGTCAATTTGAATGCCAGGCGCGTATCATGCATAGGCAATTCCAAGGAAACAACAAAAAAAAAAGGAACACCTTACTGATGACCAGATATTGAGAAATGAGAGTCAGGCAGTTTTAACTATGATTCAGATCTACAGAGGTATGCAATTGACCCTCCCACCCCCCACAAGTCCCTGTCTGCATTGTGTTTTTTCCCTTCTGCATTTTATTGCTGATGTTGGCAAAAAAGAGAAAAAGAGAAAAGAACGGAGAAAGAAAACCATAAAGCAAATGAAAATCTCCCTTTTTTTTTTTTTTTTTGCTCAAACCAAATCATATTGTCCATTTGGCTTTTGCCATTTTTCTAACTTGCTGCTTCTGCTTCTTGGTGGGTTATTTTTTTTTTTTTTGTGGTTTTTCACATATTTTTTTTTCGTTTTTTTTTTGCTATGTTGCCAGACATTTTTTTCCACTTCTCTTCCTTCACGTTTTGTGTTAATTTTGCTCTGAATGCGCAATTTATTTGCTTTAAACTTGGACGTGTATGTATGTGGGTCTGGGTTGTGGGTGTGTCCTGGCACAAGGATCAACTTTTAGTCAGACGAACGTTCGCCCTGCGGCATTGCATGTTTCTGGCTTGCATTCTGTAAATGTATATATATCTGTGTGTTTGTGTGTGTTTGTGTGTGTATGTGTGTGCAGAGGGGGGTGTATGGGTAGACGCCCTGAAAATGTTTTCACTTTAATTTGCGGTCGCTGCAAAATTTTAATCAGCTCTCATTTTTAGTTGTTTTTTCGCCCCCTTTCTTTTTTTTCTTCTACATCTTTTTGTGGTTTTTTTATAATGGAGTATCACGATGAGATGAGGTGGTGGCTGGTGGGTGATGGTTGCTGCTAAAGTGGTTGAGTGGTCAGAATTATGAACCATGGAATTTCATAAATTTTAATTTGAGTAGGGGAAAAAAAGTGCAAAGTTTGCACTGGAACTTCGTCAAGTTTGGACTTAAAATAGCTCGATTTAACTAAGTACATAGCTCCTACAATAAGTATATAAACGTCTACATATTTATGTATAAAGGACCCACCAAGCCTGATGATTTCCAAAGTCCGCACATACCGCAAAGTACATACAATCCGATTAAACTACTTAGTCAACCGCAAAGATGTGTCAGTAACAGTTAGATAACATGGCAATCGCATTAGGTTAAAGTTAAGTCAGAGGGGTTGGGAGAAGGAGGTGGTATTTGAGGGGGGGGAAACACAACCACAAGTATGCAGCTGTCATAGGCCAACTTTTGCGGTTACTTGGGCAATACACGATTTACTTAATTATGATAATCATCATCGTCTTAATGATTTAATGCCGAATCAGATGAAATGCGATAGCCTGATAGCCAAGTCGCTGAGTCTCAAAGATACAATTACTGTTTAATGATAGATATCGATATTTATTTATTGGTATCTCAATATGTACCTCCTTATCAAGAGGTAAATTAAATTTTGGATTTAAATTTCATTCCCTAATTACCTCCTTTGGAGGACTCGGTTGCACTCCAAGCTTAAATCGCATTCTTAACAATCACAAAATGCTGCTCTCTCGGAAGGACATAACAAAAACAATGAAAGAAAAAAAAATCCAATAAAACTACATCAATCATGAATGCTGAACAACACATTCCATTTGCGTTTAGTCCAAGTCCAGTCCGGGGCAATCAATAATCCCAACAACTATGCCAAAAATGACCCAGTTTGATGGTCGACTGACTGACTGTCTGTCTGTCCGTCTGTCTGTCTGGGGGCAAGGACAAGAAAACATCGTGAATTGATGCAGCTGCCAAGTGACATCGAATTTTTTTTGCCACCCCAATCACTCTCTCTCTCTCTATTTTTGTCCCCATCTCCAGCAATGGGGGATTGCTCAGTTGGTCTTGCGCTTTTTCCACCCATCACCATGATAAATATGGCAAATTTCTACTTTTTTTTTTTTTTTCGGAACTTTAGCATCAATCTCAGTATTATTATTTTTTTGTCATAATTTCTTATGCTCCAGAGAGAATGGAGAATTTATATACTGCAAGGTGAGTCATTTATTTTATTATATTTTAATTCAATTTCTTTAAAGTTTGTCAACTTTGGGTCGATAATATTTTCCACAGCTTAAAATAAATAAAAATCTGTGTCTGTGTGATGATTTTTTACAGAAGAACACATTTATGTGTGGGACACACCCACACACACATAGTTAGTTGGCACAGAACATGAAGACTGTTGCATACTTTGCAGCGCACTAGAGCATTAGATTGCCAGTGTCCTGTTTCTCAACTGTTCGACACCGCCCCGTCCTGTCCTGGCTCCATTTTGCACTTTGCAGTTCCCTGCGACCTGTTTGCATGCATAATTTGCCATGCCACGCCCCCTTTTGCACCTAACACAAACATATGTAAAAGACCTCATCATACACATTTACATATATGTACATACATACATATGTATGTGTCGTCTCTGGTTGTGTGTGAAAAGCTTTTTGCTTATTCATATATTTTTTGATTTCCCCAAACGCTTTCATCGCTGGCTCCTCCGCTTGGAAGCCCCATATATGTTTGTATGTGGGGACTCTGTTTGGGAAGCTTGTCGCTAATTTATGCTTTAATAAATTGCATTTATTCTTCTCATTTTTCTAAATAAATTATTCTTTGGGCGTGGCCAAGACTCATTCTGGGTTCATGATGGAACCTTTAACATCAAAGAGATAGCACATTTTTAGGTTTTAAATATTTTCTTTAACTTCTGCAAAGTGAAATTTTCAAAGAATTTTCCTCTACCATTTCTCGTACAATCTTCCCACAACCGCAATTTTCAATATTCCTCTGTATGTGTGTGTGTGTACAAGTTATGATTTATGCATGTGGGTCACTGCTGTCAACACAAAGTGAAATAAAGCAAACATATTGCCCCCGAAACGCCCTGCAACAATAACACAAAAACAAAAAAAAAATACAAAGAGAATAGAAGAGAAAAGCCTGTTTGGGGGGGCGATGAGGGGGCAGCGGAGCCTATCTGTTGAGAAGCTTTCAGTTTTCATGCCTCAATAGACGCACAAAATGTATTTAAACTTATGCAATATATCCGAATACCATGAAATATTTATGCGAAAATGATTTATGGTCTCTAAACCACAGAGAACTAAGTCTTTCCACATTTCATCTAACCACCATGAGAGACAACAATAATCACAACTAGTCACCATCATCATTTGAATACTAATTGCCAAATTGTAGCTCAAATTTTCTCAATCCAAAGTCAATAAATAAATACGCAAAATCCTTGAGTTTATTTCACATCCATTCAACCAAAATTTTGCATACAAAAAGAAGAAGAAATTTTCATCCAACTGCACATTTAAGTTTCTGTGGCCAAAATAGAAAAGAGAAAAAACTTTTCAATAAAGTTAGGTAAATTGGATTTGGTTTTAGTCAACTGCGAAAACAAAGAAAAGCCAAGAACAATGCAAGAGAATTGCCTTGGAAAATGTAAATGTGCAATTAATTGAGCAATGAAAGGAAGAAGAAGAAGCGAGACACAGATGACGATAAAAGATGTATAAACTTCAAAATGGCATTTTAAAACTTTCGATAAACTTTATGCTTTATTTTTTTTTCTTTTGCATAATTTCTTAGACAAAATGGGTTTTGCTTCCTCTCTCAAACCCAAAATCCATTGGCTAATTACCAAACGAAAAAGGAAACGAAAGCTTAACAAATCGCCCATCATGTCTTTTATCTATTCAAAAAAAGGAAAACTTTCGCAGATCAAAGAGGAAAAAGAATAAAATCCACCCGTCAGCTGCTTGTCCTTAATGTATACATACATACACATAGATTTTATATAGGGTTGTAATATATATATATGTATATGTATTTCATATATATTTTATAGTCCTTTCCCCGGCACGTTTATACACTTTTCCGCAAACTTTGATGGCTGCTCTTGCCTGCCATTGCTCCGCTCCGATTAGCATATTTTTACGTTTTGCTACTTAAAATTCGATTTATGCGCTGACACAAAAAGCATTGACAGGCAATTAAAGTGCCCGGATGCTTACGGCGGAGTACGTGGGGAACGGGGCAAAATAAAATGATGCTGCTGAAGTAGCTAATGAAATTCTTAACCGGAAGAAAATGCGTTCAATACAACAGAGAGTGAAATGAAGGCCACCGTCATCATCATCATCATCATCATTCGATGCCGCCGCCTTATGCATTTTCTTTTTTTTTTTTGTATATTTTTCTTTTTTTTAATAAACATTTCTTGAGCCATTTCGGTTGCCTTTGATCGGGGAGCAGCGACGAGCAGAAAGAAATAGATTAAAAGTCCATTAAATTATTTTGTGCCCCTAATATAAATGGCAGTAAATTGCCGTAAACTTGCCCGTAAGGCAAGGCAAACAGGACTTAGTCTCTCCGCCTTTCACGACTTTCACTTTCTTCTCGTGTAGGCATTAAAAATTTATTGCAAACAAAAAAATGAAAATTCACAATATAAAAGCGAAAACGAAACGAAACGAAATGATAAACCATTGAATACCCTAGATGAAAGTCCAACACTGTTTTAAAGTCTTTTGGGTCCCATCTACCCTATGATTAGACGAAAGCCGCCTGGGACCACATTTTTAAATTACAAAAACCCACGTAGTCCCATCTAACACCTTTGGAGGACCACCTCAGACACAGACACAGACACAGAAATGAAGTGCATAAATAATGACGACAGATAAAAACTCAAATAGGCAGTCGACGCCAAGTAAATGGGCGGGACTAAAGGCCTACACACAATTTTTGAAGGGCACGAAGCCTAAATGATTTACAAAAAGCAAGATATATGAGCTCAAGGAATTGCATGTTAAATATTTAAGAGGCATCTCCTCGTCCGACATGGCAAAAAAAAAAAAAAAGAAAAGGCAAATAGATAGCGTAGGAACGGGAGGAGTCGCTAGATGAAGATGTAGATACATAGATGCCATGTGCGTGTCGCGTTTCGTTATCGGCATGTTATAAATTGGCTTTTAAGCAGCAAAACGGTAGCGGCAACTGCTTCTTCTCATACTTCAACTACAACTGTGACTTCGACTGAGTCTTGGGATCACTTTATCGTTGTACATAAAATATGATGGTCTCTGATATTATTCTGGCACTTACACATACATACCTTCCGAGCGACCTTCTTTCCACCTATCGTAATTGAATTGAGCACTACCATAATGAAGTCGACTGTTAAAATGGGGAAAAGTCCCCTTTTCCCATCCCAAAGAGCCAACAATCCAGCATTGCTTTCAGCATTTTGCGGTGGGTAAACAACACAGGGAAAATTTCTGTGGTTAGAAGTGCCAAAAATTGAGGAATGGGATAGTCATAGTCAGAGTCAGTCTGTTTGATTCGATGTTTGCATCAACTGCGGCGTAAATAAATGGGCAAGCAACACACACACACACACACAGAAGTATTAATACGAGGTAAATTCTAAAAGTTTCCCAAAGAGAGTAAAGTGACATAGAATATTTTAATGGAAAAAGCAGTTTAAACTAAATATTTATGCCAACTAAATGATGTTTCTCGGCTTTAGAGGAACACAATTATTCCAAGAAATAGATAAGAGAGGTGTCGATTAATTTAGTTTTCATTTGGCAACTTTTCGACCATCCCACGCATTAATATATGTAGCGAATTGTATGCCTTAAGGGTCTCGCTGACTTTCGTACTTCATTCTGGATGGCCAAAAAATTTATTCAATCTATTTGATGCCCGGCATGCCCCTAGTATGTGCTCCATGTGTTTTTGGAGGAGCTTAGAAAGGATTGGTGGGACTGGGTGGGGTCAATGGGATCCGTTACGATTAGTTCGCATTTTGCTTTTAGATAAATTGCCTTTGGCACTCAATTATTGCCTGACCAAGATGTAGCTACTTCTCCACATTCAATTACCTTGGTCACTTTGTGGGTCTTATTAATGTTTGGGGATTATGAATGACAGGGGGGCGGGGTGGGGTGGTAGAGTGAGACTGAGAGTGAGTTGTTGGGCGGGGGGGCCAATCAAGCAACAAACAGACAAAATACAAATAAAGCGCCTCATCAATAAAATAGTCATTCACATTCCCAATCCCAATCCCATCCCATTCCGATGCCATCTACTACACTTTGCCCACTGTACCAAATAAACACGTTTCATGCTCGCGTCCTAAGCTGGCCCATTAACAGATTCCAATGCCATGTTCTAGAAAACTTTAGATCCAACTCGACTGAGGGAATTTACGCTTCATTGAGCCATGAGATTTCATTAATAAAATACGAAAAAATTGGCAGAGAATTCTCTACACTTTGAGAAAGCATAGAATACATATTTTGTTTCATAACTAGAATAAATGATAATATTTCGCTGAGTGTATCCATTGGGCATTCGCATAGTCGGAATGGCAAGCGGATTTAACTATTCATGAGTGAAAGCAGCAGCAGCAGCACACACACACACACACACACACACACAAATACAAATAGAGTACATACATAGATATATATAAATGTGTTTTGCGGACAGGCATTTGGCAGCAGCATTGGCAGCTTTTAGGCCAGAGTTTAGATGTATATATGAAATGGCTTTTGGCTTTGCATACTCAAAGCAATTTTCCACATCCCTTATCAATGCTGAATCCATCAGAGATGATCCGTGTTGATTGACCCGAACATGGAGGCTGGAGAACTATCTTTAGTTTGTCACCAGTTTTCACTTTATTCTGGGTGATTTTTACCACTCGAGTTAGGATTAATTTATATAGTCATCCGACAAAACTGAAGAAGGAAAAGTATTTCACACTATATCACAATTAGCACCTACTTCTAATAGATACTAGATTATTGTGAAATTGAATTTAACAGTGAAAGAATTCAAGGAATTTTCTTTTAAAAGAATATATAAATGGCATATAAGCTAAGTTCCATATATGTTAACTCTTTTAAGATATTATGGTATTAATTTTGCTATTTAATTGGGTACAAATTTGATAATCTCTAACGTAATAGCTGATATTTGCTTGATTTCTTGAAGATACTGCCAAAGTTTCAGACATTTTGCTGTGGTCTTTGTGGTTTTTGGCCATAATCATGAGTTAAAACTTTCTACAACTCAATATTTTCTATGTAAGTCTTCAATATTTGAGTGTTAGTTGGTTGAAAATTGGAAAATCATGTTTCCAGTGATGGTAAATGACATGTACATACAATACATACATACGTCACGAGACAGGACCAGACAGAAGAAAGCCAGGGATGATGATGGGAGAGATGGAGCGAAAAACGGAAACATGTTTGAATGTTTCCTGTCAGCCGGCACAGTCTTGTGCCACCTCAAAGCAAGGGCGTTCAATTGTAAAAAGCGGAGGCAAAATCCCAAAAATATAAAAAAGAAAAAGTAGTAGTAGAAAAAGAGGACTATATATGGATGGGTTTTTTCTTTTTGGGTGTTTTATTTGGTTAACAGGAACTAGGCATGAAAGGACACACACACACACACGCACACCCACATAACCAAGAACATTCATTCAGCCTGTTGGTGGTGGATCCTGTTAATTTCTGGTGCTGGGGGCGACATTTTAATTGAAATTGTGGGGCGGCGGCTCCCTCTCGGCCTCTGTCTAATCAACAGAACAACAAAGCGGGTCCATACTTTTCCGCAGGCTAAATACAAACAATTTGGAAATTGTATGACATGTTAACAACAATTCCCAAACAAGGCGTCGCTACTGGGTCGACAAGGACGACGAGCTTATTATTACATAGAGCTCTTGGCCAAACAATCACAATAACAATTCCCTACAAACTGAAATGTATGATGGGGCCAGAGCCAGCCAAAGCCTGCACAAGACTAGCGAATGCTTCAGAGCAATCTTATGTAGATTACAGTCGAAGGTTTCTTTCTTTCAGCTACAGTAACAGCAACAGCGAGAGGGGGTGGGGATGGGGATGAAGAAGGGGGGAAAACATCATCAACATGGCTTCTGGGGTCAGTGAGTACATAAAATGTCATGACCATAAACCCTTTTTCAGACAATTTAAGCCAAGTGAGGGAAGGATGAGGGCTGCTGCTGCTGAGTTGCTGGTGGCCAGCTTCCAGCTCAAGGTTTACGATTGAACTGGATTTAATTTGGCAAAATTGTGCGGCCACTTAAATTGGCCCAAACAACTTGACTTGACTCAACTTACCACCCCCATCTTGCTCTCGCTCTCTCTCTCTCTGATTTATTCGACATTTGCATTTGTATTTCTTTGAATGTGTGTTTCTCTGGCAAAGCAATTACGCGACTTTCAGACATATATTCGAAAACTTTGGAAACGTTATCAATGTCACATGAAAATTTAATTCAACTGCATGAAGAACTAAAGTGTGTGTAATCCCTTAAGTGTTCTGACTTGGAAATGGCCAAACTAAACAGATTTGTCTAAAAGCTTTAACTACTCTTTGAGGTTTTCTACTAAATCTAACTAAATTAAATTGAATTAAATTAAACTGATTACCAATATTATTTCAAATGGAAATGAATAATTCTATTAATAGTTTTTGAGAGTAATGACCAGAGAATCTTCCATAATACGAAACGAAATTAGCAACTCATTATATTACTATAATTTCATAACCCTAAAGAGTTATATTCTATTAGAATATTTCGACATTTGTAGATTCTACAAGTTACGCCCTCTTTTGTGTCTTAATATTTGGTTCTTTCTACAATTCTGGAATTTGTTTTGACTAGTTTGTGAATACTACATGCACCAAAAGAGATAAAATCTTAGAATCTAGACACTTTTTGGTCATACAATGATGTTTTAAAAGGCTTCCCGTAGATTCCCCATTCTCCCTACGGCTCTAACGAATGTGGAATGGACCTCGTCGTTCATCAAAATATGCAAAATTGAGCCCCATATACATACACATACATGGTAAACGTGTGTGTGTGTGTGGTAAATTGGATGGATTTAGTCTACCAATCATTTTGCATAAACATGCATTTTGTGGGAAAATATTTGAACTATCTCTCTCTGTACAATTGTAAAAGTAATAACCAAAATTCCTAACGATATTATACTTGCATGTTCGATTAACCATTGACCTCATCATTTAATTAGTTGGCAATAGCAGCAAACCCAGCAAATGCAGCACAAATACCAGTGAAAATTGTTGACTCAGATGGAGAATGGGGGGGATTTCATTGTTGCTGCTGTTTTTGCAAATTGGCGCCATTCGGTTGTAAATGTTGCATTTATTATATGCAATGTGGCTGGCGCCCACCAGAATATGGCCATAATTGGGGCGCAGGACCAAAAATAGATGCATAAATCTTGTTGGCGCTGACAGCCTTAATGGATCCTCTTTGTCTCTCTCTCTCCCCCTCTCTCATATTGATGCTAAAAACCCAAACACACAAACTTACACACACACTCTTGCATATTTATATATGTATGAACCAACTGCAGCACACATTTCTGTGTTGCCTACTTTGGGGCGTCGCAGTGTCTCGTCTAAAAAGAATGGGGCAAAAATAGCTAAACAAAAAGAACATAAAAACTTTCACTAATATTTTGCCCTTGGCTTGCTGGTTGGTTACTAGTTTCCGGCATTGTATATACATATTTCCACTTTTCATTTTTCATTTCTTTTGACACAACAAATATTTTATTATCTTTTTATTATATGGAAAAATTCCTTTTAGTTCCCCCCCCTCCCCGTCATAAAAATGCAGAGGAAACAAAAAGAGGAAACAAAAACATTTAAATCCGGATTATATGAAAAGCTTTGAAAATTGAGCATCTCTGCTGCCCAGAGCTGTTGCTGGGCATTCATTTCAAAAGGGTTTTATTTTACTCTAATTTACTTTGCCAGCATCTATCGGTTTCATTCACTTGAATCTCACTTTGTCAACAGGGTAATTAGCCAGAATTGCTTTGGCAACAGAAAAATGAAGGGCCAACTCTGCTCCCAACAAAATTAATGATGAACGAAGGAGAGTAAAAAAACAAAGAAAAAAAAAAAACTTTTCAAACTTGTCTGTTAATCAGCAAACTGCAAGACACAAAAGACTTGATCTTTGCATCCGTTGCCGTTGCCGCTGCCTTTTTCTTAACGTAATGTGCGCCAAAAATCTCAGATAGAATTTAATTTAAGTGCAGCTAACACGACAGCAGATGCAAGCAGCAAAGTTGAAGCTTCTTTACTGCTCAACTCTCTGCTCTGGTCTGGTCTGGTCTGCTCTGCTCGCATGGCAGTAAAGTGAAATAAATTGCACAGAATGCAGAGCACAAGTAGCGTTATATTTATGCAGCGGAAGCAGGCAACCCGGGGGAACAACCGAATCCAGAGATGCTTGGCTGCATTTCAATGGTTGGTTTTTTTTTTTTTTTTTTTTTGAACTCACCCCAAAACCACCCACAGTCCCAACACCATCATCGCCCACCCATACCCGAAAAAAAATTTATGCCGCCCCTTTTTATTTTTCCTCTATGAAAAATAAGGGAAGAAATTTTGCAAATGAACACAAAAAATGCAGCGAAAAGAAGAGCTACAAGGACTAAGAAACAATTTAATATTCGAATAAAATGTTATCCTTTAAATATTCAAAGTTTAATTAAAACTAAGATGCTAAACCAATAAATTATTAATTTTCAAAACCAAAAATTACCTTCCCCTCGTGTCTATAGATTTAAAAAACCTAAACTCGTGAATTTTCACCAATATACTTCAGATGCTACCCTATGAATCGCTTTGAAAAAGAAAAAAAAAATACGGAAAACAACAACGGTTGAACAAAAAATCTTTTGTATGTAATACAAAAGAAGCGAAAACAGCAACACACAAAAAAAAAAAGAAAAAATTAAAGAAAAACGAACTGCAAAATTGACAGAGAGCATGAAGGGGAAAAAATGGGAAACAACTTGAGATACGTTCCGGCAGAAAGACCAAGGACCAAGCAGGAGCAACAAGAGCAAAATAAATGCCATTTTTTTCCTGCTCCTGCCACTGCTCCAGGAGCATTCTCTTGCATTTTCAGTTTCTTGCAACGAATGCAATATTTAAGGGATACGTGTCCAACGTACCCTGCGGATGGAAAGCCTGCAGCAGGACGCTGGAACCCTCTCTCAATGTCAAAAGTCATTGGCCTCAACCCCAACTCTTTCTCTCTCACTCTCTCTCTTTATTCTTTTCCCTCTCTCTTTCTCGATTTCGATGTCTCTGTCAAACTGTCATTAGATTCATTCAAATGCTTCTTATATAACAGAATGCAAATCATAGAGACGTATCGCATGATAATCATGTGATAATTTCCTCTCCTCTGACTCAGACCAGGCCGGGTTACGGGGGACGTGGGGCTGGCCGGCCTATTGAGAAATACAATTAGTCAAGTCCAAAAAGAAAGAAAAAACAACAACAACAACAACAACCACAACTAAACAACTATAATACAATATACATATAATTTGAAAGCGCAATAAACTTGCGCGATAATTTGCATGGTGTGAAAATTATCACGACACGACACAGCGCTAAGGCAATTGGGACACTTTGAATAGGCAATCATAGATATAGTACACACACTTTAAGGTGTGTGTGTGTGTGTGCCAATGAGTCATGCCAAACTGAACTAGTTCCCAATGAAATTGTTTTGCACTTCAATAGAAATTCCAATCCAGCTGATTCTTCGATTTCGTGAACAGTTTTATTCATTTTACGATCGCCGCACGCATTCCAAACGAATGTCGCTGTCTCTATCGATCTATTCCATACTGACGCCTTCATTCATTGAATTTGAATAGAGAATAAGAATGGGGGAGAGATAGACGGATGGACGGGACGGTCGGTTCTCGTCAGTCAATTGTTCGGTTCTCATTCTAATGCTAGACCTTGAGTACCCGTTGAGTACAACAACACAAATGACAGATCTGTTAATGATATGCGCCTTCAGACAAACATAGAGATAGATAGGGAGGAAGAGAGATGAACGAGCTGATGTTGGCTGCCTTTGAATTGTGAAACATCTTGTACAATGTGTTCAATTTGTTTGTTTGTTTTCTATTATTACATAATTATTAAGTACATACGATTGTATGTGTGCATGTAATTACATTACAATTAAACACGCTGGCCAGCTTCGTATGTAAACCGCAATAAATTTTAATCAGCATAATAAACAATGCGGTCATGTTTAAATTATGAACATTCGATGAGGTATTTTTTTTTTTTTTTCTATTTTGCCAAATACACTGCCCAAAGAAATTTATTTTATTGAAATAAATGCTGCTCATTGATACATTTTTATTGACAGATTTCTTAAATTGAAGCGTTCAAGAAAGACTGAAAGGGAGATGAGGGAAATGTGTTTTTTTCAGTAGTTATTTTAACCACATTTTTAGTGGTATATTTTTCGGTAGTATGTACAGTAAAAACTCTATTGCCTTTTAATTCATTTGGCTTTTGCTTTATTCTTCAACTTGCTCAGAGGCAAAAAGACTAAAGCAAATTCATTATTATGAGAATGTAAAACTTTATTTACACAAATTTTATTTAAATATTCTTTGCTTAATTTTTTTGAAGGCGTTAGTCCGTCTAATTGATGCAAAAATATTAAGAAAGTCGAAGAAATTCTAAGAGTTAGACAGGAGGAGTCCGCTCAATAGAGCTTTCTGTTAAGTAAGTTTTCACTGTATTTTGATTTTGTGTTTTGTTTGGGGAAATTATAATTGTCATATCTCAATTTTTAATGACTATATCAATTATATGTATGTACGTTGTGGGGGGCCCGAAACAGTTTTTTTTTGCGGCTTTGCACGCACGCCTCCTTTTCGCTGAATACCAAATTATATTTATTTGCACAAAAGTAGACACACATGTGTGTGTCTGTGTGTGTATATCTAACAGCAAGCAGCCCACATTACATCCAAGGCTGGGCCCGCATTTGACCCATTCAACGAGGGTCGCCTTTGGCCTAAGGCTTACTACACACCGTCGTCCGTTACCTGGCAAGCTACTGGTTCGGTTGCTGCTGCTGTTGGTGCTGCTGCTGCTGCTCGGAGCTGTCTATGGGCAAAGCCACCTGTGTCTACACATTCCCCATGTCGCTCTCTGTCTGTGCGTGTGTCTGTCAAACCTCGTTTGAATACTATGACGATGTCTTATTGACATTGTGTATGTGTATATGTTTTAATTTGGCATTTGCCGCTTGCTCCTCTCACCATTCAACGTTTGCCCGCTTGCTCGCACCTGCTATAAATAAAAAAAAAACGCGGTCTGCTTTGACGTCATAGTGACGTCATTTGGAATTGACAAGCTAGAGAACACAATGCATAAACATTCATTTAATCATTGTATTTAAAAAAAAAAAATAAAACACTTAAAAACTGTCTAAGCAAGTCGAAGCGCCGTCTTGCCGCTAAAACAGGTTTCCATTTCGTTGGATTAGCTAGTTGCTTGTTGTGTAGGGTACTCAAAAGCAAAAAGCATGAGTTCAAATTCTCTAAGCAAAAACATGCACAGCAAATGTACTAAACAAGAGTACTCAAATAATCCAATTGAAAAAACAAATAACAGCTAAACGGCTAAAGTTTATTGATCTCCGCCAATAAACAATAAATTTGTTCATATTTGCATCGTTTTAGTTAATTCACATGGAGTAATAATTTTTTTTAATTTTTTGTATGACTTTCTCTGAATGTTCTTTCAAATGGCACAAATTTCCCCCAGCAAACAAGCGACCGTGTGGCCTAATGGATAAGGCGTCGGACTTCGGATCCGAAGATTGCAGGTTCGAGTCCTGTCACGGTCGAAAAGTAACAATTTTTTTTTCTTTTTTTTAAATACATTAAATTATTGGAAAAATATTTACAACCAAATAATAAAAATTTCGAGCCAGAAACTTAAAAAAAAAAGAATTAAAAGCGAAAAACACGGAAATTTATTTTTTTTTTTTTCTGTTGACCCATTTTTTCTGTACTTTTTTTTACATAGAACAAAACGTAAATTTCATTTGCATTTGAAATATTTCTATATTTTGAACGTGGAATTTATGAAAATTTATTCAACATTAAAATTGTAAGAATTCGCCAAACGTTTGTTTGTGTGAAATCAAATTAAATCAAGAAATCTCGTGTAAAGTAATGTAAAAATGGTTTGCATTGCAATCTCTTGCCAATAATGCAAATAAATCTGGGTTCAGACTTTGCTCGAGACCAAAACAAGTCGTTTCTTCTATATTTTTTGTTATTAATTTTAAAATCTCTTACGCATTTAACAGTTTCTTTTATAATTTTTTTCTTTTTTAATAATTATGTTAGTAAGCTCGTTTAAATTCTACTTCATTGACATCATTGATTAATTAATTAAGATTTGATTAATGATAAAAAACTTTCATTCCTAATATTTAATCGAATGCTTAATTATGCATAGTTTGCACTTAAAGATGACTTATGAGAGAGGTTTTTAGGAACATGAATATTGTTTGTCTGTCTAAAGTGGGCATGTGAGTGCTGATTTTAACTTGTTAATCAGTTATGTTTAATTTTGCTTACCATGTTTTACACTTTAGTTATTTAAAAAAAAAAAAAAAAAAAAATAAATAAAAACTAAGTTGTCATGAGCGTAGTTCGAACACAGGTCCCTCTGTATAGTAGTCAAGGTTTCTAGCCCCTAGGCTATCAAACGAGTAAGAGTTTAAATGGCGTTATATGATCCGTGATTCGGTCGCCTAGAGTTCCCCTTATCGGTACTAAACTGGCTAATACTTTCGGAATCGTATGTTTACTTAGTCCATAGTCAGCATTTTCAATGAAAAACTATTGAATTGTTTTCGTATTTTGAAGAGATATAAGCAAAAGAGTAATTTTTTTCATAAGTAAACAAGAATTTCGAACGAAAAGAGGATATTTAATAGTCTGTCATTGCGAGGCACACATCTTGATCTATTACAGCAGAAACTTGGCACAACATTTGTCGTAATTCTTTGATTGTTATATCAAGTATACAAACACACGTAGAATTCATTTTTGTTGTTGTTGTTGTATGCATGTATGTGTGCATATGCGACATAAATTCATTTGAAATTCCCAATTAAAAGATATTTTTATTAACTGGCTGGCATGGAATTCGAATTTAAATTTAGTTCGTAGTTGCCGTTGCAGTTGCAGATGCGGATTTAATTGCAGTTGCAGATACAGATTGATGTTTACATTTAATTTCCATTATCCCGTAAGCCTCCCCCCCATCATTCCTGCCACTAGCCAGCCAATTGGTTCTCTCTTTCTTTTTCTCTTTCTATCATTCTCTTTTCTATCCGTCCCTCTCTTATGCAGTCTTGTTTTAGTTTATTTTTTCGGTGTTCTTTTTTTTATTTTGGGCAATTTGCATTAATTGCAAGTGACGTTGGCGTTTTTAATTGATTTTTCAACACTAAGTGCATGCGATTTTTAATGTAAATATAAACTTGAGGCATTTATTGTCGATTTGTTGTTGGTGTTGTTTATTTATATTTGTTGTTGTTATGTTTCTTTATTTTATTTTACTTTATTTTTATTTTGTTTCATTTTTTCTGTTTTCTGTTTCTTTTTTTTTTGCGCATTATTACTATTATTATTTTTTGGCACAAGGCTGGCGATTGCGTAAAATGCTTGTTGTTGTTGTTGTTGGTTTTTTGTTTGTTGCTATTGTTGCTGTTGTTGTTGTTGTTGCAGCTTTATGAATGGTTGGCCGGTTGACTTGTTCGGTCGTTCAGTCGGTTTGTTGGTTACTTGGTTGGTTGGTTCGTTCGTTCGTTGTTGTTGGTCAAATCTTTTGGGTCTTTCGCCGTGTAATGCATAAATAAATAAATAGTAGAAGGTGAACAGAAAATAAAAAGAAAACAAAACGTGGCAGCCGATAAATAACCAAATTGCGAATGGCCAGCAGCAAAAAGTTGTTAATTCAAATGTCGTAATTACAGTTGAACTCAAAATTGGCGACGCCAACTAACTAATCTCAAATGCAAACATACATACAAACAAACAAATAATTCTATATACAAATAAAAATCGACAAATACATATATTGGTACTAGTAGCTCAGTGAAATGTTTCTGCTTTGCATTTTACATATTCTCGCTAACGAATTTATCAATCAATCGCAATGGCAATGCCAATGACGAGGCGCATTCAAACATACATTCGATATTTTCGGCTTTATGGCACTCAAACGATCCCACGAATTCGCATGGAGCACGTAGAGGTATCTCAGTGCCCGCCATTCTCCCCCCTCTCTCTTTCCACCCACCCACTCACCCACCATTGCCATTCGATTTGCGCGTGCAAATTATTGGAGCTTCACGAGAATTTCAACTATTTCAGGAAAGGTAATTTCTGTAGCCCAACAGCAAAAGGAATGCCTGCATACATATAATCGATTTGCATTCGCAGTTTGAGGGATTTGGTTGTGCTTAATTTTGAACCGAAATGCTAAAATTTAACTGAATTGACTTCTCATTACTTGGAAGTTAATTATCTGTTGACCTTATGCGCTTGACCGGCCCAATGAAAACGAAACGAAACGTAAAGCCAATAAAAATGCTTTTAATTATAAATAAAATATTATGAAGAAGCATCGAGTATCTAAAGAGGCAGACGCAAGACAGCAGCAGCTCAATGAAATCTGACCTGACTGACCAGGCCGAGGCTAAGGCGGAATCGCAGTCGGAGGCCAGGACCAGAGAACCATCGTAGGCTGTTAAGTAAATGTCATGGGCAGGCCGGCAGTTCAATAATGTTCAGCGTGGGGATGTTCCTAGCCAAATGGCCACCAACTAAACCAACAACAGATGATGATGATGATGATGATGACGACAAAGACGACAGGGAACGTCATGCTCTCTGGATAGAGAGCTGCGATGTGCACAGTGGGGATCATTCGACTAAGTATTAAATATTCAATTAATTGCAAAAGATTTGCAGAATTTTAAACTGCAATATGAATTCCGAAAATTGTGAAAATAAAGAAAAACCCGCCAAGTTCTTAGCGTTAAAAAATGGAAGAAAAACAAGGAGGCATTAAAAAAGTTTATACCGAAAAAGGATCAGGCAATTTCTTTTATTTTGATGTTGGGATTTCTATTGTTCTGGCCCACTGTATGGCGCAGAATGCTTTGTGAGGGGGCTGACGGGGGCAATGGTGGGGGGTTTCAGCTCAGCTCACATGCATATGCATAAATGTGAAATGTTTTATTTACACATCGGCCGACATGGAGCGCCGACGCACAATAAAAGCAGTCCCAATGACTGAGTCAATATTTGCTCAAAGTTTTTGCCTCTTGCTACTGCTGCTGCTGCTACCAACCGCTGCTTCTGCTGCTGCCTCTTTTGCTGCTGGTGATAGTAGTTGTTGATATTTATGCTGTTTTCGTTGGTGGGGGCTGGTGCCACCTTTGGCTTTTTGCTACCAAAATAAACCAGCAAATTGACCAAAAACAAAAAAAAGAAAAACTATACAGTATCCGCAGGATGAGGGCCCAGCCACATGTTTGTGTAACCAAAGTGGCATGCCAATTGCTTGATAAATGATTTAAGCGTTGCCATTAACCATTATTTGCAAGATCAACAACTTTTAACCGGTTATCGTTAGAGGGATCTTTCCAGCCATTATCCTGAACTAACATCAATAGCGATAGGAACATAATACAGCTTCGGTTATCGTATTCTCCATCAAAATAAAATCAGAGAATGCTTGTTAAACATTATTTTTGCATTACCCAAAATTCTTTTGGCATATTCTTCCTTATTTTGGGGTTTTTCTTAATGCAAATGCTCAATCATTTCGCGCTATCGGACGGGCGTTCTCTGCTTAATTTGATGTACGACAAACGTGTCAAAAAATGTCAGAAACGAAATAAAAAACGACGATTGAGAAGGAACTGCTGCTACTCCTGGGTGTGGAGATGGAGAAGCCTTCAAAAAAACGAATTTATGACCTCACATAAACATTTCTACTCGAAAATTCGTTATGACAAAGTGCCAGGTTGTCGATGACGTTGACAATCGTCCTGATGTGGCACGATTCGAATCGAAAAGAATAAAAAAAAAAGGAGAAAAACTAACAACAACAAGAAAACAAAAAACGGTAACATAACTTTCGTTCATGTTCAAAAGCGCTCCATAAACTTGGCAAGTTTATGTTGCAAGTTGGAGGAAAGTGCAACAACAAAACTTTTTCAACTCTCTCTCTCGCTCTTTCTCTGCCAAAAACAAAACGGAAAAAAATATGTTGCACTCAAAGTTAGTTTTTTTTTCTTTTTTGTTGCTAATCGACATCTGTCCCAGCCACGCCTTCAACTTTTTTGTTTCCTTTTTATAGGCGTTGCTGGCAAATTACCTAAGCAAAAGTTGTGCTCTTCTATCTCTCTCTCTATCTGTATATGTGTGTGTGATGTGGACAAATGTCACAAAAGGAAAAACTTTACGAGGGATGCGGATGCTCTGCAATAGCAGCAAAAAAAAAAAAAGTAAACTTTATCACTTAAATGTTTGCACAATGCCATTGTTGTTGTTGTACATATATATACAATATATCTACATAAACTTCTGGATGGTCATCTGCTTTAGGGCGCCTTTAATTCAAAAATTGATAGGTGAAACGGGTTCTGACCAAAAATCCATTAATGCCAAAATGAGTAACCACTTGCCAGATACATTTTTTTTTATTGGCATCTAGCAAATGAACTAGACATTTAATTTTGGGTTAAGTCCGCTCAACATTTATCTCTCAGGTTTATTTTCTGTACTTTGTATGGTTGAATTCTGATATCCTTTATGGCGATTTCTTAATAATAACAACAACACAAGCGCTGTCAAGTTCAAAGAGGGACCACCCAGTAGGATTAGTCTTAAAGAGAATTCTTGGTAACCAAGGAAACGATGCTTGTGCTTCCACCTCCTTCCTCCAGCATTATTGTTAATGAATTCTACACGTATGCTGAGACATTGGACGCGCGCGCGTCGAGACATTTGCCCAATCCGAAGCGAACTGGGAGAACCAAGAAGAAGTTGGTCTTGGAGCCTGTTTTGCCAGTCAGGCGGCGTCTGCCACAATTTTTTTCTTTACTTTTTTTTTCCTTTTTGCATAAAATGTCTTGTATCATACACTACAAAGAAGTTAATGTGGGGAGAGACTTTGCAAAGCAATTTGGTCAACGTGACATGAGATATTTAATCTAAATCCAACGTCATTTTCAGTTTTGTTCAATAAAATTGTTATAGATTACCTATGGAATCTATTAGATTATAATGTTTTTACGGGTCAACAAATGTTTGGTATGTATATATATTTTAAAATAAACATTTTTTTGTTTTAGAACTTGAATTTCTTTTAATAAAATTTTGGTGCATACCAAGAAAACTTTAAAAAATACTAAATACCATGAATTCGAAATATTTTTCATAATAATTTTTTTTATTTTGCATTTACCATTGTCCATTTTCGCAAAAAGAAAAAAAACCATTAGCAAAAGGGCAAACAGGTATTTGGTCTGAGTGTTGGCCGAGACACAGTGTCAAGGTGTTGGCTGGCCGCTTGATGCATACATTTACAGCTGTTTTCGCCGCCGATCGGGGTTCAATGCACAATTGATTGGTTTTTAAGTGCAGGCGACTCCGACGACTCAGACGCCGTTGCCTACGATTTTTACCTACATACAATACCGACACATTTATTGTCATACAAAAAAACGAATGAAGAAAATCTCAGAATTTCGTTGCGTAGGTCCCAAATGATGGATCATGATATCCTATTTAACTGTTGACAGTGGGACACAAAAATCCAATTTATGCACCTCACTCAAACACAGACACAGAAAAAGGTAAATGGCCAAGTTTAGAGGTTGTTTTTTTTTTTTGCGCAAAAGTGGTAATAATACTCATTGTCAGTCAAAGCAAAGTAAATATATTGGAAACGACCGAGGAGGGGCACCGGGACGAGGGTTTGTCTTTAATCAAAACTGAAAAAAAAAAAAATAAATAAATATATATAGAAAGAGAGCAAACAGCAAACAAAAGCCGAACGCCGGAGGAAGAGGATGAGGAGGAGCACCCAAAGAAATGTCACAACAACTTTAATTCCATCTTACTCTCCTACGCCCTTTTTCACTTGAATATAGATACATCCTATTCTTGCGGGACATAAAACGTTTTCGAAAAATATGCGTAGACAAAAGGCACATTAAATTGCCGTGAGCTAAACAGAGCAAACATCCTAAGAAAGCAAAAGAGGGAACAACTTGCTCAGACTTTTTACACTTTGTCGTCAAATAAGAAATAAGAAGGATTTGAATACCCTTTGGCCAATTCAAGAAATTAAACAGGTTCAATTTCGAGACCTGCTTCCATTTTCGGATGTCTTATTTCGAAATGTTACAAATAAATTCAACGTAAAAATTTAAAAAATTTAAATTCATTGAGATTTAAACAAAATCAATTGAAAAACCATTAACAAATCAGATCAATATTATTTTTATTAATGTTTGAATGCAAAAGACAGTTCAATTCCTTATTAATTGAGAAACTCGGAGTCCTAGAAACTCGTAAAAATAAAAGAAAACGTTTTTAACTTACTTTCGAAAAGACTAGTAATTAGAGCTCTCACCAATGTCAAAACCACTCAAAAACAAAAGAAATGTCGTGATAAATGAGTTTTTAACTCGTAAAGGGTATAAAAAAGTCGCCGCATTGTCTGCGAACCAATGACTTTTTCTCTTTTTTACTTACAAAAAAGTTTATCAAGGTCATTACAGCAGGTTTGGTTTTTGTTTGACAGGCAGTCTGTCCGCCTGTCTGTCTGTCTAGTTGATTAGCACAAATTTCTTATCAAAATGAAGGCAGGCAAGCGAAATGAAATAAAATAAAATAGAAAAGGTGTGTTCGTCCTGCCAGGTGTGGTACGGTATGTTCAAAGGTATTTTAGGAGGGATTGAAAATCCGAAATGACATGGAAAACTGAATCAAATAGGATTAGACTTTTCCATGGAAGTATAAAGAATAAAAAAAAGAGGTCAACACCTAAACGAAAATTTGGTGCAACAAATCAAAGCCGATTCCTTTCTTTTTATGGACAAAATAATTGGGCATTTGGGCATACATATGGGAATAGTCTCCTGAATAGCAATTAATTAAGCCCAAAGGAGCATAAAGTGAGTTTCTGAGGAAAGAATATTTTAAATATAATCATCAAAAAGTCGCACAGAGAGTCTCATTTTAGTTTCTAAAAAGTTTTGAGTTCTTCTTCTCGATTTTTATTTACCTTAGTTTTCATCAAACTGAAAGAAACTTTTTATACATCATATTTTTGCTCTCACACACATGTTCTATAACTTTTTAATTGAATTTGAGGTTTTTTTGAGAACGAAAGGAAACTGGAAACTTGAGACACTTTCTGTCTTGGGAAAATGTGGCAAATGGAAACAAAAGAATGTTGAAATGAAATAGAAATTTTCACAGGGGTTGATTGAATTGAGAGACAAGAAAACTCTTTCGAAAAGTTACCACATGGATGAAATATTAGAAAGGTATTAAAGCATTGGGGAAGAAAATTGCTTAAAGCCGATTTTCGTTGTTTCATTAATCGGACCATGTCTACGCCCATCTGTTAATGGTGTGGGCGTTGCCGGGGACAATTAATATCAATTCCCATCGGAGCATTAACATGGGCCAAAAACATATTGGCTAACAAGTGTCAAAGTCGCGCCAAATTAGAACAAAAAGGCGATGATGACGCGACACGATGAGGCAGGGGCAGGCCAGGGCAAGGCAACTCAAGGCGAGGCAAGGGCATAACTCTGCGATTGGTGGGATTAGTGGGTCGAAGTGCGATGGGCGCAATATCCTGGCGCGCGCATTTTCACGCCATGGCATGTTGCTAGCTGTTGAGCAGCATGTGGCCAACCCCCTCATTGAACAAGGGGTTCCTTTTGGATCCTGATAATAATAATATTCGATTGAGTTTTATTTGCTTTGGGGGTTGGGTCTCCTATATGTCGTCCTCTTTTGGCGTCCATTGTCCTGACCATTGATAGTTTATTATTGTCTTTTCCTGCAGACAGAATGTGTGTACACATGTTTTTGTGAATTGCCTACGTCATCCTAAGCCACAGTGCCTCACAATAAATAGTTCTTTTCGTAATCTATAAACTGTGACGCAACGCACAGTTGAGAGTGTGCAGGAGGAGGAGGAAGAGGAGTGGGAGAAGTCATTTTACCATACGTTCAAAACGGAAGCGACTTATCAGCGACTTTCGCTAATTATGCAGAGACCAAGATCAATTCCCAGCAATCATGAATGGAAATACACTGAAAACATGCACAAGTCAAATCCCTGCATACCATATCCAGATAACAGAGAGTGAAAGTAACAGTCATTCGACATAATCTATAATTTTGCAGGTTCAATTCAATAGAATGCACAGAGTGGCGCATGAAAATGTTATTGCTTTATCAGACAAGCAATTGATCGATGGAGTTTCAAGTAGAAATTCCTTCACTAAAACGCATTATTTTAAATTTAGAGGATATAGATTGTTAAAAGACTTTCTTTTTACATTCATTCTGTTAATGAAAGTGGAAAAAAACGTTACCAAAAACTTATGAATGAGTCTCTGTTCGCAATGAGCGTCAATTGACGTGGGTGGGGACCCTCTCAGTATGCAAAGTTTACTTACACACAAATATAAATATATACAGCAACGAGGAGGTTAAAGCAAAACACATCAAAAGATAACAATAACAAAAGATAAATTGATAAGAGACTGAGATTCGGATTCGGATCCGGATGCTGTTTTTACTTTTCATTCACGCTGTAAATGCAAAGAAACTGCGTCAGATTCAGCGTCAGCGTTGTGGCAGGCAGCAGCAGCACCATCAAGTCAACACATCAAAGCCAATCGAATTAAGTTAATGCAATTTTTCCCCCCATCATCGGCCACAAGAACAACAACGTCAACGCGCAAGCAGCAACAGAATGTGTTCAAATTACAGAAAAACACTTTAAAGCACTTACAACAGGCAATGCTAATGAGGTGAGATAATTAAAAACAAATGGGGAAAGTTAAGGAGATGATGGACAAAAGGCGATCGGCTATCCAAAGGTATTGGAAACAAGTCTTTAATGACACCTTTAAAAGAAAAGAAAGAAATGTTCCAAAAAAGGCTGCCTAGATCTTCGTTTTCATCATGATCTAACTTTCAATAGGTGTTATATCAACGATAACAATGAAGAGACTAATTAAACACATTTAGTTTTTGGTGAAATGTCATTCAAATGTTGATTTATTATCAACTTTAATTTAAATTCTTTCTTGAGCTCGAACTGCTGATTCAAATTATCAATTATCTGTAGCCTGTTCATCTCATAACGCGTAACGCTAAACACCCACATTGAAAACAGTGAAAAGTTCTTTCGAAACATTCCAAATCATTTCTAGCAATTATTCGGACTTAATTGAAATGTTTTTCATACATATGTACATCTATTTAGTATTATATCATTAACTACTAAAAGTATAAGATAGATTAGAGCTCACCTTTCTTGTCACTTTTGTTGATGATAATTTTCCGTTTATTAATAACTTGGCGCCGGCTTAAGTTGCTCGCTAAATTATTTATTTACTGCCAAAAACAGGAAAGTTTTTTTTGAAGAATTCTTTTTGGATTTTTTTTTTTTTGCAGCAGCAGCAATCAGAAGAATTCCACGGCTGATAAGAGAGAGAGAAGTCGGTTGCTTGTTGATAAGCCTTTGCTCTCTCTCTTCCTCTCTGTCTCTGGTTTAGCTCTTCTCAGAATGTGACAGCATAAACAAATTGACCCAAAGAAGAGGGACAACGACGCAATGTTATGTATGTATAGAAGACGAAGAAGCTGTCGCTGAGACGCTGGTGGTGGAAGAGGCAGGGCAGGGGCAGACTGAAGAAGGGTTCTCGTTCTCCAACAACGACAACGCCTAGTAGGCAATTTTCCGGCTTTTCTTAGCTACAACGACGACGTTGGCGGCACGCTTTCTGGTTTTGCTTTTCGCTTTTTACTTTGTAATTTTTTTTTGTTTGCTTATTATTTGTCGATTTTGGTTTTTCTTTTTTTCTATTTTTTTCTTATTTTTTTGTTGTTGATGCGGCTCTCTTACACACACACACTTAGGCACTCAGCCACATGCACGCACACACTGACACACACAGCCTTACGCCCGAAAACACACACGCGGCGAGCGTTGACGTTGCGAGAGGAATTTTCAAAATAAGTGCAACATTAACGCATTTACGAAAACGGCATTTGCTGTTGCTCTGCTTAAAACGGGCTGAATTCAATCAATTTTCTACGTCTTTTGCGAAGACACGCGTGTTGCAAATGGCAACGATAGAGCAACAATATAACGAGTCGAGGCTACAAATTTCAACAAATTTTTTTACTCCGCTGAAACGTTTTCCCGACTTGTTCTCTCGACGCTCAACTTGAAACAACAACAAAAAAACGACCATCACTGGTTAGAGGTGGTTGCGACATCGATAGATATATCGATTTTTGTTCCTATCGATATATGGTTTTCCCTGTATTTTAAAAGCGATAAGTGCAATGTTGAATTAATAAAATTAAAATGAAATATTTCGGCATTTCAAATATAAATTCTATGTGTGTGATAAAATCATAACATAATAAATTTGGAATATATAAATTGAATAAAATTGTTTATAATTACTAAAATCAAATATGTGGAAATATCGCGCTCCCAGTATTGGAGACCCTATTTAGCTTTTTTTAAATACTGGTTACTCTTAAATAGCTGAAATGCCGTCTCTGGTATCCGCAAACAGCTGTTGGCGGCACACATGTTACGATACCCTACTTTTATTTCGACACGCATATGGTTTTAAAGCCAGGCTAATATTCGTAATAATAACGTGCTGTTTGGTAATCAAAGAATTGTGCACTACAGGAGATAAACAAGTCGTTAAGGCCGCATCCAACCGGCAGTTTTTAGGTAACTCTCCCGCCGCTTGACATGATTTTCACAAGGAAAACACTGAAATTGTTGAATTATCGGTTGAAATGCAACTTCGTATCCAGATGCATACAAAGCAGCGCCACTTCCAATTGCACAGGAGGAGAAGTGCCGTCTGTAGAAGTAAAATTTAGCAATGGGTAAGTAATGTTGCCTCTCCCCCCCAGAGCCACTGCCTCATCCCTTTCTATTATTTCTTATTAGACGGAACATGACCATTAGCTCGGGCAAATTGGCTAGATTTGCGAATGGAACAGCTGTCTGCCAGATGGGTGACACAGCCGTTATGGTCACTGCTGTGGCCAAGGCCAAGCCCACTCCCGGCCAGAATTTTATGCCGCTGGTAGTGGACTATCGCCTAAAGAATGCCGCCTCGGGACGCATACCAATGAATTTCATGCGACGCGAAATGGGTCCTTCTGAGAAGGAGATTCTCTCTGCTCGTTTGATTGATCGTTCGCTGCGCCCATTGTTCGCCAAGGAATATCGCACAGAGACGCAGCTGGTGTGCAATATGTTATCCATGGATGCGGTACATTCGCCCGATGTCCTGGCCATCAATTCTGCCTCCATGGCGCTGTCGTTAAGTGACATACCCTGGAATGGTCCCATTGGTGCTGTGCGGTAAGTGTTACAGATTCCAGGAATCATATTTTTATCCTATTGCTTCTTCTCCAGAGTCGGTCTCAGCGATGGTGAGGTGCTGATCAATCCCACACGGCGTGAACTGCAATCCTCGCAATTGGATTTGGTTGTATCTGCCACCAAACAAAATCTGGTGGTTATGCTGGAGGGCAAGGGCCAAGTGGTACTTATGCAGGATCTTCTGAAGGCCATCAAGCAGGGCACACGTGAGGCTCAATTCATCATTCAAGAAATCGAGCGCTTGCAGAAGTCTTATGGACGTCAAAAACGGAATATCGAAGCTTTAAACGAGGTGGATGAGGAACTGGCACAGGCTGTGCGAAGCATGAGCGAGATGAGACTGCGTGACATCTTTCAGGATGCCCAGCATGACAAGATATCGCGCGACAATGCTGTGAATGAGGTTCGTTCGAATGTCATAGACAAGGTGTGGTCATCGTACCCGGACATGGAACCATCTGTGATTGGAGAGGAGTTTAACAAGCTTTCCAGGGCCATATTTCGAGATCTGCTCTTTGAGCGGACGCAACGCTGCGATGGCCGAGAATTTGATGCGTTGAGAAATATAAGCTGCCAGGTGGACATGTACAAGCCTCTGCATGGCTCCGCCCTGTTCCAGCGTGGCCAGACGCAGGTTTTCTGCACAGTGAGTCTGGACTCGCCGGAGAGTGCCATGAAACTGGATTCGCTGGCCGCTCTCGAAGCAGGTGGCCTGAAGTCTAAGAATTTCATGCTCCACTACGAGTTCCCGCCATATGCCACTGGTGAAGTAGGTCGGATTGGACCACTGGGACGTCGAGAACTTGGTCACGGAGCCTTAGCTGAGAGAGCCCTGATGCCCACCCTACCTAATGATTACCCCTTCACAGTACGCCTTACCTCTGAGGTCCTGGAATCCAACGGCTCCAGCAGTATGGCCAGCGTTTGTGGTGGATCCCTGGCTCTGATGGATGCCGGTGTTCCAGTCTCTGCTCCAGCTGCCGGTGTCGCCATTGGACTGGTAACCCGATACGAGAACAATGATACCAAACACCTGCAGGACTACCGCATTCTCACCGATATCTTGGGTATTGAGGATTATCTGGGTGACATGGACATGAAGGTGGCCGGCACTCGTAAGGGATTCACTGCCATTCAAGCGGATCTAAAGATTCCGGGAATTCCACTCAAGGTGATAATGGAATCTCTCCAAAAAGCCACCGATGCCAAATCCAAAATTCTCGATATAATGTCTGAGGCTATTCGAGAGCCACGGTAAGTTAAAGGTTTCTTTTCTTCCGTAGCCTTTATCTGAGCATCTTCTCTCTCTTTTAATTCCTTAGGAAGTATCGCAAAGAGTGTTGGCCGGTGAGTGAAATTCTCACTGTGGAGCCACAGCAGCGATCCCAACTTATTGGACCAAGTGGACTGCACTTGAAGCGCATCTATCTTGAGACTGGCACCACTTTAACTGCCGCCGATGATGGCCAATTCACCGTCTTTGCCCCCTCTCAGGCAGCACTGGATGAAGCCAAGGAGTTGATTGAAGGTTATCTGGTGAAGGAACGAGTGCCGGATTTGGAATTCGGTGGCATTTACTCAGCCAAAATAACAGAGTTGCGTGACACGGGCGTTATGGTCATTCTATATCCCAGTATGCCGCCAGCTCTGCTTCACAACTCCCAATTGGATCAACGCAAAATTGCACATCCCTCGGCTCTAAACCTAGAAGTCGGGCAGGAAATACAAGTCAAGTATTTTGGCCGTGATCCTGTCTCTGGTTTCATGCGTCTCTCACGCAAAGTGCTTCAAGGTCCTGCCCTGGGCATAGCACGCAGTCTGAATAAAGCGTCCGAAGAAAATGGATCTTGAGCGGAACTGTATTGCAGGGCAGTTAAGATGAATGTTAAAGCTTACATTAGAAATAAATACAATAAGAAAACAATTTGTAAATAGTTTGCCTATAAAAAAAGGGGAAAATGTTATTCGAGGGTGGGGAATGGCAGACTGATTGGATTGATCTGAAGGAAAATCTTTAATAATTATGGAATCAATTGCGTAGATGGATTTTTGTTTGTAGGGACTGAAGTGATCCCACATATTTTAATAGTTTTTGGGCTAAGCTGATAGGTATGAATGTATATAATATAAAATATTGTAGTATAAATAAATGATTCGTTTTTGTAAATTTGGTAAAGACTTTTTTCAAAGCATCAGGGTTTTATGTTTTCAACAGAAATCTCAGATTCACGCGTTATGCAAAAGATAGAAAATATATATGTCTGTATAGTACTAGCCCTAATTGTAAATGTTTTTGTTTTTGTTTAGAAAATCAGCTACCACTTGACGACTTGCAAAAATTGAATACATATATGGATAACTAGAAACTATAGTTTTTTTTTTGTGCTAGGGCGCAGAGACAGATTCGTTTTGTAAGTAAAATCATATTCGACAATTGATCCAATAATCGCCTCTAGTAATTTCGAATTTTGATAAAAATTAAATTTCAATTTGGCTAAGCTAAGCTTGGCTTTTCTCTCACCCATCATTCTCTTTCTCTAATTCTCTCTCTCTCTCTCTTTGTCTGTTTCCTACGCTTGGCGTAGTCGCAATGGAATCTCTTCTGGGCGATCCTTTTCCTCCTAGATTATTACACGATAGTAGGAATCAGAAATGCTGTACAAGGCCACAATTGGTGTTTTGGGATCGCTCAGATAGTCCACAACTTCTTCATGTATCTCGGATATATAGCGTCTGTATTTAGAGAATCTGCATGGGAAGATTAAATTAGCATAATTCCTTTTGTTGCTTGGCTACTTACCTCTCAATCACAAAATTCATTTCCGGCTCAGTCTCTTTTTTACGAATCTCGCGGGGATTTATGGCACCTACAATGGCATTGACAACCGATGGTGGCAACTCCACGACGAGCACCACAAATGACTCCTTTTTGAGGAATTGGGCTAGAGTGGAGCTCATTTGCTGGGCCACCTGATTCTCCAAGCGTCGTTTGTAGTTGGCAGTTGGCTTGTCATGGGTAAGGAACATCACCTGAACATTGGGGAACTGGCTATAGCTATTCTTAATGGGAGCGGAAGTACTTAGGCCACTATCTCCTTTACCACCGCCACCGCTGGTAGCGCCTCCATTGATCAGCGTGGACAACTGACTGTTGTAGTCGGTTGAACCAGCGCTGATCGTCTCATTTCTTAGGATCCTCGGTATAAACTCAACCAGCTCAGCCCTCGTTACATGGCGCTCCTGGAAACGTTCGCGATCAAAAGAACGCAGCCGCAGAGAACCATTCTCTGCCACCAGGATGACATGCAAGGCTCCCAGACGTGCCAAATCCTGGGCTTCATCTCCACCTTCGCCACTATCGGTCTCTACAATGCCACATCTTATGCCAACAGACCATAGAAGACGCATTATGAAGGTCACATCCTTGAGGGGTGGCCGTGTACCGCACACACAGATGCCCACATCGATGGCCCGACAATCCTTGGCATACTCCACGCCCACAGCAGCCACCAGTTTGTCCAACGAGAACGATAATCCTGCCCCACTTAGTACTCCTCGTGTGGGCAGAGCGGAATTGAAACCCTGCGCCCTCTTCTGGAACTCATGCAGCATAGCATCATAGCGTTCGCCCTCAGCCAAGACAGAAGGATGACCCGAACGATTTGGTTTGAGATCTGCAGTCATTTGCCAAACGATGCCGCCATTGCTGGCCCGATCGAAGCGAATGGGAAGGCCAGCCCAAATGTTTATGGGGCACGTCACACCCAAACTATAGGCTAGTCCCACCACAGTCTCTAGTTCCCTTAAAGCTCCACGAGCCAGAGAGGCTGCCTCGCCCTTGCCTCGCATTAGGGACTTCAATGCCGAGTCATCGACACTGCTCCGGGAGCCAGTCAACAGAAAATTGGCCAACAACATGTCCATCAAGGTCTGAGCCGAGGTACGCGATTTCTCCATGATCCCCGAGATGCAAGAGTGGAACTGGAAGCGAGAGGTGCGAGTCTCAATGAAGTCCAGGGTGGCATCGAATAACGTGGTGTATTGCGACTTGGGCACATTGCAGAAGATGAGGATGGCCCTCAGCAGATTGGTATGATTCATGCGAATGGCAATGTTTCGTTCCCGCAGGCGGGGCAGCTCATTGGTGATCTCAAACGCCAGGGAGAGGAGTTCTGCATCCACCAGATGACTGCCAGTGGTTGGAGTGATGATATCAAAGTAACACTCGTAATTCTGCTTTGGATGAAAGTTAAATACTCGCTCCTCACGGTACACACGATCCACGCAATAGCGTCTGATAAGATTCACTCCATGGTGAATGACATGGCGGGCAAACTCGGTTCGCAGATCGCATGGGAGCACCACCACGCAACCCGAATGGGTCATCAGGTGAACGGCATTGGAATTCTCATTGGCCGCACTATTGCGCGCCGAAAGAGGCGAGAGTAGTGGTGTGTCCACCTCGATGGCTCCGTGCTTGCGAAAGAGATTCACAACTTTCGCTTTGACAAACTCAATTACTGGATTCAGAGAGACTATATCATCGATAACAATGGCCGAGTTCCAGGCCTTCATGGCCCGACTACTGCCCAAATGATAGGTATGCTCCAGCACCTCATCGCTGTTCTGCTGTAGGCAACGGGCCACTAGATTCTTATAGGCTTTACTCTGCGGATTGGCCAGTGCATGTCGTATCATTTCCTGTAGTTCATTAGCCTCAAGCTGGGCGGGAGGCATCAAATCAGATGCCAATAACTCCTCTGCAGTCGGCCGTTGGGCAGGATCATGGTTGAGCAACCAACGTAGCATCTGCAAAGCAAACGTTGAAGAATCAATTATATACAAAAAGTTATAAATCGAGATCTCTCACCCACCTTCACCGTCTTCTCACATTTGGAATCCTGCAACATGCCTGCTGGGATGGTTATGGCAACGCTTCTTAATGCCATTATCGTCTGGGTTCTCTCCATGCTGGTGTCAAATGATGGCTGGCACATCTCAAACAGAATGATGCCCAGCGTATACATGTCCACTTTCTGATTGTAAACCGACTTGGAGGCATTCCCAGTCAGTTCAGGAGCCACATAGAGAGTGGTGCCAACTTTTCCTGTGCCAGTGCCATCCTCGGTGCTGGTTATTTGCTGGACAGGTGTCTGATGGTTAGATTGCTCGTTCGGTTGCAGGGCGAGGAAACTGGTGGTGGCCAAACCAAAGTCACCAATTTTGATTTGGTCATGCGAATCTAAAAATATATTGACTGGCTTTAGGTCCCTATGAATTATTCCCTGCTGATGGATGTGCGATAGACCCTCGGCTATTTCCCGAAACAGTCGCCATAATCTCTCAGTGTTCTCATATAGATTATCATCGATTGCAGTGCTAGAGCAAAAAAAGAAGGAGCATTTAGTTGGAGGAATGGGTGATCTTTGCCAGAAATTACCGTAATGTACACTTCTCACAGAACTCCATTTGTATGTACATGACCTGCATCAAGGGACGCGGTGAATTGGCTTTACCCCTTGTGGAATCTTCTTCGTCATCGTCGTCATAGACGGCCACCTGGCCATTGGAGTCCACAAATTCAATACCATCCGAATCGGAGTCGTCCAGAGTGGGCCCAATATAGCCATTCCATCTGCTGGAGCAACTGTCGTCGTCGTCATCATCATCGTCATCTTGGTTCAATCCCAGTTGGGGCGATGGACCTGGCTTGGCTTGACTCAAATCTTGCTGGCTCTGTGACCATTCGCCACCCAAAAGCTTGTCCATAGCTGCGGCATCCGCCTCGTTCACATTCTCGATCCAACTATTAAAGTATCGCACCACATTCTCATGATTGAGCCGGGACAGCAACTCCACTTCCCTGGTCATTTTCTTAAACAACTGACGGCTGCGCGCCGGCAATGGGATGCGCTTGATGGCATACTCCCGATTGTCCAAAATATTGCGTACTTTGAGAACATCGCCAAAGGCCCCCTTGCCCAGATACATAAGCACTTCGAATTCGGTGCGAAGGCGGGACTGGCTTAGGGCCAGGGTGGGTATTTGATAGGGCAAGGCAGTGGCGGCGGGCCCAGGACGTTGGATGGGAATGGTATTGGTGCGGGTGAATCGTTGCTGTTGTGTATTGGGTGCCAATTGGGCATTGTCAACGTAGAGGCGCAGGAACGGATGCTGCAGGAGTTCCGATGCCGATAACGTACGATCTGAATTGCACCTGGGGGGGGAAAGAGCAAGAGGGCGGATAGTTCATAGTACTTTCATTTCAGGTCTTTTACTAACTTGTCTACAAAATCGCGCATCTCATAGCTATTGGTGGGCATCAGACCGTCCACCAGTGAGCCCAAGGCCGGCAAGTCCCCGCGACTGCTGCTTTGTCCAGTGCCACCAATAAGCTCCAGTAAATGTGGAACCAAAGAGAAATCCGTACAGCGTACATTGCCAACATTGTCCATGAAAACGGTGCTATCCAGCAGATGGTTATGCGAGACACCTTTATTGTGTAGGAAGATCAGAGCCTCTAGAACTCCTCGGGCTACCATCCGGGACCCATCGAGGCACCAACCCAGAGAGGAGGAAATGCTGAACACGCTTGTGCCCAGCAGAAAATCCTGCACTAAATAGATGAGAAGCCCTTCTTTCCGCTTTATGCACAGCACACACTCGTATGGGATGAGATTCTTGTGCTGCAGCTGTGCCAACATGGTCACTTGCTTCTCAATGGAGGCAATTAGATCCTCCACACGGTGATTTCCCAAACATTTGGCGGTCTCGCTACTCCAATGGCATTTACCCAATCCATTTCCGCAAGCCTGTTCGAGCTGTGAATATTTAATATTCCATTCGGTCACATAGAGCAGCTGGCCACTGTGTATATCGATGGCCGTGTAGGCAATGCAGCCGCGCTGCGAGTGACCCAGGCAACAGCCTCGCTGAATTTGCCGTCCCACTTTGTGGAAATACAGAGTCTCTGTGTTCCGATGATCCGAACACTTGCTTGGATAGCAATGCCCTCGATAGTATGGTGAGGAATTTTCCGAGCTCTCAGACGAACTGGCATGCCGTGGGTTCGATTCGCTCATGCTACGCCTGGGCTCACCGCGCCTCTTGTTAGCCTCCGTTTTAAACATCTCTTTGCGGCGCTCAACCTCATCGATGAGATACTGTCGCTCGCGGGTTTCCTTTTGCATCTGCTGATCGAGCTGTTCTTGTTCCCGTTTCTGTTTCTCCTGTAGCATCTCGTCATAGAAGGAGCCCTTCGGGGGCTTATTGTGCTTTAGCAGAAATCCCTGCACTGTCTGTGCTAGCTCGTATATCATTACCTCGCCACGCAGCTCCTCGGATTGGGCGTGAAGTTGGGCCAACAAATCATCCAACAGTTGGTCAGACATTCCCTTGGACTCCTCCAAAGCTATTTTAGGTGCTCTACAAAACAAGAAACCATTAAATTATGTAAAGCGTTGAAATAGTTTTTTTTTTTTTTAATTCCTACAGCTTGGGATACTTCGAGGGACAGGTTAGATGAAGTTTAGTGCGCACATAAGCCTGTGTCTGTCCATTGGACGAGTCTCTCAGTGGCGTCAATAGGATTCTTATGTCCGTCGGTTTCCATTGCGCATTTTTTATCTGTGGCCGCAGATCCTCCACTTCAGCACCAAAGATGGCCTAAAAATGCCGAAAGAATTCAGTATAATTTCATCATTGTGTGATTGGAAATTGCTTGATCTTACCTTTATAACCTCCAACTCCTGGGTCTGTCTTTCCCGAAAAGACTCTTTCGTCGCCATTGGCGAATTTGTTCATGAAATCTCAATGGACAGATGGAACCGAATTGGCTTATCGGTCTTTTTCTTCTTCGGTTTTTGTTTGGTTCTCAATGTTATAAATTTTGCGGCCGGGAAGCGACCTTTGTTTTCTTTCTTATTTCTGCGGTGGCAGCTGTTGCCTCAGCTGCGCTCCGCATAACTTTAACGAGGCGGTAATTTTGAAATATATTATTAATTTTTAAATCGGCACTTGTTGAGCTTTAAATTTTCCAAGTTATTTTAGTTGTTGATATTACAGTGTGACCAATCAGTGTGAACTAGCAAAATAGCATATAGAGATGAGCAACACTGGCAGTTAGCTTTCGCAGCTGTAAACAGTGACTGGGAGTTGCCGGATAAAAATAAAAAGCCAAATTTGCAGCTGGAAAAGTTTTTACCGCCAACCAAATGATTTTGAATCCATAAGAAATTTCACACCGCATAAACTATTTGTAAATGTGTATAAATTTTATAGACTATATATTTAAATATATAAAAGCATTAAAATCATGATCCATTTTCAAAAATGTTTTAAGAATTGAACACGCCTGATAATGGTAATCAAAAAATATATGGTTTAAAGGATCGGAAATACTATCCTCTGCAAGTTGAATATATTTTGATGGCATTAATATATCCTTTAAGCACTTGTAAAATAAAAAATCGATCTAATATTTAAGCAACAGACTTCAGAAATTGTCGTTATCTAAATTTAAAGTAAATTATATTTTAATTTTCGAGTCCCAAACGACTTGACTGTTGATTTTTAAAGTTTTAGACCATGAATTTGACGAGCAAAAGAGTCCACCGAGTTATGGCGGTCCTTACGGATGCCACACGCAACGGCATGACCACCAGTAGTAGTAAGGATAATTGTCAGGAGACCGAAATGAAGATCCTGGACAACAAATCATTGCTACTGCGCATGCAAAACAGAAATGGGGCGGAATTTGGAGCACAAGGAGAAGGTAGAAAAACCCCAGCAAAGATTGGTGTCTTACCTCGGTATTATCGCCACATGGAGTTCGATTCAATTGGCTATGAACACGAACCGCATGTGCGGGGAGAGTTGTCCAAGCTGATAGAGCAAACGTTTCGACAGCAACGTCATGGATGTCTGCTCCGTTTGACCCCATTGAGGACGCACAATCTTAATTTATTGACCCGTCTACTGGTCGGCGAAGTGGACAAGATGATGCTAATTCTGCATTCTCGCCTCAGAGCCATCAATGTGAATTACTATGATGTGAGAAAGTTCGACATAGTCAACATGTTGAACGAACCACCCAATGGTCGCCGTTGTCCAACGAAACGGAGTGGTCGTTGCTTCCAGAGCACTCGAGAGCTGTCCCAGTGGCTTCTCGGCGAGTACAGTGTGCTGAGGAGCCGCGGCACTGGCGATGACTTCATAGATCTGCAGTACATCTTCTGCGATGGCCAACAGAAGTTGCACAAACTGCATCTGACTCTCTTTCAGATATTCGGATGTGACGATCGCATGGATGTGTCTGGGTTTTTTAATGGTCTACCTCTGGGCAGGAATAGACATGCCAGTGTCCTGACTGATTGCATTAAGGAGTCCTTTAATTTCAAGCAGCCCATGCCAACAGTGATCCTATTTGAATTGCCATTGACCATGGGCAAGAAATCACCAAAAAGGATGCGCAAGATCGTGAGATTAGCTGACACAGCGTATACGTCCATAGCAACCAGTTACAGTAACTGTGACAAAGATGCGGCCAACAAGGATTCACCTGTGACAGTTCCAAGTAATTCCAGCTTTAGTCTTAGCTCTTCGAGTTCCAGAAGTTATGCTAATCTTTCCAAAGAGGACTACAACCGTCTGGCCAACTGGTATGGACGCATCGACTCCAAGTTCAGGGAACTTCAGCTGAGCATGGAACAGCACTATGGGCTAATCTATAGCCAGAAGAGTTTACAAATCTGCAGCAATCTGAAATGCATGTCCGACGACGTCTCCCAAGTGGATGATGAGGAGTGCGGGGGCGATTCGAATATAACAAATCCTACAGACTGCCTGCCCATGCCTGCATCCCAGTATCCAGATCTTTTAAAGCAATTCCGTGAAATACAAAACGAAGCAGCCAAATCCTGTTTTGCCTCCACTCTCATGGTCTACATGAGAACGAAAAACTACGAATTAACCGAGGCAATGAAGGCACTCAAACAAAAGGAAGTCGACAATCTGAGACGCTCCCTCATTAAGTACATTAAAAATGAAGGAGAAGTCCCATCAGGGAGCTTCACATGTTTGCCTAGTTGACGCAGGAAGAATCATATCCTGAAGCGCAACTAGGCAAAAATGTGAATACTAGTTAAAAAGAGTGTCTTGTTCTTTGCCCTCCTTATTAAAAAGAAATACAAATGTTCGTTTCCTTTTTGTTTTTGTAGGGCATTACATTCATACATATAATACGAGTATAATAATATACATATATATTTTTATATAAATACAATATTATTGTCAACAATGTGTTCCATAATAGTTTAGCGGCTTCATATAATGTGTAACAGTTACCTATACATATAATATATGTATGTATATATATATTTATTTATTTGTTTATTGTGGAAGTCAGATCACAGGAAATGAAAGCGAAATGATTCTAGATTATATATCGGATCCAATTGATCTCTATTCCATTTCGCTTTCATTTCTTGTGAGGCAGCTCGCACACAAGTTTTAAGTATAATTATATGAATTATTTTTAACTTTAAGATAAAATTGTCAAACACTGAAAGCAACAATTAATCAATGCTCAAATAAATGCTACAACAATTCGATTTAAAGATATATTTCTTGTAACTAGACAACAATTTGTATTTCGTTATATCGTTTTCACAAGGCTTTTGTTCCCAAATTCCGATTCGTAATTTTCAATGTTTTAAACACAATTTTCGAGTTAAATTTAAACTTGTAAAGAATCGGAATTAAGAACAAAATCCTTTTCATATGTTTTGTAATGTTGGCAATGAGTTTCTTTTGTATTTTGGATATGTGCATTAGGCGATGGTCTGTGTTTTTAGGGGGGCCAAAAAGGATGATTTCAGTTTATATTTTATATAAAAGAAAATGTCATAAAAAACGTAAAAACCTAAGAGATATAATTAAATGTAAAAATTAATATAAATAAATTTAAAATGTCTGAGTATGTGAACCTTCGTCCCAACAGAAGTGGCATTTTTTTTTTGTTTTTCTTTTGTTTAACTCTATTGTAAAATTGGAATAACTTGTTAGGTATTATGTAGTATAATTCTAGTGAAATCAAACCTGTTCAACTTTTCGGCTTTGGACAACTTGATTCCTTGTAATTTTTCCCTTTTTTTTTCATTCGTTTTTTCCAGTCTTGAGTCCAAAACTTAGTATTTGCGTTTTTTTTCTTTGTTTAAATCTTAACTTAAGACATATACATATAAAAATATATGTATTTTTATATATGCAGTACTAATTTTCGTATTACTGGTTGGTTGAGAGCGCGTTTCAGATCTCTGCTACACAAGAAGCGTTTGTTTTTGTTTAGTTAGTTAAATGCTTTCATTTGCTGTTGGCTATACTTCCACCGATCGGTCCATTCATATTGATTTTACACCTGAGCTGGTTTCGCCTGCTTGCCGAGTACCATGAGCAATTGTTGTAGGAAGTGTGTGAGGCTTACTGCAAATGACGAGAGAAATAATGTTAAAGAATTTGTTTATCAAATTGATAATTATAAATATTATTATTATTATTATTATTATTAGAGAGTGCAGAGTAAATGAATTAAAATTGTGGGTCGTTAGTTAGTATCTATGTAGATTGATCTATCTATAATCTAGAGATAAAGCAGGCAGTTTGGTTAGTTAAAAAAAATAAAGAAATTGAACTCAAATAAAACTAATATAAAAAGGAGCAAACTTAAAAACCTTAGACGCCGCTTTGGGACGCACAACCATCATCAGTTTCTGTAGAGCTTGTGTGAGTCCGCCTAGAAGAGTTTCGGCAATAAATAAATAATTATGGAAAAGCAGCAGCAGCAGCAGTGAAGTGGGAAACTATGGGAAACCCTGGAGACTCCCTTCTTCTCTGGCAACTTACCCATGCATTTCTGGAACCAAATGGGTTTATTTTTCCATGCAATAAATACCAAATAGACGGGTATGCTCGATAGTATCATCAAGATGCCATAGCCTGTTTCCACAGGACTGGCATACATGGGGACGACAGTCACAAATATTGTGGCAATTAGATAGACAATTGGGAATACCAAGGGCACACGAATGGGACGTGGAAGATTGGGTTGAGCCCAACGTAGCCAGGGAAGACAGAGTACAGCAACGCCAATGCTCAACTGGAAGAAAATATGGCATTAGCTACTTTCTAGCTCCTTTCTGATCTCATGACTTACCCAGGTGGCAAAGCCCACATAATTGATTAGGGCAAAGATATCGGAGACTGTCAGGTACAACATCGAGAGCAGAGCCATGGCCAGAACTGCTGGTGTAGGTGTGAAACGTTGAATCTGTATCATGGTTAAAATCTCTGGCATTTGTCCTTCATTGGCACCCGCATAGAAGAGACGTGACGAGGTCAGCAAAATGCCATTCACAGCTCCGAAAGTTGACAAGGCCACAAAAACTAAAAAAAGCAATAAGAAATCAATTAGAAATTCTTCCAACTGGAGGTCCAGTAGAGGTGTACCTGGTATGGTCCAGGCAAGCATGCCAAATGCTCGCTCAGCGTAGGTAACAGCCACAGCTGATGAGCCCAGCACCTCATCCGGCGACAGAATGGTGTAGAAGGAGACATTGGCCATGACATAAACTACTGTCACCAGAGTACAACTGATGGCAATGGCACGTGGCAGATTCTTGACAGGATCCTTCAGCTCTTCAATGATAAAGTTCAAGTAATTCCTAGAAAATGAGACCAACCCCGAAGCCAATTAGTTGGGGGTCAAAGTAAACTAAATAAATTAATCCGCTTACCAGCCATTGTAGGCAAACAGGCCCGAATAGAAGGACAGGGCCAAGGAGGTGACTTTCGCATCTGTGTTCTCGAATGTAAAGTACTGCACATTCCCCAGATACAACTGATACATGCCCGTGGCAATGATAATAAACAGAGCCAGCAGCTGCAACAAGAAACGAAATTTAATTTTCAATATTATTTTCCATAGGATTTCTGGGCTTCACTTACTTTGGCATATGTGAAGATATCCTGCACAGCGGTGGCCCATTTCACATCCCAACAGTTGATTAGAGTTAGCACCACTGTAAATAGTCACACACAGTTGGAGTTAAGCCGGGAGCAATACATTTATAATCATAAAGAAGCCTTGCTTGGCTTGGCTTGGCTTCTCTTGGGTGATGGGTGATGTAATAACGCCAAGATTTACACAATGTGACAATGTTTGATGGTTTTATTCTGTTTTGCGATTGTCTCCCCTCATCTGATTGCATTTAGTTACGCTTAATTTAATCAATATTTAATAAGTAAACTGCTGTCAATGCGAGTAGTTTGATTTAACACAAACGCAGATGGAGCTCAACCTTTAAAGTTTGATAATCATTTTCTTTAATTGGTAAAAAATTACTCAAAAAGTTGGATTTTTAATGTATTATATAGCCATCTAGTTATCTCTCCATCTTTCTATCTACATTTCTACTTATCTATCTATCAATCTTTCTCTTTGTTTATCTATTATCTATCTATATATTTATCTATCTATCCATCTATCCATCCATTTATCTATCTATCCATCTACCTATCCATCTATCTATCCATCTATCTATCCATCCATTTATCTATCTATCCATCTATCTATCAATCAATATATTTTTCTATCAACCTATCTCTCTATTCATCTATCAATCTATCTTTCTATCCATCTATCTTTATATCCATTTCTCTATTCTATCTATCTATCCATTCCTTTATCTTTCTCTTCTTTTATTTATGATTATTTATAATCAAAAGTAGAATTTTTAATGCATTATGTGGCCATTCATCTATCAATCTATCTATCTATCTAGCAATCTATTCCTCTACCAATCTATCTTTCTATCCATCTATCTTTACCTATTTTTACTCATTTCTATCCATTCCTCTATCTATCTATTTATCCATCTATAAGTTCACTTATCCACCCATCTATCAATCCATATGTATATCATCTATCCATCTATCTATCTATCCATCTATTCATCTATCAATCAATCTTTTTATCCATCTATCTATCACTTCATTTATCTATCTAACTATTAATCAATCTATTTTTATATCCATCTACCAATCTATCTTTATATCCATTTCTCTGTTCTATCTATATTTTCTTTAATTTATGATTATTTATAATCAAAAGTAGGGTTTTTAATGCATCCACCTATCTATCTATTCATCTACCAATCTATCTTTCTATCCATCTATTAATCGATCTTTATCTATTCTATCTATCCATTACTCTATCGTTCTATCTATTTATACATCTATTATTCCACTTATTCACCCATTTATCAATCCATATGTACATATATCTATCAATCTATCTTTTTATACATCTATCTATTCTTTTATTTATGTAACTAACTATCAATCAATCTATTTTTCTATCCATCTATCTATACAACCATCTCTCTCTTCTATCTATCTATTCATTCCTTTATCTATCTATCTATTTATCCATATATTATTCCATCTATCCACCCATCTACCAATCCATCTAACTATTCACCTATCTATCTATTCGCCTATATCTAAATCTTTCATTGGTTAATACATTACATTCAATTTTCTATATTTGTCATACATTTAAATTTTGTAATAGATTTTTGAAGCTCATAAAATGGACATAAAATAAAGGATCTATCCTATTTGTAGTTTTAAAAATTGAGCACAAAATATTCAAAAATTGTAATTAATTATTAGAGAAATTAAATTATTGATATTTACTCCCCCATTGTAGGCATTTGCATGCCCATTTATCGCTGATAAGGCTGCCATATGGAAAATACTCATTTGTTTATTTGCTTTGCACTTATGGGATGTGTGTGTGTGTTTAAAGTGTTTCTAATCTATAGGTCAAGTACAGACGAGTTGCGATTAGGGAAATGAGCGTAATTGGCATTCTACTCACATATACAGCAAACGGCAAGCAGACGAGCAGCATCCTCTGGCGGTGTACACTCGGGAAAGAAGGGTTTCAGCACATACGTACTGAATGTCAGAGCAACAATGGCCTGCGAACAGGGACGCACAATCATACACTCAATCCAGAGACGTATGAATGCCATGAAGGGTCCAAAGGTTTCCATAATGTAGGCATAATCCGCACCCGATTTCGTAATCATGGTTCCCAGTTCAGCATAGCAATATGCACCAACCTAAAAGGAAGTAAACTTTACTTTAAAGTCGAAAGTTAAAGGTCGTTTCCATTTCCACTCCACTCCATCATCATCATCATCATGGCGTATACGTAATTTTCATTGAGTGGGAAGCCGCAGTGAAGCAGCAACGCGTGCGTTTGACATGGACATGATGTGAACGTTGGCAGGGTAAAGGAATTTCAATAATTTCATTAAGAATCCTTCGTTTTGATGGAACGCATTTGGCATTGATAATTGAATGCCAGGGTTGAATCCTTACTTCGTTGCCCCCTCCCCCCCCCTGGATCTGTTGGCTGACTTGTTTACAACCCAAACTGGCCACCTGTCCGAGAGTAAGCACACCCTCAACAACAGGTGTAACATTTATCGATTTGCATATCAAGTTATCAATTTGCATTAACTGCTAATCCAATTATGCATAGAAATGGAATAACTCACCATTGAGAAGAGACCGGAAATGACCCAGACAATGAGAGCCAGGTTCACACTGCCCGTATACATAAGCACTCCGGTGGGCGAAACAAATATACCAGATCCAATAATTGAGCCAACGATCACAGTGCAGCCATTGAGTAGACTCATTTTGGCTTTCAGAGTCACTTCACCACCGCCAGCGGCGCCATTATCATCACCAGCTCCATCGGCATCTCCATTGGTTAATTTGGTTGTCGCATCGCCATTTCCATTTATAATTGAACTCTTTCGCGAGGAATTCTTGCGATTCAGCGCCTCCGTTTCCATATTGGCAGTAACTATTGAACCGTTAATCACCTAGAAATGGATTAATGTAACGATTATCTTCAATCTGTTCCATGGAAATTGCCCCTCACAAATGACTCAGAGTATTTTCGCTTTTCATAGATATACGAGTTGCCAAGTGGGAAGGTTAATACACTCATTTATATATAGATAAAACACAAGTGAAGAACACAATTCTTTTACATTCTTACACAACAAAACTTGATTTAATGCAAGAAAGAGAAAAAAAATTGAGCCAAGATTAAAGAATTGGGTAACTTTCCCAAGTGAATTTTGAATTTAATTGTTTGTTTTTATTTTCGTCACGAGGAAATTTCCCCTCTTTTGGGATTCATCCATTAACTGGTCTTCATAATGATTTGAATTACTCATTAGTCTCTCTGGTGACATTTTTTTTTTTGTCTCCATCTGTCACTGACTTTGAGAAATGGCGTGCTAATTGTGCTTTTAGCATGTTAGACTAACAGTAACAACTTTTTAACAGTCAATGTTAGAGACTGTGCCTCAATTAAGGCTCAAGATTTTATCTTCTATATAGAAGAGACATGACATGATCTTAGCTCGACTTAAGCTTAATATTTCGTAATCTTATGATGGAAATCTCTCATTTCATTTCCGAAATTTGCCACGCCGAGTGAGAGAAATCTGGGTCTATACTATATAGTGCATTAGATAAGTAAGTCAAGCTAAATTTGTCTAAATATATATATATGTAAATAGGCAAAGATAGAAGTATTTTTATGGAAGTATTGTAAGTACTAATGGGACTCTTAAGATATTACATTCATTACAAGAGGGGAATTTATCAAACTTCACACTAAAGTTTCAGTGGGAAATTAACAAATTACCAAAGAAGAAAAAATGATAATACTAAAATTATATATAGACTAAAAGAAATGGAAATACTAAATGGAAAATATGGGAACCATTATCAGAGGGGAATTTCTGAAACTTCAAACTAAAGTTTCAGTGGGAAATTACCAAGAGTATACCAACTTCGACTTGAAAGAAGAAAGAATGATAATACAAAAATGATAGAAACTTAAAGAAATGGAAATACTAATGAGATATCATATACACAATCACTTTCACACTAAAGTTTCATTGGGAAATTATCAAGAATATACCAACTTCAATTTGAAGGAAAAAAGAATGATAATACAAAAATGATATAATCTTAAAGAAATGGAAATACTAATGGGAACCTTGAGATATTATATACCAGAGGGGTATTTATCAAACTTCACACTAAAGTTTCAGTGGGAAATTACCAAGAGTATACCAACGTCAACTTGAATGAAGAAAGAATGATCTTATAAACTTAAACAAATGGAAGAACTAATAGGACTCTTGAGATTGAGAAATTCCCCATTATTACACACCAGACTTCAGTTAAAAAAGGTTTAAAACTGCTTAGAGTATACCAACTTCGGCTTAACCCTGTGGTTAATTACTTCATTTTATTGTTGAGTGAAAGGTAAGGTAAGCGGAGGTCAAATGGTCTGCTCTACTTTTACCCATTCGCTTTGTACTTTCAGTCTTTATACACATTCATAAATTAATGTTTTTGTTAACATTGAATTTTTGTTGTTCTCTATTTTAGTAAACTTGTGGTTAATTATGTAGCTTAGTGTAATCATCACTGTCTGCATTATCAGTGTCTACGAAATTGAGGAAGCAACGCTTGTATGATTAAAAATTTTCAGCAAGTTCGTTAAACCTAATGCTAGGTCTCAGAGATTGATTGTCCAAAACAAAAAAACAACGAATACACACACGCAAAAGATGACGCACGTTTGGGCCTTTTAGAGAGAAGGTAGAAGGAGTCCTATTTGCTCATTTCAAGGTCCAAAAAATCCAACTCCCACCTACTTATATGTATGTATTCTGATTAGGTCACGCCGTTTGTTTGTTTGTTTGTTTATTTTCTTTTATACTTATTGCAGGTTGGCACTTCCTATCGAAAGGCAAAAGCCGGCACTGGGCACACGCTTTGCATAAATTAGCATAACATCAAAAGCGAGAATAACAAAAATATCTCAAAATGATAGAGATGGAAAACAAATGTGATTCAGTTATAAAACAAACAGGTGAATAAACTAATGAGCTCCCTAGTACATGCGATTGAATCAAAAGCAACAAAAACAGAACAGAAAAACCAACATTAACTACTAATTGACCAGTCAAAGTGCTTTTTTCTTCGTCACTTTACAGTTGGTCAACCAAGCTGAACCGTGAAAATGATCTTGGATCCAATTTTCTCTTGCCACAAAAATTACCATCGACTGACTGGATTGAATTTAGCAATGCAGCATTTTGGGGATTTCCGTTGTAAGAGTGTTGAAGTGCTTTTAATTGCAGGGAATTCACAATGCAACTTTTTGTATTTTACATCATTCGCAGCAATCTATCTTAGTCATAAACTCATAAGGTGGGTCTGTAGCAATTTCAACGCGTGAAAGGTAATTGTTAGGTGGGTACGATATGTTATTAGCACAATACAATTAACCAAAACCATTGTATCATATCTGCCTTTCCATTAGGTTGACCCAATTTTCTTCTCTTCGTACACTACAATGGCCACGATATTGATTCGCCCCCCAAACTCTTTTAGCGTAAACATTAGAAACACACGAAAAACCCATTAATCTTGCCACAGTAAACAATCATGATTTTGAGAATGCCAAAATAGTAGTATATATCCAAAATATATAGTTGCCAGTGCTAAGAATTGAAGTAAAAACAATCTAATAATATCTCGGATGGGTAAATAATCGAATAGTTCCGTTTCATTAGCGGAATTCGGGTTTTGTTCTTTAACAAAAAATTCTAATTTAAGCCTGTTTAAACGTTTAATGATTCTAATTTAATCAAACCGGCTTTCAATTTGTACACTTTCAAAAAAAGGGCGTTTGCTATGAAATATTTCAAAGAAAAGGTTAAGAAAATTTTTGCTAACTATTTTATATCTATATATATTGCAGGATATATCTTTAATTGTGTGACTTTAACAATTAGTTGGTTGGCATTTTTTTTTTCTGAGTGTATTCACATCAAAGAGTCAACAGGTGTTCGGTTAGTATATTATAAATTAAATAATTTCTTTATACAAAATTTAAGAGTTTTTTATAGTCATTTAATGAGTTGCCAAAATCGCGCCACGCATTTTAATTTTCTTAATTTAATTTTTATTTGCTTTATTCTTTAGCACAAACACATCTGGGGTCTGAGAAGAGTAAACATTGTGGAGCTGCGTGTTGTCTTTTTTTTTTTGTTGTTGTTGGTTTTCTAATCTTCCGAGCAGATTAAGGCATTACCTTCTTCTTTAGAAAAGGCAGAGAGAGAGCAAAAACACTTTTCGCGCTTCGAAATCTATTCTAATAAACGTAAGTAACCCGAGCGTTAGGAAACGAACCGCATTCAGTCAACGGATACAGCAGACTGAGAGCAACTTGCTCCGCTCGGAGGCATCTTCGTTAGGGCAGAAAGCAAAAGCAAATCTCAGCCGGAGGTGGTTAGTTAGTCCGATGTTTGGGGCCGAGGCGTTGGCAGCTATCACCTACATTATGTACCTATGGGGCGGTAGCTTAAATGAAGCGCTCCCCGCAGGTCTGTAAAGCTCATGAATGCGCTACACCACATCGAACATGTTCGTTTGAGAGGCTCGTTTGTTTCTAACCGGCATTTTTGAATTTATAATTTTTACTGAAACAAGTTTTTGACGTTGTGCTTTTTTTTTCTGTTGTTTTGTTTGTTTGCTGCTCTCTCTCTCCCTCTTTCACTCTCTGTGTGTTTCAACAGAATTTTTTGTTACCGAAAAGAACAAATAAAAAAAAGAACAACAAAATTGTTGTTGTCTTGAAGCGGAAAAGGTACGAGGACGGGCGGTACATGCTGCTGATACGTGTATCTAACAGATACTCGACCTCGCAAAGTAACTCTACATTAGCTGATGATGGTTCCACGTGTGTTCTCCGACACTATTGAGGTGTGTCAACCTAACTGTACCATCAAAGGCAGCTCCAGATACTATAAAACATGAATAAATCTATTATTCTCGCCCACGCAGTTCTAAATGTATCTTAAAGTCTTTCACTCACTATATTATTTATAGGTTTTTTTTGGATATGCAAATTGCATGAAAAGATGTCTGATTATGCTGGACCCATAATTGAATATATCCGTTCACGACTTTGGGGGCATGACTTAATTCAAATGGCGCACAATGACGAGTGCAAATTTCAATTTCTTTTGTGAAATTGATCAAGTTTAACATAGAATTATTTTTCTTATTCTCAAACATGATCTCGGCTTCGGGCCATTTGAGTTTATTGACCAGAAACCAGACAGAGAGAGAGAGAGATAAAGAGAAACAGATCTGGATAAAAAAAAAACTTCAAAATTGATTCCGGGCCAGGTTTGTTGTCTGCCAACCACTAAATGGCCATCATCGGATTTCTTAATCTCTCGTTTATTAGTAATTTGTGTGTGATAAACCCAAATTAGCTACAATTGACGACGCCAATGGAATGGACAAGGCAAGGCAAGGCAACTGTGGCGACTGGGTGAAAGGTGCTCGGGGATACTTGTCTTTGAACTTGTTGTTCTTGTTGCTGTCGTGATTTGTGTCATTTCGAGATCGGTTTGATTATATGTATTCACTTGATTTACAACACGATTTATTTGTGTTTAAACTCATAAATTCATAAACGAACACATTAACAAAAATAGCTTTGACTTTTGTAAAGCATTTTAATTATAGAAATTCTTGAATTAAGCATTTACTAAACCCTTTCTCAGCGTTTAATAATTGTATAATCAATTATTCAGTTGACTATATCGTGAGGAATATAAAGATTCATTAACTTTCATTCGTAGTACAATCAATTTAATTAATCTAAAGAGCAAAAGCTGTGCTTTTATTTATTAATTAACGAAACTTTTATATTCTGTCTTTTTAATCTAATCTGACATCTTTTGGCATTGAAATATGGCTAACGATACAAAGATTTGAGCACTAGAATTATACATTTTTCGGATGATGCAGTATTTGCTAAATGCCAATAAATTTGAAGCTCAGTCAAGGTTAAGCCTTTAGGGCTTTGAACTGACCAGAACATAAGTAGATAGAGTATCGAGAGATTCAGCGTGCCGCACACTCATATATCGGGCAAAACACACCTTGCTCGAAGCGAGTATTAAGTTCCCAGTTTCCCCCACGGTTCATTTAGACATCTTTAGGTAGGTAGATGGAGGTACATACATAAGTATGTACATTAATTTAGAGATTGACTGACTTTTAGTTAAAGAATTTGTCGCGTGTGTGTGTGCGTGTGTGTGTTGTGTAGTACGCGGTTAACATTTCAAGTGCATATCATTTGGAAAATGAAATCTCACGTTTCGTATTTGGAGGCTGGCTTACCGCATGAGTTGGGCTTATTGCATCAGTCGCGTGGGTATCGGGGGAAATAGTATACGTCAATCGAAGGTATTTTTTTTTTTTTATTATCTATAATGCATGATTAAACAGAAAATGGCGCCAAAGTGTCTAGGAGAGGCTTAGCCAATTAAGTATGTTGCCTATTGACGTCGAACTGTGACGTCATTTCTGCACTCATGTATAAACAATGGATGCTTGTGACGTCGTAGAAACGTCTGTTTCATCTTTGCAGACCCCAAAAACAAGTATCTATCTTTTTTTGCAGGGGTGGAGCAAACAAGGGCAAGCCTGAATGTCATGGATTTTTTTTGTGTGTTGATTCTTACCCAAAAAAATTTAAATTTAATTTAATTTGACACCCGAATTTCCTTTAGTGGCTTTAGTGTGCAATATATCAAGTTCTCATGGTATTTTTAAGCTATTCTATGTCAATTTTCTTATTTTGCTCTACTTTAACTTGGTCAACAATTGGTCTCAACACAATTCACAAATGCTGTCGTTGGCTTCGTGGCCAGAGTTCGCGTTATACTAAATATGGCTTGGTTACAGCATCAGCCGAGATGCAGAGAAGAGTACACACTCAGCATTCGGCAGAGACGCCGTTTAGCTGCTGATAAGAGGCATATCAAGAGCAAAACGCAAGAGCGGAGCCACAGCCACAGCCAGAAGCATCGGCAGTTTGCAGACCACGTTTTTTTTCAGAGAACCTTTTCGTACTTCAAATTACATATTCGGTGCCATCGTCCAGACACAACCCCCAGCAGCGGTGTACGCGCAGGCATTCATCAAGGGTTTTTTTCGGTTCCCAAATGGTTTGGTCTTTCAAATTATGCCATGGCAGTTATGCCGCATGGATTTAATGCCTTTGCCTCTGCCAACATCATCATCATCTTCAGTCGATGGCAAGTTCAAATGCCTTTTGTGTTGTGCAGGAAACTTCGCTATAAATATTTGCCATGACACAATGTCCTTTGAATTAATCTGTACGAATTCTCTTTGGCTGCCTTCTTGTTTTTGTTGTACACAAGGTCAGCAAAGTTCTTGTGCGCATGTTCTGGAATCGAGCTTTTTTCAGCTGATTCGAGATAAAATCGTATCAAATATTGAATTTATAGTGGGACGATGATAGACGAAAATTGTTGGCCACCGATTGAAAAGGTAAAGGATCCCCAATGAATAATCAGAAAACTTTCCTTGTTCTTTAAGTAACTCTGGGAACACCATGGCGGAATGTAGTAGTAGTAAGCATGTTGAAGAAAGATCTTGGGTATTTCTTAGAGATTTGCGAATGTAATTCCCCAATTGGATTTCAATTCCGCTGAAGAAGATGTCAAGGAAACGTCGTGAAAATTGTTTCTCAAGGAATTCTGGTGCTGCAATTGAAGTATCCGAATCCCTTTGAGAATAGATCATTATACGTACAGCGGTGGTCGTTCATTAGGCCTCAAAATACCTTTTTGAAGCTTATTGAAATTGTAATTCTTTATATTTTTATGGGACACACCAACAGATCTTTGCTCTATTTCTTTCTGTATTAAATCCTACATTAAATCCTGTATTAAATTCTGTATTAAATCCTGTGTCTATGATAAGTATAAAGGATACATACATACAATAAAGGATACAGCCCTTTTCTGTTTGACAAGGAACAGTCCAAATATAGAGATTTATATATACTCCCAAAGATTTCTATAGATTTAAATATGTTTTCATAGATTTCTATAAATTTATATAAGTATATTTCTTTAGATTTACATATATTTCGGTAGATTTATATATATTTCTATAGATTTATCTTTTTATGCATTAATATTTCTATAAAAATATATATTTCCAAAGATTTCTATATATTTTCCTAGATTTATAAATAGATAAATCTATAGAAATATGTTTATTTAAAACTGTAGAAATAATTGATAAATCTATGGAAATATATAGAACTCTTTAGAAATATCTAGATTTTTGTGGAAATATGTAAAAATAAAACACAGATATTTCCTATATTTTCGTAGATCGATTTCAATAATCTTGGACTTCAAAAATTCTTCAGACGGGCGTTTTTTGGGCGCTGTAGCCACACAAACTTTGCGGGTGATAATGTATACTCTTTGGCAGGGTATAAGTCTATATAAATATGTTTGCAAGTGTAAGCCCCAATGTGCTTGGTGGCGCCCTCTGTTTGTCAGTTGTTGGACGCCATCTGATGCTCCAATATTGAAATTTGTGGAAAATAGATGGCAGCAGGGAGCAGGTAACCAGTGGTCCATAAACCCACAAAAGTGAGTAAAAACTTAACTGGCGATTGCTGTGCCAGAAGAGCATTAAAATATACTTGTTGTATATTTATTTGAAATAATATTAATTGTCCATTGCTTGTATTTTGTTGGTCTTTGTGAAATAGCAGCAGAGTGCAGCAACTATTAAAATTAAAATATATATATATGAACCCGAAATGTATTTCATTTTAAATCACATTTGTTGGCAGCTCTCTCTCCAAATGTAACCTCCTGCCATATATACACATGTGTGTGAACCAATGCCATCTGGGTGAGATGTGCGCCTAGAAACTGTGATCCTGTTGCAAACTGTTCATGCGTACAAGCCGTTGTTGTATTGTTGTGCGCTTAAGAGTGAGTGAGTGAGAGAGAGAGAGAGAGATGGATTTTTTTTTGTTGATGTGCCATGGCTGTTGCTATTGCATTTATAAATGCACTTTCTGCCCAGCCCCGTTCCCAAGTCAGGTGTAAATGCAACACGCATACGCACTGTTGCACCTCTATGAATGAGTTATCCACAATATATTATACTATTCTTTCTTCCTTACACAAAATCAACAAAAATTATATCTAAAGAGAGGGTTTTTAGTTTAAATTGTTTAGAAAATGTTTCAAAGTTTCCATCTAATATGTTTTTCTAAGTATTTCGTAATGTTTTCTTTTATAATTGTGTTGAAATATATAAGAAAACTAAGTTGAATATGTATTTGCCAAATACTATTTGGTATAAAATCATGTGCGAGTACGTTCATTTATTAGTTTGTTTTGATGCAAACTGAAATCAATCAATGGACAACTGGCAAACCTCCTCAGTCAATGCCACCGCCCACAGAAACAGACAATTTCGATGGCATGAAAGCTTCATTTTGTGTGTTTGTTTGTGTGTGTGATTGGACCCACGGACCGGATGCAATACTGACAGGATATGAGCGTACTGTCCAGGTGGTAGGACGCATATTTTTCCTATGACAGTTTGTTTTTGCATCTATGTCATAGATGGTGATGGCTTTTTTTCCATCGTTTTCTGTTTTTTTTTTTTTTGCTTCCTTGTCCTGTCTGCTTTTGATCCTTACGTGACTGTGACAATTGTCGCTGGCACCTGTATGTGGCAAGTGCAGCGTAGTTGTGGTGGTTCCATCACAGTTGGTGATGTTTGATGAAAGGACTGGACATAACATTGCCACGTATTTTTTTCGCTTTTTTTTTGTTGCGTCTATCTCTTGGCGAAACGGCACGGCGGCAAAGTTTTCCTTTCCGCAATTTCACGATTTGCATTTTGAAATGCTCCATTACATCGAGACAGTAGGAGGAAAAACTTCATATGCATTTTGCTTATCGCTTGTGCCTGAACAAATTTTGAATATTTCTTTGTGCACTGTGTGATCAATGAAGTGAAGCGGCATATTTTTTTTTGAGTGGAAGTTAAAGCATGTTCTAAGCTACTTATACCAACACGTTAGGCTGTACTACAGTGGTTTCAGTTTAGCAAAATATTGGAAGTGAAAGGATGAAATTGTTCGAGATGATTGTGAACCACTGTAGAGAGCCCTTTTTCTGGTTACCTTTTTGCAAAAATTGATGCACTTCCTGACCGGAGTAAGCGAATGAGTATGAGGTGGTTGGGAGACTCGAACTCAAGCCCAAACTGAGCACTGGAAATCTCCGGCACATCGTACGGCACTGACAATGATGTGCAAAGCTGCTTTTGATAGCCTTTCATGCAGACGAATGGATCGTCCTGAACGCAGCTCAAACTACATACATACATACAAACGTACGTATAAATAAATATGTATGTTTGTGTGGCATCTACTTCTCAGTATTTATGCAAAGTGCTGCCAGCTGTCGGCTTATGTTGATTTCCATGGACTGAAATCAATTTTGAGAAGGCAAATGGGAAAATATGTACGTACAGAACATTTTCTGGCACAATCAAAACTTTACTAATTATGAAAAACTTGCCAACAGCATTTGCTTAATACAATAAGTGCAAGAACCCTGCCCAGCTCTCTCTCAGGATTTTGAGGAAGTGAGAAATTAACTTGCGTTTTCAATTACCAAAGCCAGAGAGACAGAGAGAGAGAGAGAGAGAGAGGGGGGGAATCAAAAGTTAAAGGAGTTTGTTGAGCCTGTTGCCAGGCATCATCAAAGGATATTGCCACCGTCTGCTGACAATGCGAAAATGCAAAGTGCCAAAAGCACTTGAAGCCATATTGAAGGCACTTCACTAACAACTGACAGATAAAGGATAATGCTTAGAGGTCCTATCTAACATAAGTGTGAAAGTTATGGAAATGTTGGATGATTTCAATATCAACTGTTATTGTCTAGCAACTTCCTTTTTCTTTGGTCTCTATTTATATGAGTTTCTGTTTCCTCGTTTTTATTCATTTCAAGTAATTTTATAAATTCTTTGCCAGACAACAATTTTATTGTTGAATTCCCTCATCCAAGTGGCATAGTTGTTTTCAATTCAAAACTATTACTCTACAGACTCTTTGTATGCCCTTCAAAAAAGAGTAGTAACACTTTAGTATGAAAGTAGAACCAATAAATTAAATGAAATAATAATAAAAGAAGGCACCTCTAATAAATTAAATACATTAAGTAGCATAAGATGAATTAGTTAAGTATAGTTTTCTACTTTATAGTAATTCAAAATTTGTCTAAGAAATGTTAGAGATCCCTTCCAAGTTCAAGAAGGATATATCAAAGTCGGTGTCCTGGTTCTATTTAATTTTGAAACAATCATTAATATAGTTTAATTTATTCCAAGAAAAGTTTCAAGTTCAGGAAGGATATATCAATTTTATTTTAAAACATCTATTTAATTTTGAAACAATCATTAATATTTTTTAATGAGGAAGGATATATCAAATTCGATGTTTTACCCTACAGAATTCTTTCTATTTAATTTTGAAACAATCATTCATATTTTTTAATTTATTCTAGGAAATGTTTCAAGTTCAGGAAGGATATATCAAATTCGGTGTCTTGGTTTACCCTATAGAATTCTTTCTATTTAATTTTGTTTAATTTATTCCAAGAAATGTTTCAAGTTCAGGAAGGACATATCAAGTTCGGTGCTTTGGTTTACGAAATAGAATTTTTTCTATTTAATTTTAAAACAATCATTCATTATTTTAATTTATTTAAAGTCATATGCGGGTTCTCTTGTCTGCCTGTCTGGGGCGACATCAAAAAGCCAGTAGCCTGAACACAACTGCCATATGACACTCGCGACTTGCGAGTGTCTAAAGGATAAAGTTTATAATTTCATAGACTTACCCGCGCTCCTTGGCCAATGTCTTCTTTAAGGCAACGTCTTGAATTTATGCGCTGAATTAATTATGCACGTACGTTGCCGACTATAAGTCTGCGTCTCCCTCGCCATCTCCATCCCCATCTCCAATTCCATATTGGGCTCCAGCTCCAGTTCCAACTCCATCTTGCATCTGCATCTTGGAGCATTTTTGCTGTTTGTCTGGTTAGTTTGTGTTTGCTGGCGTTGACGTCGCATTTAAAATAATTGCTCAGAGTTCTCTAGGGGGGAGTGCGTCGGCGGGTGTCTGTGGGGGAAACAAGAGTGGAAAAACTGTGAGACCCGCAATTCGTGTGAAAAGTTTACATTACGCTTTTGGCTTGAGCTTATAATGGATTTGTCAGTGGGTTTGTGATGCGTTTCTTTTTTTTTCCAGGCCGCAGGAGTTTGGCTTCCAAACTTGATGTTAGTGGCAAGGATTTGAGAAAGGAGAGCAACCATAAATGGAGTTGCCTCTGCGATGCTGAGCTAATGTAAGTTATAGATAGACTTAAGTGGCTAAGTGGGGTTCAGTAATGAGTGGCAAGCGAAAGTGTTTGCAACTTCCTTGGCAGCTCAGACATCTAGAGTTCAATAACCTTTCAAATTGAAAGCTCAATAGAGTCATAAAAATCTTCAAGAATATCTTAATTAGTTAACAAATTGTAACTATCACTTTTACAATACTAAAATATCGATTTTAAGTGATTTAAGTTCTATAGATCATTTTGTAAATAAAATTTCTTTGGTAAATGTTTAATTTCGCAGATCTGGTCGCTCAAAATCAGGATACAAAAGTATTATATAAACAGCTGAGTAACTCAATAACTCAATTAAGTCCTGATAATCTTTCTATGAGCAATATAGTTCACTTCCAATTTAAGAGAGGTTTCTGCTTTGTTGGATCCATTTGGATTGCATTTCGGATAGATACATATTTCGAAAATACATGTACAAAATTTGATGACCATATCTTTCGAATTGCGAAAGATATCCCCTATAGAAGAGCACGCGGTCGAGCGATTTTCTACTCAATTTAAACTTTAAACGTGTTTTCCTCGAAACAGTGTTTTTCTTTAACTGGTGCAAAAATCGAGCAATCGCCATAAAATTTTTTACACATGTTCATAGATAGTCTGTTCATGGAATAAATCTTGATCATGAAAAAATATTAAAAATTGTTGTCAATAAAAAATAATTACTAAGTCGAAAAACCGGACTTCAATGTTCAATTGTTAATAAATTTTGCATTTTTCTAGTTTTTTTTTATCCCATTCACGTAAGTTTACAGATTAATAAAATATATAGTTTGTCTATTTCAGATTATCCTACAGGACGGGAGGACTTCCATCAGCGAGACACGTCATGGCCGACGCACCGCCATTTTGGTACACCCCCTCCCTTCCTTTTTAGTTTTGAGATTTGAAAATTAATTTGTAAAACAACAAGATACAAAAAGTTTCAACTCAGAGATTGAAAATTTGAGATTTAAAAACTAATTTGTAAAAACCAACAAGATACAAAAAGTTTCAAATCATTATCTATAATTTTTTTCGTCAAAAAAAAAATGTAGAAAAAAAGAGTCTTTTTTCAGGTGTACAAAGCAGAAACTTCCCTTAGTAGTAAATACCTGTGATCAGTCAATGAATTCAATATCTCTACTAAAACTTTATTTTTCTAATAACACTCTTTTAGGTCTCGTAAATTATTCCTCTGAACTCCTCAAATTTGTAGGTGTTTTGAGAATATAATTCTACATACAATGGCGGTCATTCATTAATTTTTATTTTCCCAATTGCCAAACAATTTTCAACAGTTTTTTTCCACAAGTATAAATAAAAATGAAAAGGGCAATAGACTATGTATTTGTACCTCTCAAATGATAGAAATTGATAATGATCCGATAGCTACAATTGTTTTTCTCTGTCTTAATCAAAAAGCCACATTAAACTCGAGATCTTCTATGCTCTACTTAGCCCCGGCTCAACAATTTGCTGTGTGTGTGAAGCGCTAGAAATCGCTCAGATTTCACAGTTCCTGCCATTTTCCACATAACATGAAAATCCTGTCTGTCTGTCTGTCCTTCTGTCTGTCAGTATGTCTGCTTCGTTTATTTACGCCAACGGCATAACGTTGAAAGCAAATTGATATCATGTGGATTTGGATTTCACTTTGTGGAATCAATAGGCGAAATCCTTTTCGTCTTCGTGCTCCCTCTTCTAGGACTTTTACTGCTGCTCGAGTTAAGCCAAAGATAATGATTATGTTGCGTAACACAATAAGAACAAGGAAAGGTTGAGACTTCAGAGTAAAACGGCCACTCAAGAGGGAAGGGGCAGGGGGGGGGCGTGTGTATGTGTTTGGGGTTTGCTTTTGCATAGAGCTTACTTACATTGATTGGTGGAGCTGGTGATGGGGGGAGGGAGGGAGGGGTGGGCACACAGATTTTGTAATCGACAGACAATCGATGTGCTCTCTGAACAACATAATGGATATTGGAATTCGAGACCCCACAAAACCAGACCAAAAGCATACTCCAAGGCATTGCAACTAATTGGCTTTCGTTAAATGTTAGACATTTCGGGGGCTAGAAGCGACTGGGGGAGGGGGAGGAGCAACATTGAGACCACATTTGTGGCAGAATATTGGAGAGAAATGGAGAGTGGGAATGGGTGTGGTGGTAAGGGCCACTTGATTGGAAAATCAAACTAATTAAAAGATTTCAATTAAACGCTGAGCTGAGAGTGAACACTCTGCTTGCCGCCTGCTACTTACGAATCTTAACGCTAAAATGGCAAATCAATTTCAATAAATTTTCAATTGCTCCCTTTGCTCGGTCAGTTATCATCGAAAAAATCACAAAAAAATCTCTAGCTGACAAATCTGTTAATTGAATCGCAAATCCAATTAAAACTTTAGTTTTTTTTCTCGGTCCAAAGAGAGAGAGAGAGAGAGAAACTTGCCAAGTGCATAAATGGCCAACATGTCACGCTTTTGTGGTATAAAACTTTTACATTTTGTTAACACACACACACACACACACAGACACACAAAATTCGTTACATATTTGTCGTGTTGTCCTTGTGTGTTTTTTTGTTGGCCCGAGGGGTGTAAATTTAATAATGAATTTTTAGTCAGCAAAACATTAAAGTGCACAATTTCCTAATTAGAGTGTGTCTGGCAATGTTATACGCTTTCATTGTGGAATTTGTGCACGCAAAAATAGTCAAAGTAAAACCGCAAGCTGCGCATAACTAAACTCAACTACTATATTTGTACTAACCGCATAGGTATTTTCCCCGACCCCTCCCTCCCCCCACCCCATCACCTCTCCCACTCCTGCTGCAACTTCTGGCATTTCAACCAACTCATTTTCAGCCTTAACAGTAACATTTTGTGCCCAGAAGAAGTGTTGAGCAATAAAATGACCCAAACGGGTCACTGCGAATGATTCCACTTGGAAATTGGACTTTGAAAATATTTGTGCAATTTATTTGGCATCTCTGGCGTGCTGTGGCTCTAGTCACATGCAAAGACCATTAAAACTGCATTTAGTGAAAATTTATTTATCTATGTGCAGGTGCAGAAAGGTAGCCACCGCAGGCGCATTTTCAACTAGTGTGTGTGTGTGTGTGTGTGTGAGTGTGTGCGTGCCCGGAAACGGAACAAAAATAATTCTGGTAGCACACTCGACTCTCTCTCTCTCAGTCTCGATAGGTAGTTGCAAATAGCAACAGGAAGAGTTTCCATTCGCCTCTCTGGCTATCTCTAACTGTTTGTCTGTCTATCTGTTTGTTTGTCTGTCTGTCTGTCTGTATGTTTGTTTGTTTGTTTGTCAGTTTGTTTGTTTGTTTGCCCGATGGTGTTCAGGTTTTGGCTGTTTATGCAAATGCTTTGCCTCTCTTGCTTCTCTTGTGCCTTAACCAAAAAACACTTTAACCACATTCACCTTGGGCGGCTGCTTGTTAGTACTCATTGAGAGCAGAACCACAGCAGACCTACCTCCCCTTCGACCTCACCTCCTCCTCCTCCTGACACCATTTGTGGCGCTCTCCATCCCGAAAACCAAAAGGCCGTAAAATGCCTGCAAGTTACGGCTATGCCCCCCTGGGCTGTTGTTGCCGAAAAATGTTTCATTGCTTTGCTGGGCATACAGTTTCGCTCCATTCCCCCTAAACCCCGTCCCTCCCTCCGCCACCCGCCAAACATCTGAGTATATCTAACTCCTATTCTGTTCATGGCTGCATGGGTTTCTATTATGTAGCATATCGTAATCTCACTTGAGTCAAAGGTTGTGCTACTGTGCCACCCAACAGGGCAACCCACCCAACAGAACACCATCTACCACGCCCACATCCACCCGCAGCTAACACTTTGCAAATAGTCGTCGGCGTGTTTATTACTGAACCGTGCAGAGTGCCTGCCCTTGAAGAGTTCTCGCTAGTAGTGTGTGGCAAAGTTATAGTCACTTCGAAAAGTATCCAACAGCATGGCGACTTTAACTCCGAAAAGACTTTCATTTTGCCACACAGAATTAGGTTGTCAAATGTTTTTAATATGTATTTCATATCAAAAAATCTTACAAGTAATTAAATCTACATTTAAATTAAGTCTTTGATAATAAAGAGTCTGGAATTTAAAAACCGAAACGTTTAATTTGCATTGGTTTGCGAAATTAAATTTACTTTATTTTGATTATGGTTTAATTACTAGAAATTTAAAGCTATCTCTTTAATGAATATTATCCAAAATTTATCATAATTAATATAACATTTTAGCAAGGAAATTAAATTTTCTAGTTTCTAAATTTTTCGAATTTTCTCACTCAATAAAATTGATTAATTTCGAATCGAATGGTTGGTTACTATTTTCCAAAAATATCAAGATGCTTTAAATGCATTTTTCTAAATATTTTAAAACTAAAAATGGCAAGATCCTTATCGATATTTTAAAATGGAGAATGTCCAGATCTATAATTTAAATACTGAAACGTTTAGTTTGCATTGGTTTCTTATAAAATTAAATTTACCTGAAATTTAAAGCTATTTCTTTAGTAAAGATTATTTAAAATTTATCATAATTAATTTAATACTTAAGCAAGGACAAAATAATTGGAAATTAAAATTTTTAGTTTCTAAATTTGCAGAATTTTCTCACTCAATAAAATTGATTAATTTCGAACCGAATGGTTGGTTACTATTTGCCAAAAATATCAAATGCATTTTTCTAAATATTTAAATATTGAAAATGGCAAGAAACTTCATCGATATTTTGACATGGAGAATGTCCAGATGTTTGATAAGCATTTTCTCAATATTTTGGTATACCTGATTACTGATGGAAGAATGGCAAAGAGAAGCTACACATTTATTTTCCATTTACCAAAATATGCATGACGCGTTTAGCTGGGCAACAAACAATGTTGGGGCATCGGTGTAACATCGGTGGTATCAACACACCAGGAGAGGCCAAGTGGAGCACCGACACCCAAACTGGTGAAAAACAAAACAAACATTTTCTCTCACGAAATTTATCGTTTGCATAAATTTGCTTTATTGCCCTGTGTGTGTGTGTGTGTGTGTGTGTGTGTGTTTGTGTGTGTGTATAGCTAACGGAAGTGTAACTTTCGCTGCCAGGACCAGAGCCAGACCCAGACAAGGCCAACAGCAACAATAACAACAACAACAACAACTACAAGGCAAATGTGGCGAACAAAGTTTTCCATTATTCAATTTAACTAATGAAACTGAAAATTCATTTTACCACATTAACAAACACAAAAAGGAAAGCAAAAAGGACGAGCACGGGGCAGGACATTGAAGCGAGGACATGTGTGCGTGTTGTGCTCGTCGTTGGTTTTAGTTGCTGTTGTTGTCCCATAAAACTGGAAAATTTATATTTAGAACTCAACAAGGACAAGAAGGCGCCGCCGCCGCCGTCACACACACAACACACAATACCAACACACAGGACGTCGTTTATTTGGTGGGTGTAAGCCGGAGGCATTTGAATAATTAAGCAACGTTTTAGGCGTTCCATTCGAATGTCCATTTGCCATCTTAAAATTAGTTAGTTCTTATTTCTACCCCATGTAAATGGAAATTAGACGCATTAAGTAACATAAAATTTGTTTGTTGCCAACAATTACAACTATGCAAATAACTAATAACGATTCCTCAATTAATTTCATCGTTTTCCGATTCAACGTCCTCTTCGGAAACGGTATTGCTGTCGGCGCTATTGAACTGCCCATCATCGTCATCGTCATTATCATTATCGTCGTCGTCGTCATAGTAATCCTCATCATCGGCGGCATCTTCGTCGGCCTCATCGTCACCGTCTTCATCATGAGCCTCACTTTCAGCGGATCCTTCTTCCTCCTGAGTATCCATTTGCACATGATCTCCATTACCCAGATCTCGACGTTGCGGGGCCGAGGGCAGATTATCACCCTGTTTGACTGCCTCGACTGTGTTTAGAGGCTTCTTAATAGACGCTGCTGCTTTGGGCACTTGTGCCACATTGACGGCTTTGGGCAAACTATCCTCTCCAGCTGTATGCCGCGTCCCAGCGTGCGTTTCACGTTCTGACGATGCTGCTGTCTTGGGCATTAGCAGTGGCATTACACTTGGTTCTATGGTTCGTTCATGGTCCGAGAAGTTAAACAAAGGCGGCAAGCTCCGCCCGTTGGGCAACAACTGATGCGGATCCTGGCGCAGCTCATCGAAGAAAGGATGGGCACATCCCATCAGGGGGGAAACACGCAAATTCGGCGAGTAGACCAACAGCTTTGAGACCAGATCAATGGCTTCCGAGGGTGTGCGTATGCGAAATACCTTTGGCCAAGGATGCGGCTTCAGCTGCGGCAATTTGAATTGCTTGTAATGCGAATTCATATCGCGCATTTGATCAGCGGTCGGTGTACCCATCACTTTGACAATCTCCACAATCTGATCCACCCCAGATTCGCCGGGAAATATCAACTGCCCCAAAAGTAATTCGGCCAGCACACAGCCAGCACTCCACATATCGATTTTAGTCGTGTAGTCTGTGGCCCCAAAGATCAGTTCGGGGGCACGATAATATCTCGAGCAGATATACGACACATTCGGTTCGCCGTGGATCAATTGTTTGGCACTACCAAAGTCGCACAACTTAAGGACACCCGACTCCGTGTCGAGGAGCATATTCTGCGGCTTGATATCACGATGACAGAATCCCATACTATGCAGGAACGCCATGCTCCGCAGCAGCTGGTACATATACAATCGCACATAGTTCACTGGAAGCGTCTGCTTTGCTCTGGCATATTGACGTTCCACTTTATACAGCGTCTCGGGCATGAACTCCATCACCAGATTCAGGTAGACCTCATCGCGCTTCTCACCGCTCGAGTAGAAGAAGTACCTGAGAGTCACAATATTGTCATGCTTCAGCTTCCTCATGATTTGCAGCTCTCGATTCTTGAAGCGGCGATCCTGATGCACCTTTTTAATGGCCACCAATTCATTCGTCGGCACTAGCTTGGCCTGGAATACCACTCCGAAGCTGCCGTTGCCTATCACTTTGCTATCGGTGTAGCTGATCTCGCTCATTATATCCAGACCATAGCCGGCAGTGGCCACCACGGTGGTCACCTTGTTGCTCATCCCGCTGGATTTGCTCGTCGCCATTGTTGCTAATAACTTCACTTATGCGCGAATTTAAACGAAATTTAAAAAAACACCAATAAAACATATATTTATATACTTTTTGTTTTTAATGGGAAACAGAAACACTGATGTAACGCATCTACAAAAACAAAGAAGCAAATGAAGGGCAACAACTTGATTTTTGTTTGTTTTCTTTTTTCGTTTAAACCTTTGTGCGTTTCACACAAGGCCAGCTGAGACTTAGAGTGATTCGCATATGTTTCAAATATGATTTTGAAGGAAATCTCCATGTAAAACATTGTAGAAACTCATTACACTAATAATAATAATACTTACATTTTCAGGTTAACTTTTGCCAAACAAATCACTGATCTCTTATATCAATTATATATTTGAGTCTTACAACATGTGTTATTATCAGTCGCCCTTTATTATTTTATTCTTTCTTTTATTTTTTTGCACTTTCTTCATACACTTAGAAGAAACGGAGCTTCGATCGCAACTTATACACATACACACACATACATACGCGGCGGCTGCGGAGTCTCAAAAATATGTTTAGGCATCTTTTGTTTGCCGACGAAAAGAATTTTTAGTGAACAGCATCAATTGAAAGCTGTTTGCATTAACTTTATGAAGATATAAGTTGTTTTCACTTTTATGCCGTCTCAACACAAGAAAAAAGAAAACCAAAAACAATTTGGAAGAACACGCTGCAAATGACAAAATAAAACTGACAGTGTGGCCAGATGCAAAAATTAGCTATGAGCCATTTGGCTCGATAACCGCTGTTGAGCTAGAAAAAAAAATGCTAAAACCGCTAAAAGTTCAAAAATAAACCGCCAAGCAGAAAAGTTTTTGAAATTTGTAAAACCGGATAACCGAAGTTTGCTGCAATGATATTTTTTTTATTTTTATAAATATTAAATTGCAAATAGTCTTAATAATATTAAAAGGCTCGATAAGCTAAAGCAAATAATACAAATAGTACCACATACTTACTTATATACTTATTCTTGCTGCTGTCATCTTTTCTTTGTTTGATTTTAAACTTTGCTTCGTTGAATAATTCTTTAAGGTTATCTTGATAGAAATTGAGTTCATTTTTATTAAACGGTGTAGAAAATATTCACTTTAATTATAATCAAATTTTCTACTGGAAATTTGTGTTACTTTGTCGTGCTTATCACTTAAGTTACTGCCTTCATCTTGGCACTTGTGTGGTTATGGTCATTCATAACTCTAAAGAGGATTCTTTTCTTGCTGTAGCTGCATAACTTGGCTAATTTCTCCTAGCCCAAGCCCAAGTTCTTGAAAACTTTGGCTTACTGCTTTGTCGCTTTTGTCTTGTCGCTTATCGTCCACTTGGTTATCGGACTTGGAGTTGGCTTTTGTGTTGGTTTTTTTTTTTCCTTTGTCCTACACATTGAAGTGGCCCTTGAGGCAACCACACCCACATCCACATCCACACTGACACCATCTCATCCCTAGTCACTCATAATAATTTGGTTTCTTTTGTTTTGTTTTTTGTATTTTTATTTTTTTTTATAAAACTGTTTTTTATTTGCAGATATATAAAAGTGACACACTCATTGTAAAATCTTGTTAGAGACATTTATATTTATTTAAGTTATACTTTGTTTTGTTTCGTCATATTTCGTCTATTTCGTTTACACCAATACTAATGCAATAATATGCGTTTGTAAAATTAAATTAATCGCTGCGATTTGCAAAAGTGGCGATCATTTTTTTGAATCTATAGCTCTAAATTTGACCACACAAATGAATACATTTATATTGTTAATAATACATATATTTATATAATGTATGTATATTTAGGTATTTCTCATTTATTGAAATCTTTGCTGCCAGAAACGAAGAGGTGGATTGCAAAAGTTAAGCAATAATATTTACATAAGTTAGTTCAAGCAAAAATTAGTTGCAAATGATTTAACTAATTTGGGCTTTCCATAATTTGTCTGTGTGTGTGTTTGTTTGTTTGTTTGTGTGCGTCTATATGTGTGTATGTGTTTGTTTAAGTCTTACATAAATAATTATTATTGAAATTTGCTGGACGTTGTTGGCATAAGTAAGTAAGTAGTTTGTTTTTATAGTTGCATATTCAAATAAATACACATACATACAGAAATGTTTATATATATAGTATGTATTATTTAAATAACATAGGCTACTATATTTATTTGGCTTTGCTTTTGCAGTAAAATTGAATTTTACATATTTTTTATTTTTTGTGTTTTTTTTTTTGTTGTTTTCTGTGCTGTTTTTACTTCTGTTTAGATGGGGGCATTATTTAAATTGCGTATCAAATTGGTTCTTAGTAGTTAATAAAAACGTATATTTAATTTACTTCCTGGCTGCACACACACACAAACACACACATATCCAAGAGCCACATCACGCATAACAATAAAATTTTATATTTATCGCTAACGTTTTCTTAGTGTGTGTGAGTGTTTGTCTTTATCTGGGTGTGTGTGTGTGTGTGGCAAACATAAATATTTTTTTTGTGTGTTGCCTGCTTTCTGGCGCTAGACTAAAATTTTCGTTTTCCGTATCCGTTTCCTTTTTTGGTTTTCGCTCGTTCGTTCGCTTTTTCTTCGTCTGCTGTTGTGCGCATATTTTAATAAATTTTCATGCCGCTAAAATGCTTGCCGCTTATCATTAACGCACAATTTATTTTTGCCCCCATTGTTGTTGGTCTTATTTTGATGCTGCTTTTGTTGTTTATCTGTGAGATACTTTTGCTTTTTTGGCTTTTTGATTATTCGCATTCTTAAGAGCTAACATTCTGTGTTTCTTCTGTTATTCGTTTTTCGTCGGTTCGGCTGGCTAATTAGTTGATTTGAATTCTTGCAAATATTCAAACTAACTTAGACACAATTTATGTATGTATATGTATGTGTATATACATATGCATGTATGTAATTATATGTACAAGATATCCATGAGCTACTTATATATCTATTTACAAGTTGGCATAATGTGCATTTAATTTGCAAATACGACAAGAACCCGCAACATTGTCGAGTTTTTCTCTTCAACTTTTCCACATACCCACAAAACTTTTTTGCCCCGGCGGCTTTTAAATGTTGTTTATTGTTGTTGATGCTGCTGCTGCTGCTGTTGTTGCTGCTATTGCTTAGCATACTTTTGTGCTAAAGCCCGCATACACTCACAAGCACACACACACTTATGTGTGTGCGTGTGTAGTTTCCATTTAACTTTTCACTTATATGTACTGTGTGTTGGTTAGTTACTACAACCAAGCTTGCTGTTGTTCAAAGAGTTGTTGTTGCTGTTGTTGTTGTTGCTGCTGTTGTTGATGTTGCTGCTGTAGCCAAAGTTTACAGAATGCAGTTGGAGGTGGATTCGAGGCATCCGTTACTGGGTTGTGGACGGGCTTTGGCTATTGCAAATTAAATTTAGCTAATTCTCACAATTCTGTGCTCATTTCGCTTACAATTGCGCTCTGAATAGTTGTTGTTGTTGTTTTTGTTGTTGCAGTAGTTGTAGTTTCAGTTACCAGTTTGCAGTTCCATGTGTAGAAAAGAGAACGAGAACAAGAACAAAAAAAGGTGGAAGAGAAAAGCGAAAAAAATATTTGCATATGTTAGAAAAAGTTTGTTTGTTGATTTGGATCCTGGAACTGGTTTTGGTTTTTTTTTTTTCTCCCAGTTTTAAAGTGCGTTTCAATGAGTACGTGTGTGTATGGGGGTGTGTATGAGTGAGTGTGTGTGTGTGTGTGTGAGTAGGGCTTGTTAGTTTGTTCTACCAACTACATTGCGTATTAAGCAAAAAAAAAAGAAATGAAAAATAAAAATAATCATAAAAAAATACTTAAAATATGAGAAAACTTTAATTCATCCAATAAATTCCATTTTTTTTGAACAAATTGAATTTATGTAGCATTTGTTTTGGCGCCACTACGTCAATAATTACTTAATTTAATCATAAGCAAAAACAAAAATAAAAGAGAGACCAAAAAAAAAAAAAGACGCTCCGCACATAATGTCAACGTGCCGACATTGAGTTTTTATATATCCATTCCATAAGCTTATCTTTTGCCTTTGCCTTTGCCTAAAAATGTGCGTCGAATTTACGACCGCCAAAGGCACTTTCAACATTTTCAGCACTTTTTTGTTGTTGCCTTTTCGCTGTTGTTTTGGGGGGTAAAAGTAAAAAAAAAAAGAAAGAAATGCGTAAAGTTTCTTGTGGCCCCATTTGTTGTTGGTGTGGCCTAGGATACAAGTCGCGATAGGCTTACAATGACCGAGGCAGCCAAAAGACAGACGAAACTACATACTTCTATATATTTGGGGTAAGTAAGCACCTTTCTTTGGAGTGAATGTTTGGAAAAAGTTCACAATACTCTTTAGAGAAGTCACTTTAAAAGTAAGTATAAATAAAGAGAAATAATTGAATATTTTTACGATACTAATCTAAGGTGTTTTGTCTCTTCTTTTTAATGTGGATTCCCGATTTGAAATCTTATTTATAATGTATCAAGGGTATCCACACTTCATATAACTATGACCACACATTACATCATATTGAACCGTTGTTTTCAGTTGTATCTTTTCTCACAGACCCAAAAAAAAAAAAAAAAGGTAAAAACGTATTTCGACTATACAAAATTGTTTGCTGTTGCCTTTTTTGCTTTCATCGCATATATTTTTTTTGGTTATTTTCTTTTTTTTGTTGTATATGTATTTATTTTTGTGGGCTGTTGTTTTGTTGAAATTTGTATTTATGTTTGGGAGAGACCCACATAGACAAAGACATTGCCATGGACCCAAGAGGAATATCATTTGCTTTTGGCTCACTCGGGTAAAGCTTGTACTCGTATATTTTAATGCTTTTGCTTTTGCTATTGTTGTGTGTGTGTGTGTGTGTTTTTACCCATCATATTTTCATATATACATCTCTGGGTGTCCGTCTGTGTGTGTGTGAGTGTGTGGGTTGAATGGGTTTTTTTTTTGTCTTTGTGTGAAATGAAAATTATGTATATTTTTGGCACTTTCGCTTGTTTTGTTTTCGCTTATCGGGTTTGAAGGTCATTTACTTGCAATGCCTCTACACACAGACACACACACATACATACATACATAAATTGTTGTGTTTCTGTGAATGTGAATTTTTGGGGTGCCCGGTGCGCCTGGCTGGGTAGTTAATTTGTTGTGAAATTGTCATTTTGTTGCTCCAATGGCTGTGTGCAATGCTGCGTATGAGTTATATTTGTGCCTGAACCAAAATGTATAGCATACTTCTCTGCGTTGTGTGTGGAATGAGAATGAAATTTGCGTTTCAATTGACATGTTTAAAGTCAATTTGCCTGAACTTTTACTCATAAACAAGAGACACCTCCTCCTCCCAACCCCGCCACTCCCCCCGCCTGATGACATTAACCTATTCATTTGTAAATAGGCTGTCGAATTTCCTGAGTACCATTCGTTTTTTGTCTTTGCCTGCTTACATAAATATTTGTGTGCTTTCTGTCTTGTCAAGCGAAAAAACGACAAACGGCAATGAGAAGGGGCATTTGGGGAAGACAGCAGAGGGGAGTTTGAAGGTGGAGGAGGAAGCAAATAAAACAAACAACGCGGCGACGCAGCCAAATCAAATGTAAATCCAAAATGAAAGCACAAGCGCCAAAGTGAAATTGAAATGAAAACGAATGTTTTCGGCCGGGCCGAGCTGCTGGAATCGTTTGGCATCGCTGCCAAACGTCTTCCTTCTTTCAATTGTTATCGTTGTCGCTGTTTCGCCATTGTTCCCCAGTTTGCTTCGAGGCAATTGAAAATTGGCAGCTGGCAAAGTGCTTTGACTTTGGCAATGGCAATGGCAATGGCGAAACGGGAAAACCAAAAGGCCAAAAGCTTATAGGTTTTGGTGATGTGAGAGAATGGAGAAGGGGGTGGGGGATGGTGCTGGGTAGTCCCATAGAGACAAGCCACCACCACCAGCACGCCGTTTGTCGGCGCGTAGGCCTAACGGGCGCATTAATACATAATTTATAATGTTTTCATACGGTTTTGTTTTCGCCTCTTTTTAAAGCCAATTCAACGGAACAAATTTACAAAAACGAAAAGCGAAAAAAAAAAAACGAAATGTTTAAGATAAAAACAGTTCTCAATGAAGATAAAGCTTAAAACTAATTTAGATTTAATTATTTAGCCAAAATATACTTTGTAAAAACTGTTTTCGATTGCTTATTTTTCACAGTTTAACATTTAACTGACTACAAAAAATTCACATTGCTTAATTTGTTGCTAATCTAATCTAATCAATATAGTTTCAAACATTTTTTTCGACAATTGCATTGATCTAACTCGCTTTTGGGGAATGTTTTCAAAAAGGATTTCATTCAAACGACTAAAACACAACTGGGAATGCAATCATTTCTCATTTTCTGCTTATTGCTGCTGGTGGTATTGGTTGCATGCAGGGGGTCAAAGGTCGTCATAACAATCTTTCGTAACGTAAAACTAAAAACTGAAGGACAAAAGGACAAAAAAAATGAAAGGAAAAATGAAAACTTACCGTCGACTACTTTGTATAATTGGCGATAGGATTATCTCTAAGCTGGAGGAAATGTTTGGATTTTGTTGCAAATTCGAGTGCAAATTCATTGGAGTTGTTGTTGTTGCTGCTGCTGCTGCTGCTGCTGCTGCAGTTGGTGTTGGGTTGTTAGATTGAGGGTCACTATTTGGTGGTGCATTTGAATTGGTATTTGTATTGCTATTGGTATTGGTATTGGTATTTGCATTTAGTGTGGGACAATTTAACGATTGGTTGGCTGCGGTAATTGGTTGTACTTGCTGGCCGCAATAGACAACATTCGCATTGCAATTATCGAGATTAATATTGTTGAGAGGAGATGTTGTTGCTGCTCCCGTTGCTCGTTGATGACTTCCATTATTGTGGTTGTGGTTACTGTTCGTGTTGTTGTTGTTGTTGTTATTGCTGCTATTGTTACTGCCAGTGGGTGACATCAAAGGTGCATCGGCATCAAACATATCCTCTGCCTCCGCCTCATCAGTATCTTCGGTCTCATCATTAGTTGTTTGTGCATCCTGTTGCATGGCTTCCAATACAATCATGGCCTCATCCTCCTCGCTGCCAGAGTGGGATGAGGAGTGCGTCTAAGTGTATCCATTTGATTGGTTTTTTGTTGTTTTTTTTTTCGTTTTTAATTGGGTTTGGGGGTTTAAGTGGTTTTTTTGTGTTTTTTTTTGTGGTTGGGTTTGGTGAAAATATAATATAAAGGTTTAGATTTCTTGCAGGATAACGAGGATCTAATTGAAATAGCTCGTGGCAATTTCGGTTTTTAGCACAATTGCACATGCACTTACTTGACTAGATTTTATCACAATATTATTTTTATTGCTAATTTAACACAAACACAAACAATTTTGCGAAATATATGCAGGCAGACATCATGCGGCGGCAATATTATTGACTATTTGCTATGTAAATAATAATATTTCAATTGTAAAAACACAAACATATACCAACAGCATCATCAATGCCAGTTTTAATTAATTTAGATTTCACTATATATGTATGTGTGAGTTACTACCTCATTTTTGTATAATTTATCGCCCAAAGGGCACGAACTTTTACGCATACACGCTACACAATTTTAATTACATACAATGCAAAAAAGCTGCACAAAATATGCACTCAAATTTCATCAATAATAAACAACATGAAAAAAAAAAACAAAATGGGGAAACTAAAATAACAATGGCAATTGCCAGAGCTAAAATGCTTATGGTTAGAGGGGGAAAAATGGTAACAAAAGTTCGATTGATTGCTCTCACAAAAGGCATTGGGCCTCAGGCTAGCCACACAGTTGGCCAACCAAATCAAACCGCGCACACACACAAACACACACACACACACTCACACACAGGTGAAGTCCATTCGCCCTGCGGTTTGCTGTTGATTGCATTCGAGCTTGGGTTAGGTAGATCTGTTGGTTAGTTAACCCTTCAACTGGCAAGTTTTAAAAACCAAATTGACTTTAATTCACATATCGATGGAAAGAACTTTCAGTTGATCGTTAGAAATATGTTAGAAAAAATATATTAGTTACACTTAGAGATAGATAAATCTAGTTATTTTAGTCAGACAAATTTCATTCAATGCTTTCTTGCCAATCTCTTTCAAAGTTTCAATACACTTAGAAGCTCATACAATTTGGCCAGAAACACGTTGGCCATTATGACACACACACACACACATCCTGGACGTCTGTGTGTGTTTGTAGGTATTAAACAAACAGACAAACAAAGTGATCCCAAGTCTTGAAATAGACATGTTCATTTGTAAATGAAATCAAAAAGGTGCGCACACCGAAAGATATGGTACACACACACCCACACACACATCCACTATATATGTATGTATATGTATCCATACATAGTGAGTCAATCTTTGAATAGACTATCTCCCTTTCGAATGCTGAGAGTTTATATATGATTTTTGCAGCCGACAACAAGTTTTGTCTACAAAATATATATATATATATAGATGGGAATGAGTATCCCCATGTCTGTGAGTGTGTGTGTGTGTGTGGAAGGGGGAGTGGGTGGGTAAAGTGAAGGTGGATGTCTTATACAAACTTTGTTTGATTTTCTATTAATTAAAATTGCATTCAACTTGAAAATTGTATTTGTTGTTATGGGGTTATCTGCTGATATACAATGGGCAAAAGGGATGAATAGGAGGGGGGGTCCCCTCCTACTCCCACTTCCGATAATGAACTTTGAATTGTAGCCTAATGGAAACACGTACGAGATTGCTTAAATAAACATTGAGAGGCAAGTCAAAGACGAAACCCTCACATTTTGGTTGCCTGCAAGAATTTAATTAATTTTCTTTAGCGCTTTTTGGGTGTGTGTGAGTGTATGTGTGTTTGTTAATTGGGCATACATATGTATGTATGTATGTATGTGGACTCCTTGGTCCTTGGACAAACACGCCCATTTGAAAGCTAATGCATCAAATTGTCTGGCAAAATGTTGGCGAGTGTCAAACGCCTCCTTCATCATTAACACACCCAACGCCGCCTAACCACCAAACCATTATCCATCCATCCATCTATGCCACCCACAAAAAACCGGGGACACACATTCAATGTCAGTGTAATAATTGCTGGCTACCAGGACTTTGCCTCCCCCCATCCCCCTCCGCCTCTCTCTCTATTTTATTTTAAAACTAACTTTATGAAGCACCCTGTGAAAAGGGATTTTTTTTTCTGGTCATGCATAAAACATTTCATTTAAAATAAAATCAAAAAAAAAAAAAAAAAAATGCTATATGAATATTAAAATCGACATATGTCCATGGGCTGCGAAACAAAAGACTAGCTTAGAGGCAATAAAAATACAAATATATTTCTCTTTGTCCTCGATCCTCGTTTTTACTCTTGCCAAATTGTCTACATCCTGCATAATTAAATCATACACGCTTTGCATTGAAAATAACAAATAAAAAAAAGAACACACAATTCAAACAACAAAACCGATTTTTCTGTTGTTTCCTTCTATTTTTTTTTCCTCATACACTATTTGAGTTGCAAAATGTTTTGTGTTCATAAATCAATAGGCAAAGTTTTGGTTTTGTTTCATGCATATAATAAAATAATTGTTAAGGCCATTGCACAGTGAAATTTAAATTTAAATGGCATTTAAATTCTGATGAAAAAAAAGAAGGATTATCAATTCATCATCAGTTCGAAATGAATTTGTTATTCTCTTAGATGGATTATTTTTATGAAATTTTCTTTAAAAAAAAGTAACTAATTGTGTGACTAACATTTTGAGTAATTGTTAGAAAAAGGATTTAAGAGCAGCAGATAGAGAGTTATTTCTGATTACAAACTATTAGCTCAAATTGTTAATAACAAAAGTTCAATAAGCTTACTCTTTTTATTGTTTACCAATTGGTTTAATCTAGCATTTGTTATTGTATTCCCTTTGGGGAGGGGGGGACGGCAACATCTTGGGGTACTTTGTCGCCTAACCCTTAAGACTACAGGGAAGAGACGACACAACAGAAACAACAACAATCGAAACTTTTGCCACATTAAATCAGTAAATTTATTGACTTAACTGCTTTTGGCGAGGACATGCCACAAATGCTAGGACACGCCCCCATTTGCCTCTCTCTCTCGCAACGTTTGACTGTTGTCAGCATTGGCATTTGTCTTTTAGCCGCTGGCTGCACACTTTGCCACTTTTGCCCTGGCCTCAGTGTCCTTCTTAGTATCCAGTTTCTTGCTACACACACACACACACACACTTTGCCCCTTGCTGTGCTGTCATAATTTTTGATTTGCTTGTTTTATTTGATGTCCTTTCTGCTGTCGTTTGCTGTTGCCCTGGCACTGTCTCTGCTCCAGTCTCAGTATCTGTCTCTGTCTCCGTCTCTGTCTCTGCTTGCTGCTCAACTAAGCTGCTTTCGAGCTTAGGAAAACAATTTTGCAAAATTTATTTTATAGCAAAATTATGCCAAACATTTGGAGAATGTTTCTATGTGCTCTGGAGGCCATTTGTGACACACACACACACACAGACACACCCAGAGATATACATAGTAACTTGGGTCGAGCGTGTGTGTAGAGGGAATACATGTGACCGGGTCGAGTTTTCCTAGCACAAAATTTATTTTAGAATTGTAAGTATTTTTGCGAAATTTGTGCCATCAACTTTAGTTGAAATTATTTGCTTGGGCGAAGCAAAGTTTCTTCTATCAACCGCCCCTCCCTACCCCTCTATGTCTATCTAGCTTGTCGGTTATATAAACTGGGATAATGTAGCGCAAATAGTTGCTTATTATTTATTCTGTTTTATTGTTCATCTTCCCCCCCTCTCACCCCCTCTCATTCTAGCCTTTGTCTTGTTCGGTTTGTCTTGGGCCTTTATTGCCCTTTTTTGTTTTTGGGCAATTTATTTGTGTGCTAAACAAAAATTAGTTGGCATATTTTAGTTGTTAATTAGGCATGCGTGAAATTGAGCAAAGTTTTTGCTTCAAAAATTCTTTGGGCCCATATACTGGAAGCTAAACTGAGCGAACTTGAGTGAAATGCGAACTCCAAGGAAATAACAAATATTTGTCTAGTGTAAAACTAAAACAAAATAAATTCTCCCTTTTCATTATAAGCCTTAAATCGTCACAAAAACAGACATTGTCAGAGCAGCGTGGCTTGGGTTCAGTCTTTTTTTTTATAATTAATTTAAATTGTGACTTTTAATGCATTTTTTTTGGAAGTTTCATTTTGAAAATATTGAATATCTTTCTTGCAGAAGACTGTTTTAGATGAAGGCACTTCCATACAGGATTTTATTCGAACTATATGGCAACTAAGTAACCTATTTATTAGGTTTTAAGGAAAAAAATAATTGCTTTTTAAAAGAATCAGGACTTTTGGACTTACATATGATGTCCTGGATCACACAGACTTTGCAAATAAATCAAATTAGCTGTTAATACTGCCCCAAAAATATACTTTTCAGATAAAAAAGATGACATAGAGTGTTTTGATACACACAGACTTTGAAAATAAATAAAATTAGCTGTTAATACTGCCCAAAAAATATAATTTTCAGATAAAAAAGATGACATAGAGTGTCCTGATACACACAGACTTTGAAAATAAACCTAGTTAGATGTTAATTCTGCCCATGATTGTACTTTTTAGATAAAACAGATGTTTTCAGTCTTTTAAATTAAACAGTTTCATTTTCAAAATGATCGAATATCATTCTTGTTTTAGGTAAAGGCACTTCCATACAGGATATTATTCCATGATTATACTTTTTAGATAAAAAAGATGTTTTCACTTTTTTCAATGGAACACATTAAAAAGAAATGATCTAATAGGTGAGTCTGTATATGAATATTACTTTATCGAAAATATGTAAATATTATTTAAAAGGCTTTGTAATCATTAAAATCCTTAATCTCTGTTGATTGTGCAGAATATTGAATAATCTTGACGAATTTCTTGTAGACTTTTTTTCGAGGAATTTAAATGCGAATGACTCAAGAAGCGCAAAGTGACACTTAATTTAGCAATTAACTAAAAGTCTAGTGTACTGCATTATCAAAGGATTTGATTAAAGCGGAATTCCTTTTTTTATTTCTGCAAATTCCGCAAGTAATATCACGAGTCATAAAATTAAATTTAATTAAATTTTAGTCCATGAGCTTCAGGGACATAGAGCGCAGATAGCAGCAAGTTTATTTGCAGACATTCTACAGTTGCTCTTTGATAACCCGCATACACACACACACACACACACACACACACACACACACACACACACACACACACACACACACACACACACACACACACACACACAGAGAGAGAGAAGTGTGTGCATGCCAAAAGATAAGTGTGCATGTTACAAAGCCGTTTGAGGGGGAGACGAATGGGTAGAGAATTCGGGGGGCAGACATCACTTTATACACATGTTTACAATGAGTCTTACAAAATAATCAACATAAAAGCTTTAGTTACTTATTACACAAAAATCTACAACACATCAAGTTCAATTTTTTGAAGTCAAAAAGAACTTTGGCATTGGTTAATATATAATATTAATAACAACAAACAAACAAATAAACAAACATAAACAAGTAAAGAGAACTGAAAAAAATATCTTATTTTTATCTTAATTCTCTTTCTTTGTGCTAGAGAATTAAGTATACGCCATGAGTGCATGCAGACGGGGGGATTGAGGGGTGGGGGGAACTAAGTGCTTGCCTCGTATATGCGATAATGCCAATAAAATACGGATTCAATTAAAGTGAGATGCGGCAACTTGACACAAAACACACACAGAAAGAAACAAACAAAATAACGTAACAAACTCAAGGAAGGAATACATGCGGGTACAACAACAAAAACAAAAACAAGTAGTGGAACGTAGAAACGAACAAACGAACATGCGACAGGTTTTTTACATACGCAACATGCGGACGTCGAATCCTAAATCTTACTCACAGTTTGCTGTGTTGAGGTGACATTGGATGGCGCAACATTCTGGCCATGTTGCAGATAGACTAATGGCCCGCCAGCCACCGACTGTGGCTGCTTTACAATGGGCGGTGTTGTTGTTGTAGTTGCTGCTGCTGCTACTGACGGCGATTGAGTGGCTGCAGCATTACCTTGGCCACCGACGGCGGCTCCTTTGTCAAACTGATAGTACATGACATCGTTGGCGGGAGCTGAGCCGCCATACAATGGTGGGGGATCGGCCGTTTGGCAGCCAGAGATGTGATATGCGGTAGCGGTTTGTTGTTGCTGCTGCTGCTGCCTCTTGGGTGATCCATTGTGACTGCCTGATGGCATCTGCGGCATCTTGTAATTGTAGATGTAGGGTCTTTCGTATTCCCCGCCATGAATGTAGGACAGAAAGAGATCAGATTTGGCTGGCTGTAAGCGGTAGTTCATGCCACTAGCGCCTCCTCCTCCTCCGGAAGACATACCCATTCCTGATCGTTGACCCAAGGCTCGATGGTAACCAGTCACATTACTGCTGGCATAATGCAGGGGATAACACCCGGCATTGGCCAACTGGGCCCCGCCCCCTAGACCACCACCAGCAGTAGCCGCAGCACCACCCGTGAGTAGCTGCGTCTTGGTTAGACTCTGACCCGAGAGTCGTCGCGTCGGGACACCAATATCCGACTTGGCATCCCGCCTCTTTACCTGGGCAGCCGCCGAAGAGGGTCCCTGATAATAATATGGAGCAGCCGGATTGCTTGGCCACTCTACAAAACTGCGTTGCCTATTGAAAGCGGAAGCACCACCACCACCACCATTGATAGCACCATTACCAGTTACCAGATTGCTGCTACTGCCGCTCGCCTGGCCAGCCTTTCCGCCCAGTGCATTGTTCAGACTGAACTTGTACTGGTTATTCTCAAAGGTTGTATAATTGAGCAGCCGATTGCCAGCGGCCGGCGACTGTGTGGGATTAGTGGTTTGTGGATTGTTAGTGGAGGAGGATGTGGATGAGGCACTGCTGTGCACCGGAGCTAAGCCCGAATTGTTGTTGCTGTTTGTGGGATTAGTTGTGGACGAGGATGCGTATTTGTAATTGGTCTTCTGGTTGTGTTGTTGTTGGCGTTGTTGCTGTGCGAATAGGGAACGTTGTTGATTCTGCTGCTGATTACTCACAGTCTGTTGCATTAGGCTATTGTAGCCACCATTACTGCCGCCGGCTCCATTGGCTCCACTTCCCCCTGACTTGCGTGTATGTGAACCACTCGAAGCTCCCGAAGATTTGTTAGTGCCATAGCGTGTGCTATCACTGGATCTATTTGGAAAGCAAAGGATCAGGTGACACAATGAAGGAAGAGGATCATAGACAGAGATTTTCACTTACCTCTCCGATGAATAGGCATAATCCTGATCAGCACCTAGACCCGAATCCGTGTGCTCATGCGACACACGCAACGCTGAATTCTCCAAGGGACTGAGATTCGAGCCAGTCGGTGAGATGAAATCTCCCATACTCATGCTGGACATCATTCTGCAAGTGAGAGATAAGAGTTGGAGTCTCTGGAGAATTGAGGTTTCTCTCGCTACCACTTACCTCACCAGGCCACTGTTTCGTTCACATTCCCGAGATGATATGGTGCTCGCCGATCGTATGGATCCATTTTTGGGAGCACTTCCATTGCCACTGCCCGTGGGTCCACCATTGTTGCTATCATGCGGATGAGAGCTTTGGTAGTAGAGTCTGCTATGCGACAAGATTTAGAGTAAGCCCATCAATGACCACTCCACGCTGCATTCGCTTGCAACCAACTTACCCTCTAATCCGATCCACCCGATTCCTGGCCTGTCCCGTGCTGGCCGAACCGCTGCCATTCGTAATGGTATTCCCGGAGCCGGTGCTCTTGGCTCCCACACTGTTCTTGCTGCTGCTCTTATGGATCTTCAGATTCGAGTTCGTTCGCTTTGATGTGGTCTCCACCACCGTGTAGGGAATTTCCCTAAGCTGCTGCTCGGACATGCCCTCGGTGTCCACAAGATCGAATTGCAGATGCTTGGCCAGTTCGCTGTTCCACATGCGACTGCGTGACTCCGAAGGCGATCTATTTGGGGGAGTGAATTGTGAAGGAGAGATCCCCAAGGATTGGGTTGTTGTGCTACTACTCACTTGTTCTTGCGATGCCTTCGTGACTTGTGATGCGAATGGGTGTCCGAATGGCTGTCATTACTGTGCAGACTACGGGCCACCATGCTGCTCTTGGACACGGCTGCCTGCTGCACCGAACTCTGGCCCAGGCTGGCCTCCGCCTGACGCCGCTGAACCTCACGCCATTGCGTGGTCGAGTCAATTAGCTCGGCGCTGCCGCTGCGCATGGACGAGCTGCGGTGTCCGGAATAGCTGCGTCCCCGCGTGCTATCATGATCGGAACCACCGGCAGAGTCTCGCCTATGGCGATGTGAACGCCGATGCTTGCGATGATGCGAGCGGCCAGAGCGTCCCGAACCCCGCGATAATTCACTTTCGTTATCCGAGGTCCTGCGATGACGTTGCTTGTGTCTGCAAAAGGATAACCCATGGGTAAAAAGAGATAGGGAGAGGTAGTAAGGGAGATGACCCACCTTCTTGTGGATCTCGAATCGTTTGACGAATGACTCTCCACCGAACTGGAGCGATAGCGTTGCTGCTGATGGGAGGCGGATGAGGAGCTGGCTCGTTGCTGTCGCTGATGATGATGATTATGCGAGGACGACGACTGCTGCTGGTGAGGATGATGGCTAGTGCCATGGCCATGGCTATGGTGATGATGATGATGATGATGATGCAGTCCACCGCCCGCTGTGCTTACCGAGCGCACCGAACGTGGACTCGATGGATTATGGCCGAACAGTGAACGCTGCTGTGATCTTGGCCACGGAGCACTGCGTGTGCTGCGCGGTGAGTCAGGTGTTTGTAGACCGCTGCCTCCATTGTTGTTGTAGCTGCTGGAGTTGTTGTTCTGCTGCTGCTGCTGCTGCTGGTGGCAGGGACGCACACCCAGACTGGTCGGTATGCTGTATGTCGACCGGTAGGGACTGTCATAGTTGCTGCAGACACGAGAGGGGGGAGTGAGATCAGTCAGCAATTGCAACGCTCCCGCATTATTTTGCCATAAATTTAAATTGTTTAACATAAATGTTGATTAAAGTTTCTGTTTTTCTTTCCTTTTGCGGCGGCATCGTGGTCCCAAGGATTGCGAATGGAGTGGAGGAGTGGAGATGGAGAGAGCAAGTCAAAGGTGGAGGTGGAGGATCGCCCTCGAACACAGATCGACACAGACAAATAATGCGCGTGTGTAAAATTGAGTAATTGCTGCACCGGCAATCAGCGGGCAATCATTTCGTACTCTCAGGAGTCGTCGCCATTGACTCGCAGACCTGAACGTGCCACAGAAACTGAACTGAGGCAGACAGAGAGACAGGCTAGCAGGCGTGCCTGGTGATTTATGTCCCCGCCGCTTGCCTGGTCTGGTCAGGGGACTGCCACTTGATTGGCTTGTCCTCCTCCTCCTCCTCCTCCCACCCCTCCTGTTCGTTGCACTCTCTGCGTTTCTATCCTGCTCACCTGATGTTTTGCCTTCTCTTTGTTTGCAAATGATAAATGACGTGAGCTATTTGCTCTTCCCCCCCCCAACCCACTAACCCCCCGCACCCAGTGCAATGTTGTTCCTAGGAATTGCTTGGCCAGCGATTACATTGACGCGTCTTTTGCACCATTTCGTTCGGGTTTTGTTCTATTATTTCTTTCCTGGGCGTATAATTTATGCACCGATTGGTGTGGTGTAACAATTTGAGGCCTTTTCAACCCAAACATTTATCATACAAATAGGCAAAGATCCACAAATGTCCAGCTAAATTCTTTAGCAGACTTTTCTAAACAAAAACTAGTGAACTGAAGATGGTTTTTGAATCATATAAGCGGACAGGACTATAATCAATAGATTGACTTTCTATTTCTATGATTTTCATGCACGTTTAAATTGAAAGCACTACAAACTACCTTACTCAAAAGTCCAGCTAAATTCTTTATTAGACTTTTCTGAACAAAAACTAGTGAACTAAAGATGGTTTTTGAATCATATAAGCGGACAGGAAACTGGGCGTGACTATAATCAATAGATTGACTTTCTATTTCTATGATTTTCATGCACGTTTAAATTGAAAGCACTACAAACTACCTTACTCAAATGTCCAGCTAAATTCTTTTAACAAAGCACTACAAACTACCTTACTCAAAAGTCCAGCTAAATTCTTTAACAGAATTTTCTGAACAAAAACTAGTGAACTAAAGATGGTTTTGGACAAGAAACTTTGAGTGACTATAATCAATAGAATTGAAAGCACTACAAACTACCTTACTCAAATGTGCAGCTAAATACTTTAGCAGACTTTTCTAAACAAAAAGCTAGTGAGCTGAAAATGGTTTTTGAATCACCAAAACGAACAAGAAACTGGGCGTAACCATAATCAACAGATTGACTTTCTTTTTCTATGATTTTTATGCACGTTTAAATTGAAAGCACTACAAACTACCTTACTCAAATGTCCAGCTAAATTTTTGAACAGACTTTTCTAAACAAAACTAAAGATGGTTTTGGACAAGAAACTTTGAGTGACTATAATCAATCGATTGACTTTCTATTTCTATCATTTTCATTGAAAGCACTACAAACTACCTTACTCAAGGTCTTCCAGTCACATGCTTCTATTGCATCGCATTGTCCACAACTATTAGATGAACTATTCCCCCATTTGACAATAAATCTCTTCGCATGACTCAATCTCCTCAACATTTCGACAACATTTCCGTTGCGTTGCCAACAGTGGAAAACTCTCTCTAATGGGTCTAGATTTTTATTTGTCTATATAATTTGATGTTCAAAACCATAAAACATTTAATAAATGTTGCGTCTAGACAATGTAACTGCCAACTAAATGGATTTTGAACACGAAATCGAAACAAGGATACAAAAAAAAAAAAAAACCGAAAAAAGGAAAAGGCTAAGCACACACAAAGCACATGCCATGGGGCACTTGAACAAGGACAATGCGAAGGAGTCGGCCTGTCAAACCCAACACGGGTTGATGAAGTGTTTTCCTCCATTGTTTTCGACTCTCTCTCTCTCTCCTCTCTCGCTATTTCGAATTTCTCCATCACATTGATGTAAGCGATACAATAAAGTCTCCCAAAACCCATAGCAAAAAAGGAAAAATAAATATAAATAAAATTGCATTTGGATGCAGACAGAGTTGCCCCCGAAAAATATGTTGAAAATTAAAAACAGATCAAAGGAAAAATACTCCAACGAGCGGCGTTCACATGAGAGCTCCTCCCCCTGTTCCCCTCCTAGGCGGCAGCTCTAAAAAATTATTACTACAAAAAATACACTCTTCGGGGAAAGGGAAAATGTCCAAAAAAAAAAAAGGACAACTACGTCAAAGGAGCTTCAGCAACCGTATAAATGGTAGAATCAAAAAAAAAAAAAAACCAACTTGCCTGGGCTGGGGGAAAGTCAAAACTTTTGTGCATGAAATGAAAACAAATGATGGACATTGGAGCACTCACTTGGCATTCGAGTTGGAGATGTGGGCCAGACCCGGCAGCTGTTGGGATTGCGGCTGGGTTTGGATCTGGTGCTGGTGTTGGAGTTGGGGCTGATGATGATGATTCGGGGACTGAGGTTGCACTGGCAAAGGCCTGTTCAGGATGCTGTTGTTGGTACCGCCGCCGCTTCCGACGACGACGCCTGCTCTATTGCTGTTGAAAAAGTCATCAATCACGCGTCTGGGCTGCCGCTTGGAGGGCACACGAGTAAAGGCAGGCGGCGCTCGTCCAGCGGCAAGTGCATCCTTCTCCGTTAGCTTATCCGTACGACTTTTGGTGTGGTTCGTTGGATGGGGGGCAGGCAGGCAGGCAGTAGGCGGTAGGCGGCATGCGAGTGTTGTTGGGCAACATAAAAGTAGGCATAAGGATGTCCAAAAATATTACAACAAAAATAAAGAGAAAACAGAAAAAAAAAGAAATATACAATATATAAAACAACTACAAAAACATAGAAGACGTAGAAGGTGGTGGATGACTGCTAATAATGAACAGTGAACCATAAAAAGGTTGTAAAAAACTTTCATTTGTTTCACAAATTAAAAACGCCAAGACCCTTGAGCAGCCATAAAATGCGCGGACGCCCAAAAAAAAAAAAAAAAAGCCAAACAACCAAAAACCTTAGGTTTTTTTTTTCTAGCCTCGCCACAAGCTAATAGTTTCCACTGGCCACACGAACTTGGAGGCTTCTAGGCCAGTCCGGTGGCAGTGCAAGAAAGTTCCTATATACTAAAACTCAAATGGGCAGCCACACAGTTTGCCGCAAATGGCTGTCATAAACACAGGCAGGCCTCAGCTCAGAAATGGTATCAGAAGGAGTAGCCCCTCCACCGCCCTCGGCCCTCCCTGCCCTTCATTCTCATGCCACATTCGTCATGCACAATTGCCTTGCATTTTACTGGGGAACTGAAACCGAGTTAAGTCCGCCTCGACTCACGGAAAGTCATTAGTGGGATTTGCACTCGACTTGCTTTTTGGCAGTCTGCCAGTCTGTCAGTTCTTCTAGTAGATCCGACATTTTTATTGGACTTCCAATTAGTTGGGCATACACCAGCATATAGGGAGACTTTAACTTGATTTACACTTTACAGAACATCATTAAATTGAAATAAGTATGATTGAAAAAGATCTAAGCCTAAGGAAATTCTATTTAAGATAAATTATTTTATCAAATAAACATTTGGTAGATAATTCCTTCTTCTAAACTTAGAAGGAAATCGAATTTTAAATATATTTATTTGAAAAGCTTTCTTGTAGGAGTAACTATTGGCATTTCAGATGGTTAATTTAAAACCTAAAAACATTTTCTTTGAGTGTATATATATGATTTACACTTGCAGAACACCATCCAATTTAAATAAGTATGATTGAGATTCATCTTGAAAGAGATCTAAACATAAGGAAATTCTATTTAAGATAAATTATTTTATCACTTAAAAATTTGGTAGATAATTCCTTCTTGGAATGAACGATCTGAAATCGAATTTTCTGGCAGTTCTACTTATATTTTGAATATTTTTATTCTAAAAGCTTTCAGATTGTGAATTTAAAACCTAAAATCCGAAAGAGATCTCAGCCTAAGGAAATTCTTATCAATTGAAAATTTGCTAGACAATTTTTTCTTCTAAACTGAGAAGGAAAGATCTCAAATCGAAATAATTTTGAATATATTTCTGTTCTAAACGTTTTCTTGTTGGAGTAAATAATGGCATTTCAGATTGTTTAAGATTAAAGCATTTTCGTTGAGTGTATATATATGAACATCATCAAATTGAAATAAGTTTGATTAAGATTCATCTTGAAAGAGGTCTAAAAATAAAAAATCCTAATGAAATTCTATTTAAGATAAATTATTTTATCAATTGAACATTTGGTAGATAATTCCTTTTTCTAAACTTAGAAGGAAAGATCTGAAATTGAAACAATTTTGAATATATTTCTATTCTAAACGTTTTCTTGTGGCATTTCAGATTGTTAATTTAAAACTTTAAAGCATTTTCTTTGCAGAATACCATAAAATTTAAATAATTATGATTGATTCATCTTGAAAGAGGTCTAAGAATAAGGAAAATCAAAATTAAATTCTATTTAAGATCAATTAAACATTTGGTAGATAATTCCTTCTTCTAAACTTAAGAAACTTAGAAGGAAAGATCTGAAATTGAAACAATTTTGAATATATTTCTCTTCTAAACGTTTTCTTGTGGCATTTTAGATTGTTAATTCAAAACTTTAAAGCATTTTCTTTGAGTGTATAGACTTTGGTGTTTTTGGTTTTGTTTTTGAATAGGTTTCTTCTTTTTTTTAGACCCACTGTATTCTTTCATTCCACCCAATACTGAAATCGCTCTTAATGAGCTAATCACATGAGGTGCATGGTACATAGAAGGATTTCAAGTGTCTGGATCGTCCATTCAAAATTTGTAACGTTTTAATTGGCTGCACTTTTGGGTTTTTTGGCTAACTAGCTAGCTGGTTAATGAATTGGTTAGAGGGCGGGGCGGACAGGGCTTATGGCTTCATTTGATGCACACAAGCTCGAGGCGAATCTGTCTGTCCACTTGAGCACTCACTGCACCCACTTTTGTACGTGCTGAATTTGGCCAACACTTCCGGCATATTTCACTTCACCTTGGCTTGGCTTGGCTGGGCTTTGAACAAGGGGGAAACTCACCTGTGCCTGAAGCGTGAGCCCAGCTGAAATAAATCGGTGGCATGCGATTGCGAATTGGGCAACGGGGCAACGCGCACTTGTCTAAAGAACGCATGATGCTCCACACAGCATCTCCACAAATGTTTGCACGCCGATTTGCGTGGAGTTTCAAAGCCATAAGTGCTTAGCTCATTCTGTGAAAGAGAAGAGAAGAAATCACAAAGAAACAAAAAAAAAAAACACAGTGTGATAAGCGCAAAAGTCAAGTCACGACGACGACGACGGCGATGATGATGATGATGCTGCTGCTGATGCTGGAGGACTTTACCCATGGACCCATGTCACAGCCGTTGCCAAGTGAAGGCAAATTGAGTGAATGAATTCTTCCACCAACCCGCATTTTCCTTCTTTTCTTTTTCCTTTCCTTTTTTTTTTTTGTAAAACGTAAAGTGTGAATTCTTTTGGCCAAAAAATGTTAAAGTTTCTTTGCTTTTGTCTGTGTGTGTGTGTGTCAACTGGCTGGAAAAACTTTTTTGATTATCAAAGCGTTAACACCGAAAAGTGTTCCAAGTTGGCGATGTTGCCGATGATGCAGCCACTGGGAACGACTATCTGTTAGCCAGCTACTTGTTGTCTAACGATGCTCTCGATGCTCGGCTCCTGGCGCCACTTGATGCCCGTTGACAGGCAAAAGTTGTCACCCAAAAGGGGGAGAAAAAGAAAAACTCATACATATATTGGCGACTCGGCAAAATGGAGAAATGAAATGAAAGTTTCCATCTTACATTCAGCAAAGAACTTCAAATACCCTACACAAAGATATCTTTAGTAAATCCGTTTCGAAAAATCATCATTTGACTATAAAATAAATTAGGGAATTTTTAAGTGAAATATTTAATATGTACGGAGTTATTATGGAATTCTATTTTTTTACCCTTGGAAAACAGAAACACTTGTGTTTAGAAACTTCAATTTAGAAATCGACGAATCTTTAGAATTTTGTAGATGTCTTTAGTAAATCGGTTTCGAAAAATCATCATTTGACTATAAAATAAATTAGGGAATTTTTAAATGAAATATTAAATATTCTATGGAATTCTATTTTTTACTTTTTTTGACTCCTGGAAAACAAGAGCACTTGATGTGTTTAGTTCAATCTAGAAATCGACGAATCTTTAGAATTTTGTAGATATCTTTAGTAAATTGGTTTCGAAAAATCATCAATTGACTATAAAATAAATTAGGGAATTTTGAAATGAAATATTTAATAAGTATTCTATGGAATTCTTATTTTTACTTTTTTGAAATCAGGAACACATGATGTCTTAAAAAAGTTCAGTCTAGAAATCGATGAATCTTTAGAAATTTGTAAAATTTTCTATATGAAATTTAAGAATATTAGAGCGAGTAAAATGTGTTTAAAAAGTTCAGTCTAGAGATCTAAGAATACTATAAAAATTTGTAAAATATTCTATATGAAATTTAAGAATATTAGAGCGAGTCAAATGTGTTAAAAAAGTTCAGTCTAGAGATATAGAGAATACTATAAAAATTTGTAAAATATTCTATATGAAATTTTAGAATATTAGAGCGAGTCAAATGGATCAACTTATTTGTCATACTTGGCGAAAGATGTGCAACTTTCTAATAGCCTTTTCTGCTTCTTTTTGAAGCATCTCAAGCAACAGAGTCATAGAAAAGAACGAACTGCAAATTGTAGGAAAGTACTTGTCAGCCAAATATTTATGGTTAGAATGGGGATCTTTGTAGCATCCAGCATCATTCTCATCCTCGTCTTGTGTCGTTCCATTGTCGCCTGGCGCGTTGAATTTGAAATTTACATTTTTATCGCTTATCCTGAGCATAAAATAGCGTCCTTTATAATAAACTTTGGCAATGCGCGGCCAATAGTAATGAGCCACCGTCGTCTTGTTGCGCAGCACAACAATTCCGCTTGGCGTCAGGCCCAGAAAGTATTCCACGCTATCCTCGCCCTGCAAAGGAACAAAAATATCCAAAAGAATGTGAAAAAATGGCGAAATCTGATGCGAAACTTTACGGGAAACAAAAGGAAAGACGAAAAACTTTCTTCCTCTTTCTTTCTTCTCTTTTGGCTATTGCCAAAAATGTGTTAACAAGAAGAAAGTTTTGTCCCATTAGCAGCAGGCGGCGTTTTATGGATCTTCTAGACCTCCGCCTCCCTCCCCCCTAACCCTAATCCCCTCTCTTTTTGCATTTGCACTAAGGCACAAGAAAGAAATGTAATTTCAGCTGTTAATTAAATTAAAAAATAGAAGGAAATGTAAGGAAAGTGACGACGACTTGGCGCCGCTTTAGTTAATGATTTGTGTCTATAAACAAACAAACAAACTTGTGGGGGCCAGAGATGAAGCAAGGGGGGTGAGGGGTTGGGGGTTAGCGCATACCACAACAAGCATGTAGAGTACAGAGGGTTCATCGTATACAAACACAGCTGGTGATTTATTGAGGTTTGATATCAAAGTAAAGGGCAATAAAAAATGCAAATGAAGTGCCAAGTTCTACAGGCCAGAGAAGAAGGGCAAATGCAGAGCGAGACAAACAAACACCCACATACATATGTATGGTTAGGGAGGGGGAGGGGGGGTAATCATTGCGTTTCCCCCCCTCCGACCATATAGCACACCCTTCTTGAGGTCCAGAAAAGTGTGGGCAAATGATTTATAATATTTGCCCTGAAATGAAATTAAAGTTTATATTTCCCTTTGACCCCCTTTTATGTGTGGTGTGATGGTGGTTTGTTGTGTGTGTGTATGCTTCTTAACCCTTGCTGTGGTCTACGAGTGACTTTTGCCTCATATGTTATACACATTTCTGTCCCTTCATTTACTTACCAGCACGGGATGCAAATCAACGCCATACATATCATGCCATTTGACTTTGTCCAAATAGTTCAACTCGGCACTGGATGGCGACATCCCCTTGAGCTGTTGATGGAGCTCCGAGACGCGTGATTCCAATTCACTGCTCTGATTGGGCAACAGCCGAAATTCAGATACATAGCCCTTGGAATGTCGTCGCTGATCATAATCACCCAGTTCAGCTAAAAAGAAATAAATATTTGATCAATTGATTAGCCAAAAATTATGATTAATTATTAATTGTATTTTAGATCATAGAATAAATAACCAGAAGGCCGGGCTAACTTCGACCATGCCGAAGTTTGTATACCCTTGCAAGTTTTTGTGTTACTAAATCCCCAAAAATAGAGTTATCTAAATGTAAAGAGTTTAGTGTAAAAATCCTTAGATCCTCTAGATATGCAGCAATTTTGTATGACAGGTATATCATATAGACATCCGATTTTGATCAAATTTGGCAGGAATATAATGTACTATGTACAAATGTTATTTATTTAGTTTGATAATGATCGCAAAAGAAACAAAAAAGTTTCCAGAAGCAAAACAATTTTTGGTCCGATTGCTCCTATGGAAGCTATATAATAGAGTAGTCCGATCTTGATCAAATTTGGCACGGACGTTTGAATATATAGTGAACTGCCAAATGTTAAGTCTCATGATAATCGGGTGAGAAAGAACCAAGTTATTGATCTAAACCACATTTTTCGTCCGATGGTTCCTTTGGGAGCTATATAATATAGTTGTCCGATCTTGGCACGGACTTATAGATGTATAGTAAACTGCCAAATGTTAAGTTTTATAACAATCAGATGAAAAACAACGAAATTATTGATCTAAAACTCTATTTTCGACCGACGGTCCCTATGGGAGCTATATGATATAGTCGTCCGATCCGGATGCTATACAATGCCTGCAGTATGTACAAGACTTTGTGCGAAATTGCAGTTTTGTAGCTTTAGCGCTCTAGGAGGAGAAGCTGTTGAGCTGTTTGAGCTCGTCTTGTCATGCTGATCAAGAATATATATACTTTATATGGTGGGAGATGCCTCCTCCCTATGCGTTGCACACTTTTGACCAAAATGAATATACCCTTTTTGCAAGGGTATACAAATTATGATTAATTGTTAATTGTATTTTAGATCATATAATAAATAAATATGGTGCAAATGATTCAAAACTGATTTTTAACTAATTTCACATGATTTCAGGTAGTTAATATTTAAAATTTGGTAGCTCTAGCTCTTATAGTCTCCGAGATCTCCATGATCCTACAGACGGACATCTCTCAATCGACTCGGCTAATGATACTGATCAAGAATATATATATATATTTCAATGCGAATGCATTTAATCTATTGAGAGTTCCTGAGCAATTTTGATGATTGCTTTGCTTCAATCTCATTACTTACATTGGACCACAAAAGCTCCAAGCTCTGCGGCCAGTTCAAAGGCAACGGGCAAACGTCCCTGCAGAACATCCTGTTTGACTTGCAGGAAAAGTTGATATCTGTAACGAAAACAAAAACAAAATGACAAATATTATTAGCAATGACAACAGACAGTTGGCCGAGGAGTAGTTAACAAGTTGGTAAACAAATCTCAGCATAAAATTAGTTGATCCGGCTTTGATGTTTGCCCAAAACACACACAAACACACGCACACACACGCACACACAGAAATTGTTGACTTTGGGTGTAACATGAAAATCATTGAAACAAATACATAAACAAGATAAACCAGAGAAATGTTACAAAAACCCTTTGCATCATATTTCACGAAATTATTTGCACAAATCATACTAGGAGAGCCAGCCCATAGCTCAAGTTGAAGTGGCTTGTTTGCTTTTGTATCCTTTTTGGTCCTATTGCTCCTACTCCTATCCAGTCAATCCTCTCATCACATCACCCATTATAACAATTTTCAACTTTTGTACTGTGTTTCTAGAGTCAATTGCCGTTTATTGTGAGCCGCAGACTTTGTATAGCTAAAATAACAAAAAAAATTCTTTAGCCCTAGTGCACTTGCATTCCCATAATGCATGGAATTGACCCCCCTGTCCCTTCCCCTTCTACTACTCTCATCTCTCTCTCAACCCGATTTTGATCGAAGTGCATTTCAATGCATTTATATGCGCCAATATTAGCGCAGCAGTTGGCAAAAGCCTCGCATACGGATTTTGATGATGTTTGGCCAGTGATTGGCATTCGCCATGATGGTGAAGCGTAGATAGATGGGAGAGGGGAAGAGGTGAGGGTGGTGTGGGTGTGGGTGGTGAAGCGGCAAACGTGTCGTCATCGTCGGATAGTACTCAAATATTTGCACATACCAAATGCTTGATAAATGCAGCAATAGCCACCAGACATGGACAGAGGATGATGCCCCCCCTGCACGCCAGCATAAATGTTTGCGACATTTTGTGCCACATTTTGTGCCCTTGCACATTTTGCAATTTCCCGCACCAGGAAATCCCCATGACGATTGCGTTATTTTAATTTATTTTGCTTGATGTGCAGCACGCATAAATGCATTAAATGAATGATGCATTATCCATTAGTTTCAGGTTCAGAGTTTGAGTTTGAGTTCAGAGTCCTCGAAATGCATCATTTTGTTGTTTATTGAATTATAAGTGTGTGTGTGTGTGTATCTCTCCCTCTCTGCGTGTGTGTGTGTCTCGGCAATTAACAAATTAAATTTGTTAAATTCAATTTAATGACCATTCAAAGCTTAAAGTTGAACAATTAAGCAAATTCATTGAAATTTACCTGGTTATTTCCTCGAGCAGTTTACATGGATCGGCAGCATAAAATTTAACTCCGAAATACAAATCATATGGATCCGATTTGGGTTTCAATTGTCGTGAAATTCGTGAGGCAGGATCCAGCCAGTGCTATAAGAAATAAGAAAAAAACACAATCAATTATAAATCTACATAAATATCTATTACTGTATCAATCACAACAAACTTAAAATGAATGCATTCGAGTTGAGTTGAATTGAACGAGCGTGTATGAATATGTGAGTTGTTATGAATGAGAATAAATAAAATGTCAAACCAAATGAATAATTTGACAAAGCCTAAAACATTCGAGTTACTCAAATAATTCGAATTGGGATGACTATCCTGGAAGATGTGTTCTATTACCTTCAAGTTGTCGGGAAGCACATCTTACCTAGTCAAGCATAAATCGGTGTAATATGTTGTAAAGTTTAAGTAAACCACAATTTGTGTACGCATACCAACGATACCGACCAAATAAAATGCATGTCCTATCCAAGTGGCGCAAATTTAACACCACACAATTCGTTACATACTGGTTAACAATGTATTTTGTAGACTTAAAACTTTTTAATAATTTTGTTATTTACGTCAAATTGGCACATTTAAATAAACTTTATGAGGAAACAAAAAATTATTTTCCTAGATGTCTTGGTTTACCAGCAATGAACTGTAGAAACCCGGCTTTAGAGAAGTCCTATTCAAGTGGCTAGCAGTGTATATATATGCTATGGATAAATACGGACATATTTTACATTGACTTTCGTTTCTCTCTATTTTTAATTAGGCTTTCGAATCACAGCATCTCAATTATTCGCATTCTCACTCATTCAAGTCATTTTTCTTTCGTTTAAATATTGTGCGACTGAGTTTTACGTCTGCTGACTTATTCATTCAATATACTTCGACTTCTCATTCAATCCATTTAATTTATTTTGATAAATTTCGATTCGAATTTTGATAATTTTGTCACTCATGCAGCTATCTAATATCTACAATATAATATATATAGATATAATATATATTATATATAGACAAAAAAGAGCATTTTCTAGTGTAATCTAGTGTGAATTATATATAGATATAATATATATTATATATAGACAAAGAAGAACATTTTCTAATGTGATCTTAGGATCTAATGATCCATCATATTATATTATAATATGATTTTGAACCAAACTGATATGATCTGGTATTAATTTAATTAATTTGGTTTACAAAATGAATAACAAAATAAATGCTAGATTATGGCAACCTTTTCGATTATTATAAATTATAAATGAGAGTTTTAAATGCATTTTTGTTGGCGGATATGAATAGATTTATGTTCGATTGTTCTTAGCCACGTGAAGTCCGTTTCTTTGGCTTTAAAAATTATAAACGCTTTTATGCAGAGATGAAGAGTCCATGAAGATGAGAAAAAAGGAAGCATGTGTGAATTTCAATGAAGGCCACACACTACTCCAAAGCAAGGGGACGACACAAAAGTCTCTTAGCATGAACGGGCGACCAATGAAAGCGAAATTATATAATTTGCCTTGCGGGAAAGGACGAACGCCGAAAAGAGTTGCCCCAGCTTGTGATGCTCGTCAAAGTCGATGTCGGAGCCGTAGACGGAGTCTGGCTTTTTGTTTTTTTTTTTTCATTTTTCAACGGTCGGTGTCGGTGCGCCTCAATGAATTTCAATGAAAACGAAAATGAATTTCAAAAACCAATATGTTTGCACAGCGGAAGCGGAGCAGGAAAAGTCCCAGCCAAAGGACTGTCAATTCTCTGTGTGTATGTGTTCTCTTCTTTCACCATCATCATCGTCATCTTTCTCTGCACTCACCGTTTGATTCTCCTCGTCTATGTAGCGTATGCCAAAGTATGAAGTCTCGATTAAATTGAGCCTGGCAAAGACGACATCCAACAGAGCCTGGCCGGGCAAATCATCCTGAAAATAGACAAGAAAATTGCTGTTAAAACAGAGCAAAAGCTAAAAAAGAAAAGAGGTGGGCAAATAGACATAGACAGAGAGAGGCAAGACGACAAAGGTAAGAGGTTTGCCTGTTGAGCCACAGCTTTTTCTATGCTTCCTATGATGAGTCCTGCTGCCGACCGAAAAGTGAAAACTTTCTAGCGACAATTATTCAATTGGAAAATTGCTCATTTCTGTGCCTTTGCTTTTTTCCCCATCTGATAAATAAAAAGAGAAACCAACCAAGGAAATGAAATGGAAAAGCAAAAGTGGACGGCAAGGCGTGGCGGCGCCTTCCATTGGACACAAACAATTTATCGCAAATCGAAAGGCAATCAACAATTTTCTATTGGTTTAATTTAATTTTCTGTTAGCCTTTAAAGCTTTAAAATGCCAATTCTTCTTCTTCTTGGTTTTTTTTTTTCTAGTGCCAATAATAAATTGAGTTTATTCTCGAGGGGACCACCCCCACCAGCTCACCCCCCGCCATCTCTCACTCTCCATTTTTTTGGACCCACGTGCTGCCTTTTTTGAGTCAAAAGGTTGCCACAGCTGCAACAGAGGCAACCGCAAAAAAACACCCAAACTATGGCCAGGGGGCATACCATTGTTAACCACAGACACAGGGGGAGTTCTCTCCTCTGCCTAGCAACACCTACACACACACAGACAGACAGATACATACATATATCCTTTTTCGCCTCTGATGCCACTTTCATTGTCCTCATGTGGAGCCACATCTGGCGTTTCAACATGTTTGATTTTTGGCGCTGACCAGACACTACTCCGACTCCGACTCCAACTCTGACTTTGCCTTTTTCGTTGTTCTTTTCGTTTTTTGTCTTCGGTGGGTGTGTGTGTGAGTGTGTGTGTGTGTTCTGCCATGTTTTATTTATGGCCCAAACATCCCTTGGTGGCTGGCCAATGCTCACATCCCTTTCTCCCCATTGTTTTTTTTTTTTTTTTTGGTTCTTTTTCTTTGTATTGCCATGTTTTATTGTTGTTGCGTAATAAACTTAATGGCTGGCAAGTGTGAACAAGCTCGATCTCGGTCCTGGTCCCGGATCCTAGTCCTGGTTCCTAGTCTATGGAGTCTTGGAGTTAGTCTCTTTTGAATTTATGTTAAACTTTTGCTGACCAAATATAAAAACGAAAGTGGATTCAGTTCGTTCGAAGCTGTTTAAGTTGCCATTGGGGAATGGATTTCAGGCTGAAGCAAAATTGACTCAACCGGGCGATAATCTATATATGACAGCATCAGCAAAAGGCAGCAGCAGGAGTTGATGAGAAAGAACCCACACGAGACTCATACACAATGTGTCCTGAGCGTGTCTCACACTAATTGCATTTATTCGGACTGCATTAAAGGACATTCTGGCCATCAGGCCATCAGGCATGACAGTGTGACATCGCTTAAGTGAACGTGATGTGCCAAGCCATTGCAATTCTAGTCCAAAATTGCAGTACAAGGACATTAAAGACAATGTCCTCGTCAAATTTTCAACACTATTGTACATGTCCTTATTTTTGTTGTTGTTCTGTGCACACTGTGCACATTGTTGTCATTTGCTTTCACCATATAAAAACAGAAGTAGAAAAGTGCATTTTAAAAATGCATAAGACCCATGAGCGTTCATCATATTGTTGGTTGCCATTTACTTTGTCCAAGTTGCGAGTAAGAAACAAGGACTCCAACAAGGGCTACATACATACATGTATATGTGAGGCGACAACGACATCTTTGAAGCTCATAATATACTTGCTGCTAAATGGAATACTTGATGAGCAAATAATACCATTTCACACAAAAGACTCTGCAAAATGGATACAGGATCTTCTACATTTTGGCTAATATATTGAAATACTTGGCCATTTTGTATAGCATGCATCCATAAGATGAAATGGTATATTAAAGTCACCAAAATGTATCTAACAAGGAAGCATTTTCGACCCTATAAAGTAGATATATTCTTGATCAGTATCAATAGTCGAGACGATTTTGGCATGTCCGTCTGTTGAATTATCGAGATCTCCGAGTGTATAAGAGCTAGAGCTATCAAATTTGCAATGTAGACTCGTGTGATGTGTAATCTGATCAAGTTTATTTTTATACCATGCATCCATAAGATGAAATGGTTTATTAAAGTGCCCAAAATGTTTGTAACAAGCAGGCAAAAAAGCATTTTCGACCCTGTAAAGTATTTATTCTTGATCACCATGAGAAGAGAAAGTTATATAGCCATGTCTGTCTGTTGAATTATCGGGATCTCGGAGACCATAAGAGCTAGAGCTACCAAATTTGGAATGTAGACTCGTGTGATGTGTACGCTGATCAAGTTTTTTTTTCCTTGCCACGCCTTCTTCCCCCCACGATATTTATATATCTCGGGAACTATAAGAGCTAGAGCTTCATGAGCTTTAGAGAAAGAACAACCGCTGAGCTATCTAATATAAGAAAGGACATTATCTTAAGAGATTATTTTCAATTTGGGATTTTATTCCGAATGGCATGAGTAAGTTTATAATTTTTTCGAAGAATGGCAACCCTGCTGTAAATGATAAGCGTTGCCAGATCATGGCAATAGACTGTTTCTTATGTTTTAAACAATAAAATATGCCGAAACTTAGTGGATTAAATTTACAGGACCATGGGGAAATACTCATTGTATGTTAGCTTTAAAGATCTCCACATAGCAAGAATTTGCCAAGTCAACCCCAAAGCAGCAACAGGGGAAAACCTCAAACCGAAAATAGTCTCTGGAAATCGGCATCAATCCTAATGAACTACGCCCCATGCATGTCTAAAACGGTTTCAACAAAGTTATGGCCAGAAAATCAACGTAACATATAAAGGCCGCAATGGTTTGCAATTAATCACAAGACTTCAACCGAAACCAAAAGGCAAAAGTTGAGCAAACAAAACTGTTTAAGTCCCCAAAAAGGTATTTTTTTTCCCCCTCTCCCCTCCCTCCCTGTCGAATGTAGTGACCCACCCACACGAAAGCCCAACTCACTCAGCCGCTCACTGGCTGGATGAGTTCAATAAATTAGATTCGTCTGCTTGAGAGAGTCGCTGGGGCAATGACGTATAGATGGATGATGTCTGGTCGGTGGGGCATCAAAGGCTGCAGCATCTACGACGCTGACGGCAGCAAAATGTGGAAGAGATGAGATGCCCCGAGATGAGCCTGTGCGATGATTATGTTGATGCTAATGATGATTAGGTCTTTGGCTTAAATGTCTTAATCAAATTATGCCTACTTTGATGTTGCCAAGAATGTGTTGAAGGAGGATGGTTGGGACAGCAAATCTTGGCCAAGTACACTTAATGAGCTTACACTTTTCGCCCCTACCCCTGGCCCTGTCCTCTGCCTTGGCAGCTGTCGGCAAAAGAACTTTTTCCATGCAACTTAATTAGTGGAACGCCAAGTGGTAAACCGGAAAATATAGCACACACGTACGTGTCTCGGTCTCAACTTCACATGGGCATGAACCAACCAACCAACCAACCAACCAAAGGGCGACACTTTTAGTTTGGAAAATCCCAGCAGAGTCTATTGGGAACTTAATCAACTTGGTCTGCGTGACTAACCCACTTTCCTGGGGAATAGTGAGTGCAGAAATCTGCTACAATTCCGGCTTTAATATAATTAACACATAGTTTATGCTCTCAAAATGAATGTAAAGTTACTCTTAGAGGTCGATTTTCTCTGTCAGTCTCCTTTAAGGACTTGCTTTTATCTATGATCCACCCACCCCCCTCCCCTTTTGCATTGTGCGTATAATTGCGATGCTTGGCTTAAACGTGCGCTGACCTTTGACAACAGCTCACACAGATGCCATCGTCGTTTTTAACGGCATTATGAGTTTTAAGCTCCCAGAGGGTATACACACCAAAAGCAGCTTCAAAAACAAACAAAGCTAACAAAAAAACACAGAATAAGAGAAAGACAGACAGACTGAGGGAGAGAGAGAAAAAAAAACGACGTATACTTAGCCGTTTGCAATGTCACAGACAAAACGGCGACAAAGTGAAAGAAAGCAATGGCAGGCAGTCTACATCGTGTCGACGGTATGCAATGCACAAAACAACAACCCAGAGCCAAAATGCTAAAGCAGATTTATGTCCATGTCCCCAACCCCCCACACCCTTCTTCAATCCACACACACACACACCCCGCCCCAGCCGTCGACCCACATTGCAGCGCATCTTCACCTAACAGAAAACAGAAAAAAAAAAACACATTCAACAAACGAGATTTGCGTAATTCCTGCAGCTCAGCCCGCAGCATCCAGTCTCTCTTTTGCCTTTGTATACCCTTACAGAGCTTTCAAGTCCAGAAAGACAAACCCGTCTTATGTAACCGAAAACATTAAAAAAGGTTTTTAAAAGATTGAAGCTAATTTCAGGAAAATTTAAAAACTCAACGTTATGTAACAGAAATCATTAAAAACGTTTTGAAGCTAATTTCAGGAAAACCATTGATAGAAAGAAAATTCCAAAAACTCAACGTAAAAATACATATTTCTGGTCGTCTCAACTCATTGGTCTTAGTCCAGAAGCACAAACCGTTCTTATGTAACCAAAACAAAGGTTTTTAAAAGCTAATTTCAGGAAAAACATTGATAAAGAAAACATCCAAAAAACTTAACGCTAAAATATGTACTTATTTCTGTTCGTCTCAACTCATTTTTTTTAAAAGATTGGAGCTAATTTCAGGAAAATCATTGATAAAGAAAATTCAAAAAACTCAACGTAAAAATTGATATTTCTGGTCGTCTCAACTCATTGTTCTTAGTCCAGAAGGACAAACCGTTCTTATGTAACTGAAATCATTTAAAAAGGGTTTTAAAAGAATTCAGGAAAACCATTGATAGACAAAAAATTTCAAAAACTCAACGTAAAAATATCTATTTCTGTTTGTCTCAACTCATTTTTCTTAGTTCAGAAAGACTATGAAAGATTATGTAACAGAAATCATTAAAAACGTTTTTAAAAGATTAAAGCTAGTTTCAGGAAAACCATTTTTAGAAAAAATTCCAACAAACTCAACTCTAAATACTTATTTCTGGTCGTCTCAAGTCATTGGTCTTATTCTTAGAAAGACAACCCATTCCTTTGTAACCTTATGTAATCATTCAAAACGTTTTTCCCTCAAGCTAATTTCAGGAAAGTTTTGAAAAACTCAACGTTAAAATTGTCTCAACTCATTGGTCTTAGTCCTAGAAATCTACTAAATAAATATTTTATTTCACATGATTTTTTAGTTCATTATTAAAGAGTTGAACAAAAAACACTCATAAAATATGGGTTTTAAAGGGTCTTGCCTTTTAATGGCCTATCGATCCAAATGAAGTCCTCGTAGTTTTTATCACCATCATTAAAACGCCTCTGAGTATTATAATATTCTTAAATATTATTATTATTATTGAAAACTTGAAAGAGCTAGAAGTTATGTAGTTTCACACTAACAAAAAAAAAAAAACACATGCTGGCCAAAAACTATGTATTCCTTTAGGTAAGGCATCAAGCTGTCAGCTTTTCCAATTGTAGTTTATGCCATTCTCGTTTAGAACGTGCTTTCAACTTGGAAGCGGTGCTGTCTGTTTACGACCATTTTATTTCGCATGCCCAGCGAAACGGGCACAAAGCCTCTCGAAAAGCTGGACGAGGACAGCGATGGCTCATGCTGTGGCTGAGATGGATGCTGGAGCTGAAGCTGGAGCTGATGCTGGAGCTGATGCTGGGAGCTGATGCTAAGGCTAAGGCTCAGGTTCAACTTAGGCAACTGCAATATGAGTTGTTGTTGTTACTGGTATACAGAGACATATGTATGTTTGTATATGTACATTTTCCCGTCATCGTATCATAGCGGAACTTCTTCTTCTTATTTTTGTCATGTTTGGTTATTTTTTATACCATGCATTCGTAGAATGAAATGGTATATTAAAGTCGCCAAAATGTATGTAACAGGGAGAAGGAAGCTTCTCCGACCCTATAAAGTATATATATTCTTGATCAGTATCAATAGCCGAGTCGATTGAGACATGTCCGTCTGTCTGTCCGTCTGTCCGTCTGTCCGTCTGTCCGTCTGAAGAATCATCGAGATCTCGGAGACTATAAGAGCTAGAGCTACCAAACTTGGCATGTAGACCCGTTTGCTCTGCAGGCAGATCGAGTTTATTTTTTTTTTCGCCCCGCCCCCTTCCGCCCCCGCTATTTGAAAAACAATATTTTGAGCCTCCATATCTCGGGAACTATAAAAGATAGAGCTTTCGGATTTGGACATTAGATGCGTGCAGTGTGCACGCAGACCAAGTTTGTTTCAAATTTTGGCCACGCCCCCTTCCGCCCCCGAAATTCGAAAAATTCGATTTTTAGCCGAAATATTTATCGTATCGTAATTTAATTTGGCACACTAATACATGTCACGTATATCTATCATCCCACCAAATATCACAAGAATCGGAATAAAAATGGCCGAGTTATACATAGAAACGTTTTTCACCCATAGCGGTGCAAGGCAGATGCACGCGAAAAAGAGCGAGATAGCATATGCTGGAAATCACCGATTTGGTCGGGGGGCGCTAAAGTGCTCGTTTCCACATAAGAGTGGAATATAGTGGATATAGCATTTGAAAGAAATTTAATATATATCTCTTCACCTAATGCATGGTATATCCAAGTCGGCCCGGCGACTTACTTACTTTATTTTTTTTTGTACGTCAACTGTGATGTCAGTTCTTTGGCCCGGTTGACATTTGTCGCATCGCTTTTTTGAGGCTGCTTTGGGCTAGCTAATTTCTACCTTTGATACCCTGTGATTTATTGCAACTGTTGAATTTGTCTTGAGATTTTCCGGCCAAAGAGCTACGACTTCCGTTGGTGGCTTCCCATCACTTGCATTTTCAATTTGACTGGCAAATATTTTACATTCTATCCTTACAAAAAAAATCTCCCTTAGCCTTAGTTGTTTGCTATCTGGTGGCTCACCTTGAATTTCTTTGGTTCTTTGTTTTGTTGGAGCTGCAGCATTCAAACGGTTCGGTAAACAAACAGCACACAGACGGACAGGAGACAGAGAGAGACAGAGACATAGGGCGCAAAAAGTCGAAAAGTGAGTGAGGTTTAGAATGAGACTGATGAAGGCCTGGTCCAGTTCAGATACAGATTCAGGCAAAGACCACCAAGTGAGTGAGTTATCTGATGGCCGTCAAGAGTCCCCCTCCAATCCCCCACTCAACTAGATGTCTGGCTGTATTTGCGTTTAAAGTTTTTTGATTGAATTGTTGCAAATTGTTTGCAAATCTATTTCGTTTCGTTTCTTTCTCTCTCTCTCTGTCTATTCATTGGTTTTGGCCATTGAACAATTGGTTTTTGTCTTGTCTCTCTGGGGGAGATTTTGCGGCCACGCAGATATTCAAAATATATAGCCAGAAAATCTAGACATGACACTGAGTTATGGTTCTGACAGCTGCAAAAGCCAACGAACGAAAAATAACTCTAAGGTTGGAATTTTTTTTCTCTTTTTTTTTTTCAGATTTTCTTTGGGTCTGCTAATCCTATTAGGAAGCGAAGCGCAACTTCAGCAACAGATAAAGTAATTACCCCCAGCCCATCCAGAGTGAGTAAGAGAGAGAGAGAAAAAAATACAACCCAACCAAAATGCTTCGTTGAATTTTGCAAAAGGTAAAAAGTATTCAACTTTTGGGCTAAACCTTTTTGCTTATTAATTACATGGCAAAGGGTATAACCATTAGAGAAAGAGTATATTGGGTTTTTAATCCAGCAGAAAGTTAGCTACTTTAAGAAAAAATCTGAAAGTTCAGATAGAGTATAAGTTCTTCGATTTGTAAGTTAACTTTCTTTCGCTTGCCCAGGCCATTGATGTTTGTTTTTGCCCTTTTCATTTTGATTTGACGGGAATAATCAATAGAGTGAATTGGCAAACTGCCGAGTTTCATTTACATTTACCTTTTCGATATTATAGAGATATATATATATAGAGAGAGAGACTAAAGACTCTGTGTGTCACAGGTGTGGGTGGACGAAAATCTAGACGCCGGCATTTATTTAGCCATTAAACACGCTTCATGGAGTTTTCTTATTTTCATTATCAATTTGAACGCGAGCTCTGTCCAGCAATTTGGATGGGTGGGAGGGGGGTTGGTTTTAGGCTGTAAAAAAGCTTTTAACTTAATTATGTTGGCCATAAATTGCAGGTTTTATTTTGGTTGTTTGGTCTGGTTTTGGCCTCAAGATAGCCCAAGCTGTGGCAACTTGGCGTGTGAACGCCAAGGAACTTGGGCCTAGAGTCTAATTAAATGTCGCTCGAAGGCATGACCAAAATTTTATATTGAAATATACTTACATTTGTATGTGTGTGTGTGTGTGTTTTATGTTGAAGTGTTTGCTCGTGAAACACTTGAACTAACCATTTCGATTTTGGCCATGTCATTGTGGCCAGTTTGAAGTGTGTTGGAATGATTTACATAAATTCTCAAATGGCCATGTGCAGTTGGCCCGAAAGAATTAAGCGCTAGGCAAACACAAACCCACACACACACACACACTCATACACATAGAGAGAGACTCAGTCTCGAACTCCAACTCTCCAGACTTGAGTATTTTAACCGTTAAGATATAATTATATAACCTTATGCTGCAACACCAACAAGCGTAAAATACTTATTTTTTTTCGCATTTTGGGGGGCTGCTTTAAGTGCCAACTGTGCCGCCGATGAGAGCAGCTTGGAGCACTTGAAGTGTTAATACCCTGTACTACTTCAATGCAGGGGTATATTAGTTGATACCAGAAGAACAATAATATCTTTGAAGGTGGTCTAGTAAACTCTTTCTTTGGGTAGATCAATCCAAGTTACAAATAAATTTTGGTTCTTAGAGTAGTTACGTTTAAAGGGTACCTCAAAGTCGTTACTTTACATGTGACATGTTTTTGCTTTGCGCCCTGACCAGATGTCATTAGCATTGTAAGCATGATAAATGACAAAAATGCGCGCACACAGATCAACTCCTATATATGTACACGAATGTCTGGAAATACATATATATATAAGTATGTGTATATATGCTCACTTGGGCATGAAGTCGTCAAAATCATTTGTCACAGTTTTGCCAGGTTTTTGCAGCGGCTTTGGTGCGGCGCCGCCAGGCAAAGCCTTTTGTCTGACTTTGACTTGTTAAATCCATTTTTCAAGCAATTGTTTTCGAGAACTTTAAGCTTATTGTTAGAATCCACAAAATGTCTAAGAAATCTGGTTATTTAAGAAAAATCACTCATACGCAATGTTTCGCCTTGCACACGTCATGGCCATAAAATATCGATTACGACACGTTTTCCAGGGACATTTCAATACAAACACACACACAAACCAGATATTAATGTGAATAAATATATATATATATATCATTGAACAATGTTTGCGGATATATAGACGGTTCAATGCAAAATGAATTCATGTAGTAGTGAGATAAACCGAAGATTTCATACCCTTTATTCGTTTGCCAATTTTCTCAGCAATTTTGCTTGAATTTCCTACAATTTTTGGTTAATCATGGCTAATTTTGTGCTTGCAATAATGATCGTATAATTTGACTATAATTGCCATAAGATTATTTTAACTGCTAACGTTTAAATTGAAGATAATTAAGTGCAGGCACTACAAATATTAGACCAAATTAAATAATGATCATTTTAGATTTGCAAAAGTGTTCCCAAAAAGAAATTCACCGTAGAAAACGCCATTTTAAATAGAAGTTTAGACTTGGTGAATGAAAAACTAACTAATTAGGTGGAGAATTTTCTTTTCGATGGTTTCTAAATATTTACTAAATATTTATTATTAAGAAAGTTAACAAATTAAATGTATAACCTTCTAGTGCACACTTTTTATTGAAATGAATAAACGCATTTTTGCATGTATGGATGAAAAACGAGTCAACCGCAAAACTCTCCCTTACCCCCCTCCCCCCCCAAGGCCTGGCCATATTGCCATTAATGCTAGAGATTGCAAGAGTGTGGCGGCGGCCTTAAGTGCGTGCGTTTAGTGCCCATCGGCAGCCGTCAAAATCAACACAGTGAACAAAAGCAACGACAACAGAGGGACAGAGTCACCATGGGCCATAGCCATAGCTTTAGCCATCTCGTGGTTGTCAGTTGACAGACAAGAGTCATGAGCCATGGGGGCTGGATGGATGGGGGCTGGATGGGGGGCTGGATGTCTGCTCAGCGTGTAAATAAAATTACGTTTGCGGCTGGCGGCCACACGCATTATTTTTCTCTCTACTTCTTTTGGCCCGTTTTGCATATCTTGACTGCGGCACTTTGAATTTTCATTCATGGCTTTTGTGTGTGTGTGTGTGTGTGTGGAATTTCGTCGGCGGGGCCTTTTATCAATCATTTGACTGAACATTGAGGCGGCTGGGCGGAAGGTAGGGAGGACTTTTGGGGGGTGTGGTGAGCCATTTGGCCAATAATTACATGCGATAAGTTGTCGCTGTCGTTGCGGCTCACTTGCTCTCTATCTCTCTCTCTCTCTCTCTCTCTTACCAGTTTCAACTCATTAATATTGACCCGCGGGGCACAGGCAAAGCGACGCGACGCGACGCGACACGACATCGTATGGCAACGACTTGTCCGCCCAGTTTAGCCATTGTCAAATTATTGCCACGCCCACATGTGCACATGTGTCTAATGCACAATTTATGAGCCAACCAAGCAGCCAGCAATAATCGTTCAGAGTTTTAGCCTAAGCTGATTTACTGGTTTTAGTTTGTAAAATTATTATAAATCTCCTGTTGATGAGCTGTGATTATTAGCCATTTTATATATGCTCCAATTTAATGTGGCGATAAAACGCTATAAAATGCAATGCCCGAGACCGAGCCCGAGCCAGAGTGTCATTAGTCAGTTCCTGGAATTTGCTAACTAGCCTGTCGTTCCACTTGCTGGTCGATCAATCAGAAATGTAGTAAAGTTCCTAAGGCAATTCAAGTTGTATTAAACTGGTAGGATAACATTGTAGGATGTGTGCCATAGGTGTGTGTACTGTGTGTGTGTGTGTGTGCACATACATATTTTACATCTCTGCCCCAAGACGAACAATTAACTGGCGGCCCTTTAAGTCATGGCTAATTATGCCGCAGACCTCACATGCAATCCGGTTGACATGAATTTGCATTGAATATTGCGCTTAATATATATTAAGCATACATTCCATGTAGCCCTTGGGCTAATATTTCTCAATAAAGTCTATTTTAGCCGCAGCTTGTTTAGTTGATTAATTCCATCATCTTATATTAGACCCAACGACCATGGCAAATAAGCAAATCCTGTCATTTAATGTGATTAGGTAGAATTCCACATTAATCGGCATAATCATAGTGAATAGATATATTAAGTAAACTTGATTTTAATCAACATTTTAGACTAATCACTTTGTGAAACTAAAATAAATATATAAGATCAGAAAGAAAGTGAATGAGCTTGAATGAGCTATGTATATAAAAACATGAATGAGCTGTATAAAAAAGAGTTTTCCACGTTTTATAAATATGAAAAACTATAATCGTTGCAGAGATATATATTATTTACATTATGCATATAATGTGATTGGGTAGAGTTCCACATTAATCAGTATAATTATAGTGAATAGATTTATAATTAATTAAACTTGATGTTAAACAATATCTTTGAAGGTTACTTTCATCACTTTAATTACTTTGTGAAGCGAAAATAAATATTTAAGATCAGAAAGAAAGTCTAGACGTTTGAAGGTATAAGAATTAGCTATAGAAAAAAGAGTTTTCCACGTTTTAAAAATATGAAAAACTATAATCGATGCAAAGTCATCAACTGAAACATAATAATTGACCGAATATAGATTTTTCTACGATAAATTGTTTAAAGAAAAAAATTAGTTCTTATTTTAAATAATTTTCAATAGGAGATCACATAAGAATTCGACCAAATATAGATTATTTCTAAGATAAATTGTTTAACGAGAATAATTAGTTTTTATTTAAAATAATTTTCAACAGGAGATCAACTAAGAGTTTCACCGAATATACATAGATTATTTCTAAGAAAAATTGTTTAAAGAAAGTTCTTTAGCTCTTTTTTCAAATAATTTTCAATAGGAAATCAACTAAGAGTTTGGCCGAATTTAGATTATATCAAAGATAAATTGTTTAAAGAGAATAATTACTTCTTGTTTCAAATAAATTTCAATAGTAGAGTTTGACCGAATATAGATTATATCAAAGAAAAATTGTTTAAAGAGAATAATTAGTTATATTTTCATATAATTTGTAACATGGAAACTGTGAAAAAGCTTGGAAAATCTTCCACTAACCCAAAGTAATTGCGAATATAAGTTATTTTCCTTAAACTGAATTCCTAATGAGCTGTAGGTGGACATCGAGTTTGGGGTAAATATTATTGGAACCCATAAATTGAGGCAACTTTTTGATATATGTATTTTTTGTTATTGACAACTACAATATTTCCAATTTATTAAGAGAAGCAGCAATAAAAAGCGTGCTATTCAATTAAAACTCATACTCATAGGCGCACAATTTCATGTGGATATTATTTATATGGCCCTGCTTGGATAAGTTTTGCAAAGGTTTGCTGAAATCAGAGACCACACAGACACGAAGACAAAAAAAAATAGAAGCAGAAAATCTCAACAATTTATTTGATCTGTCCGCACAATGATGCCAACTATGAGGATGTTGTCGTGTAGAATCAGCACAAAATCCCAAGTGACGCCATGAGACACACTCGCACACACACACGGAGGACACAAAAGGCGACAACGAGCTGTGTTCCACTGACGACTGACTACTGACGACGACGACGACGACCCATTTAATTTGGCAAACGTGAGCAGTTTTAAAGCCAAGCAAAGGGAGATGGCAGCAGCCCATCATCTCTGTGCGGTGTTTGGACGTGTGAGTGATGACACTTTGCATGTTTGCCAAGTCACAGCAGGGCCTCCGTTGCCTTGCCGCACTAAATATTGATGAGGGTGCTGCTCTGTAGAACAGAACAGAGCAGGCTAAGCACGTGCAAAGTATGCAACACTTTTTCAATGAAAGCGAAAGAGTTTACTTTTCAGCTTATGTCAGCTAATGTTCACACTAAAGTCAAGTACTTACCTTGATCTCGTGTATAAAGTCGGTCTCATCTAGCAAATTAATGCGCACGGACATAATCCGCGATGGTCGGCAAAGACAATTCATTTTGTTGCCGTTTTTTATTCGTTGCGTTGCGTTTTGTAGCTCGTCTCTAGGTGTTTAACATTTTCTGCAAAAGTAAAGTAAGATTGAATTGTGCTTAGAAAGTGGCAATTAAATTGTGAACATAATTAATAAATAGCTAGAGACTGCTTATTTTTTCTTTCTACATTGTTATCAACATCTGCTGCAATTAGTCAACCTGCAACTGGTTTTAACCCAAAGGGGAGTCAACAACCCAAACGAACTCCGAGTCAGTCTCTGCCACTTACTAGGCCTTGTTGTTTTAATAACTCTTTTTTGGCTTTGGCGTTTATCTGTCTCGCAGATCAGCAACTGTGACAGCAATGACAGCCCAACTGTCAGCAACTCAAACCGCTCCCCAGTTGGGTATTATCATTATAATTTTATAATTGCGGTTGTTGTCCCAGTGATAAGTTTAATATGCACGTGGATGTACCTACATACATCCATACAAAGTAGTAGTAGAAGTAGATGGATGGATGGGAGGAAGAAGAACAACAAAACACCAACAACAGCAGCAACAAAAGTCACTTAAGCGGATTAGTTGAAGGGCGCTTCTGTGCTGTTTGTTGCCTAAAAGCAGATTATGTCATTAGAGTTTTAGTATATATAGAAGAAGAAGAAGAATAGCAGAGAGCAATGCCCAAGCAAGACTTAAAGTCTCAAGCTTTAAGTGCTTCATTCTTTAATTAATATTTCAGAATTTTAAGTCATTATAAATAGTAAACTTATCGATTTCACAGTCGAATAAATTATTAAAACTCCATGAACTTGGCTCGAGATCTAATACATTTTTTAGGCGTACGTAACTAAGAAAAACTATGTAAAACATTTTTTTTAAGAGGTCAAACTTCTTTTTTGTAAATTCTTTTCCATAATTTCATAAATCTTTCATCCTAATTTCTTTATTTTTTAGCTTGACTTATTTTTGTATAAGCCAAAAACTCACAAAATAACAAATAAAATAATTTTAAACACTTGTTTTTTCGAATTATAATAATCTATTAAACGTCATAAATAAGGTAACTAAAGTTCTCATAGCTTTTAAGAGGTCAACATTTTTTTTTTGTAAATTCTTTTCTATAATTTAAGAATCTTTCATCCAAATTACTTTCTTTTTTGGCTTGACTTATTTTTGTAGAAGCCAAAACTAACAAAATAACAGATAAAATAATTTTAAACATTTATTTTTTCTAATAATAATCTATTAAACGTCTTAAAAAAGTTTACCAAAATTGTAAAATTTATTTTTTCTTTAAAACTTTTTGACTTTAATGACTTTTTAACAAATTAAATCAAGTTAATTATTATACTAGATCTGAAATACGTTTCAACCTATTTCGAAGCGATTTCACAAGCTTTTTTCCTAAACAACTTCTCGAAAAATGTTCTCCCACTTTGAAATTCATATGTCGGAATACTGAATAATAAATTGTAAGTACATAAATAAATATTTACATATCTTTAGACAAACTTGTCTGTCATTTTTAGTGTGGAAAGCTACAAGAAACATTTTTTAAAATCAAATTTTTAGTGGAAAATTTACTTTTCTTGCCTCAACAACACTTTAGATTTTCTCTCGCAAGCAGCTAATATATATATTTAAAGTTTTGTAGGTTTTCGCTAGGTTTTACTGTATGCAAAACTTGTGGACAATGGCATCACGCATAGAGGATGACTGCAAAAACTACATGCGACACATCTGGTTTGCTTTTTATGACTAGGCTGCCATCTGAAAAATAATTAATGTGCATTCGCCTAATGAGAAGCAACTGGAAAAAAAAATCCAGAGCACAGCAGAGCGAACAAAAGCACGAAGCCAGCTAACTTTTCACACATTTCGCATGAGTTTTGAGATACAGATACAGATACAGATTTGATGTTTGATGTTTTGCATAGCTGAAAATTTCACTGGATATGCCACTTAGCATACCTGTAGGTGGTAGTTGGTAGTTGGTAATGTGGTTTCGTCTGGTTTGTATTTTGCTTTGGTTTGTCTGGGCTTTCATTAGTTGCCGTTAGTTTGGGTTGCCATTTCACATAGCCTAACACTCTCATTACTGTAATGAAATATTATGCCTAATTAATGGAAAGTCGACTTAGTTGCTGGCAAGGTTGACTGACATCTGTCAGACATGTGTCTTTAACTTGGTCACTCTGTCAACGAACAGCGAATTGCATCAATTAAAATGCATATTTCACATGTGAATGACAGCCACTATGAATGAGTATGAGGAATGGCCCCACATCATGTTATTTTAATTGCAGGCACGCAGGTTCATTCAACTCAAGACTCGCTGCGTCTAGCTTTCTGCCACATCTCCCCCTCACTCTCGCTAATTCCTTCTCTCTGTGCATGCCACACATGAGTAGCAGAGTCGTTTTCGAAATTCTACACACATAAATTCATTTTGAATTCCAGAATTTTAATTTCTCTTAAAGGTTTTTGAAATTTTAGAATTTCAATCGCAATTTCTTGGAATTGTAGAATTTTCTTCTACAAATATTCATTCCACCAATTTGAGATTTCTTTGGGTCATCATAAGAAATTAACCAATGATAAATGATCAGCTTAAATCCAGCTACCATGAGACAACGATATAACTTAACTTTGAATTTGACATCATCTACATTTTTACAGCAAGTTCTTGGTATTGTATCTCATGTGATAAATATGACATTGATCGATTTTTGAGCAGCGTTTTCCTGCCTATTACTTAACCACTGCTCCAGCCCCCTTATCTCTCTCTCTCTCTCTTTCCATCAGCACATGAGAAAATTTATCGCTTTGGCATATTTATGGCATTATATCTTTATGCCTGAGCTTGTTTACAGGACATCATCAGCAAGCATCCAGCAGCGACACCCTCATAATTTTTTTTCCCTCCATCAAATTTATCACAAGGACAAGCTAGCTGAGTAGGCGTGATTTACTCCCCCTCCCCCCGACCCCACCCCCCATAAGAAACTTGGCTTGATTTGTGATAAAGTGCGTGTGGCATTGACATACTCAAAGATTGTGTGAGCAGCAGCAAAACCGACTTTTTTCTATTTATCAGACGAAACTTTCCTTTCAATTTTCGTTTAAGGCTTTACTACTTTTCTCTCCCTCTCCCTCTCTCTCTCCATCTCTTTTTTTTAGGGTTTATTAATAATATTTGAGGAGCTGTTAGCCCCCAACCCCCTTCAGTTGGTCGTAAAAAAAAACCTTAGCCTATTGCATTCATTTTGCTTTCTTTCTCTTGATGACGTTCGTATCAATAACTGAAAATGTCTCAAACAGCGTTTTGTCATATTTCAATATACGGATACCCACAGTAAGTGGGGGGCAAGTGGGGGGCGAGTGGGGGGTTGCTACATCCTTCCGCTCCTATTCATAGCCATTTTATGTTTGCGGAAGTAACACCAAAAACTGAGCCAAAAGCAAACAAACTTTTAGCACATACATCTGGCAAACAGAATGGGGGAGACTTTTGGGGCAAGGCTTTTTTTCTGCTGCTCTCGGTTCTGGGCTAAACGAAATTATTTATTACTTTCGGTGCAAATGGTTGGGTTGTATGTTTGTTGGTGTTGCTGTTGTTGCTGCGATATGCGTGCGATGTTGCTGGTGTTGGCTGCTGCTGCTGCTGGCTGCTGCTGTGGGTAATGATGATGAAAAACGTGAAAGCATCGAAAAGTGCAAATGGCCAAAAGGTGAATGAGTGAGAGAAGTGAGAGAGAATATGAAACTCAGAAGGATTGCTGTGTGAACCCCAGACCCGAACTTTAATGATGATTAAATGTGCTTTCAGCTCTCTATGGCAGGTTATTGAAGCTACCAAGAATATTTGGCATTTCCTTGAGTTCCTTTTTTTTTGAGTTTTCCTCGTCTTCTTCTTGTTTTATGTGTTGAGAGATTTTGGTTTTTTTTTATTTGTTTGATTTGACTACGACAAAGATTTGTGTACATAGTAGTAACTGGTGTGGCAAATGATTTGGAAAATGAAAACGAAGCTCAGAGAGAGATTTATTCTGTGACATTCGGCTGAATGAAGTTAATGAGGTGTTGAGGAGAGAAGCAATCACAAAAGCGAATACCTGCAGATATTCAAAAGTTAACCCACACACCCAAAACGAGGGATACGTGACCGGAGGAGTAGGACATAACTTCAGGCACGGTCGAAGGCGTGCCTTGGCTACCACTTTGAGGCCAACACGGGTTATGCTCCAATTTTTTTGGGACATGTTTCCCCCTAATTGCATTGGATATCTGACATTGAGTGTGATTGAGAGATGCAGTTAATTATGCCTCGTTGCCATTTCGACAATTTTAATGATTTTGTAGCGAGGCAAAGGCAAATATTTTCACTTACAGTTTGGCTGGAGGGTTCAGTTCACTTCACCGCGACACGCCTCCCCACGCCCCCCGCCCCACAACTGTCGTCAGAGTGCGTCGAGTGCAATGACACACAAGTCTTTCCGTGCCGTATGCTGTATGAGTATTTATTTACAGTTGCCGACGATGACGTTGCCATGACGTTGCCGCTGTCGACATGGCACGGTATGCACATGCGTCTCTCTCTCTCTCTCTCTCTCTGTGTGTGTTAATATTTAAGCGGCTGCATGGGAACTTGTTAACACCATCCAACCAGGCAGCCAGGCAGGCACACACACGACTCCCAGCCCAGACAAGCGCCAAGGGAATAGCTGAGCTGGAAGCTGGAGTAGGATAGCAGGATGCTTGGATATGGGGGCCACCGCAACTGCCATTGCCGCCGCCTTCTACCTTTTGCATCACGCTGCACTGCTACGTGAGTGATTGTCAAGTGGTTGACGCTGCAGACAAATAAAATTCGCTTAAAGTGCGCCACAGAGTCGCATTTGCACTGGCGGGAGGGGGGAGGGGAACGACAGCGAGACTCGACCAGCAGCCGCCACGTCTGTGGCACAACTTGACTTTGCTGTCTGTGAGGGGGCGTGACTGTGTTTGCTACCCTACAAAATGTTTCTCACAAATTATTTGAAAATGTTGATGAAATTGTAAAAGAAAAATTTAGCCAAAGTAATCTTAATTTTAAGGCCCTCGAAAAACTAAAATTAGAAACTAAATTAGAATTATGCATCTCATAAGAATCATAATTAAGTTAACCAATTAGTTAGTTATTTATTCTTGTCTAATGAATAAATTGAAAAAAAAATCAACAAATTATTTTCTTATGTTTGTAATAAAAAACTATTTGATGAGACTCCTTGGCAAAACACTCAAATTTACAGGGTATTAGAACGTCAATGTTGTGCTGTCTCATGGTTGCTGTTGCCCCATGGTCGCGGAGGCTCATAGCCCCTCCCACCTGACCCTGTCAGCGTTTGTGACTTGCGCGTTTTTCCTATGTGCATTATTTTTATAAAAAAATGCGAAAAAAAAAAATAGGAAGATGAAAAAGAAGAAAAGCGAAGTTGGAATTCTTATGGCTGGGAGGAGGGGGGGAGGAGGGGAATCTCTGGCAGGCAGTATGTGAAACTGTAAAATAGAATCAACTCATTCGTCATGTTGCGGAAAATGCATTTTATTTTCTATTTGGCATGGCACATGCGTGAAAATTACTTTATTTTTAATGACTCACAGCGAGAGGGGGTGAGCGAGAGGGGGGGGCTATGTAAGTGGTAAAACAGAATCAACAATTGTGAATGGAAAGAGAGGAGATGGCAGAGAGAATGACGGCTAAATAGGACAGTTGCAGCTGATGTTGCATTTGCATCTGATGAAACACAATGCACATTTTTCTCAGTCTCCGTCTGCGACTCTGACTTGCCTCTTGCTGTGGCAAGTGTGTGGGCGTTCTGTGTTCATGTCATTAACTTTATGAGTGCTTAAATATTGTGGCCAGGACTAGAGGTAACGGAAACAGCAACTACCGTTATGTGAGCGATGCCCTTTACAAGATTGCCGGCACTTGCCATTGCCTATTTAAATGAGCTATTTACCTCACAACATCTTTGCTCACCTTCACCTGCGGCGACATCGATTCGCAATTCAGTTGGCATTTTTTTCTCTCTCTCTCTCTTTGGGGGCAATTCTCTAAAGTGTTTCACTTGCTGGCAAACAATAAACTCGGCTCACATAAATTTTGGCAACGCATAAGAATAGACCAAAAAAAAAAACAGGTGAACTGCCTCCATGGCACACGTGTTACAAATTTTATATGAGCAAACAATTTCGCCTTCAAATGGTAAGGGGAAAAAAAATAGATATATATATGTATATATATATGTATATATAATATAAGCAGCAGCATGACAGATAAAGAGAAATACACTAGAGGAATGGGAGAGCAGGAGGCAAACAGGCTGCTGTTGCCACCGTCTAGAAGGCATTTTTATATATGCGCACAGGAAAAATGTCGTAAAAAAGTTTTACGATCAAACATTGCACTTTATGTGCTTTTATGTAAAATTACCGTACAGCATTGGCAACATTGTCAGCTGAGCTGTAAAAGTAGCAAACGCTACAGAAACGAGCGACAGCATAGGCAACAGCTGAAGGTGCACCTCCATCTCCGACGACTCCTCCTAGGAGGCGACCATAGAGACCTCCCCAGGCCACGAGGCAATCAGGCAAAGTTACTTCCTAGTCTGTCTTCCGCTCACACGGTCGGAGACAAATCCAATTTACTTATTTCACTGTAGCCTGCCAATCTTTTGCCTTCTTTTTATTTGATTCTATATATTTTTTCTGTTTTTTTTTGCGGATTAAATTTAAATGAACCTTCACCTAGGCGTATGCGTAATATTTTTCTATTACCACAATTAAGCCTTGCTAGGGTCTAATTGGTGTTCCGCTTTGCTATCATAACCATTGAAGCTGCGTTTTATGACCATTCTCCCCCTCTCTCCCTCTGTTTGCATTAAGTCTCTCTCCCATACGATGCTCTTGCATGTATTTATGGGCTTTTATCTCTTTTGGGCTGGCCAAAACACTCGCAACAGACCAGCTCATAAAATATTCGAAATGTTCTTTTGGGCCACTTTGTGGGTGGGGTGGGAATTGGGGGGGGGTTCACCATTAGCGTCCATTTAATGGGATTGCCATAAAACACTTTGGCCATGGCCAAAAGTGTCAAATGGTTTGCAGCAATTCGACTCATTAGCACATTAATAAGCAAATTATTCAAATTCATCAACGATGCCCAACAGGTTGGGTTTCATTTTTCGATTGACCCATTTCTATTGTTCTCAAGAAGAAGCCATCGAGTGAGAGAATTAGAAAGAGAAGCGGTGGGAGAGGCAGCAGAAGGGGTTCAGTGAACCAAAAACCATACAAAACTCAAATGCGGGTCATCGAATTTGAATTAATTTGCATAATTAATAAAGTGAAAAGCAAATTTGATAAGAGGTCAACCGACCAAGTGGTTGTTGGCCAACTTATGGAGGAACTTGAAAACTAAGCAGTTAAGTAACAATTTCTTCGAAATAATTACATCAATTAGAAAATCTGATAAGATTTCGAAACCTCTGATTTATAGAGAATAATTTAGAAATAAATATTATCTATCAACTTGATGCAGCTGTTATTTCTGTATTTCATATTGATTTATGAAATAACAATTAATCTAAAAATACTTTGCTGCAATTTTCAACGGAATATTGCCTAATCAAAGTGAAATGTTGCGCTGCAAAACTAATAAATAATTGTGATTTAATCAAAGTAAAACGCAAAAAATATGAACTAGAAATAGTAATGAGAATGACAGAGAATTTATAGAGCTTTTCCTTCAACTTAAATTGTTGTTTAGCTTAGGAAATTTATTTGCTCAATTTCAGCTTAAATATTTACTTAAATTTCATTAACCAAAATGGGTTTAATTGGCTTAAAATCAAAAACTAATTATTTTAGCACAACATTTTTGAGCAATATCAGTTTAGAGATGTTAAAATTGATTAACCATAAATTAAATTCCAAAAGAAAGCAAGAAGCACATGATTTTGGAATGGAAAGTAAGGTAAATTTCTTTTAATTTTGATGTCCAGTTTTATCTACAGACATTTATATGAACATTTATGTGAATTCAGCCAAACAACTATCAAAAGAGAATTTATGTGTGTGTGACTCTTGTGAGAAAGTTCTTTTCCGGCTTTTAACAATTGTATTTTTTTTATAGTATGTATAGAATTTATTTACCAATTCAGTTTCCGCAATAAAAAAAAAGTGGGAAAACTACGATGAGTCATGGAGACGGAATGGTAAACAAGGCTGGAGGGCTTAGCACACTGTGTTTTTAATTGGACATATGCCGACTGTCAAAGGGCTTGTTGCCATAGTTGTTTGTCTGTTTGTCTGTTTTTAGATTGATGACAGTCGATAAGTCCCTTTGACATTCGGAGTGAAGCGATCATAAAAAACGCACATTTCGTTATATTGAATTATGTGATGGAAAACTGCGACTTTAATTTATGAAAACAGTTAGACACTTCCGAGCAGTTGTCACGGAAATCGCTTGGGCCCAACAAATTGGGTGTCTATGGGGAATCGGGTCAGCAGACAATGTCAGCAAAGATTTTGCAATCCTAATGAGAAATGCACCAGCAACATTGGCCAAAACGTTGTTAATGGCAAGGGAAAAAAAAAAAAAAAAAAAATAGTGGCATGAAATGAAATCTAGAGCAACACCGAGGATTGGGATTGGGGTGACCAAATATTTACAGACGGTTGAGTTTTGGTTTCGTTTCGTTTCGCTCCTGTTGCGGTTCAACGATTTGCGTTCTCTTTGCTCTCTGCCATAATGAGCTCGGTTTCAGGGCCTGAATCTCGCGTCTCGTCTCGTCTCGTCTGGTTCCACCAGCAACGACTCAATTACAATTTGTGTTTGTTTGTAGCGCCCAAGTCGTTGGCCCTTCCGTCGTTGTTGCCTGATCCGCCTTCCGCCTTGGTCGGTGCCATGTGTTTGAGTTAAGTGTTCGCTTTGCGGTTTATTTAATACACTTTGGTCTGTGCGCTGCACTTTCCAGGCCGGGGGCAAATTGATTGACACACTGAGAGGAGAACTTCATGTTGCCTTGGTGTGTAAATAACCGACGACTCTGAGGCAATGGTTGCCCTCAGTGTTTTGTGGTTTATGCGTTTTACTTAATTACCTATTTGAATTTTTAATGCCCTTTGATGTGGCCAGGATATTGCCTTTTCGATGTAATTTCCTACACCTCCATCCCATCATCCCATCATTCCATCAGCAGCATCATCTTCGTCAGAGACTTTTTTTTTTTTTGATGTGGGCGGCTTGTCGCTCGTTTCCTGCCTGTCGCGTGTCTCTTTTTTGCCTAGCTGGAAGATAAACTCACTTCGAGCCATATAAATCAAAATGCAATTTGTTCAAGGCAAAAAGGGCAAAAGCTAATAACTAAACAAACTGCGGGCCACTAAATCAACGTGTAGCATGATAAAACACAGCAACAGCAACAACAGCAACAGCAACATCCACCAAAGCAGACGACAACATCAATGAGACTGGGGGACAACATTTTACCAATGTTCCTGATTATGATGTAGTTGTTGTTGTTGCTGTTGCGGCGGATGCTGCCCTCCTCCTCTCGCACTCTTCCCTGTAGACCTTGTAGTCTGGCTGTTTGAGGTGGAGCGCGTGATATTCATAATTTATTGACTGACAAAACAAATTCATTGTGAAATGATAAGCCAAGAAAATTGTCATACCTAAGATGATGCTGATGATGATGATGAGGAGTCGGCATGGCACGGCGAAAAGATCAGTGGATTGCATAAAATTATAGTTAGATTTGTGTAGAAAATTCGCAGCTTTTCGAAGTATTTAAATCTAATGAATTTCCCATTAGATAAAATGAATTTCCTTTTATTTTATTATATTTTTTGATCCTCCAACTAGATACAGGATCGGATTTACCCATCGTGCCGACCTGAGCACTATGGAAAGTGCAGTGCTTTTCTCTTATTTTCAAAAATGTTACTTTGAATATCTTCAATAATAATTAAACTAAAAACCAACCTCCATATAAAAGTGTTTATATATATGGAGTGTTTATAAGCATAATTTTGGGTTGATATATTGTCAAAAAATATCTTAACGAATATCTCGTGAAAGAAGTTATCCACCATTAGGAATCGGAAGGAATTAAACTGCCGTTTACGATAATATATATATTTAAACTAAACGAGTAAAGTCGAAAAATTGGTCACATTTGCCATTTTTCCAAGTTTACAAAACTTTTAAATGCTTTTTAACAGTGAGAAAAACTATTTAAAATGTCCTTTAAGGTTTGAGGTGATACAAAATTTCCTTGGTGACCATTTTTTAAGTCTAAGATCAACAAGATCGGGTTAGAGTGTAGAAGTCCTTTACAAAATATTGCTTATCTCTGCGTTCAGATATATAAAATATTCCTATTTTATTTATTTTATTTTATTTATTTTATTGCCCAAAGAATCTGCTACCTTGGACTTGTGTCCATGTAAATCCAGGATTGAGTAGTTAATAGAGCTGTTAAATTTACGATGATAATCCCCATAGTTGGGTGTTTATTCACCTCGTTTTTTAATGCTACGTATTTAAAACGAAATAAATAGAACTTAATCAACTAAAATATCATTATCTTAGCTCCTTCAGAACTTATTTTGAAATGTAAATTTAATTAAAAATTTTACAATAAAATATTAATTTCCCATTTGAAATATTGAAAGTAAATTTTATTTTTATGTTAAGAAATTTAATGCCTGTTCCATTTAACTAGTTAAAAGATTGTTACTTGAAGCCACAGCTGATCATCGCCATGGAACACTTTATCTAACCCAGATTGATGCAATGAAATAGATCTGGTTAATACCCCAAAAGAAGAAAAGACTTTAAAAAGTTTATATGTAGACACACTACCCTGATTTCTCCTCTTTTCTTTTTACAGCTATTAAATTAAATTGCAATTTGATACTTTTCCAAATAGTTTGTTCATCTTAAAGTTCTGTGAATGTATTAAAACAGACAACAGCAAGAGCAACTAGAAGCCGCCTTTTTGTCTCCCATTCTTGACATGGCAATGTCCAATGTCCAATGACCAATGCCTTTTGCCATTTGGCAGTGGCAATGGCAGTGGCAGTGGCAGTCAGAAGATTCCAGCAACAGCTCATAAAATGCCAGAATGACATGAAGCTGACAGGTAGTACATTTTCAGCCTCAGACCGCTGATTGCAATTGCCACAGCTGCTCATCATCATCATCAGCAGAAGCAACCATTGGCCACTGGGGCAGGACCAAAGTCTTCCATGGCATTACAAGGTTTAATAGACAAGCACACAGCATAGAGCTGAATAAGATTAATGAAGCCGTTTAAAACGCTTCGGTTGTTTATCATGCCCATACTGCCACTTTCATGTCCCTCCCTAAGCTTTTCGCAATGCCGTGTAGCCGTGTTGGGCCTAATGTACTCCCGACTCCCCCTCTCTGCCGTCTCTTGGTTAGGCCATTAGCAGCTGAGACACCGATGTGGCAACATGAAACGGGGCATCGGGCAACAGGCGAATAGCCGTAGCCATAGCCTTATTAAGTCGCCATAAACCACTAGCTCACGTTTGCCGTTTTGCAGGGAGTAAGTAAATGAAATACAAGGAAAAGTCAGATTTTTAATAAAGGCAGCGACGGCGGCGGCGGCAGCCTCTGTGACTGAAGCTGATAAATGGCTGTGGGCGTGATCCAGCCAGGTCTTTGATTAGTCTAACATGACCCAAAAAGAAAATAAAATAAAAAATAGTTGGTCTAGGCAGGCAGCAAGTTCAAATGGAAATGCTAGCAATTAAAATTCTGCAGCTTCCGATGACCAGATCCAGATCCAAAAACCCAGACACATACAAAATGCTTGACAATATTTTCGTTGCCAAGTGGAGTGGAGGTAGGAGTCAAGTCGAATCGAGTTGAGTAGAGGAGTAGGCGTCTGGTGAGCCGTTTTAATATATATATATATTTTTTTTATGGGTCCTACAGAGATCTACTTGCAACGATAGCAAGTTTGATTTGTACGCCAAGGTAACAGCAAAACGGGTTATGATTGACTGACTGCCGGAATGACTGACTGGCAAACTGACAGACGGATGGATAAGCCTCAAACCCAAACTCAAAGCCCAAACCCAAACTCAAGAGAGGACTGCGACTGTAACTTCTGGACGGTTGTTCGCTTGGTTGTAAAATTAATGACCCTCATTTTGTATTCAAGTGTTATCGAAATGATTGCCAGTACACGTAGATATCCCGATACACCGAGGCCTATGGTACGGACAAAAAATATGGGCTTGGCTATAATGAAATGAAATATTTTAGCTAAAATCCATGAGAGCAATGTGTACATTTAAATTGATTTCTTGGCAGCCAATTAAAATAATATTATGCATGCCTCATTAATCCACAGTTGAGAGAGAGATAAACGCAAATCTTTTGATTCCTATAGAAGGTTGATTCGCCAACGTTTGCTTAAATTTCTAGCCACGTTCTACGGGGCGTATGAATGATTGGCTAAACAACCGTTTCAACACCTCATTTCTTTAACAACAACATGTTGCATGTGGCATCGCATGGCAGGGATTCCTCTTTGAACTCAATCTTTTCACTAGCGGCACTTGCTAGTGCCTAGGCGTTGCCTCATGTAATTTTCTATCCCGATAAGTATCTTTTGCCGCTTATCACGATGTCTTAAACTGCCTGGCAACGACTTGGCTCTGGCTCTGACTCTGGCTAGCTGCAGCTGTTGATGGGAATAATTTATGTGAAGGTTAGTTGCAGACTCACACGAAATTGCCGTGCATGCCATGGCTAGAAGGGGGAGAGGAGGAGGGGGCAGAGTGGGCGGCATTTACTTTCACAAGTCGACACGTGAGGCAGGCTGCAACTAACGGGCGTATTGTACGCCTGCCTGACCTCATTTGTGGGCGCAATTTTCGCTGAAAATCTGTGGCAACCAAAACGAGACCAGACCAGACCAGGCTAGACCAGAGCAGAGCGAGCCAAGCGTTGCCAAGCTTACATTGCATTCATTAACAACAAATTGTGCCCGGAATTGTGCATTAAATACAATTTTATGTTCACAAACTAACACACAAACCTCAATATTCTCCAAACATACAAACATTTGCTGCCCACATTTTCATTATTTGAATTTTTTTTCTTGATTTTCATGTTCGATTTTTCTTTTTGGGGTTTTCGTTTTGTTGTTGTTGTTGTTTCTTTGCCGGTCAAGTTGGCAATTTGGCTAAGCGTGAAATGGACAGACCGCAACACACACAACACACACAACACACAACACGTTGGAATAAATTCCAGCACAGCTGCCAGTGGAATGGGTATGGGTATCGGTGCCATAGAAGTGGCCACCATTGCATGCTCATAAATCTACAGTTAGACAATGCAACTTCAGCTTTAGCTTTAGCTTTAGCTTCAGCTGAGCGAAGCTAGTGACTTCATTTGCTACGGAATCTTGCACCAGAAATGTCAGCATTGCATACAATTGATACCCTAGAAAATCCAGATGACTTACCATGGTCATATTAGTTTGAGGCGAAGGCAAAGACAATCAATGCCGTTTGAATTATTGGAAATATGTGACAATAATTTATATAATTAATAAATTATTAATGTTGGAAATATTAAAATTTAGTTTAGATTAGATATTTTAGTTATCCGGTAAGTTTCCTTAATATTTAGCTTGTTTCGCTTCATTTATTTGTAATTCACAACTAGTTTAAGCATTTAAGGATTAGTGTGCCCATTGCAATCTTGGAGACTTTAGCAAAATACTTAGAACTTGTTGGATTTTGAATTAGCTATAGATACGAGGCTAACCGCTGAAGTTTAATACATATCAATAAGGTGAAACAAATGAAATTCAGCTTCATATTTTTATGAAACGACCAGAAATTAATTAGAAGTAGGTGAAAATGTGGAAAAAATAGTAAATTAAATAAAGTTTCGTTGTTAGTCATAACAAAAACTAAGCGTAAGTGTCAAAGTCCTTCGAATTGCGTCACTTTTTTATCAGTGGTTCGTTTGGATGCTCCCTTAATGGCACCTTAGAAAGTCCTTGATCCACCCACTGGCGTTTACTCTGCTCTAATGTATACTCTATTCGTAATTGGGCCTAAAAGTATCTAGTTCATGCAGTGACATTACTTTTCAGATAGATATTCTTTTAATTATCGCTAATACAAGGGATTAATAATCTGTTTATGCAATTCTGAAACGTTTTCCAGATCTAAAAGTGATGCCAAATTGTTATTTGCTTAGCTGATAAACAGTAACCAGGTTAATTGATTTAATGCTGGGTATCATTTTAGCCTTTACATTGCAATGAAAGCATTTCTTCTATTTTGTTTAGCAGTGATTCATGCCCATGGCTCTGGGGCATAAATCAAAAGGCACAGAGCAACACACAGACAGCAACTTATTCGCAAATGCAACACAAATTGAATGAAAAGCACAAGTTCTATGTTATTTGCAGCGCATATTGCATGAGAAATCCCCATCAAAAGCCGTTTTGGGGGGCGTTTTGTGTACGCACCTGTGACTGACACGAAGTAGTTAGTGTGGCCAACAGGTAGCAGCAACTCCCCTTCCCACCCCTCCCCTCACCCAAGCAAACAGTTCGCTACAGTTTGGGCATATGAATGAGAGAGAATGAGGCGGAGTTGGCCAGGTTGATCGGCGCACGTGCTTTATGCTAATGATTCAATGGAATTGCCATTGGAATTGGGCGTGGGCAAAGAAGTAACCAGGGAATATGAATACTTGTCAAACACACACACAGAGAGAGAGGGCAACAATCAATTAATAACGCAGTTGGAATATGTATTTCTTGTATGAGACTAGATAAAACGAGTTTTTTTTTCCATTTTTACATCTTCGAGTTCTTTTTATTCACACCTACGAAGAAGTTTTTTTACTTTTTTTTCGATAAAGCTAATTAATGCAAACACGATTAAAATTTAATATACGTATCTCCATCTCTCTCTCTCTCTCTCTCTCAGTGTGTGTGTGTGTGTGTTATGGCTTGTAAATTTGCTAGGCTACAAGTTTGGTTTCATGTAATTACCCAGACTGATTGAAGAGGGAGAGAGACGGACAACACTGCGTATGTTCAATGTCTTGCTGCAAATTAACATCAAATGTCTGAGTCGCTGTTCGTTGCTGTGGCAAACTGATTAAAGTCAAACTGTGACGCTCTGTGCAACGAACTGTGGTACGAGGCAAATGGCAAACAGCAATGCCAATGTCAGCTTATGGGTAATCATGTGCTCAACTCCAGCTCCAGCACCGACTCTAAGCATCAGGCTTCAACTCTCTTGAATTAGACACAGTGGTGGTCGTGTCCGTTGTATCTTGGCTTTGGTCTTGGGGTATATTTGAGTTCAAGTTCAAGTCATGTGCATTGCTGGCGTTGCTTTTAATTAAAAGTAATGCCTCGCCATTTAGGCAAAAATGTTTTCCCCCCCATTCTCTCTCCTATTCTCTTTTATGGTAGCTGGGTTCTACTTCTAGGGTGGACCACACCCATCAGCAGCAGCAGCAGCAGCATTAGAGGCTAACGCGAAACGTTTGCCATGCCATTCTTTCACTGCGGGTCTCTCTCGTGGTTATTTATTTGATAGCTTTGGCAGCTCAGAGCATAGACAACTGGCAACCGGCAACGCCAAAGGCGGCAACCAGGCAACAACAACAACAACAACCCACAAGCCCATCAACCACCGACAGAGTCGACCGAGTTGAGGGTCCGTCAGTATTTTTATTCTGTACGTTTTTTTTTTTTCGTTGGTTTTGGTTTTGTTTTTGGTCAAATCACAGCAGGCGGCCAACAGCCCGGGCATTGATTGTTGTTAAAAACTGAAAACCGTGCCTGAATTATGCGCCCAGCAGAAGCAAGCCGGGTAAGTTTAATGCTCAAAATATGCAAAATCATGAGTCTGCGTTGATTTTAAATTGTATCATTAAAATGTAAAGACAGCGAACAACCAACCAACCAACCAACCAACAACCAACAGCGGCATCATAATGAAAACCAAAACCAAAGTCAAAACCAACAAACAACCAAACAAGCGAACAAACCAACGGGTCTTCAACGCACTATCGAACACTCTGTTGCCGTTGTTGTTGTTGTTGTTACTGTGTAATAGTATATTTCATTTTTTCCGCCTTGTTCATTACACACAACAACAACACACACACACATTCCTCTGATTGAAGCCAGACATTTGCTGGTAGATCAATCAATGTTTTTTCCGCTGCTGTTCGAAGCGCTAATAAACTATGCTGGAAAAAAAAAAGAAACCAACAACCGACAAGCCAAAAATAAACAAATTAAACAAATTTGGCCATGGTAGCAATTATGTTGTGTTTTTTCTTACATCTATTTTAATAACCTTGCAAAAAGAGTATAATAATTGTAGAGTATTGATCGAGTTTGCCTAGTTTAGAAACAAGTTTTACTTTAAATATAGTATACAAAATTAATGCAAAAGAATGAAATGAAAGGAAAAATCTACCTTAACTTCGAGTGGCTATAATTAAGTCCATAATTAAACGATTCAAAAATATGATGGCTTTATTTTCTTCTCCGAATTTAATCTGTGAAACAAATTTTCGAACCCCTTTTTGTAGCTTTCAATCCTTAACATTTATGAAAATAGTTTTTAATGCCAAATCAATTTAAATCTGCCTGGAAAAAGTCCTTGAAGAAATGTCAACTCAAACGCATTAAATACTTTTGTAAGGGTATCTAAGCTTCAGCACAAGCAAAGCAAGCTCAGTTCTTTGTTTTTAATTTTATACGTGGGCTCACTTTTCGGTCATGCTGTTAATTTAATTTATTTTGTGTGTCTAATTAGAGACACAGAATAGATGAGGGGGAATGTCTGTTTGATTTGACTATATCAAATTGAATACCTTTCTTGGTTCTAATAATATACACAAAAAATACATAATTACATGTAGCTACAACATTTCTGATTGAGTAGAAGGAAACAACCAACGAGACGAGAGCTATAAATGGAAACTACGTGAGATAATCAAGTTGAAATATTTGAGAAATAACATTTTTTAAATGAATAAATGATTTACATAAGTCATGAGTCATAGCATATAAAGTGGAGATTTTGTTAGGTTTTAAACAATAATATTTTCAAGAGTATCGAACTCAAAAATCCTTTAAAAACTTGATCATTTGACTGTTTAAGGTAATTAAAAGCAGAATAGTGTGTTAAAAATATTATTTATGAGTCTAAAATCTTGTTTGTTAAATTAACAAAACTCTTAACTTTGAAATGCACAAAATTGTGAAATTTGTTTGCTATTAATTCACAGAAAATCCAAGCAATAAAGCAAATTAATGCAATTAAGTGGATTAAATCGAATCAAAGTCTGAGGATTATTGCTCAAGTGAGTCCTTATAAGTAATAAGTGGAGCACCTTCTCTTCAGACTTGGAGCTTACACGCGATTAGTTGCACTCGTCATGCATATCATTTCGGTGCCTTCACTTGTAATCTCGTTTACACAATTCCAACAATGACAATTTGCTATGGATGCAACTTTTATTTTTTTCCATTTCTTTTTTCGCTTTGTGCAAAAGTTTATTAATCAATTGCCTCATACAATGTGCATTTACATATGTACGTACATACATATATCAATTTTATCCACTAGGAAATTCATTGCTCACTCAATAAACGCAATGAAAATTGGCATTTTGAATTCAGTCTGTTGTTGCGCCGCTATTGTGGCATTTGCATCTATCCTCCATGTAGTCCAAATATACACATCGTACATATGTTGTCGGTTTGTCTATACATATGCAAACGACAGTTGTTGTTACAATTTATGGCCAACGAATAGAGCGAACTATTTTTTGCGCAATATAAAATTGAAAATGGGATAATGGAAAATGGGAAAATTGTGCAAGCGATTCAAATTACTGATATTTCACTCGATGCATTTGACACATTTGAAGCGCGGCGTGAAATCGAGTGCTCCTTAAAAAAAAATACAACGAATATCGGAATGTAGGAGTAGTATCAATGTGCGCAAGCATATTGTATTGCTAAGCTCAAGTTGGCCGGAACTGCAATGCAACACGTCTAAAAGCTTCACGCAATTGTTGCCAGCTATTAGCAACTCTTTCATTGTTGTTATTTCTTCAGTTGTTGTTGTTTCTGCAAGCTGTTAAGTCATTCTTGAGATACTCCATAGCTGATTTTGGCCTCAAGTATGACTGCACTTGGTGTTGTTATTGTTGCCGCTGCTACCAACAATCGATTGCTTGAGTCATACGCTGCAGCAGCAATTGAAGTAAGCAACGGAAAAGAGTTAAGAGAGTTACCTGGATAGTCGCAGTTGAAATACCTAAGATTTTAATCGTTTAACTCGGTTGTTTTAATACAAATACTCTTTAGACTGCGGTAACTTTAATGAAAATCAAATATAAAAATGACAAAAAATATGTTTTCCAAAATATAAAATATATTATAATGAAAAATACGAGTTCCAAGTTTCCTGAACCATTTCATAATTCATTTCCCAATATAAATCCTTATTTTAAAAATATATAAACTACTGGAAGTAGTAAGAGTTAAAGAATTAAATGTAAGCACCATAAACTGAATTATCATTTAATACACTTTTCCGATATATATAACAAATATAATTAGATACACTCTTTAGGAAAACTTTATAGATGACTTGCGACTTTTCTAAACTGCATAGAAACATTATTTCTTTTCCCTAATATGTAACTAGGCACATAATGTCTCGAAACTCTGTCCTATGTATAGTTAATTTTGAATAGTAAAATTGATTATATAAATTTGATAACAAATTTTGTATAAGTATAAAGAAATCAGACCATCAAATAAAATTTTTATTTCTGTAAATTTTGCGCTTTTAATCTTTTAAGAAGTTTATAAGCTAACAACTACGAAACAAAAAACTTCTTTTGGTAGCCCAATCAATTCACCACGTTGTGATTCTTAATTCTTGAATTTCTTTTATAAGTTTGTACCGACAAAAATATAAAAAAAAAGTGATGTAAACCAAATAAGCCAAGTAAAACTACCCAAATTTAGTTAGCGGCACCACGCAGAGGCTATCAAAGCGATTAAGTCATAAAAACAAATTAATAGTTTGTATGCAAAAAAAAAAAAAAAAAGATAAGATATTGTCGGAGAATTTAACTGAATAAACCCCAAGAATACCCTGTATGGGAACATGTTTGCCTGCCATATAAGTGGAGACCCAACAGTATGTCTGTCGCCAAACCGGAGCAGGCTGGTTTTCCATCAGCGGCAACCGCACAACAAATTGCCACTCCAAAGGTGTTGGAGCTGCTGTCGTCGCTGTCGCTGTCGCCGTCGCCGTTGTCATCATGTTTGTTTTGCTTTTTTTTCTGTTTTTTTGGTTATCGCTGACACAACAATGGCCCGGCTAGCCAAACACATTCATCTATGTTATAGCTTTGGCCTAACTGGCGTATACGTAATATTTGATTTTGCTATTGCAAATGCATCGAATTGACAAACTATTCGCTCTCGGGTTGATTGAACTATCATTAGCCGGCGGGCATTGTGATATAATTTTGCTAATTTCGTGCATGTCTGCATTTATGAAAACCAATCGCCCGGCCATTTGCCTAATTAAAATGCCCCCCAGTGCAATTCATTCCGATGAGTGTGCTTGCTTTGAGTGGGGGAGTGTGGGGGGGGGAAGAAAGAATGGGAATTGCTACCGCAATTGACATTATAAATATTTAAATTGATTTGCTTTGGCTAATGGCAATTGGATCGGGGGCCGTAAAGGTAAATGACATTTAATTGGCCTACACTCGTCGATACTCGGTCGGAAATTGACCAATTGACATACATTTTTAAAAACGTTGAGAAAGTACGATTAATTCGCAGTAGCAGACACATTCTCATTCATTCGCCGCCTGTGGGAACCGAGACAAGTGTGTCCTGTTCTGTCCTGGCCATTGCCATTACAATAATAATGTGTGGGTGATTCCTTTCTTGCTACCAGTTCCGGTTTATTATACGTTTGTACGTTTGCTCTAGCAATTTACGATTTCTTTCATTGTTTTGCAATAAAAATAGCATCACGTGCTAAGCACGAAGCTCACTATAAAATTATTCCAACTCCAGCAACACCATCAGCTCCCACCATCAGCAGCAGAAGGCAAGCGAAACAAACAAAATCATAAAAAAAATGCCGCACTTTTTCTTGCGGAGCAAAGAGAAGATTTTGCAATATATTTTCGGTGTTTTTTTTTTTTTTTGTTTTTGAGTCATGCCAGGCCAATCACAAAAACAAAGAGCAGCAAAAGTTGCGCAAAAAAAATAAACCGAAAAAGCAAAAAACTTTTTATGACTCGAAATCTAACGGCAAGCCGCAACGAATGGCCGCACTTTTGACTCTTAACGGTGGAGACGAGGCGACTGCTTCGAATTGGATTCAGACACCGTTGATGTCAAGGTTAAGCGTCTATAGGCACGAGCGTGGCGAATAAAAAAATGCGGGTCAATCTTACACTAATGCTAAATCGAGGAGAACTGAGAGATAGAGAGAGCGATACTTATAGGTCAGCCAAAACGCTTTGCCAACGAATTCTGACAAATGTCCAATCATAAATATTAAAACTGAAATTTTCGTGACCACAAATGATGCTACAATTAATATTCATTAGTAAATGATGTTTATGCTAGATAATGTTGATGATTTAACCAAGTATGAAGATAAAAGAATGCTGCAAAAATACCAAAAAATACTTTTACATCTAAAAATAGAGTTTCCTCTGGGCGGACGGTCAATGAACTAGGCCATAAAAATGAGCCATTATCTGAACAGGGAGTTGGCTAAAAGCATAGTTATATACTCTGTCAAAACTGCAAAATCCCATTAAACAACTGAATTGAGTATAAAGCTCTATTTAATTTATGTATTTATTATTTATTTGCTTATAATTAAACTCAACGTATTTACATTCGATTGAGTTAATGGCAATAAAACAACAGTAACAAAAATCCAATAATTCTGTGTACGTTTTTGAATAAGCAAATGAACGACATGAATTAATTAACTTATTCATAGCTCAACATGAGGATACAACGAACTTAATTAGGCTTTCTTGGTATTACAGGTAAAGAGAATTAAAATCTTCAGTTCTAGTATAATTCTGAAGGATAAATTGTAAAAGTTGTGAAACTGGGAATAATTAAAGTCTCTTTAAAGAAAGAATAATCTTTTCAAAAATGAAGTTTACTCTAAAACTGAACTAAAATAATTCTTGTCGAATTTTCTTTTTTATGGTTAATTAAAAAACAATTTTTCTTGGAATTAAAATTGCATCGTTTCGATTATTAGTCCAATTTTATTTACTTTGAGGTTCTTTTCTTTTAGAATATTCTCGATTCGAAATAAAATTCGATTTGCTTGTTTTTCCTATTTTGTTGATTGCTAATTTGAATTTATACTGTTTGGTCGTAAAAACAAAAAAAGATAAAGAATCTTAAAAACTTGCTGCTGCTGTTGCTTTTGTTTTTGCTCTGTTCGTGGGTGGGCAGGGCAAATAAATCAAATCTGTCTAACAGATAACTGGAAACAGAACCCAGCATCCGATTCTGACTTCGGTCTCGGATGTGTGTGTGTTTATTTTTTCTAGCTACCCTATAGATCCAGCACACACACACACACACATCATTAATCATAAAGCACGACTTGTTGTTCTTGACTAGTTTATTCCCTCTTTTTTCAACAAATCAAACTGCTGCTAATTGATTTTGACTGCATTTCGTTTGCTCTTTTGCTGGCCAAATTAGATACTTTACACTTTTAATTTCGCATCTTCACACAGTTGGCCTCAAGCGAAAGTGCCAAGACTGCTTCTTTTTTTTCTGGGAATTGTCTGTGGCCATTAGTGTGATTTCGACAGAAAATTCACTCTCTTAATGAGTTTTTGAATAGCAGAGAAATATTATTGATTAGTTCCTACACATTTTTGTGGTTGGTCAGTGCAGAAGTTTTTTTTTTTTTTTTTTTGGGTTAGTGGGACTGAAAGAAATATCTATTTTTTTTTTTTTGGTTCTTTGATCGCATTATCTCCTTTCACTTGCTAACAAAAATCAAACTGAAAAAACTTTTCCATTTAGTTAAAAGTCAATGCCGCATAATTTAACAGGAAATCATGAGGCGCAGCGGCATGTTTAAAAATATTTCACGCACTCCCTCTCCCCCCCTCCTCTCTCGATGGAGCCCTGCCCAGTGATTACAGCCTCAGACAGCAAGGCATTTAAATGAAACGCTGCCAGAATTAGAACTGTAAACAACATGTGTTGAAATGCCTAATTGATTGACTTGACTTGACTGAGCTAAGATGACGGTGGTCTCTCCACCAGTTCCCGGGACAGTAGTATGGATACATGTAGTAGATAAAAAGAAAAGATATAAATACTGTCTGTAAATTATGGCATTGGCATTCAATCGTTTGGCATTTGATGGATCTTCTTGTTGATGGATGGTTAGCCAGTGAGTTAGTTGGTATTGATTAGCTTTGGATTTAGTATCGCATTCACATTTGCGGAAGAATGCAATTAAGACATTTTAATGATGTTGCTGCTGTTGGTTGCTGTTTGCTGCTGCTGTTAATGGTAATTATGTTACCGCTTTTGCTCATAGAAGTTATTAAATCAATTTTCCTTCAACCTGCCATTCACAATTTATTACTTAACTGCGCTTTTGTTGGTCATATTTATGGCTTTTGCATAGAGCCAACTCTCTTCTGCTCCCTTCTCCTCTCCCTCCTCTTTGCCAATTACAGTTAACGCAGACAATAGAACATAAAACATTCTAACACCAAACTCCAGCTTGGCTGGAATGGGCTTCTGGGTTTCCCAGTTTCTAGCCAGAATGAAAGGCTGCTGCTGTTATGTTTTTTTTTTTCTCTACTTTCCAATTGGCAATAAAGCATGCGAAACCAATAGCACTTTAGTTGTTGTTACTTTTTCTTCCTGTGCACCCGAGTTGACCACAAAATGTTGATTACCACGCTCAGATACACGAAATGGACCATAGCCAAGAGAGGCATTTTTTGTTTTTTGCTTTTTTTTGGCATCAACTTTACCGATATTGGCATTTTCACGCGCCCTCGAACCGCAGTCACAATGGCGCAGAGGCGTTGTAAATGACCAAAAAAGGTTGCACAACAAAATAGACCAGACCAGACCCAAAATCCAAATAGCCCCCCAAACCCCCTCCCCTATCTGTGACTCCATAGGAGTGAAAGAGGCATATAGTCAGCAGCCATCTAACGGTAGTTCCAGTTAACAAGCTAACGTAAATTAAGATCGCTTGTTCTATGCAGCAGCTGAGAGGTAGCCAACTTCTTCTTGGAAACAAACCAAACAAAAAACAAAAACCAAATGTGTTTTGGAAACGAGTAAACAAAAGAATCAGCCAAAAAGAAAAACATCCAAAAACAGCAGCAGACACACAAAAAACACAAGCAACTCAAAAATGGGTTTGTTTCGTCTGTTTTATTTTCGTTTACAAGAAGCTGAAACCAAAAATGGAAAGGAGGCAGGCAGCAGCCAGAAGAATGCATCAACATAGACAGACTTCAAATTCGACTTCACTCAACGCCAACGCCAACGCAGAAAGCACAGACACAAGTGCAACCCAAAAATATAGTGGGGGGAGGGGGGGATACGAGTGGGGGGCTGCTGCTGCTGCTTCTCAGGAAACACAATAGAAACAGTGGGCAGGCAGAGTGGGTCAGTAAAATGTTTGAGAAATCTAACCACATCTCTCTGTTGTTTTAGAATCTATTATTAAAATCGATTTTCATAGTTTCAATGGCCTTTCCCTCTCTATAAAGAGAGAGAGAGAAAGAGAGAGAGTACTTGCCCGCATTAACATTAGCCTCATTTTTTCCACATCTTCCCCTCCCAATGATCAATCAACAGATCGCTGCCCCCATCATGTTCTACTATGCCCACCTATAACTACATATATATAGCTTGTCTCCCTCTCTCTCTGTCTCTCTCTCTCTCTCTGTCTCTATCTGACTCTTTTCATGAGCTAGCATAATAAAGAACTACATATGCCGTATACAAATCGATTTCACCCAGTTCTTTTCTTATGTTTCTCGTGTGTTTTTTTTTTCCTTTCCTTGCATGCAGCACATATTTTCTTTTATAGCCTGCCTCCATGTCCATGCTCAATTCTCATTCTCATTCTCATTCTCTTGGTGGCTTTCAAAAACCATTAAACTATTTCGACTGTCGATGTTCTCTAAAACGCACATAAACTCACAGAGAAAATCCAAAAGGAATTGGTTGCCCAACCCAAAAACAGAAAAGCGAACGGAATTTCTTTTTTACGTTTTTTTTTTTTTTGGGGGGCGCTTGCCCAGAGGTCCCCTAGATTTTTCGTAGGCTAGTTAGGATCGCGTGCACTCACATTTTGTTTTCGTTAATAAAAACTTGGCACTTTATGACTTACTGTGGACAAAACGAAATATATGTACTTATAAAACTTTGCCTTCTCACTGCGGAAATAGACTTAATGATCAATTAGCTCGCCTACCTACGTACCTACCTAGAGTTGGCCCCCTTCAGCCGTTAGCTTCCGAAGCAAAAGAACTCTGGGCACGGCACGGCATTGGAAAATGTAATGATCAGCTATGCGTCACTGCAATTAACCCAAACTCTAATTGACGGACTAAAGCAAATGCTGGACGACAGAGAGAGAGAGAAGACGAGCATAAAGTGTGTATTTTAAGGCCATTACAGATGGCTTCCTGTTGTCGCCCGATTCTTACATAAGAATCACTAAAGGATGCCGTATGATTGCGCAAGCGACACATACATAAACGCGAGACTAAAGACATTGCAACTCCAGCTCAGCTTAACTCGACTCCGACTCCCAACTGGCAACTTGCAACTCCCAATGGCAGCACCAGGAGCAACACAGCAGCTGCTTTAATTGGAAATTGTTGAAGAAACATCTCTTCACATCTCCACATGAACATCGTCAAGTGTTCTAGTTACGTGGCTGTCGTTTGCTTTCAATCTTTTGGCGCTCCAGCAATTGCATCACGCAAAAGCAAAGGCAACGGGTTTACCTATACCTCTCCTTCCTTAGATACTTTCTAAAGCCTCCACTGCAGCACAGCATCATCTCTCGCTTCACTTGGTTTTATTTCTTTTTTTTCCTTCTCTTGCTTGTTGTTTTTGTCTTTTTGTTTAGCGCCCAGGTAACTGTTCCAACTTACAACATTTGCTGTTGGGAAACTGGTGCAAGCTTCTACTTTTCTTCTATTTCTTTCTCTTGGTTCCCAGTTTTTCTCTTTTTTCTTTTTTTTTTTTACTAGTTGGCTGGCTGCAAAATTTGCAGTTAGTTTTACTGTTGTCCATGGTCTTTGAAGCTCTGATTTTGTTGTTCTATGTATGACATTACTTTTTTTTTTCTCTTTTTTTTTTGCGTCAAATTGGAAATGTGGGCTAGAACCCGGGGACAACTACAACTACAACTCGTCGTTGGCAAAGCAACCACGGGCCCTTTTGTTCTTAAAGTTTTCTGCAAGGTTTCTCTTGTGATGTTGTTTTTGTTGTTGTTTTTTGTAGAAATTAATTAAGTGCCTTGACTCGAGGGGATTTATAGAGCTTGTTAGAATAGTTTCACCAACTAGTAAGTATGTGTTTTTGGTTCCATGTAGTCTGAGGTCCGTCTCTGTGTGTGTGTGTGTGTGTGTCACATGAGGCAAACGTGTAATAAAAAGTAAAAATGTCTATAAATTTTTGCAACAGCCATAAAATTAGATCGTAAACTTTGAGATTTTATTTAGGGTAGTCGGTGTAGAATATTTTTATTTGTCTCTCTATCCACTTTTAGTTGCTAATTAAAACTAAAGTATATAAAATTAAAGCGAATTCTCTTGAAATTCGCAAATTAATGGCTGAAGGATAAATGTTTATAATTTCCAGCAATTTATAACAGTTGAAATAGCATTAAATTCAATTTAACAATCAGAAGGCAACCATCAAAGGGTCATTTATATGTAAAAGAAATACTTTGTCAACAAAATGTTTGGCCAATTGGAATCCCTGTAACCATCCTGCTGACAGTTGCTGGCTGATGGATTGGCTTACTGAGTACCGAAAAAAAGAAAAAACAAAACGGAAAATCCACCCACAAAGCAGCAATGACAACCACGACACGTAGCTTACGCGATTTTGGGGACATTTTTGGGAACGTAGGGGTAGAATGGGGTTAACCATCCGCTTATTTGGTTTTGACTTCGCTTTATCAGCAATCTGTCAGTGTGGCAACATCATAATCATCAGACATCAGCAACAGCCACAAGCGGCGGCAGCTTCAAAAGAACGACAGGGACAACTTTTGACTTTGTGTGGTTTTTTGTTTTGACGTTGAATTTACAAATTACAAATTACAACTAATTAAAACTTGATGATTCTGCGTGAGTGAAATCAAGCGCAGACAGCCGGCATGTTCCACTGCTCCCTTTGAACCCCCTCCAACCATCCCCCTTCTAGGCCATTTTCCTGATAAGCAAATGAGGAAGTTGCGGCCCCCGGCAAAAATTCTTTGAAAGCATTTTACGCTTGTACTTAATTTTTTCTTACTTCAAATTCTATTTATTTGCGCAAGTCATGGCTGGAGCATCCCGCCTGTCAGATGTGCTGCCCAACCGATGATGCTTATCTATATGTATGTATGTATGTATGATGGGGCCAATGTTGGCAACATCCGCTGCACAAAATAGTTGTACAGGAAATGTATTTTTCTTCTTTTTGCCTTTTTTAGAGGTGCAAATAAAAAGTCAACATGCAAAAGTGCCCGATAAAATGAGGCAAAACTTGCGACAGAAGCCAAAAGAAATGTGGACAACAATTTGAGTTTTAAACGACCCAAATGCTACTCATTTGATGGAGTTTGCCTAATTGACTTGACCTTCACATAAATTATTGAAAAGTCAATTAACAATACAAAATTTATTCCACATTTTAATATAGAATTTATCTTAGCAAAATAAAGTCTTTAGAATATATATGAATACAAATTATAGCTTTGTGTTTTGATATAGAAATTTTTGATTCAGAGTTCTGACTTTTTCAAAATATTTCAACTTTTCAAATTTGTTTTAGAAATATTTTTTATAATCTCTATATAAATATCTAAGTAGAAAAGGCCTAGTTCTTAGTCTAAACTCTTAAATCATTTATAAGATAATTGTTACAAAAAATTTGGAATTATAACAAAGAGTGAAATAAATTGAATTGAATTGAATTTTTTATAATTATAAGCAGAAACAAATAATTTATAAATGGAAAAAATTAATGCCAACTAAATTGTGAAGCGAATTAAGAAAAGTTTTTCAAAGAGTTATCGATCAATAAACAAATAAATCAACTTCTTTTATAATTTTTAAAAATTATTTAGAACACAACAGAAATAAAATGTGAAGCGAATTATGAAACCTTTTTAAACAGTTATCGTTCAATAAATAAATCAACTTCTTTTATAATTTTCAAATCCTTTTTTTGCTCAACTATTAACTCGAAAAAAATATTTTCTAACATTTTAATGAAATAACTCAAGGGATATTTTTTCTTTCATTTTAATCCCATGCTTGGATACATAAGTTAGAAAATTCTTGATCATTATTAGAAAATCATTCCGAGAATTTGAAGCAATGTCTAATATGCTCTTCTTTGGCATTAGAGTTGAAATAAATGGTGCAAAAATATATAAACATTTTATGCCGGTTTTGTGTGGGAAAGCAAATAAAATTATTATGACAACGATGGCGACGTTGACGTTGACAACAGCGACGACGACGACGACAACGACGACAGCAACAACGATGATGATGACGACAACGACAACGACGGCGGCGGCGATGCTGGCAATGGAGATAGAGAGACGGGGCAATTGACTTGTCCAACAACAGCCCACGGAACTTTGGGCAGCCAAAAGAACATAGAAGAATACCAACAAGAGCAAAATGTCTGACAGTTAGGTTATCGTTGGGACTGTCTCGTAATTAAATATTGTCATCATGGTTGTTGGGGATGTTGCTGTTGCAGTTATGGTTTAACTCTTGAAGCTGACTAGTGAGTGCAATTTGATGAGCTGGCTCGTGCTCAAACAACAGGAAGTGCGAAAACTATTAGTGGCACTTATATATTCATTAGAGCCAGTTAGAGACACCCGAGCAACACACCAAGAGTAGCTAATGCCGGGACTGAAGATGCTCTAATTATACGGCTCGTTGCAAATTGACAAGGCAGAGAGAGAGAGAGAGAGATGGGGCATGAGGCGGAGGAGGACAAGAATATCTCGGATGCATCAGGATGCAACGGGGCACGCTTTTCACATTTGCATAATGCAATATGCTTATGCTATTAATATGGCTGCTGAATGTCAATGCACTTTCTTTCGTGCTCCATCAAGTTTAAAGTTCAATGTGCTAAAGGGATGATGATGATTTCTTACCTGCATTTGTTTGCGATATAAATATATATACATAAATGTTGTTGATGTTGCTGTTGTTGTTGTTGATTGTTAATCGTGTATTTGATTTCTTGTTGATTTTATTTCGCATTATTATCGGCACACACACACAAATCAAAGCAAACTCCGCTCAAAAATATGATTATATGCAAGAAATGATATTAGGTATAAAAAGTGAAGAGCTGCTTGGTTTTCTTTCCTTTCCTTATATTTTTTTTTTATCTTTATGCTTTTTGCCTTTTGCGCCACATGGGAGCGATTTCCAAGGAACTCACTCGCACACACACACACAAACACACTCAATTGGGGGATACACTCGCACACACACTCCCACAGTCGCACACTGGAGCGCAATAATAAAAAAACAGCGTAAATGCTTATTTATTTGCAAGTCGTTCACAAAATGCGGCTCTTGTATAATTTATGAAGCCAAGGCACACGACGACGACAACGACAATGACTGGGGCGACGACTACCACGTTAAGATTGAGGACAACGCGAACTCCGCACACACAACTCGATAAGCATTTTGAAAGCGAAATTGAACTTGTTTCTATGTATATGAGTTTTGCTTATTTGAGGGTTTCTTTCTTATTTTTTTTAGAATCGACCGAAAAAACCCCGTAAAGCGCACGCGGACAGCTATAAAATCCTTTTGGGGCAAGGGTCCGCCGCTATATAAAATAAAAAATATTTGATTGCACTTTCGTTTGTTATTATTATTATTATTTGTGTTCGTTTTGTTATTTCTTGGTTTTGATTGTCAAATCAAGTCAAAAATGTTCTGAAATGGCGATTGCGACTGCACTGACCGAGACTGCATCGGCAACTGTCCATCAATCAAAGGCCAACTTTATTGCTTAGCCCCCGAACGAAAGCTGAGTTTAGGTTTGGATTGCAATCCAACCGATCAACCAGACGAAACGATAGCAAAACCCGACCGAAAGCCTTCCCGTTGTTATGTATATGCCGTCTAAGCGTGCGTTGGGTCCAACGATTCACCAGCAACTGTTCGGCGGGTCGCTCGCTTGGAGCTGCTGCCACACACTTGGCTCCATGTGGAGCGCATTGTGTGGATGGTGTCTTGGTGCCATGGAGTGGAAGTATGTGAGTATTTTGGCGCCAATTTTGTAGAGTTTTCTAAATGCCGGCTTCAGAGAGAATTTGTGTGTGGAGAGTCAGAGAGAGAAACAGAGAAAGAGAGACTCTTTGGCGGCACACGTGCAATCAAAAAGCCGGGTTTCTCAAATAGTGATTCGAACTTCTATAAAATTGTATGTAAAATTTAAATTCTTTTCAATAGTTAGTTAAAAAATTAACAAATCTTTTAATCAACATTTAACATTTTATTACAAATTATAGTTCACTCTTGCTTTTCGCTCTTTTATTTATCGATTGCTTTGAAATATATTTCTCATTTTTTCTAAGAGCTGCTTAAAAAATCTATCTGCTAGATACAATTGAAATTATTTACGAATGTGTCGAGCAAAACAAAATGCAAAAGTGTGTAGACTTAGAGAGCGTCTGCGCGTAGATAGAGAGGGAGAGTTGCCGGCTATAAACTGACTCTAAATATAAATTTACCATCCACAAAAAGACTCAGAAATTGGAGTGAAATTTGTGGGGGTTAGTTTGGAGTCAACTGCAGCGGCAGCAGCAGCATCTGCTTTATATCATAGTTGATAGTCGAAGATACAAAAATGCATTAAGTGTGCTTGTGCCTGTCCATCAAATGGCCATGAAACCGAAAAGAGGAATTTTCAGAATTAACCATAGTAGAGATCCCCCTTGTCATTTACACACACACACCACCACCACACACACACTTGGACATACCAATCAAATTATGAGAGATTCCATGGAGGGATTTTCATCATAATTCGCCATAATTTGCTAGCAAATTCAATGCGAATTTCCATCCCACACACACACCGATAGAGAGAGAGAGAGAGAGAGAGAGATTCGGTCATCCTCTATGGAATTTGTGCAAAAATATTTATCTACGCTAATTTTGGAGTTAAAGTTGTGTAATAAAACCGCAGCCATTGCCCCAACAATTTTGTGTGTGTGTGTGTGTGTGTGTGTATTGCTCGCGTGCCGATCATCGAGAATTGAACATCTTTGGCAGTCTTTTGCCAAACGAACGCCTTTAAATATTTTGTTCATAGAACTTTGGTTACATTGTCCAGCAGTCTGTCCAGTCGACTGGGACAACGACTCTCGATCTGCTGGATCTGTGGATGTGGTTGGGGTTGGTTGTGGCGTTTGGTTTATGGTTTATGCGCCGCCGTTTTTGGTCTATTAAAATGATTGCAGTATTTACGTAGCGTTTTTCGTCCATAATTTGTATTGGCTCATCATCATCAGCATCATCATCATCATCGAAGTCCATGGAGTTTTAGCCTCATTGTTAGGCTGCTCCAGCTTACTTTGTATCGTGTTTCCAGCGACCAGCGACCAGAGCCACCGAGCCCTCAAGCATTTGACCCTTCTGTCTATGCTTTTCTATTGTTTATCTACGACGAGCCAGTCCCAAGCCCAAACCCAAACTCAAACCAAAACCGAAGCCCAAGCCCAGGACCTGAACTCACTCTGTGGGCCTTCCTCTTGGTGCGTTAATACATATTTCTGTGTGTTATCTCGCCCAGGGGTTAGAGCACTGGCGTATTTACAATGATTATTGATCGCTTAATACGAATTTGTGTTGTTCGTGTTTATTTGTGCAGCTTAGAGATATTTTTGGTTTGGTGTGATATTTGTCTGCCTCTGCCCTGAAAATGTTTGCTCACAGTCGGTTTTTGTGATCAATTACTTCGACATACAATCTGTGAGCCAAGCCATGTGAAAGTTGATTGCAAAACTTTCAGTTTGATTATGATTATGCTTAGGCTTATATGAATATTGTACTTCTCATGATATTTGCTCGTGATGTTTGTACACTTTCCAAGCATTAAAGTCATATGTTGATTGCATTCACCAAATCCCACAGAGAAGTACAAAGCAGAAACATAAATTAAATCAAATTGCTACGACAAAAAAATACAAAAAAAAAAAAAAAAAAATCCCCAAACAAAAGAAAACACTTAATTTTAAATTCAGAAATCAAGACCAGGACAATGAACTGGCAGGCGAAAAAAAAAACATAAACCAAAATCTCTGTAGACCCTAAATAACCTGTTTAGTGTGGTAATTTTTGCCGGTTTTTTTGTTCGAACTTCCGTTTGTGAACGCTGCCAATTTTGACAGATTACAAGGCATTAAAAGTGGATTGGGGCCTTGGGGCCCGAAAGTTTTTGGGTAAGCCACCAGCAGTGAGAAGATCTTTAATCAATGGCCTCAAAGCAGGCGATGCCATCGAAGCATCATACATACATAAATTCACCAGAAGCTGCAATGAAGCAACAATTTACAAATGCAAGAGCCACCCTGCTGATTTCAATTATGTGTACGAAGAAAAACTTGAAAAAGTTCTTCCCAAAAATTTATGGCTTGCCATGGGTGAAAGCATTTAAGAGTATGCAATTTGAAATGCAAAAGAAAAACGTCAAATCCGCAGACGACACCAACGATTAAACACCGCAAATCAAAGGCAAAGCAAACCAAGTGCAAATCTCCCCTCCGTTTGGAAAAACCAAAAAACCGCAACCGAAACCAACCGAAAATAAAACCTCGAAAAGCCAAATGACAAATGCAAAAGCATTAGCAGAGAGAGAGAGAGAGAGAGAAATAAAAACAACCGAAAAAAAAAATAGAAAAAAATGAAATAGAAATCAGCAACGAGCAAACATAAAGTGTTGAATGCTAGCGGAAATCACTTGAAACCGAGAATAAATCAAAAGGAAACAATAATGGCAACCAGAAACAAAGAGAAAGAGAGCGAGCGAAATGTAACACAAAGTAGAAAATGGCGTTTTGCCGACTTCCGATAGAACGAAAAAGAAAAAAAAAAAACACTGGAAAACTGGTGAGAAAAACTGCAGCATATTAAAATCAGATGACGAGTGCCACGAGTGAAAAAACTTTCAAGAACAAAACAGTAATAAACGTGAGAGCAAAATCAAATGCATCATCATCATCATCATCATTATCAACATTCTCATCATGAGAGCACAGACAAACAAACAAACAGAAAGGCGTCAGAGGATGCCAGGACATGGTGTCCTTGCTTGGCCAGCCATGTGATTTATATGCCATTGTCAACGTCAACTTGAACTCTACACAAGACCAAGTCTGGTCCAAGTCTGGACAGATTTAATTGTGGTGTGCCATAACTCACTCCCCTGCTTTAAATTCGTAATGTAATTTAAGAATAGTTATGTAATATAATCCAATTTACGTTTGAAATACATTTCGCATGCATCGTAACAATTAGTCGTGCAAAGGAATGCTCCTATTCAGGTACATATAATCTACTTAACTCAACTCAATCATATTGATTATGGACTCTCGCTAAAACCAATGTGAAAGTTGGCCTAATCTCTTGGTACATTTAATGAACGCGATGCCCATTTAAAGGATTATAATTTTGCATTGCCAAAAACTAAAAACTTTACTTTGCCAAAACTTTGCAGACAGTTTTTCTGCCATTTTACCTCACAATCGTTTAGTTTCGTTTTTCTTTTCATTTCTATGTGTGTGTGTCGGTGTGTGTGTGTTTTTTTTTTATTACTACTTTTATTATTTTCATTTCGCCGTGCGGCATTTGAATTCAAATGTGCTTTTAAATCGGCTTAGTTATGCGAGCAGCTTTTATGTTCCAGGCGGCTTAAATTAATGCGCCAGCACGAGTTTTTAGCATGCAAGTCAAAACAAAAAGCACTACGAATAGGAACAAAAAAAAAAAAAAAGAAATACGTAGGAAGAGATCGACTGAATAAGCGGGCCAAAGGTAACAACACACACACACATATACATATACCTGAATTTATGTATAATGGAGCATAGAAAGGTGCTTAAATTGGTTTAACGAGACTTTACATATTTTCTAGATAGAATGCTTTGTGCACCGAAATGATTGAATTAAATTGATTTAGCTGATATCCCAACTATTAAGTGCCTCACCTGGTAGGCTCACTAGATTGTTAGGGGACTACCACTTCATAATCTAATCTACAACACTCTCACGCCCACTTTTTGTCGTCATAACTATATTTAATCAAGCCTCAAGTTTTTTTGCATTAGGTGTATGAATTAGAGCAGATTATAAGGAATTGAAACTTATAAATTTAAAACAAATTGTGATTCACTAAGATCTGAACACAAACAGGTAATTTGAGTTTTAGTTTTATTTTTGAAATCGGCTTCCTTTAATTGATATTAAATTTAATTTCTTAGCCCAGTTTTTAAGTCGTTAAAATGGGCAAAAATCGTATGGAAAATTCGTTTTTTATGTCCCTAAGTGTTTGATAACATTTTAAAATTAAAAAAAATGAAGAATAAATTCTTTAAATCGTTCAGAAAATGGATATGAGACGGATTTGATGTATACATGTGTGAAAATCCTCATATATGATTTTTCATGTGCCTTTGAAACAGTTATCATTATTAATACTTATAAATTTGTTAAATTTTGCTTTAAAATATCGTATAACTATTGCAAAAAATTTAAGTTTTAAGATTGACATTATTATTATTAAGAAAGTTAACAAATAAAATTTAAAAACTACTATATTAAACAGAGCACTCGGTAAACAAAGCTTTCGTTTCGATTGATTGATGTTATTTTAGAGATTTGGCTAGATTTTAAATTTTTTTTAACCATAAATTCTAAATTTAATTTATTAGTTAATGGATATGCTTAAAAAGCATACTTTTCTTCAGGGTTCATTTTGTGAAGTGTAAAAATATTTCCAATCAGCCTTATGAACTGTATTAATACATTGGGTAATTACTTGTTGCCGTGCAAACACTTGATTAGCTTAAATCGAAGATCAGTCTAATAAATTAAGCAGTGTGTGAGTGCACACCAAATGTTCCAAAAGACGCAATGATCCGAAACTAGACACAGGCAAAGGCTGACGATTGACGAAAGAGTTCTCTCCCCCTATTTGGGGTGAATGCAGCATCCATCTCCATTATGTATACACACGATTTGAACGCTGTGTTCTGTGTGTTTGTAGTAATAAATTTTAATGGTTATCTATGAACAAACAGCAGGCGATGTGTTGTTCTAAGAATGGAATGGAGTGAACTGAAGTACTGTTGAAACTGGAGTCTCTTTTGGACACCTTGATTTGAATTCTTTTGTGGAATGCATTGGATTTGAAAGAGGTAAAAGTAATGTCGATTAGACTGACATTGCTAAGATAATTTTGAGAGGCCACTCGCCAACTTCCGACATAATCTAAATAACCAAATGAAGTCATGCGTACGAATAGACTAAAAATCCATCTAAAAATTGAAAATCACAAAAATAAATTGGCGCTGAATGGATTTTGCCTCCTTGACAAGAGGTCATCATCAATTATACGAATGGAATGAAATACGACAGCGAATGTATGTATACATTCATTTTTTTTTTTACTAAAAATAAAACAAAGATAGAAGAAACCCAGCGCCGACCATCGTGGCGTTGGCCACTTAATCAAAAATTCAGACATGAGCAAACATTTCGCACAATAGTGATAACAGCAATTAGCCACATTACGACGACGACGACGACAGAAAAGGCAGAAAAGCCCCCATACTTGAGCCAGAAGCCTATGGCCTGAGGAGCCTACTTAGGTGGCGATTTGGGGAACTAGTGCGCCGCCACGATAACAGACAGGCGACCCGTCCCACAAACCATAAGACAAAATTACCTGAACAAGCTGTCATCGTGAGTGCTTTTTGGCCAATGAATTAAAAGCACATCGTAATTAAAATAAATAAGTTAGCAATAGATACTATTACCAAGAACGAACGAACCAACGAACGAAAGAACGTTTTGAAACGAAGCAAAGTTGTTGGCCCCGAACTTGTCGCGAAATAGTTGAACAAGAAAAGGCCAAGCGGCTGGCCGTGAATACGCAGCGCGCGAAATTGAACATTTGTTTCATTTAATTAGCCAACTTGTGATTAAGTGCGAAAAAAAGAAGGAATAACTATGACTAATAGAAAGTCCATCATTGGCATCATGCTGATGCTGATCAATTTGACAACTGCCCAAGGACTAGATCTAAATGGTGTAACATTATCATTAGGTGGGTGGAAATAATCCCAGAGATCCTTAAAGTCTGATAATTATTTCATCACATGTCTTAATAAATCTTCTGTGTATTCTTTTCTTTCCATTGCAGCTGGCAATGGTAGCATTGTTCCAATGTCCTCCAATAATACAGAAACCTATGATGTGATCCTTAATATAACAGAGATTCCTTTGCCCGATAATTGTCCTTCGCTGAGTAATGCCAACTCGCTGACACAAACGGAATTGATTGCTCGACTGACTGACAGTTGTCGTTATGATAAACTGGAGCCACCTAGCAATCTAACCGATAGCGGTGAAGATGATCCATTGGATGTCTATGCTCGTTTCTATATTTATGTGATCAAGAATCTAGATTCGAGTGATATGCAATTTATGGTTCAGGGTTTGCTGCAATTTCGCTATCAGGATGCGCGTCTGGCCTTTGCCAGCTATGCCCCAAATCGAAGGCAACCCATTATGGGTGAGGGAAGATTAAGGGATTTGATATGGGTGCCACATGTATTTCTGGCCAATGCGCATAGTTCGAGTGTGCTGGGAACCACCGAGAAGGATGTGGTGACCACCATCTATCCAGATGGCACGGTACTCATCTCGACACGCATTCAAGCGACTTTGTATTGTTGGATGAATTTCCAGAAATTTCCGTTCGATGAGCAGAAATGTTCCACAATTTTGGAGAGTTGGATCTATAATACTTCGGTGTTGCATCTGCATTGGGAGGAGACGAATCCGGTGACATTCGATAGTCAATTGCAATTGACCGAGTACTATTTGATTGGTTCGCTGTACAATGAGTCGATAAGTGTATCGGATTCGTATACCATGACCCATGGAGCTCTTGTGGGCAATTATAGCACCCTTAGCTTCAGTGTGCTGCTCACTCGGGAAGTGGGCTATTATATAATTGATTATTTTCTGCCCTCCATTATGATTGTGACCATATCGTGGGTGTCCTTTTGGCTTCAGGCAGATCAAACGCCTGCACGAACCACTCTGGGTTGTACAACTCTGCTCTCCTTCATCACACTGTCCCTGTCGCAGGAGAATAATCTATCTAAAGTTAGCTATATAACCATGTCGGAGGTTTGGTTTCTCGTTTGCACCATTTTCATATTCGGCAGCCTGGTGGAATTTGCCTTCGTGAATACCATTTGGCGACGTAATAATAATCTAGAGCTAAAGAAACGAACCACCAAATATATTGTGAAATCGACATTTGTGCCCAATTTGAAGCGCCATCGAAGGGGCTACAATAGGAGTAACAGCACCATGAGCACCACTAGCATGGATAAGGGCAATAATAATACAGTTATCACCATTGAGACACCAATTATCATTGGCAATGGTCTGAGCAGAGAGGACTCGGCCATTAGCCTGGAGGAGGAGAGCGAAAGTAGCCTGGGCTCTGGCTCAACAGCCAGTCTAACCGATAAGGAGAAGCCACCGCAAACTTTTGCCACCATGACACCCAAAGAGGTGTCCCTGTGGATAGATCGCAAAATGCGTTTCGTCTTCCCATTGGCATTCATTATATTTAATGCCTTATTCTGGACCTTGGTCTATTGTCTGTAAGTGAGCCGTAAAGTATCTCAGATCTAGGATGGAAACCGAAGCAAAACTGTGATACGGAAACGCTGTGTGTCCTCGAAGTATTTCAAGTATTTCTCAAAAACCTATTTAAATTTCTATACTAAGTTGTTATTTTAATTTTAGTTATGTATATTTGTTTGTAATAAATTATATTTTGATACTCGAATCGACAGTCAACTAACTGGTGGTGGATCTAGCGGGGGTGGGGGCATTTCTAGCAGGGGGGGAGTGTGCATGAAAATCATCTTCAACTCAACACCTACAACTTAAGCCCCACGCACGTACAAAACTGATAAATTTGTGCTTATTAGCTAGGCAGTCATCGATGGAACGAAGGCAATAAAAATGCGAAGACTCCAGCTTCGAATCTCTCCCCCAACTGCCCCACCTCTTGCTGAGTTGCATGGCCATAACCAGTGAGAGAAAGAGAGACGTGCCCCATACTCCTCCTTCCTCTATTTGTATCAATGAAAAAATCATAATGCCAGCACGCCCCAAAAACTCTTGGAGAACGGCACTTGGAACGGTTGGACCTGCTGTTCCAGCTCCTCTAGCAGCTCTAGCTCCTTCAGCTTGCTCTGTTCAATTTTTAATTAATTGCCTATGATGAGACTGTTGAAAAGTCTTTGCTCGCTTCTGGTTGGCAGTGCTTGGGAATTGTTTTTGAAACTCGCTTGATAAATTAACGGCACATGCAACACGTAAATTGATTTTAAATTGCCAAACAAATGAACTTCAATTCGGTTTGCCATAAAAAAAAAATAAAAAAAAACCAAGCAAATAATTCCATTTTAGTCTCTATTTTGAGCGCAGCGAGAATTAATTTCAAGTGTCCATAACTCAGCTCTTCATCGATGCCTGGGAATTGGTGAGGCTGAAGCTATCAATCTCTGACCACAGAGATACACACAATGCCTCTAAAACTGCGAACTCGTTTCTTTTTTTTTCGACCAGCCACCGCACTGTTTCTGGCCGCGAGGTGTACATAATGAGATGTAATCTGTCAAAATTAAGTGTATCGCAGACCCACAGACCACGCCAGACCATGCCAGACCAAGTCAGACCAGACCAGACCCTGCCTCCTACTCCTCCTCATCGTTTCATCGGATGAAGGAGGCCAGTTTCAACAGGCTCAGCAAGTTTGTTGAACTCTTGCAGAGAGAGAGAGAGGCGAGGGCTGCTCAAGGCATTTAACATAAGGTAAGTCACCCTATATTTATATAACTATAAAACGGATATTCCCATGTCAACTCATAAGCCTCTAACATATGATAGATGTACCATCCCCGCCCCCCCACCACCAACCCTTCTGACAAGCAACAGCTGTTTGTTGTATACTTATCAAACCGCACCCGAGTTTTTTGGATTTTACTCTCTCTCGGTATAAGTTTTAGGCAACAACACTTTCTTATCGATCGCTAGCAATAATGGGTCAACAAGAAAACCCAAAAAACCCTTATAAAGTTAATTTACACGTAAGTACAGTAGGTAGAGGTATTTGCTTAGCTTAACTTCCGAATCCGGACGGCGGGTGGGGGGGGGGTTAAAAACTCTGGGAATTATGGGGTCGCTCTCTTCGCCAAATGAGCTGCATAATAAGCAAGTGCTTCGCTTTATTTAAGTTCGTTCTCGTTTTTGTTTTGTTTTGCTTTCCGTTCCATTCCCTCTCTGCTTTTTTTGCACATGAGAATTACAGACATTTTCATTTATTATTATGGTCTGGTCAGCCCCCCAGAAGTGCTCCTCTATAATTTACAGTCACTTGCGTCCATCCGGGGGGATCGTGCTCCCACACATCTCCCCATCCCCATCCCCATCCTCACCCCACTTGCTGGTGTTTTTGATGCATGAAAATAATGCCGACCGCAAGCGAAACAACAACAAAAAAATGCATATATATACAAATAAGTAAATTAATATACAGCCAGACATAACAACAAAACAAAAGACAAAGACAATAATGAAAGAAAAAATGGAAAATGGCACCTAAATGTAATGCATACACTAAACATAATTTTTGGGTATATGGAATATGTTGTTAAATATGTATGTATAAAGAGAAAAACGATATGTGAATGATAATCAAAATTTAATAAATCTTAGTGTTAACATATCCTGCAGTACCAATCTTGTAGGAATCCTTAATGAATCCTCAAGGAACGTTTTTTGCTGACTACAGAATTCCCGAGGAACGTCTTTGAAAGTCTTTATGGATACCAGAATATCAAGGTTTCAAGGAGCATCAAACTCAACTTCTTAAGGCTTTTCCTAAGAATTTCGAAATCAGCATTAAAAGAAAAAAATGGAAAACTAACTTGTTGCGGGGTTTTCACTTTATAGGCACGATTTCTAACTCTAAAAGAGTTAAGTGCCAACAAGTGTCAAGAACTTTTTGGTATCTGACTTTTTTAAAGTTTGTCGGATGATAATCTTTGAAAAAGTCGAAAGAATCTAATTAGATCTAAATTTTGTTACCATATACATATAAAAGGAAACGTCAGGGAAATTGTCTCTAAAGGAATTCTGCTACTGCAGGATAACATTTAGCTATATATCAGTTTTATTTCACTCAATCGGTTATGTGGCACTCATTTGGAACCCATTTTCGACTTTTATCTCAAAGTAAAATAAATTACTGCATAGTCAAAAAACCAATACAACCGATATAATTGTAACAATTGACTTTTTAAACTCATCTTATAAATACCAGAATATCAAGGTTTAAACGTAACTTCCCAGTTTTTTTAGGTTCCAGAATTTAAGGCAATGGATTGATATCTCTAGCGATATCTTTTACCTAAAGTTTCTTCCTTAAGACCTAAGACTAAGATATAGCGAGAGAGAGAGGACAAGAGAAAGTGTTTAAGAGCATTACCAAGTCGTAGTGTTTGCATCTCACGAATGTCTATTGAAATTTTTATTTTTAGCTTGTGGGAAAATTCTATTTTCAAGAAACGTTCGGCTTAGATTGCCTATCTAAACAAAAAAACAAGTACACCAAGAATAACAGAAACAACAACAGCAACAAACGCCGACAATGGCACACAACAACAACAATCAAGGGGGAGAGGTGAGGCAGGGAGGTTGTAAGGGTGAAGCAATGTTTATTGTTGTTAGTTTTTGGTTAGCCAATGGTTTTTTTTTTTCTTTATATTAAGACTGTCTTTGGGTTTGGTTCCAGTTCCAGTTTCAATTCCAGTCCAGTCACGCTTTGTGGGCGCTGGTTCAAAAGTCAAGTACGCTTATCCAATTGGACATTGGTAAGGCGTGCGAATGAGCTCAATTTTATAGAGGCGGGGCAGGCAGCCAGGCAGGGCGATCAGCATCTCGCTCAGCATCTCGATTTTATGACTAATAGATGCCTTAAATAACTGGCCTGGCCAATGGCTAATTTGGCCATAGACATGTGCATATCCACATCCACATCCCATATCCACATCCATATCCATGGCAAAAGGCATTAGCATAAGCGCTGGCCCAGCAGATTAAGTTGCCAGACTGAGAACCGGTGGGGGATGGGATCGAATGGGATGCTTGGAAAACTGCATGGCTAATGAGAATACTGCGACGACGTCGTCGTCGTCGTCGTGCCCAAGTTTAGATTTTAGGTATTTACATGCTGCATGCCACAACCTATTAACAAATTGCAAACAAAACTAGCAGGCACAGGCCGCACAGTAGCCAGCTAGTTGGACAGGGATTTGGACTTGGGAGTCGTTCGAGTTGGAGAGTTGTCAGTGGGCGTGCATACTAAATTACGGTACTAATAAGGAGATGCCTTTACAGCTAATTTAATAGAATGTAAACGCAATGCGTTAATGGGGCCCAGGCACTTGTGGGTCTGGCTGGCTGGGCTACCTTGACCCAAGTTGATCTTGACGATGGCGCCGCCCGCCGGCAGTCGGGGCGATTAGGTGCATGCAACAGCAGCAACACAAACAACCCAAACAACACCATGTTAAGCCTGTGGCGCCTCCAGTTTAACCAGAGATTCGAATCATTCACTTGGTTGTTTGGTTGCTTGCCAGTTTTAACGGCCCGCAGCACAAGAAAAACGTTTTGCACGTTTTTCCAATGAAGCTGCAAAACTGCCCCACCCCCGCCATTCCACCTCTCCCCCTCCCCTCTCTGCTGTGTGGATCATAATTAATGAAAATTGCCTGTGCACACTGCAACCAATTTGCAATTAATTGTGAAAAAAAAAAATACTTCCATCACACTCGATTTCGTTCAGTGTTTTCGGGGGCAAGTTGTCGTTTCTGCCACGCCTGCCACGGGGCAAATACAAAAGGTAAGTACCTAGCCACAGGTAACCATGTGACAGCAAATGTCCAGTCATTGGTTTTATTAATTAGTATCTGGTTATCTGCATGGCATGGCATGGCGCACTCGATTCATACATTTGTCACAGAGATATAGATAAACTTTTATCTATATATACATATGTATATACACACAAACACACACCCACCCATGTCAAGCGATCTTATCGAATTGTTGCGGACACTACACGACATTATCTCAACATGAACTAAGTCGCCAATTTCCACACAGTTGGCGCTCTCATCTCTAATTTATGATTGCCACCAACAATGAGAGATATGTTTCTTTTGTTTTCTTTACGATATCAATATATAGTATTTTTTGGTAATAGTAGGTGTGGGCAACACGAGTTCGTTTTGGGGGAAGTTGGCGCCACAACAAGATGCAGAAGCCGACCATGTCAGATGATAATCAACTAAACTACATAGAACATCAACCTGCTGCTGCTGTTGTTGCTTCTGCTGCTGCGGTTATCGCCCCAGCGACAACGACAACAAGCTCCATGGACTCACTTAAATACGTGAAAATCATGTACAATCAACGTCACCAACGTAATTTGAATCATCTGGAGACTGTGTGACGAAAAATGAAATTAGTTTAGTCATAGGTATTATCTATGCTTTAACTAAACTTCCAAAAGCTTCAAATAATTTACAATTTCTTTAAGTAGAAATAGTAATCCACACACAAAAGCAGCTAGAAATACTAAATAATTAGTAATTCCAATCTTAAAAAAATTTTTAAACAAAAGTCATTCAATTTTTTACGTTTCCTAAAAATGTCGTTGTTTAATTTTAATTTTTCTACCACAATATTTTGAATTTCGATCAAAAAAACTTTCAGAAACATTTTTAAAAAACCATTTATAATTTGGACGAAAGAATTTTTTTAAATTTGCTAAAAAAAAAAAAAAAAAAAATGGTTTCAAATAATTCACAATTTCTACAACTAGAACAAACGCAATCCAAACACAAACGCAGCTAAAAATACGAAATAATTAGTAATTCCAATCTTTAAAAAAAAATTTAAACAGAAGTCATTTAATTTTTAAAATTTGCAAAAAACGTCCTTGTGGAATATTTATTTTTCTACCACACAATTTCGAATTTCGATCAAACAAACTTTCAGAAAATGTTCAGAAACTTTTAAAAATAAAAGCATATATAATTTGCAAGGAAAATGTTTGTATATATCTGCTAAAACTCTTGCGAATCCCCACTTAATGCAATTTAAGAGTGGACCTCTTTCCACTAATTTTTGGATATATTAAATCTTGGATCATAGTTCTCTCTTTGGCAGAAAAAGGAAAGTCTTGTCATCAATTTTTGGACTAAAGTATTCCACAAAGTCACTTGCTTTATGGTTTGTGAATGATTTTGGATGCATTGGCTAGTCTCGGGTTCTCCAGGAGCTTCTTCGCTTCTAAAGCTAAAACTATTTAGGGGCTGGGTGCTTGGGGCTGTTGCCTTTCAGTTTCGCTTGCCGCAACAAAACTTTTGCAGCAAGAGGAGCCAACTCTTGGCAACTGCTTGGCAACTTGGCCATTACTTCCACTAAAGAAATTAAACATCACAGACACACACAAACGTTAACTGTGCCGGGGCTAGAAAGCAACATGAAAAAAATTAGTTAAAAGATAAACATGGCACGCCAGAAGCGCGCAGACAAAGCCAATGCCAAAGAGGACAGACTTTGGGGCCAGCGCAGTGGTGGGGGAGGAGGAGGTGTATGGGAAAAGGGAATCTTGTCGTGCTGCTTTCAGCTTTGTCTTGATTATTATGTGGGGGTAAAGCAGCCCAAAATAAGATACTTGCGGTGCACATCCAATGCGAGTATTTTTCTATTCCTGGCAACTTTGTTGCCAGTCCCAGTGCCATCCTTGGATGCACTGTGGAGTGGAGTGGATGCAGACGGAGATGGAGACCAGTCTCATCTCATGTTGCACAATGGCACAGCGAAAATAATTGCTTAAAGCGCATTTTAAATATGACCAAAAAGAAAACACAAAAACGACTTACATACATACGTTTTGAAGAATCATGGGCCTTGGCTAATTAAATACAAACACGTGCCCACATAACTCAAACTTAAGTGCATGAACCTAGAACGTGAAGTGGAGCTGGTAGCTGGAAGCTGGAGCCCGTGTACTAAGCATATATTTTAGCGCTCCTCCAAAATGTTCCCCCCAAGACGGCGCACAAAGAGAGCGTGTTGTCTGTTGTGTCTCTCTCTCTCGCTAAAGCAGTGAACATTTTTGTCGCTGTTTTAATTAAATTCATAAATCAGCACCCAAAGAGCGAAGCCGCTCCGACACTGCATAGCAAAGACTTTTGGAATTCAACAGAAACAACGGGGCAGCTCAAAAAGAAAAGGAAAAAAAAAAAACAGAAATATGCTTTTGTTTATCTTGAAATTACGATAACCTTGCAATGATTTCTGTGGAAAATCATAGGGTCCAAGGACTGTTGCAGCGGCGGCGGCGTCTACATTTTCTCTGAGAATTGTCCACTTGAAGTGACAAGCTGCCTCAGCGGAAACTGAAGCTCTTGAAATGCGAGAGTTTGCCTCATAATTTGTCTTAATTGAATGCAAAAGAGGATGGAGGACTGAGCACGGAGGTCGGAGGACTGAGGACACCGAGTGGTTCGAGGTGCTGGAGAAGCCAAAGACTTTGTCTGCTCTGTAGATGAATGTCAATACCAGCAAAATATTTGCTTTTCATTGTTCATGCAAATGCAAACGTAGACAACGAAGTGAAGGAGACGTGGAGGTGGAGTGAGGAAATGTCTGCTGCCCCGTTGCGTCTTCAACTTTTCACTTCATAATGGAAAGTTGCGAAAATATTTTGATTAGTTTGTGTCTTCATCTCCATTTTCATTTCCAACTCCAACTGCTCTCCCTCTCTCTCTATCCATGGGCTCTGGAGCTTCTCAAGCTAAAATAATTAGTCTACTGAGAGCATTGTTTGTTTGCACTTGCCACCGAAAAACTTTTTTGTCTATGAACGCGCACTTTTTGGGTCTGTTTAATTTTCATGGAAGTAAGCAGCAGCAGCAGCAGTAGCCGCCATCGTGATCAGCTTCATTTATTTGTTTTTGCTTTTCAACTAGCTGACTGACTGAGGTAAAAGCAGCGTTTTTAAAGCAGCGAAACTAATTTACCACATGCAAAGTCATTTCCATAAGCCAGTCATAAATCCGTTGGATATGCTTTTTGTAATGCAAAGTACAGCTAAAATCTAAGCAACATTATAATTTCATAACACAATGATAGACTTAAGGGCTTGATGTTGATATAAATATCTGACTCTAGCTGTAAATTAGCTTCTAGATTCATTAAAATACTTATTTAGTTAATGTTTATAACTAATTTAATAGTTTTTAGTTACATATTCATTCATTTGATATCTATTTAACAAATATAAAGAAAACAGCTGATTAGCAACATTGGCTGACAGCAACATTGGTGGCCAGCAACACAGTTAGCTAGCAACATAACAGCATGCGATAGCTGGCAACATAGCAACATGCGATATCTAGCAACATATGATATCTAGCAACATGACTCTTTGACTCATTTCTGCTATCAAAATATAGATTTTAATTCTTCAATAAACCAAAAAAGGACTCTTTTAAAATATAGCGCTGAGTAGAACGTTTTACTTTATTAATTATCTATACAAAAGAAATGTTTAAATGCGAAAATCGCAAAATTTTAAACCCTATTAATTGCACTTTTAATAATAAGCCACATCTACTATATTTATTATATGACAATTAGGTACTATTAAGTAAAAATCATGCTTCTTTAGCATAAACTTAACCATTAAAAACCCCCAAAAAATGTATAAATAGGAAAGACGCAAAATTGTGACTTCAACTGTCATAAGTATAATCATATAATCAATCTAAAACTTAGTAGTAAATATAAATTTTTCAAGCATTTAGGCAAATGTTATTGATAAACAATTTCCGATTTGCAAAGGTGTAGAAGCACCTGTGTTTAATTATAGCCTGTTAAACGTCATAAAAAATCTTTATCACGATTAATAGCCGATTGATTGCATCACCTTTGAAACCGACCATTTGTCTAGTTTTACGTGACTATAAGAATAAGAGTCACCATATTTTTGTAGTGTATATAAAATGGTTGCCAACTCACAAACAACAACAAAAAATTCAAAGAACTTTGCAGAATATCAGCTAGATAAAACGTATACCTAATTGGAATACGATAGCTAAAATATGATGACAGAGGGAGAGAGACTGTAAGAAAAGTTGCCAACAAATTATGAAAGAATAAATGAGCGAGTGTGGAGCAAATTAAAGCCCCTTAGATACTCACTTAGACTTGCTGCATGAGCACACATACATACATACATATATATATAAATTTGAAAACTCTGTAGACCACAAAAACCGAATCACTTCTAAAATTTCAACTTGTTTCTATATCCATGAATTTAAATGACTCAAACTTTGTCAGCCGCAGAGCAACAAGCACGCAATGAGACCATGGAGACGCATTAGGGGAACATGGACACGTGGCACACACACTCACACACACACACACACCAGAGTGTGGTCCTGATCTCAGCTGTTAATGGCAACAGTTGTCAAGCATACAAAAAGAAATGGAATGAACCGACAACAGATAAATAAAAGGTAGCCAAAAGTACGTGTAGGTAACTAAGTAAGTATGCACATAAATAAATGTTGCCAAAAAAAAAAGAAGGAAGTGAAAACAGAAAATGAAAAAGGAGAAATATTTCTGGAAAATTGAAATATGCCAGGCATCAGGCCCCAGTCACCTTTTGTACATTCAAGTGTTTTAAACAAATCTAGCAAAATAAGTGGCGCCTTTCAAGAGACTGAGAAAGAGAGAGAGAGAGAGTGTGTGTGTGGTTGTGCGGGTATTTCTTTAGTTGCATTTCAATTCAAGCTTAATGAAAATGCTGCAAAGTGGGTGAGTGGGTGGTGCATATGTGTGGCAAGAGTTCCCATTGAGCTGACAAAATGTGTAATGAGGCAGAAACACCAGCAGTCGAGAGGGAGAGAGAAAGGAATATAATTTTGTTAGAACAAATTCTGTTCAAACGAAATGAGGCCAAGCCTCACTTTTCACCCACCCGCTTCAAACCCCTTCTAACGACAACTCATTATGCATTAATGATGCTCGAAATAAAAAAAAGAAAGACCTAGAAAGAGAAGAAATGCTGCGTCGGCCTAGTAATCAAAAACAAAGCTTTCAAATTAATCATGCGACCCGTTGGACACTTTATTAAATGAACTGTAATTTAAAAGGCATTTTGAAAGAACTCAAGAAAAACTCCAAAAAACTCATATTAAGGCGTGGCACTTGTCTCCAAAGTTAAAGTCAAGTGCTGAACTTGAAAAGAGAGAAGAAAACTCCATATACTCTTTCTCTCTGTCTCTAGGGAATTTGACAATAACATTCCGTGGAAGTGATATGATAATGGCCATGTCCAAAAATAACTATTAGACAAGTTAACAATTTAAAGAAAATGATTAAAAGTTTCATTTGATATCGTATATGTGTATATACTTATGATTGATCGATGGCAAGTATGATAATAAGTTTCATATACCCTTTTCATTCAATTTGTAGTGTACTCTAACTATAAATGTGCTGCAGCACATGACTGTCGCTTTTTTTTTGCTCTTTGAGAGACAGAGTTTGTCTTACACTTGTCTGTTTCTTGGTTTCTTAACTTGTTGGCCAAAACTTTTTCAATAAGCCGCATTTCTTTATGCAAGTGGCTACAAAGTTTTTCGCAGTGCAACCTTTTAAGTTAATAAGACCAATTTCCCGAGGAAGGAGAGCTCAACGTTATGTCAAATTCTAAGCACTTTGCCATATACATGCATACATAGTGCTTGTTTGTTGGCCAATATGTGGTGGTTGGCCATCAATCAATATTGAAATACAACGCCTGCTTAGGTGAGTGACAACAACTAAAGCGTGTTGTCATGTCAAATTGTTTATAATCATTTTCTTTCTTTTCGTTTTTTATGACCAGCCACAACGTAGGTCGTTTCTTTCAATCAATCTTGGTGGGCCAATTGATTTCAATTCGATCGAAGCTATAGAACTTTGTACTGGCCCTGACAATGAAGATGATAATGCTGTTCTTGATGATGAAGATGATGATGATGATGGCACTGCTGTGTCGCTGTTCCTTCTGCACACTCCACACATTCATATCCACATCCACACGTAACTGCAATTTGGTTACTCGCCCCAGGGGCGCAATATTAATGAGTGGCAGCATGCAAAGCAAAGGCAAAAAAAAAACGAGGTAGGGAGACGGAACTTGTTTGCAGTTTGCAACTACGTAGCACAGAAGCTGTTGCACCTCCACTTCACTTGCATCGTCCACTCTTCTCCTAATGACTGCTATTACATTTATCGTCTCGGCCATTACAATAAAATAAGCAGGAATTTAGCAATTATCCAATTTGAAAGTTACAACAAATCAGCGTCCAAATTCGTGCCACAGATGACAGTCAGGCGAATGGTCAGAATACATATTGGTTATTTCTCCCATGTTAACTGGGTCAGTTCGCACGTCCATTGCTTACTTGGTATCAAATGATAAAAGGTTCCAAGTTCCTGTCCCCACAGAGAGAAGGACAACAAACACGAGAGAGAGCGAGAGAGTTCCACTGGCTATTGCATCCTTTTAGAGCATTTCAATTTACAGACTCCTGACACTTATCCCCAAACATAGTGCACATAGTTTTCTTCTTTGTTTTTTTTTTTTTTTTTTTGCTGCATCAAATTGATGAAAACGATTTCTCGTTGTTCTGTCGTTTGCTTTTGAGCCTTTTGAGAGAGAGCCAAACGCATATCCTGTTGGCTGGCGACCTTTTGTGTGTGTGTGTTTGAACAATGCGCTCTCTCTGTAACAGAGTAGCCAATATTTCATTATGATTGCTGACACTAAAAGCCACATCAATGCTTCAGTTCCACATTGCCTTTGTGTCTGTCTCCCCCTGCCTCCACTCCACCAAATGGTGGGGCTCAAAACTCAATTTATTTTTCTTTTTCTGAGTGCTGAAACCATCATCGCTTTGTGGACTTAAAAAGCTCCGCTTGGACAGGTCTTATGCAATTAATTTACCTTTTGAGACTGAGAACCTAAATGGTTGAATGAGGAAGTGTTTTTTTCCGCATTTTTAAATCAAAAGATCGAGGGGAATGTTTAAAAATACGTTTTATTTATAACTATTTCATAAATATTTTTTGAAATAAATAGAAGTAGTTTATTGCAGGCTTTTTACTTTTTATTCTACAATTCTTAGGTATTTCATTGTCACTTTTCAACATAGGAGAGGATTAGTGATTAAAAAGTAAGTACTTCAATTTATTTATATAAAATTCAGTTGATTCAAACACCTCTTAACTGCAAATTCTTTCTGTTGCAGAGAAACTGTCAACAATCGACTTATCTTCTGAAGAAAGAGAGTTTAAATTATCATCAGATTCGAAGGAGGAGAGATCAATCCTGATTCGTTTACTATTCTAGCATTCCTCATCTCCAAATCTAAGTCTTTTTTAATTATTTTAACCTATGAGAATTACTCTTGCGTCTCTTCTCCTTTACTTAAACTTATTCCACTTTCTGGGTGTTTGGTTTCTCCAAATGTTCTTTCTTTTAATTTTGCACAATTTTTATATTTGAAATTGGACTCCGACAAGGAATCTCTATTACTATTAGTGCGAGAGTGGATCAGAATCTCTGATTTTTCTTAATATTTATGTAAACAGATGAATAAATATTTCCAAATTCTTAAAAAACTCTACTAAAATTAGCTGCCCTTAACGTTCGACCACCATTTGATATTTTGAAATAATTGCCAACTTTTTTTTGACAAAAGTTAAAATTTCAAGTCAACTGTTAAAATACGTAAGCCTTAAAAGCAAAAATCTATTTGATAAAAACAACAATTCAGCAAATTTTGTGATATAAGCGATAAGTTGTGATAAATGCAAACAAAATTTTTTCAACATTTGTTGAAATCACGCGACAAAGTGCTGAATCAACAATTTGTTTATTAAAAATACTGCTGAAAAACAATTGCTCACTAAATAAATATAAAGAATAAATCGAATTAATTATTGCCAATTCTCTAAGGAATACTTTTGTGGATAGCTATCAAAGTTCATCGCTCTCTTGCTCCCATGATTTCTTTTTACGGAAATACATGATGTTAATATTTATCTTATCATATATGAGCAAAGAGATGAGCCTTAAACGGCTGTTGTCTCTTTGCTTCTGTGTCGTGCTTACACGGCCATAAAACTCACTTTTGGCCACAGCCACATAGAACGAACATATGAAACATTTCCACAGTTTGGCGCACTTGGCCACTTGCCAATATGATGACAGAAAAACAAGCAAATATGAAATATTGCGAGTGCCAAAATATTGTCATAAACATCGACGCTGGCGGATCGAGGGGTCGCTTTTTAAAGTGCGATAAAACGTTTAAGCGCATCACACAATTTATGGTAGCTGATAAAGAAAGACAACGAAAACGACAACACTGGAGGCCACTCTCGGTCGGTTGTATATCGTAAATAATCTTTAAATATTTATGAATGCCAATAAATTTAGTTGCTAGACACAGGAGGGAAAGAGAGACAGAGACGTTTGGAGTAGTTAATTAGAGAATTGCACAGAGGCCGGCCAGTGGATTGCTAGTTGACAATTGAAGCAGCCAATTTTCAATCATGCCCCAATCATGGCTAGTCAAAAACAACTCAATCAATGACTGAAGCAGCCAAATGTCATTCATTAAACTCAACTGGACAGGCAAAGCATGGCGAAAACTGACTCCAAGGCAATAACCAGGAAGAGAAGACCAGAACCGAACAGAACAAACCAGACAACTGGAGAGCACGACAAAACTGTAACAAGGAACTCTTCATCTCTACTAGTATGCCTTCCCTTGTCCGTCCCGGACAATGTGCAGCAACAGGCAGCTGCTTGTTGAGCAACTTTCTAAATGAGCGCTCTATAAATCACGACCCGGGTACAAGTTTGTTGCTGCTAGTGTGCCATGTCCGTGGCTACTAGAACCAAAATTAATTTAGTCATAGCACTGGACACTTGCTAGATTAATGGTCGACATTTCGAAAGTCCAGATCTAGGGAACTAGCCAGAGATTTCTTCGCCTTCCCCCTCATTCTCTCTATCCCTTTTGCTGACAAGCAAATTCACCAAGACCAAAATCAATGAAGCGCACAATTTGGACTTCGTTTTTGTTTGTTTGTGTTTTTTATTTCGGAGGGCGTGGGCGACATCTTCAACTTGACTTTAAGGCCCACGTGCCTACCCAAAAAAAAAAAAAAAAAAAACCAACAACGAGAAGAACTTAAATTTTTTATTCATGGCCAACAATGCGGAAGCTGCAACAGCAAACGAAAACAAAAGAAAATTCACTGGCAGAGAAATTTGCATTTTTTGGTACAGGAGCGAAAAATTCTGCTCTGTTCTGTTCTGTTCATGATGCGGGCTTACCGTGCCTTTACCGCTTTAAACATGCTGCGGTTACCAACAAAAACAACAACTGCATTACAAAGTACAGTTTTTGTATTTTTACCTGGCATATTTTAACTGCAACTCTGATGATTCCCATCATCATCATCGTCGCCATCGTCGCACAACTTGGCCACATTTTGACTCACAACATTTTTCATTAAAATAATTCCTTTTAAATTTTCTGATCAATAATAAAGTGCACAAATATGGCTCTGTGGCATTGAGATTGCATTGCAATTGATATGCAATTACATTTAATTATATTTTACTTCATTAAGTTCATGCCAATTCAATTTCAATTGATAAATCCATGCAAATGTTTTCATTTAAATGCATTTTCATACATATAACCAATATTTTCAGACAGCCAGCAAATGATTCGCACAACAAAAAGAAGGAGCAGTTTCAATTAAATATCTCAGTTAAATGGTGAAAATGAAACCAAGATTGTCTTGGGACTCCGCAATCTCAAGGCATCCCGCATTTTGTTGTAAGTTAAATTTAAAATATATTTTTAGTTGATGTGGTTTTTATATACATATGAAATGAAATTTTAATGATTTCATGATTTTATTTGTTGGAAATTCTGGCTACATATGGCCTATCAAAAATTGGACAGATGCAGAAAGTATTCTGGGATGTTCTTTTATCAAACTACATTTTTAGGCACTTTTATTTCCTTTAATTTGAGCCCACAGAAATTTGTGAAGTTCTATCAGAGCTTTTGATATTTTTCACAACTTTTAATTACCAACTCTGAAGTATGTAGAACAAAGTTTTCTCAAAGATTGCTACAAGATTGAGATTATTCAAATAGGTCCAAAGGAATATTAATATTCTTGATCAGCAGTCGACATAGCCATGACTGTCTCCCAGTTTTCGAGGTATATTTTATTATTTATCATTATTAGCATTTCGCAAGAAAACTTTTTAAAAACGGTTAGTAACAAGTTTTCATTACAATTTTGATAAGCCAACTAACTTTGCAGTATCTTATCACTCGTTTTTACCCATCTAATTACAAGCCCATGATTTGTCTTTGTTTTATGTGTCACCAGGTGATTTCCCCTTAACTTGAATAATTTCAATTGCAATGCATTTACTAAATCAGATTGTTTAAGTCAAATATTAGCATTTCTTTACTTTTAGCAGATACATTTCAATCTCAACATATATGCAAATCACCCAAAACTAAACCCAAATGTCCACGCCCTAAACTCTCAAACCAATTCCATTGCAAACTCTGTTTATTTAGCTCACATTCATGTATTGTGTTTCAGGGCTCGGCTCGTCAGTTGGCTTCATTACAGGGTGTCCTCGCTTTGGCTGTCGCCAGTTTGTGTTTATTTTTGTTGTAGCAGTAGCTGCAACAGCAACATCAAAATCAACATCGACAAACAAACAAACAGTGGCAAATTGTAATTTAATACCTAAAAAATTTGCAACACAAAGCGCTTAAATGAGGTGTTGCAAGTTCATGTCAGTTTCATTCGATGCCCGCCTCTCTTCCTCTACCCTGACTAGCTGACTGACTGGTTGGTTGGTTGGTTGGTTGGTTCGTTTCGGTTGTTTGTTGCTTTAGCTGACTGGGCGGACTCGACTCTGGCAACAAAAATGAGAAGCAGAGACATCTCTGGTTACAGGCGGAAACAATTTGCAATTTGATAGAATTTTGTTGCACTTTGTTTTTCTTGGTGTTTTTTAATTAAGTCAACGTCAGCTCAAGTGCTTCTATGTAGACATATATTTTCTTTAATTATGCACAAAAGCAGCAGCGGCACAACTATCTGAAAGTTGACACAGTTATTTGCCAGGGCAGCAAATTGACATCACTTTTTTTCTCGTTTTTATTTTTTATGTGCCCAGTTAACAGAGTCCCGCAGGATGTGTAATTTGCCAGCTTAATTATTAACATGACTGCGTCATGTATGCCACTTGCCAGCAAATAACTGACAGGACACAGACACACAAACACACACACACACACAGATATATATAGGGACTCTTTTCAACATTTCTTACTAATTTAATCAAATGTACTACGTATGAGTACTATTCCTTGCAGTCAAGTCCTTGCCATACAGTGGTTAGAAAATGTTTGCAATTGTTAAATAAGGAAACACCTCTTAATTGAAGTTCAGCGAAAATCTAATCAAAAGATTAGTTAGTTAACTAATTTTAAAAATGCTGTACTTTTGATGGAAGTGTTTTAAAAATGGATTAATTTAATTGCCCAAATGTAGAAATATCGGAATCTATTCCCCTGAGTCTAATTATCAGAATTCAAGTGCAGGTTAATTTAGATGGAAATGGATCAGTTTTAGTAGACCTCTAATTACAAAATTGTAGAGATATCGAAAACTATTCCCCCTCAGTTCAATTGTCACAATATTAAACTGTCTACTTGTAGGAATATTTTGTACATTAATTTAAATATCTTTTGCTCAACTAAAAACGTTAAAAAAAAGTATGAAAAAACATTGAATATTAGAGGCAAATTCTAGCAAGTAATTATAATAATTTGGTTTTGATGACTTTTAACTTTTAGCCTATTCCCAAAAGTGTTCAAACGCATATTTGCCGACTTTGCCTCCCAATTTCTCAAGTCATTTGCTAAATTCGATAGCATTAATGACTGTTCTATAGGAGATTATACCTTAAAGCACAATAATATGACGATATTTATACATCGTTAGATAACATTTTTGCAAGTGTTCTATAATTTTTATTCCTATCTGACGTCATTTCGTATATTGCCCTGAAAGCAAATGCTACTAATGACGGAATGGTAAACAAAAATGTGAATAATATTGTCACGAAATTTAAAGTCGAAATATGAAAGTCATATCATTATTGGGAAATCGAGCCAAAAACGTTTTTAGCAATTTCTGATTAATCCACAAAATGGTAAATAATTTAATTTCATTTAATTTTTCATTACTATTTGCTGAAATTCTTTTAGGTAGTCTCACTACAGTGCAACAGATTTGTAATTTCACTTTTCATCCTTTTTTTTCTCAATTAGTGTTTTTTTTCTCGCTCATATTTCACTTTTGCCTTCATTTTTGGCGAGTGAACAACTGTAACTATATAAATATTTGCAACACATTTTGCAATTGCTCAAAGTGGCAAAAGTGACATTTGACTGGGGAAGTGCATACATTGAAACCTCAATTCATAAACGCACAAGTTGCTACCCATTGAGACAGGGCGTCGTCAATTCCCGTTCCTCCCTTCGCTCATTTCGACCGTGTTTGAAGTGTATTAGATACGGATGCAATACAGTGGGTAAGGGAGAGAGGGGGAGAAAAGTCATGTTCAGTATTCGCACTGCAGGCATAAATGTAATTTCATGGTGTGTCATTTTCAACCCAGTTGCTCCCAAAGGATGATATGCTACAGCAACACATCTTCACATCTCCGTGATATATGCAGATATTTGTTATACAATATATATACATATAGTGAGCAAAACATTTTGATTTTCCTTTTTGCTCTACATGCAGACATTTATGAGGCAGAAAAGGCCAGAAGAAGAACTCTGCCAGGCCAAGTCATGCGCTGGCATGGGTAAGGCATTTTGCCTTTTGCATTTTCTGGAGCAGAAATTTTGATATGGAATTTTCAATATAAATTGCTAGAGTCGAAATGTGAATTTTTTTTCTACCAACAAATATACATAAATTCAAATGTATATTTGAAACAGAGTTGAGACAAATTCAACTGAGCGTAAAAATTATCAATGTAGAACCAATTAGTTCACAAATAAATTGTATTACAAATCTAAACTCATCGTCACCAAATGCCAATTGAAGACAAAAAAAAAAAAAAATTATCATTTATCAATATGCATGTCAATTCGAATTTGTTCGGGTCGATAACATTTGCCGGCAATTATTTGCATTTAAACAATCAGCTGTCACAATATAATTAAAATGTTAATAAATTCAATTATTCCATTTGAAGGTATGCATATTGATCGATGGCATATATAAATATTTAATTAACTCAATATTATAGACTAGCAAATTAATTCAAATTGAATTGCGATCGATTTCAATGTTTTTGCAAAGATTTTAGGTAGATTACTTTGGATTACTTTGATTAAATTTAAAGCATATTGAAAGATTATTAATATTATAACTAACAAATAAGCAATTTAACTAATTATAAGAACCTAGTCAAAGTTACACTTATTTTTGGTTGCTAATAACTGTTTAATATGCATTTTCTTTATCGGTAAAGTGATAAATACTGAAGATCGATAACAAAGTAAACTTTTAATACTGCTCAAAGTTAACATTTTAAAGATGACTTGGTACAGAGATAAACTTCAAAGACAATAACTTTAATAGCCACCACCATAAGCTCCAAATTTTCCAACCCTCCACCTGCTGGTGGAAACTTCCAATTTGAGTTATGTTAAGTGTATAATAAACTTAATGCCATGCTCTGTTTGAACAATAAAATTTTCAGTCAAGAAATTAATAGCACACTGAAGCTGAAGGGCGTTGCCCTGCCAGTTGGGTTAGCGCCCAGTCCCCGCCCCCGCCCCCAGACGAGACCTGCCACATTTTGCAGAACGTTGGAGAAAGGCGATTACTATATATTTTGAAGCAGATACAGATACACATACTATGTAGCAAAGTCTTGAGATATTTTATTACATTTTAGCAATTGTAATTGTCATTGTTTGTCTTGGCGTCTGGCAAATGTCGTTTAATTGCCCAACCCCGGAGTTGAAGGAGGATGGTTTTCACCCCGCCCGGTGCTCTGATGGGGTGCGAATGTTAGTCAGACCATTTAAAAATAGACACGCTCGAATGCTTAAATAAATAAACAAAACGTCCGACTGTAAAAATTTATGAACCTCAATTGAAATATTGCCATTTCAATGGCAAACGATAAAGTGCGATAAAAATACAGCAAAAAAAAATCACCAAGCCATGTTGTTGCTGATGAGTCAATTTACACAGAAGCTTCCCATATAGTCACGTGTAGTTTTTGCTTTCATTACTCGCAATAGATATGGAACTGGGTCACATGCGACGAACTACAAATGTATCTCGATTTCATTTGGGATTGTGCCTTAAGGGGGGCCAGTGCCTATCATGAAATGACAATCTACTGCCATTCTCTCTCTGTCTCTGTCTCTCTGTCTCTATATGGGATGCTCCATGTTTGCTTAAACTCAGTGTGTATGCTATGAGGATGCACTAAGAGATGTCTATCGGTTCTCTGCATTTGAAGGTAGAACTTCTATGGGCGGTTTTAGACGACTTTTCACTTTTGATTGGACGACACTCAAAATGGGTCACATTTGTCAACAACAACAACAAGCATAAACAAATAAGAAATGTATCTTTGCTTTCGGCTTTAAGTTCACAAAAAAAAAACCAATTAATTTTCCTTCTATGGGGAATTGGACACCAGCTGAGATTTGATTCTTCTTGATTCTTGTACTTGTACTTGTTTATTTTCCCATCCCCCCCAAATTGTATCACCTGCTGAGCTACAATTGAAAATTCATATTTGTTATTTATTGATTCCCTCACTCCATTCAATAAATAAAAGAATAAATCTTTGATAATGAAAATGATTTGAATTTTGCATTTTGGCAATATCAAAATTTAATTATTTTAGCCCAAAGTCACGATTTGGATTGTTGTGTAATTAAATTTTGTTCATATTAATTAATTTTCAAGCAGCAGCTATCGAATGATTTGGGCAAACCCCAAACAAAAAAAAAAAAAAGAAAACATGGAGCCAAACCTCTCATAACTGAACTTGCGCTTTCAATGCTTCGCTTTGTATATGTATATCTGATAGATACTGGTTTTGCCTTCAAGTAGCAAATTATCATGTCTCGAGTTGTCAGCAGCAGCAGCAGCAACAGCGACAGCAGCAACATCTTTTGTCAAAGCGGAACTATGTATCTATTTTGTAAGTATATATATTCTAAGTATATCGTGTATTGTATCTGTCTTCTGTGCTCAAGGCTGCCTTCAATTGCTGGAGTAAGTATTTCATCAGCATCATTATGTGCAAGAGACATTCTCAGTTGATGTTCTCGATTTCAAAAGCGCAGGTTCATTTGCTTTACATGCTGATAAATTGTTATTGAAATTCAGTGAAATCAGAAACCGGAATTTGTCTATTGCCCTTGCTCCCTCAATTTGCAGTTATATATTTATTTTCCATTAAAGTGCACTGTGGCGTGGATAGCTCATTAAAAATGATTTCCCTACCTCTACCCCTCTCTCTCTTCTGTTGCCGCTGCTGCTGCTGCTGACTTGACAAGCGGACAAAAGGGACAAATTCTTGTTAGGTCTTTCTTTGGCGCCATTGTATGTGAAATTCTTATTAAGTGATCAATAATCATTTTGGTTATTATAGAATGCCAAAAGCATTCGCTAGGACAGAGACCTCGACCAAGACCTCGACCAAGAACAGGACTAGAACCAGAGGGAGAACGAGAACAAAACGAGAGCCAAATTACAGGCAATTTACATAGTATTGGCCCTAGGGGCAACATTTTGGTTCTGAACTGTTTTGGACACGCCTGTGTGTTGTTTGTTGCACTTTTCTTCTTCGAAGAAAAAAAAAAAAGAAGGCGCTTTTGTTCCAAATGCAATTTACATGGCCATGGAATTTGGGTTAAATTGTAGCAGATAAACCACATTTTAGCTGCGGGGGCTTCAGTTTTTGTGCGCAAAGCATGCAAAGCAGTTGCCAGCGAAGCGAGGAGTTAGAAAAGAAAATCATTATTATCTGAAAGTGGGGAGTAACTACAAAACAACATCACACCCAAGTCGGCCAGTGAAATAATCAATTCAATTAAAATGCCAGCCAACTGACCAGAGGGTTCAAACTGCAAACTGGTCCCAGCGGGAGCAGCGACCAGCGACCGTTCTACCACCACCACCACCACCACCACTACTACTACTACAACTACTACTACTGATGATAATGATGGGCGAAGACAAGGAAGGGCTTGCCTGGCTCTGGGGCTCAGAGGCTGGCTTTAGCAAGTGCCTCTGTCTCGGGGCTCATGAAAAATTCATTCATAGTGTGGAATTTCGCGCTTAAATGTAAAATAGTTTTTCAAACAAGTCGAACGAACACAAAGCGCATTGTGAAGCGCTGCCGACAAGTAAGGTGCTGTTATGAAAGGATGCTGAGAAAATGTAGCATGAAATCCGCAGAGCACACTCGAATACCAATGCGAATACATGTGCCTCATGCTACTCCTGTTGCAAAAAACCCCATACCGAAATGTAACTGGAAACCAAATCAGGAAACAGCAATACCTGGGTTAGGGTACCATCGAATAAGAATGGGATGATACTCTCTGACTAGAAGCCCTGGGATATGCGATGATGATGCCATGATGCCAATGCCATGCCATGCCATGCCATGCCAGCTGCATGTTGCCATTGCCCGTTGCCTTTAAGAGCCAAAGAGTTAAAGTAGCGGCATTACTACGCATAGCGATTAGCATAAATGTATAAATACATACATCAGAACATGCCTCCTCGAGTGCTAAAATATAGTATAAAGAAGCTGATTTACTCTTTGTTGTGGTTAATTCACAGGTTAACCGTAATATTACTTAATAAGTGTGCTAATTTTGCTTATTTCTCAGTTTATTTTGCTTCACCACTTTACGCAAATTAGCTTAATAATCTAACTAGACTTTGGGTATATCGAAATGTCTTAACTTCACTTGAATTTTCTGACCAAGATTTGTCCCCAATCTTCCTCACAAGTTCATCTTGTTCTTTTAATAACTATTCCATATGGTAATAGGAAGAATATTCTTAGTTAAGGACACTCAATCCAATTCCAATCTAATAATTCATATATTTTGAAATCTAGATGTTCCAATTGCAGCTCTGATTTTAGCCTCTTGTTTGAGCCCAATCACTAACTTAAGTGTGCTTTAAAGGCATAGGTTTGCTTGATCACCAAATGGATAGCATTGGGAATATGCCCTGAGTTTAAGTTTAACATTGTGAAGCATCTCCAAGCAACGATACGCAATGTAGATACGCGCAACGTAAGCTATAGATACAGATGCCTTTGCAATCCAGAGAATTGGCGACTCCATAAAGATTTCGTCGCATTTAAAGACACCTCAAGTGGAACGGCAAACACATATCCGCAAGTACAAACACAAGCACACACTCACACACACACACACACACACATGCATGAGCACTTCTTGAAAGACAACTTTATGCCGGCAAAGTCAGCTTACTCTGCCTACGTGTTTAACTACAGGGAATCTTGCCTTAAGAGTCATACACAGCCAGCACGCCATTTAGACAAAAGCCTGAGCTACCCTCCTGCCACCACCAACACCACCACCAACATTTCAGGACATTGTGGGGGAGGAGTAGACTGTAGAGAGCGTGCCACATAGCATGTGGTAGGTAATAATAGAAATGAAAAGTGTCTCGTGACAAGCATTTGAAATTACGAATTTTTGCATTTTATAGAATGAAAATGTCAATTATCATGCACTTCCCACCACCCTCAAATTGCAGTCAACGGTAAGTAGGGTGGGGCTAATTTTAATTGGCCCAAAACTAACCATAATCGAATTTATATGAATTTTTAGTGGCATTTTAATGAATTTCACAAATTTATATATATTAAAAATGTTATGAAATTAAAAGCAATTTAAACAGCTACCACGGCAATTTATTAAGTGCAAGTTGTTTGTTTGTTTGGTTGTTTGTTTGGCATTGTTTGCCGTGTTGCCGTGTTGTCGTTTAATTTATGCAATGCCATACGCAATACGTATACGCAACGTTGCACAAATATTTATTACCTATGCGATGCATTTCTGTGTGTGAGAGCACCTAATGCACTTACTTACTGTTTGTATGTTTATACAGCCATCAATTAATGGGCCCTACTAAATCAATCATACGCAATGTGGTGCTAATTGATTATGCAAATCTTTAAAGTTTTCTTTAACGGAATAGAAAATTCCAAGTATCTATTGCTCTTATTGAAATACTTCAATGTATTGTCATTTGTTCAAGTAATTGGCATTCTTTATTCAAGTGCAAATCTTATATATCTTACGGCACAGTGGGTTAAAAAAAAATAAGTTTTTAAAAATCCATGAAGAACTCTCTGATTTATTACTACTAAAAAAACACGAGTGATTATATTTTCCACTTTAATGGACAGAGGATGTGCAAATAAGATTCAACTAAACTTGGTAAAATGGAACGAATTTTAAACTGGATTATCTTGGGGTTGCTTCTCACATTTACCCTTTTGATATTGTAAAACTATCCCATTGTGCTGTACTCCTTTTTGCAAAATCCAACTCGTACTTTGTGTGGAGCGTGAAATAACCCTCATGTCAACTTCAACCTCAACCTCGGTGGTGTCCAATGCTAAGATCAATGCCATTCCACATTGCCAACTTCCTGTTACAACTACTACCCTATTTATATAAGCAGAGGTCTCTTCCTTTTCTTTTTCCTCTTTCTCTTCTTTTTTTTTTTTTTTTTTTGTTGTATTTCGTTTTATACTTTGTCGAAACACTTCCTCATTTCGTTTCGTTTTGTGCCTTGGCATTTGGCAGCTATTCTGTGTCAATTCCCGGCACTGTGTCGGAGTGTCAGTCGAGTGCTAAAGAAGCAGGTGAATGTAGTTACAATCAGAGAGAGAGAGAGAGAGAGAAAGAGAGAGGGAAGAAAGGAGAGGAGATTGTCTGGCTGAGTGCCAAGTGGTAGTGCAATAAACTTGTCCCGTTGCCTGAATGGCTGGCAATCAAAGATTTGAATGCTAGATACGATGACATTTACTCACACATTCAATTGCGCTTTTGATTTGAAAATTTGCATGCGGCTCTCTCGCTCCCTCGAGGCTGAATGGTCACATTCTTTCATGTCTATGTTTTCTATGGGCTTATCCTTTATGGTATGTTCTATTAATGCTATTGACATAGTCGAATTGGCTTGCCTGCTTGAACGACAGAGTCAGAGACACAGAGTCTAATTGATTTGGCCTAGCAAAGGTAGTTTAAAGGTTTGCTTTATTTTCAAGTATTTAACTAAGACTTGCATATTTAACTCAGTCAGTACATACATATAAGCCACACACATACATACATAGTATGGTGTATAAGTATCTCAAAGGACTGGCATACTTTGCATTTCAAAACAACTAATTTGCCTAATTGATAAGCCATGCAAAAGCCATCTTAAGATGAGAGTTGTGAGTCTCAACGTATCTGTGTCTGTGTCTCTCTCTCTGTTTCCATTTTGCAGACACTGTATCTTTGTTTCCTGGCTCTGGCTGTGTTTACTTTGTCCATCAACATCTTTTGAGTCGACGCACTCAGGCGCAAACTATTGCACTTCAGGCATATTGCCAAGAAAATCTTTAGAAGCCTATTAACATACTCCACACGCCTCCTTCTACCCTTCTACCCCTTGTTCACTACCTACAAAACCCTTCCGTCTTATCCCCCAAATCGCGCTAACATTAATTGCAATCAATTTTGCTGTCAGCACACACTCCAAATAACTGCAGGTTATTTATTTATGTGTCTGTGTGTGTGCGGGCCAACCTTTTGCAACTGAATAATTACCTTATGACACATTATCATTATGATTAAGCTTGTTGCAAAGTTTCGCCAAGTCATGCCCAACTGGAGCACAGAACGAACGAACGAACGACCAAAAGAAAGAAAGGGCTGGCCACATCATTTTCATATCATGGCCCCCAGGAATTAGACTCAAAATGCCAAGTGGCCAAGTGGAACCCTCTCATAAATATATTTTCCAGCTTGAGCAGCAATACAAACCTATATAATTATTCTCAATGGCTTTGGACCACTTCACAGTGCGTTGGATGTGCGTTGAGAGGATTTTTTTTAGGCCGGTAGCGAAATAAAGCAGCAATTTTTCCTTTGCGTATTTCATTTTAAAGTGCAAATATTTGTGGCCTGCAGCAACAAAAAAAAAAAAAAAACACACATACCACACAAACGGAAAAATCGACAAAAAAAAAACAGGGCCAGTAATGAAATTGTGCGGCACTCGTTATTGGAATACTCAATATACACACGAAAATATACATATAAATGATTATATGTATATATTTCCTTTAGGTACACTTGTATCAAATAATTGGTGATGAATTGGTGAAATAAGTTTATATTCATGGCATTACATGAACCGATTTCCATGATCAGATCGTAGAAATTTTTAAAAGTTTCCTAAGATCTGGGCCAGTGGTTCCCCAAAATCTTTTTTTACTAATCTAGGTGGATTCTCTGGTTCGCTTGGTGAATCTCCTGTGCAAAGCTGGAGAACCTGAACCACTTTGGGAATTTTTTCTTTTACAATTGTAGTTCATTAACATTTAGCGCGTGTTCAGTAAACGATTTCATAATTAACTATTTTTAAAATCATAAAGATTGTCGGCCTGTTCAAAATGAAAAAGATTTAATTAAGAGAACTTGCTATTCTTGAATTTGTTAAGATTTTTCACTTAAAAATTTCATAAATTAGTAATTCCTTTGTCGCTTGTTGGTTTTAAAGAGTTTGAAAAGAATTTAAAAATGTTTTTTTTGCCAATAAAACTTACTTTATCTAACAAATAAGTAAAAGAAAATTCCAGTAACGACAAATATTTATTTTAAGAAATTTGGAAATTTCCCCCACTCAAATAGGTAAGACCATAAAGTTGATGCCATCTCTAACCAATACGAGAACATTATTATATATATATACTTATATATGTATAAGTTGTGCACAGTAAATATTTGGTAGCGAATTTCCACCCACACCCCTCCACTACTCCCCCCCCACACAAAATGCAGACATGACCGTCGCAATGGTAATGGGAACGGAAACTTTTGAAATGGAAATGGAAAGGGAAGAAAAACCGCAGAGTATGCTTGACTTTGGCTCATTGCAGAGGCCGGAAAAACTACGCAGTGGGTCCAATTCAATGGTCCCGGTCCCCATTCGTCTCTTAGCCAGTTATTGGTGGTCGCTGGGCAAGTGCTTTAATGGAAATTTAAGTATCATCGTTTAAAATGAAGCTGAAAAGCGCAGCCAGCCAGCGAACAAGCGACCCTCAGACCAGTAAAAAAAAAAAAAAAATGAGAAAAATAAGAGAAGAAGGGGCAATCCGACGACCCTTTATTCTTATTGGTCATTGCGTTGGCAACGCAAATTATTACTTTTATTATTATTGCAGGTTATTTTTATTTGCTTTTTTTCTGTTTCTGGTGCACATTTATTTTTTAATGCACTTTTTACGCGCTATGTACTTGTACATAGAAAATTATGTGTATGTGGGTTCGGAGGCTTTTGCCCCCGTAATGGACATTGTAAAAAATTGTATTACAAAACATTAACCCAAAGCAAACATTAAAACAGTAAACTAAAATATGCAATGTAAGCGAAAAGTTGTTGATGAAAATGAAATTGGGTTGGTCAAGTTGGCAGGAGCAGTAGCAGTAGGTGGAGAAGCAATGTCATTAAAAGAGCATAAAACTCGGCCAAGTAATGAGGAAAAGCCAAGCCCATTAAATATGCAGCAATTAAAAGTGACAACAAACGGCGAACGGTGGAAAAAATCCTAAGCCAAAATTTTGCTTGGAATAGAAGAGTAAAATATATATTTGCTGAAAGTAAGTAAGTAGATTTAAGTACTTTTCGGCATCCTTTCACCCCAAATAGCTTTTTTGTATTGAAAAATTCATGTCCATTAAAACAGGCCGTAAAATCTTAACCAAGAACTTAAGGCTAAACCGATTTGCGATTTTTCCAGCTTCGCATTTCCCATTCCAATATTTACAGCTTTGATTTTCCCGGCTCTCTTAAAGCGAAAGCCTTAGATTCTAGAGAATATATCACCTTTTACACCTCTTGTCATGGCTTTATAAATGACTAAAACAGAGTATAGCATTTCAGAAGCTTGTGTTAAGTCTCAAAAAGAATTGTAAATGTATGTAAACGCAATAATAAATAATAATTGTAGTGTTAGTTATATAAATTTCTGCAATATTTCACTTGATGTACAATGAGCTTATGGTCCATTGACAATTTGCAAAATAAATTGGCTATCAGGCATCAACGATTTGCAGTTTTTTTAACCTTCGCCTGTAATGGTTTATTGTCTAGCCGTTTGATAACAAAATCCAGCATTAAATACATTGCATTTGAAATACTTGATTTATTATACCCTTGCAGAGGATTTAATCGAATTGGTCAGACGGTTTGTCGCTCTGTCTCTTATTTTTTTTATGAGACAAAACTAATCTGTTTACCATCTTCTCATTTCATTAGATACTTAAAGTAAAACAAAAAAATCACTTACCTTACAGACTCCACTTTCTATTATTATTCTCTTTCTTCTTATCTTCTTTCTTTCTATTATTCTTATTTACATATATGTACATATGTATTTACATTGAAATATTTTACACAAAACACAAACAACACGTTGGCAGCTCAAACGGAGCTTTGATCGCATACAAGCACTTACACATACACACACACATATACGCGGCGGCAACGGAGTCTTGAAAACTTTTTTTTTGCCATCTGTTTTCGCCAATGTAACATATTTTGATTTTTTAATAACCGTCTTACCGAATACTTTGCGAATATGATCATTTGAAAGCCGCTTTCCGCAACTTTAAGAAGATCTAATTTCTTTTCACTTTTATGCGATCAAAACACAAAAAAAAAACAAAACAATAAACAATTTGCAAGAAGACGCGGCACAGGGCAAAGTTGACAGTGTTGGCACTTAAAAAGAAAACTAGCTCTGAGCGATTTGGCTTGAAACCCACTGGCTTGAAAACTGCTGTTAAGTTAACTCTGATCGATTTGGCTTGAAAACCGCTGTTGAGTAAAAAGAGCCAAAGCCGTTAAAAATTCAAAGTTATAGCGCCAACATAAAATATTTTGAAAAGTAACAACGGCCGAGAACTGCAAGTGTATATAAACTTCTTCATTGGCCGAAGTTCGCTTATTTGATATTTTTAACTATTAATTTATCACATTTACAGTTGATTTAGCGCATAATGTGAAATTAATTTTAAATCTCTGCAAAAATGCATAAATTAATACCGAAGTGCAACATGGAAACTTTGCATGTTAATTGTACCTTATCGTCATTAACATTAACAATTAATTATGCAGATAATGTATATACATACATACACACACACACACATACACACATTTGTGCGTATGCATATGTGTACATATGTGTCTTTACATTATTATTGATTACCTTGTGTGGGGCATGATGTCAACAGCTTATTTAATTAAAGGTGACAATAGATAGATGTGTGTATGATGCGCATTGAAAGCTGCTGATTTGTTGATGTATTTAGACGCTGTCTATGATTAATAAATAATATGTGCGCTTAAATTTTAGTAAATGTACTACCAAAACGACATTTGTATTGCATCTGTTAGGTATCGCGACAGATGAAAGGAATTGAATATATGAATTTGGTTTTATAGATTTGAACATAATATAATAATTTGAATATATGTAAATAAATCAGTGATCAATAGAACAATAATAAACTTAGGGCCTCATCTGCTAATGCTTAATTTCTGTTATTTTGTATATCAAGATAGGAAATTACCCTACAGTTTTGATTCTTTTTCAAGTTACTTGAAATAATATTTATCAACTTAATATACATATATTCATTTCCCCAATATAAATATAATCGACAGTTGTGCGAATTCCAGGAAACGTCATAATTAAGCTTATCAGTTCTTGCGAAATTCAATTATATAATTTATTTTTAATTTCTGTATAAATGTTTGAATTTTAAAAACGAATAAATAAATTTTATTACGAAGTAAAAAAACTAATTTCAATTGGACAACATCCCGTTTGCCTTTTGCTGCTGATCAAGGATCTATAGATGTACATATATGTATATATCTTTTATAAAACAATTGATGACTTAGGCGGTATATAATTAATGTTAAATATTATTAAATCTATTGAAAATGTGTGTAATCTGAAATTTGCATTTTGTTGTTACTTGTAGGCATTTTAATGTACATATAAGTTCATATTGAAAAATCAATTCAATTGCGATAAGAGCTGCACATCATATCAAGAGCTATAAAAAACAATGTATAGCCATGCCCAGACGTAGTCGTGATCCGCGATTCTAGAAGCAAAGTCATTATGGGCTTGAGATTATTTATTTTTCCTGCATTCCTGCTGCTCGTCATTGGTATTTGTGGCTCAATACCCCCCGGATCCACTCAAGAGACAAACGTGAATAATTGTGAAGAGCACAAAGACTTTCTACGTGGCTTCAGAAATGCGTTAATCAATGACAAAGTTCTCCCACAAAATGAACAAAATGACATGCTGGTTACTTTAACGGAAATATTTGGCGAAGTCAAGGATCTAGTAACAGAAGTGCCACCAGTATCTGGATCATCAACTATTGACTACAAATATTATCGCAATAACAATATTCCCATCAGTGAAAATCCAACAAAAACTTAAACTAATTTAAGTAAATGGCATTAAATAAAAGTGTTAAATACAAATTGCCACAGCGAGTTTTAAATTTTCTCAATTGCTCTCTATGTGGTAAATTTTGGAGTTGAACTTTAAACCGAAAATGACCATTGACCTTAGGGATGCATCCAGCCCTCCACTTGCAGACAATTTTAATCAGAAGAATCACTTTTTGTTTTTTTGTTTTCATTTAATGGTTTCTTCTTTTTTAGCGCCCTTAAGTTTGTCCCCGCAGAGTGGCACTCCCCAAAAAAAAACTACGCCCATACCTTATCTTTACTCTGTCGGCATGCGGAAAGACAACAAAAAAATATGATTTATGTATTTAATTTAATGGGCTTGTTGTTGTTTTTGTTGTGGCTGGGGTTTTGCTTTTTGTTCTTTTCTCCTTATCCTCCTCCTTCTCCATCTTTTAGAGCAGAGTATGTGTTTATTTGTCAGACGACAACGGGATAATAATAATAATAACAAAAACCAGTGAAGAAAGCAATCGCAATCCTCAGCAGACATGTCCTTTTCTTTGTCGTTTTAACGGAATTTCGCTGTTTTAAAGGCATTAAATTGTCTTTTGGTGAAAGTGAATAAAAACCCACAAAAAAAAAAGGAAAAAACATACAAACATAAAAATGAAATATATAAAAATGAAAAATGAAAAATGTTGCGGCATGTTCTTGTAACTCCCTTCCGGCCTGTAATTATTATAAATAATTTGCATCTGCCTTTTGCAGTTCATTAATAAGTGAATAGAGAAAACGAGCAACTATGAATTTTAAGCTCTAGCAACTTTTACTCCAATGAAATATGCAAACTGCCAAAGCAGCAAGCAAATCAAATTTTGGTAGGGCGAGGATAAGCCAAGACCAACAAGCTCACTTGTAAAAACATTAAAAGCACACACGTATACCGTCCCCCTCCTCCCCACCATAAGCCTCAGTCACACACATAAACACACACACACACATGAGACGAGACTATAACGTGAAATGTGCCAAAAACAAACCTAAAACAACTACCAAAAAAATAAATGCAAATAAAACGCATCAACGACTTTGAAATACTCTATAAAAAAAGATATTAGATAACAAACTTTCAATAAACAAAAACCGAACTCGAATAGTTAGAGATTTGAAGGAATAGATTGAGCCTTGCTATTCTGAAACAAAGTCTCCTAATAAAACTTTAAAAACTGTCCTTAAATATCTAAACTTGCTCACTTTTTGTTCTGCCAAAAATTAACTCGAAATTCACTTGGAAAAGCCTCTACTTATGAAAAATGCCTTAAAATTATTAGCATGATTTTAAAGCATTATTATGATGATTTTAAAGCATTATTAGCACGATTTTTAAACATTATTATCATGACTTTGAAATACTCTAGAAAAAATAGAAATTAGATAACAATCTTTTAATAAAGAAAAACCGAACTCGAATAGTTAGAGGTTTGAAGGAATAGATTGAGCCTTGCTATTCTGAAACAAAGTCTCCTAATAAAACTTTAAAAACTGTCCTTAAATATCTAAACTTGCTCATATTTTGTTCTGCCAAAAATTAACTCGAAAATCACTTGGAAAAGCCTCTACTTATGAAAAATGCCTTAAAATTATTAGCATTGATTTTTAAGCATTATTATCATGATTTTTATACCATGCATTCGTAGAATGAAATGGTATATTAAAGTCGCCAAAATGTATGTAACAGGGAGAAGGAAGCTTCTCCGACCCTATAAAGTATATATATTCTTGATCAGTATCAATAGCCGAGTCGATTGAGACATGTCCGTCTGTCTGTCCGTCTGTCCGTCTGAAGAATCATCGAGATCTCGGAGACTATAAGAGCTAGAGCTACCAAACTTGGCATGTAGACCCGTTTGCTCTGCAGGCAGATCGAGTTTATTTTTTTTTTTCGCCCCGCCCCCTTCCGCCCCCGCTATTTGAAAAACAATATTTTGAGCCTCCATATCTCGGGAACTATAAAAGATAGAGCTTTCGGATTTGGACATTAGATGCGTGCAGTGTGCACGCAGACCAAGTTTGTTTCAAATTTTGGCCACGCCCCCTTCCGCCCCCGAAATTCGAAAAATTCGATTTTCAGCCGAAATATTTATCGTATCGTAATTTAATTTGGCACACTAATACATGTCACGTATATCTATCATTCCACCAAATATCACAAGAATCGGAATAAAAATGGCCGAGTTATACATAGAAACGTTTTTCACTCATAGCGGTGCAAGGCAGATGCGCGCGAAAAAGAGCGAGATAGCATATGCTGCAAATCACCGATTTGGTCGGGGGGCGCTAAAGTGCTCGTTTCCACATAAGAGAGATAGCATTTGAAAGAAATTTAATATACATCTCTTCACCTAATGCATGGTATATCCAAGTCGGCCCGGCGACTTACTTACTTTATTAAGCATAAATATCACAATTTTTAAACATTATTATTATGATTTTAAAGCAAAAATAGCACAATTTTTAAACATAGTTATTTACTAGCTTAGTTATTTCACTAACTGCTTCAAACATTTATCAATTAATGCATATCAAAATATTTTAGATACAGAGTTAGATAATATGATTGCATTTCTACATAATTATTTCTATATAAATTTGTTTAAACATTTAGGCAAAGGTAAGTCCAAAAATCTGATTTCATTAAACAGGGGCTCCTTATGGCAAACACTTCCTAATGTGATAACCTTCTATATATAACGTGCCAAGTTTAATCTATTCTAAATGTTATGGAAATATATATTGGAACTAAATATAAGTGGTCCAAGTATTGAAAAGGTCTAATATAAGTGGCTGCCAATCGAGGCAACAGTTAAAATACTAGTCAAGACTCTCCATTCGCATTGGTACACTAAAAGATAGTTTTTTCTTAACAAATTACGAGAGATATTTTAAGATATACATAATCATATGAATAGACAATTACAAATCAGACATGGCTTAAACGAGATGAATGAGAGGAGAGATTAGACCATTTATTTGATTTATTTATACTTAATATAAAAACTTCTAAATTTCTATTTTTTTTTTACTTATACATATTGTATGTGGCATCCTAGCACTACAAATATAAAAACTTCTAAATTAATGTGTTAGTTAAAATAACACTGGGAAAATTTAGTTATATTTACAATGAAATGATTAGATTAGAAACAATTTAATTACATTAATATTTTGATTAGAATTGATTATTTATTCATAGTCATTAAATTTCAATAGAATGTTATATTTATAATTTTAAGTCTGATGGGAAGCTCGCTCCAAAAACCAACAATCCAATAACCAAATGTCCCTCCTTAGCCTTTGTAAGTTAATATGCTATTCCAAAAGAGCCCTGAGATTAGATTTGAATGAGTTCTAGAACAATTCGAGGCGATTACAATGGTCGAAAATTGTTTCTAAATATTGAATTTTGTTTCCACAATAATTGCATGCTGATATAAATTATTTATAAATGCCCAATATGCCCTTTTAATGCAGGGTAGAAGGAAAAAAAGTAAGCAAAAGGGCTTATAACCAGGGATCAAGTGCAAATTTTTGATAATTAAACATTCACAAGCGCCAAAATGCTTAACACAAGCAGAAACAGAGTCAAGGGGATGGAGGGGGCAGCCACGCCCTCTTGGTGGCTGGCTGGCTGGGTGACTGGATAGCTGGCGCCACGCCCCTACAGAGAAGGTCCCGAACTTATGCCGGCAATGTAATTAACACACAAAAATTGAAATCTGTTGGCTCACACACACACACACACACACAAACACACTCATGGCACACTCCAGGCTTCCAGGCGGCGATGGCTTCATTGAGGTCTAGGAATGTCTGCAGATGGTTGAGGATATGTATATGTATGTATGCGTCTGTGTGTATTGGTGTTGGTGTTTACATGCATGAAGTCGCAACAACATCCTTTTTTGTGTTTTCGTAATTAAAAATCAGCTGCAGGATATTTTCGCCAGCCCCAGATTCTCCAAGCGGAATTGCAAGCAGAGTGTGTGTGCGAGTTGTTTGTGTGTGAGTGTGTGTGTGTGTGTGTATATAATACACAATAAACAGTCATTTTCGCAGAAAACTTTCACAGAGCTACTTGTAATTTGACCGAGTCGAAGGCATAATGAATGTGGAATATTAAGGATACTTGAATTGAATTCAAGCATTCAATTTGGAATACATTTTAAAGCCTCTTTGCTTTGAGAGCAACTGTATCAAGATATAAGTTACTCACATATCCGTGTTATTTTATTGATTTGTTTTATTTACATTTTAAAATTTAAATTAAGGAGTTTTACTGCTTTTCGATCAGCCTGTAGATGTCATTTATTAGATGAAATATTTTTTTAAATAACTTAATCAATTCACTCATTCATTCTACACAATATGTAAGAAAATTAATCGCCCCATCCATCTCTTTTGGGGAGGGGTGTCCTTTGTGGGTGTGTGTCTCGTTCCTCTTGTAATAAAGAGCTTAATATAATTAATAACTGTGAATGCTCCAGCGAGTGCAAAAAGAAAAACCGTTTAACTGACACAATATGATTTTAAAACAAATAGTCGTTCCGTCTGTTTTTGTGTCTCTCGACCACACCTATGAATAACCAATGACGTATGGCGCCCACATGGAGTAACTTTTAAGCCATTTTTAAACCATTCACAAACACAATAAATGTCTATAAATGTCTGTACATGGTAACATTTTCATCGTCTGGTGCACCTCACACACACACACACACACACACACACGTAATTGATTTCCCAATCATTTATTTTATATTAATTATATATGCGGTTATATATATATATTTTATTTTTTAAATTTATATTTATATTTGTATAATTTTTGGGCAACGGGCGGTGAGAAAAATCTGTTTTTAAGCTGCAATCCAAACAAGTGGAAGGAAAACATTGAGGGGATTTTCCAGTTATATTTTTTACATACACAGTGAATGTTTTTTATACCCTGTATTAAGTGGGATAAAAGGGAATATTAAAGTGGTTAAAAAAATATATGAGAAAGGAAATGCATCAATGTTCCCAAAATGTTCTTATTATGTTTAATAATTTTTAAAGCTAATCGCAACTTTAAAATCCCATCAAAACTTTAAGAAATTGTAGAAGAAATTGTTTACTTGAGCTCAATTGCTTATTTATTTTAATTTACATTTTTATTTTTACTTTTGTCCGAGGTATCCCACAGCCAATACTCCGAATCATTTACTGATTCCTTTTTTCCTTTGTGTGTAGAAAACTGAATGAATGAAATACTTTAACCGGACCTTCGGCTAGAGTTCTGGGTTCATCTGGTAGACGGAGGCCTGCGGCTGCTGAGCCGTCTGTTTTTGACAAATTGACTTTGGCAACAATAATAATCAGAAGAAAAAGAAAAGAAAAAAAACCATCAACGATGATTTTCAAGTACTATATTCATATTGATTTCCAAATGAAACCCGAAATGCAAATGACAGATTTATATTTTATGCTATTCAAAGCTGTCAATCAATTTGGCCAAGGTGCTGATTGATGTCTAGACAGGGCGAATGGAGAAGGAGCAGAGGGACAGTGGCTGGGGGATGAGAAGAAAATGATAGTATATTGATGGCACTTCAAATTCTTTTGACAGCTATGAATTTTAAGATTGACGAAGACACAGTGGAACCTTTCGAAAAAAAATTCTTTATTTGCTAAAAAAAATTTCGGAGATTATCCTCCATTGGTCAAGTAACACTGTGGCACATTTGGAACATCAGTTGCATGAATAGGTTTCCTTTTTGGAAGGTAGCTACTAAGCCAGCAGCTATTGAGGCGAACATTAGACATCCTTAGGTATGCAATCAAGCATATGCAACTCAAAATACTGAATAAGATTAGGTTTACAATGGCCTGGCCTCTACTTATACATTCAAGATGATTATGAGGGTTCTCAACTACAGTCTGGGGCAGAGACATCTTGAAGAAAATTACAGTAGACATTTGGCATAATATTTGCGATTTTGCCATTAAAATCTTGGCCTACATTTCATTGTTTGCCACGACAAAAAAAAATAGAGTAAAGAAACAAAGAAACTTTGTTCGCAGGTGCGAAAAATGTCAGAGTAAGAGCTTTGCGTATTTCTACGCGTTTTGTTTTTTTTTTTTAATTCATATAAGCGTGGAGCAAAGTCGCCAGACAACAGGCAGACGTAAAAATAAATACTCGCACGAGACCCCAAAAACAAAAGCCAAATGCTTAAAACGACCGAGTTAGATGGAGCACTTACTCTCCCACTCACCTCACTCTAAACCATGGACGTAGCAACGGGGGTTAACCCAATTTAAGGGGGAAAATCATAGAAAATAAAAATATATTGCACCTTTTATATTAATGAACTTCAAATTTGTACTGAGCGCAAATTCGTGGTGAATGCCCAATGTTCGACTTTTCGAACAGACGTTTTTGGGCATTTGTTTTAGTATTATACTTAATATTTTTTTAGGATTTTAAATTATATGCAAGTAGTTTGTAGTATTTGCAATAAATAAAACAAGGTTTTAACTTAAAAATGTTTTCATATTATACATTATTTTTTACAGAAAATATGCTCTAAAATTAAGGTTTTTTTAAAACCCCAAAATGGCTCCAAAGAAATAATCGTGAACAAAAATCAACATTTTATCTTAAAAGACAACAGATCTAACTAACCAACTGCATGCATTCCTTTGACTTAAATAAAATCAAATAATTAATAGAATTTTTCAAAAACATACCAAATATACTGTTCGAAAAGTCGAACAGTGGTTCAAATTATTTATCAGAAATGAATTAATTGAATTTGCCTTAACTCGGCAGTTAGTGGAAAAATACCTTTCCATACCTTGCCCTACAAATTTTATGACATATTTCTGCTTAAACACAAACCTACTTGAAAAGCTTACAAAAATTTAGTGAAAGACACCCAAAAAAAAGGGGTAAAAATCCTGACTACGTCCTTGGTGTAATCCCAGTCCCAGTTCCATTTTCCCTGCTGCTGTGGGACGGCTTAAATAATTCAGCACACACTCTCAACGGCCAAGCAGCTACAAAATTGAAAGCTTAAGCGGCCAAAGAGTTCGCCATCTCGAAAAATTATAAAAAAAAAGGACGAAAAGAGAAAGAGTCGTTGAGCTCAAGGCAAAGGCGAAAAGGAAAAAGTGCTTTAAATGGGATGCTCCTGGAACTGCTCATTGGCTTTCGTTTAGAGGTTTGCTGGCAGCTTAACCCTACAAGGACCAAAAAAGGACTGGTCCTACTTATACCAACAAGGATTGTGGGCAAAAAGAATGAGAAATGGGATCGAAAATTGATTATCAACTTTTGCGAACATCATGACATCCAATAATCCATGGCTTTTGATCAAATTAAGAAACTACCTTTAATTATCAGCCCTAATCCAAAGAAGAACTTTCAAGTCCTAAATGCCCCACTGAACCTTTGGTTTTTTTTTTTGTTTTCCCAAGCATAATTAAACGTACTTTCTATGCAAATGTAACTGTCATTTATTGAAAAGGTCGCCTTAGCCGAGCTTTTGTCATTTCATAATGAAGTGATTCAACAAAGTTCTAACTACATAACAACCAGAACATTTGCATATATACATATTCACGCAATTTCCTTATTAAGGTGTCTCCCTCAGCTTAACCGCACTAGCCACCAACTTGCTGGCAAAACTCTCCCCCACAAAGCATAACTTCATTCAATTTGAACTTTTTTTTTTTTTTTTGCACATTTGATGCAGTAACTTGGAATAAAACTTACAGCAAAAAAAAAGTGTAGGACTAGGTAAAGCAAAAATAAAAAAAAGGAAAGAAAACTCGATGCAGAATTCAATTAAAAACTTCATGCAAAAAGGGTGCAGAGGCAGTAAACAGAATCCAAGGGGGGGACGGGGAAGAGCGGAAAGCAAATATCATAGAAAATATTTTTGATTTTGTTCGTTATTGGTAGAAATGCCGTACAAAACGAGGGGAAAAAAAATAAAAACACACACACACATTGAGATAGAAAGAGATAGTAAATGGTTAAAGAGGAAGAACGAATTTTATATACTCTCACCCATTTTAAATCCATTTTAGAGGAAACTACTATTTACTTTCCATGAATGGAATAATTCGATATGCTAAAATGTTGTACAAATAGGCGTATACTTAATATATTTTGGAGATGCTGCTTTTCTAATCAAAATAAATATACCCCAACCTGCCAAAGGGCATAAAAAACACTGCAGAGATAAAAGGGAGAGCTCTTGCTAGCGTACTCTACATATGGCTCAGCCGTTCCAACAGCTGGCAACTCCCAGATGAAGATGCGGTGGTTTGTTATCCAAACATTCCACCCACCGCCCTCCATTCCACACTCACCTGAATGCCTAACGCAGGAAATGGTAGTCGTCGTCGTCCTCCTCATCCTCGTCGTCGTCGTGGCAATAGTAGAATGAAACGTTATAATCCAATATACATATTGTATTGTGCGATAATACTCGTAGTCGGAGCCGGAAACAGAGCCAAAGCCAAGCTGAATGTGGTCCTTGTCTATTCCCTGACTTTTCTGTCCGTTATGTTGTTGCTTCTCGCTTCGCTTCTTTGATTTGCTTTCACTCGTTTTGTTGTTTTCTGTTGCTGTTCCCTTGCTTTGTTTGCCGATGATGCTACCGAATCCTGCCCATCCCCCCAACCCAAACCCCAAACCCTCTTAGTATTGCGTTCATTTAAATTTTTGAGTTTCCTTTTCTTCCTTTTTTTTTTTTTGTTTGTTTGTTGTGTTGTTCCCATTTTGCAAGTTTTTAGGCTGTTTCATGCATGGAAAAGCAAACAGTTGGCATAAAAATTCAATGGAAATCATTTCAATTTCCAAATAACTCCAGGAGAATTCACACACACACACACATACTCACCCACACAATTGAGTGTGTTTGGCAATCAATTGGCAAGTTGAAAGCCAATGAAAAATTTAATTAAGACGAAACGCGATTGAAGAAGAGGCAAACTTCTTCGCTTTAACAAGGACATTATCTAATTGCAAGTAAATAAATTTATTTTAAATTAAGGACGTTAATTCACAATTTATTCTGCTGCAGACATATTAAAGAGAGAGACGAATTCAATATACTCTCACTATAAGAACTCATTTCAAATCAATTTTAAATTAAACTATTATTTACTTTCCATGAATGGAATATTTCGAAATGCTATAAATTTGTAAAAAATATTACAAATTTGCGTATACCTAATATTTTCTAATTACAAGAAAATAAATTTATTTTTTATAAACTTTATCAACCAAATCAAGGACTTCAATTCACAACTTATTCTGCTGCAGACATATTAAATAGAAAGACGAATTTTATATACTCTCACTACAAGAAACCATTTCGAATCAATTTTAAATTAAACTATTATTTACTTTAAATGGAATATTTCAAAATGCTTTAAATTGGTAAAACATATTACAAATTGGCGTATACTTAATAAAAAATTTTAAAATTTGAAATTTTATCAACCAAATAAAGACTTTAATTCACAATTTATTCTGCTGCATATCTATTTAAATTTATATTACTTTATGAGGTCTTTCAAATAGAAGTATTTTCTACCTAAAAAACTTCTGAATTCAGAATTCTGTAAGAGATTTGGATGGATTAGAATTTCCATTTGCTCTTTCATGATTTTCCGACGTATTTAAAGCTAACAAGTTTCCAATCTCGGTGGTTCTTAAACGATTCTATCTTATTGTACTTATTCAATTTCGAAGCTATTAAAATAAATTTTTGGGGTGTAAAAATTACAAGTGCTTGACTCAAATCCATTTGTTATCCAATGTAATTTCTTTTTTACAAGTTGGTTTTTAAAATAAATCATTTCAAGCCGGTTTTAAAACGAACATTTGCTAGAATTATAATTTATTTGCCATTTAAGCCAAACTAAGGTGGCAAGTATTTGAAATTCTGCCTCTAAATAGATTATCTTGAGATATTGTTGTGCTAAGACACATTAAATGGAGAATATATATTAAGGAGAGAACTTTATGCTGACTTTTTTTAAGTTCTCTAACCACTTATGGCTTTCAAAGTTAAGAAAACTAAGAAAGAAATTAAATAAACCTTTCTTTGATTTCAGTTTCATAATATTAATGATCAATTTCATTGTATTTACCTTTAATTTTCTGGTTTTCTTTTATTTGATTTGCCAATCGAATCGTGTTCAATGGCGAAACTTTGGCTTATTGCGGAATGTTTGTCTCCAGTGTGAGAAAATAAAAACTAATGTCGATTCTAAGTGTTAGGAGAGTGCCAAAAGAGCCTCCCTTTTGTGGTCCATAACTGCAAATGTGTCCTGGACTCGATACAATGGTCACTCCCGGAGTGGGCAACTGTCCAAAAATGTGTCACAACTGCTGGCTCTAATGTCACCGTCTGGGCCTCTTTGTGCCTCGAATTGGCAAAACCTACGTGAGTTGATGTTTACTTTTATTTTTATTTGAACAATGCAAAAAAAAAAAAAACAGAGCACTTGAGTTTTGCCTCCCACTGGGCTAGTTGTACTTAGTTGGATATGCATAAAAATCAGTGAGCTTTAAAAATGTTGCTCAATTACGGCAGTATAAGCAATTCCATGGATTGACTCGAGTTGTGCACCTGATCCGTACCATGTTGAGATGCCTTTGCACGGCCATTAGCCCGGTTATGGACATGACGGAGCTCCGCCTTCAGTTCTGCTTTGCATGCGAGCCATAATTGTTTGGCAAGGAAAAACAGGAGCTCGCAGATGCCAATCAATGAGAAGCCCGCTATGATGGCGCAGATGTTGCCAATTGTACCTGGAAATGGAACCATCACGGGTAATTTGAGTAGGAGGGGGAGATTGTAATATCAGTTACAAAAAAAACAGGGACGGTTGAACGGCAAGTAGACCTAACAATTGATGGGTATATTCCCATTCACTCCGTCCCTGATTGCAATGTCATATGCATATACATACATATGTATACTCACTGAACGTCTCATACCAGGCATTTTTAATAATCTGCCGAAAATATTGAATATGCGTTTCGGCAAAATAAATACGAACCACGGCCAATTCATAGTTGGAGCTGATGGTGGATTGGGGGCTCGAGAGATTCCTCCTCTTGCTGGGATGTTTGTAACCAACATTCAAGTTACTGAAATTGCTGTTCTTGCAAAATGACAAAACTGTTACAGTGCACTCACTACATATAGAGAAATAATTGCTCAATTGCACCCCAAAAAAAAAAAAAAATAAAAAATATATTTGATAGAATTTTCCATTAGAAATTTTGTGTTTCTCACTCAACTTACGCTAAATCCAAATAAAATGCTGGCAAGGATAATGTCATCGCCCCTCGGACACTGTAACGCGTCTCTGTGCATGATGCCAGACAATCGGGACAGTAAAGTGAATCCTCCATTTCGTGCTCGAGGCCGGTAACATTTGCACGACTGGTGATGACATTCAGCCATTTGACTGGGAGTAAGCAAGGGAATGGAAGGGAATTGTTAATAAAGTATTGAATATCCGCCACGACTCCGACTCCGACTCCCATTCCCACTCACACTCATATCGGCGGAGACATTCCATGTGCTCGAGCGTACAATATACTCGTCCCGCCGAACCGGAATAATATCGATGGGGAACCGTGAATGGAACACATTCGCATAAACCTATAATGCTGCGAGCACGGCAAGCGGAAATGCATTTACTAAATGAATAATGACGGGCAAATACCAATGGCATCTCATTCTCGAAAAGACATTTGCGCTGCAGTAACCAGAAGAAAAAAAAGCGAAGGAAGGATAACGAATGATATGATAATGCTCCGGCGACGATTTACCACCGTGGGACTCATGCTGCGAGCTTCGGGGACAGTCTCAAAGATTTTTGCACGCACTGGCAGTAGGGTATTGAGCCCTGTCTGGGCAAAACGTTCCGCCACCCCGCCAGAATAGGGATCCGGAAAACTGTGTGGCTCATATATCGAAATCTGGAGAGAAAAAACAAACTCCTCTAGATGGGTGAAATCTAATCTAATTGCACGCACCATAAAACCATTTGAGGGATGCAGCTTGTAAAAATTATCACTTGGCATTGTCTTCAGGGTCACCACCAAACCCATCTCGGCTCCAAAATAACGTTGTCTATACGTACGTTCATTGACATATCTAAAATGCGAAGAAAATAAATTTCAATTTCATAAAAAAACCAAGAACAACTTTCCTTCCATCATAGTTAAAGGTGCAGCAAAATCCGTGAGTTGTCAATGTCTCCTCGAACTGCTCCAGGCAATCGAAATGCCGTCCCGCCATACGGCAGGATACAAAGAGCTCACTACAATTGGGTGTTAGGGTATTCATTCGCCGTCTTGTGTTGTAGAACAACTCATGCGGTTCAGTGTCATAATTATTGAGAAAACCTTGAAAACGAAACGCACGATAGTAATCCACGGGAGACTCCGGAGTGTAGTACAGATAGCCAAAGGCTTGTAACTCATCATAGAAATACGTGGAATTGCGATGCTTGGGATCCTTGATGCTTCTACAAATCAAATGCCAAATGATCTAATAATTTTTGGGTATTAGGAATTTTTGCTTACAATTCTTGGGCATAACGCCAAATGGCCCTCTTTGAAATGCGATTAAAGCTGCAAACTGAGACCGCTGGAAACTCCACCTTCCATATCGGATACAATGGGTCATACATGGTGGTAACCAGAGTCTCCGTCTCACATTGATATGTACCCCAGAGGAATGCAATTAGAACGCTCAGAGCGCTTATATGGAAAATGAGCCAAAAGAAACTGCGAATGGAGATGGAATTGTGGCTAATTGAAAGGACATGGGATTGGGGATTGGGCTCGCTCACCGCTCCTGAATGCATCGTCCGTGCTCGACTAATTTGCCGTAACAATGAAATGACAGGTTCTGCAGGAAATCCTTTAACGCGGCGGCAAATGACAATTTCTGTATATCCTCGCTTGGAGTCGCGGCCATGACCGTGTCCATCACGGATGCTGGCGGTGGAGCTAGTGCTGCTGCTGCTGGTACTGGTATCCACCAAGCAGCCTGACCCACAATCAGATGATGGGGCTTTTCGGTTGTTTCCATATCCTGCCAACCTTTATATTGCAATTGTTTTGTATATTGTGATCCTTGTGTTCCGTGTGTTCCGTGTGTTCCCGTTTCCAGTCTGGTCTCTGATTGTTCTGATGCGGGGTTGTCCGCTTCGTTTTAATGAAAATTTTGCAGTCATGTCGTGCTTGTTGTTGTAATTAGGCCTCGTGTTCCAACTTATTGCCAACAAATTAACTGCGACATGGCACGTGGTGTTCATTGAGGGGTGGGCCCAGAATGGAGTTGACTCCACTCCACCTACCGCCCGATTCGTCTTGGCAATTTTCCTTAATTGTCAGCAATTTAAAATGAAATTAGTTAAATGTGCGTTAAATGTCAGACACGGAAATATCATCATCATCATCATCATCACGGCCAAATTCCAACTTTGCTTGTTTTCCATCTCATAGAAAATAAGTAAATTGTCTAGGATAATCATAAAAGTGTCGAAAAAAAACGAAAAAAATTAATAACTTAGCTGGGATAATCCTAAAAGTGTCTCAAAAAAATAACTAAACATATTTTTAAGACCCAATTTAGCTCAATTCTTTGACTTGGAGCTGGCTAAATGCACAAATGTTTAATTAATAATAAATAGTTTTATTTAAGGGAATTTTCTTTATCATTCAAATAAGTTTCTAAACTACATATTAATTTGTTTTTCTCCCAGTTTAAGTAATAAGAAATAATAAAAAAATTAATTTGAGCTGTAAAGCCAGCTAAATAAACAAATGTTTAATTAATAATAAATAGTTTTCATTAAAGGAATTTTCTTTATCAGTTAATTAAGTTTTTAATACATATTAATTTGATTTTCTACCAGTTAAGGTAATAACAAATAATAAAAAAATTAATTTGAGCTGTAAAGCCAACTAAATACACAAATGTTTAATTAATAATAAATAGTTTTTATTAACGGAATTTTCTTTATCATTTAATTAAGTTTTTAATACATATTAATTTGATTTTCTGCCAGTTTAGTAATAACAAATAATAAAAAAATTAATTTAAGCTGTAAAACATCAGCTACAGAAACATAACTGATTTCTGGGATCTCTGTAGCTACCCTCGCAATAGTAATAAATTTTTTAATGAGTTTTAAGACAGATAAAGACAAAATTGTGGTTTTTTATTCAAAATATTGATATTTGCACGACATTTAATAAGATATATTTGACTTTCTACCAGTAATAATAAATATGTAATAAAAAATTAATTTGAGCTGTAAAACATCTGTTCTGGTATTTCTGTAGCTACCCTCGCAATAGTAATAATTATTTTATGAGTTTTAAGACAGGCATAAAGCTAAAATATTAAACTTTTATTTGAAATATTGATATATAGATGACATTTAATAAGATATTTTAGAGTATTAAGCATTGTTGCGGTTTTTTATGGACAAATAAATAATTTTTGGTCCTCGAGCTGCTTGGCTCTTCTATCGATTAGATTCTGCTCCACCATACGATTGCAGCCCACATAAATGTATTTGGACAAAAAGAATAGAATCTCAAATATAGCAACCATGGAGAAACCAACAAAAATGGACATAATATTGCCAATGGTACCTGTTAATAAATTAAATTTAATTAAATAATATATTTTATATCTAAATAATTGCAAGAACTTACTGAAAACTTCGAACCAGGCGTTATTTAGCAAACGTATATAATATTGGGCATGAGGTTCGCCAAAATAAACCCTTAGAACCGAAATATCCGTATTGATTTCCGTTTCGATTTCGGTTCCCGTTTCGTTGGACAATTCCGATTTGAGGGTAGCCAGATAATTGTCAATCGGCAGGGCGCTAAGTGATATCGAATATTGTACATCATTGCATGATGGCAGACATTGTGGACAGTATAAAGCTTCCTCGATTTCACGCTCCAAGCCCGGAATGATGTGTCGCTCAGTCAACACATTGCGCCACTTAACTGGGGGAGGGGAGAGAGTTGGTTTGAATGGGATGGACTTGAAGTGATTTAGAAGCAAAACTGACATAGATACTGATTGATGCACGGTATGTGGCTAAGTGTACAATAGACAACGCCATCCAGAGTCTCAACCAGTTCCAGTGGCATTTGAAAGGGCAGACAACGGCACAGGGCAATGATACTTCGTATGCGGCATCTTGTGATGCAATTGGGAAAAGTGTAGATTGATTTCATTAGCTGCTCATTGCTGGGCACTTGAGCTTCATTATCGAAATAGCAGCGTCGCTGTAAACCCAAAAGAAAAAACACATTCAAATATCGAGAGAGAATTGTTATTTAACTTACACTAAAGGGCGAAAAGGAATTTAAACTCGAATCCGTGTCCACCACACGAGCAAAAATTTGCAGAAAACTCTCCTCATGTTGTCCCGGAAACATTTCAAGGGCATTCGATGATGATACCGAGGCATAATTATCAGCATTATGCACTATCACTATATAACCATTTGTATTTAAAATCGGTGCAAAATAATCCGTTTGACTGGCATTCAGAACCACTGTCAGACCCAATGCAGAGCTGGCCAATCGATTCTTAAAACTTCGCTGTTTGAGTCTGCAATTCAAGTTATTAAACACATATACATATATTTTTAAGAGATAAAAAATCGTACTTATTCTCCACATTGAAAGTACAACAGGGTCCATACATGGTTAGACTATTCTGGAATGCATCTCGGCTGAAACATGGAATATCCACATTGGATAAGCTGCATTTCAAAATGAAATCTTTGCATTTGGGCGACAACTAAAATATAGAAAATAATAGAAAAGAAAAGAAATAAGTATTCATCGATAAAAGAAATAACGTCATACCAAAATTTAGAAGAAACTACCAATATATATACACTCTAATTTAGCCATATAGTCTAAGCAAATAATATTAAATACTAAACGAAAATGTAAATAATAATATTAACACTAGATTAATTTACTTTTAAACATACACACAATAAGCTTAAGGCCTTAGTTGCTATAGCTTAACTTCTCTAATTTATGTGAAATTTACAATCTAATAATAATAATAAGTATTAAATAAATTTTATAGATTTCAACTATGTTTTCCCATTTTAGAATATTTTCGTGAGCTTGAAAAATTGAATATAAAATGTCCTACCTATTTTTTTCTGGAAACCTTTTGAGGGGAAACTCTCACCCTGTTTTATTCAGGGATAAACCAATGATTTTTTACTTACCAATTGAAAAATTTAATATAAAATGTCCCACCTATTTTTTCTGGAAACCTTTTGAGGGGGAAACTCTCAGGGATAAACCAATGATTTTTTACTTACCAATTTCATAATGCGTCGCGTGTCAAAGAAAGTTTCATTATTCCAAGTTCCAAATAAATCGAGAAAACTTTGAAATGCCACAAAATTATCGCTATCCACCGAACGATCGACACTCGAATAGAAATCGCGTAGATATCTCAAATGTTCAAGATAATATGATGTTCTGCGTGGAGATGGATCATTGAGTTCCCTTTAAAAAAATTACAAAATGAATGAAAGAGCGTTGGGGGGGACATGGCATAGCTACTTACAATTCTAGCGCATAGTTGGTGACCGCCTGCATGGAAATGCGATTGTTCGAGCATATTGACACAGCCGGAAATGGCACATTTTCAACGGGGTAAAGTGGATCCTTCAGGTTGGTGACAAAGTATTGGGCGACAAATTGCTCCCAGGTGAGTGAGAGCACCACCAGCAATGTGACAAACGTGGTTGTGTGCAACAGCAGCCAAATTAATCTGCAAATAAGCAAAGAGCGAGCGACCATAGAGTGCAATGAATGAGAGCCGTAAGATAAACGCACAAAGCGAACAAAAATTTGCCACAGAGAGAGAGAGACTGAGTAAAAACCGGGCGGGTAACAACGGAAACGGAAATGAAAAATGCGAAAAATGCAAGGATGCAGGACGTAGGAGAGAGTAACCGTACCCGTAAACGTAACCGTAAACTCACACAGTCACAGGCAAAAGAGACAGCGTGATGATGCGGCTCAGTGCTGTGAAAATTGCAAATGCAAATTGTCTACATACATATCGTATGAGGAGGAGGAGGAGCAGAAGGAGGAGTAGGAGTAGGACTTTGCCTTTTATCTTGTCTTCAGCGGAACTTACTTACCTTTCCCCCCACGTCAGGTCCGCTGCCAATAGTTTGTTGTATCCCTGCAAGGATATATTGCGCAGTAAATCTGTCATATCCAGACAAAAGCTGGAGCCGAGCGATTTCTTGCGCCAACCCGCCAGCATCCCACCATTTCGCATTCCCATACCCTTCCCTTTGTTGGGGGCCTTGTTCGGCTTTTTAATCCACCAGATGGCATTGGACGTTGATTCAATATTAACCATTCGAGCGCACAATTTTAACGACGATAATGATGATGATGATGATGAGACAGATGATGGTATTCCTTCACGTCTGTCTCGACTCGACAGTTCGGATTCGAACTGACAACTCAGTCTGTTTGTTGCCGCATTTCTACGCTTAATTGAACGATGCCCCCTCCCTCCCCTCTGTGGGCGTGGTCTGTTACTAACGCCCTAATGCATATTTGTCATTAACACAGATATGAATGTGCTTAATTGTTGTTGTTCTTACTTACTATTTGTGGTTGAGAAAAAGTTCTCTATAAATAATTTTGTTTATTCTTACTTATGAATAAAGTAAAACTAAAACTACTGGAAACAATATTTTCATAGAAAGACTAAGCCATCTATATAGCCATATTGTCTTCAATCATTGTTTGTAAGAAGCCATTTAGATAGCCTTCGGGCAATACCCACTTTTTATTTGGAATAGTTGCCTCTGTGGACTTGGATTCCAGAACGCCACAAAGAGGAGAAAAAGTATTCTCAAAACCATGATCAATAATCAACTAAAACTGAAATTAAAACACCGAATTCACCACATTTTTATAAAGCTTTTGCTAATCAGGGAGATTGACCAAAAAATTATTAAGAAATGATTGTATACAAACATAGCGAAATAATTTGGAATATTTAATATATTCTTAAGAATTATTTTGATAAGCAGAATGCAAACTAAGTAATAATTAATCAGGAATTATGTTTCTATATTTTTATAGAGCTTATCTGCGTGAATTACAAAGAAATATTTCGTTTATTTTTACGAAATGAATTAATTATGATTATTAAAATTTAACATTTCTCTAAGTAAATTTTCAGCATTTAATATAAAAATATTTTGCTTTATTTTTACTTATGAATAAACTAAAACTAAAACATTTACGAATATTCTCCGATTTGTTAAACAAACTTATTTATTTGCTAAAGGCTTCTTACATATTTGTACAAACTTCTATTTTCTGGTTGATCAGTAGTTTTCTCGATTTCCTCTTGCGGGTTTGTACTTTTATTTTCAGCTCTTTCTTTAATAATTAAATCCGCTGGAAACTGATCTCCATATACTTCGACAAGAAAATCCACCAAGACTGGGTCGACTGAGCCATCTGGGTGTTTATTGTGTTCAATCATGGTTTGTATGAAGCCATTTAGATAGCCTTTAGGCAGTATCCACTTTTTATTTGGAATAGTTGCCTCTATGGACTCGGATTCGAACACAGGTTGTCCGAAAGTACAAGTCCAGAACGCCACAAAGAGGAGAAAATGTATTCTCAAGTCCATGATCAACAATCAACTGAAATTGAAACGCCAAAGTAATCACATTTTTATAAAGCTTTTGCCGATTGTATATAATAATTCTTAAGAAAGCAGAATTCAGACTAATCTATCAGGAATTATGTTTCTCACCCAAACAAACTGAAAAGCTAGTGTAACTCTATTTTTATAGAGCTTATCTGCGTGAATTATAATGAAATATTTTATTTATTTTTCGAATATATGATTATTTTAATTTAACTTTTGCTTAAGTAGTGAATGCACAAATAATTTAATATTTAATATTAATATTTCGAGTGTGCTAAGCCAAGAATTACTTACTATTTGCGGTTGAATATTTTTATAAATATTTTAATCGGTAAAATGAAAAAATAAGTTTTTTTTCGAACAATGAAATAAACAAAATTGATGATAAATGCATAATTTTATGTGTGACGATCTTTTGTAAGTGAGTAAAGAAAACCGAAATGGAATTTTTCTGCTCAATTTATCTATTGGAAGAGGCTACCAACTCGTAAGCTTTAAAATCTAATTTGGGAATCAATTATAGGGAATTTTATATTTTAATACTGTTAAGATATTAAAATTATTCCTGCCAACCTTTAAATTGAAAAAATAGTTGCTTGCTTAAGATACATTGACTACTATTGATTGAATCTAATTTAAAATATATAAAAATTTCTTAAATATGCAAAATGTAATACATCATTAGTTGGAAACTTTGCGAAGATTCGCATTAGTTTTCATTGCGAGCTAAAATCATGATTGTTTTTTATTTGAAATTTATTTATTAGAGTCAAAAACATTTGAAATTCTACACGAATTTTACTTATATTCTACTACACTTATATTCTTTACATTGCAATCCCCAAAAGCAAGCTACACTTTTCCCTTAATCAAAATTCTGATGTTTGTATCTGGGCTCAATTTATATAGAAATTAATCACTTTTTACACAATAAAAGTAAACAAATATATATATAATAGCAAATACGGTTCTATTGACAAAGTTATGAGTGTAAGTATTTGTTTGCAAGTATTTTATCTTTCCGATAAATTATCCATTTGAAAATTAGACCGACTAGTCGAGAGTTATACTTTTCAAATAAAGGCGTTACGGCAATTCAAATCGGAGTTCTATATTTAAAAATCAATATAAAAGATATATACAAGATATAGATGTAAAATTTTTAAAGAGCTAACAGAGTTAATCTGTTCTTTTCAAGTAATATAAAACAAATTGAGCTTTTTTCATATTTATTTATTCTATTTTATAATATTTTCTTTTATTTTATTTCTTTCTATACTTTGATCCTTTATTTCAACAAAAGAGAAGGGAAAATAAATGTCAGAAAGATAATATTTAGCTTTTGGGATTCTTTAAAACTTATTTGAAGTTGAAGTTTGTTGGCGAAAACTAAGTATTTAAATGTATTTAAATGTTTTTTGAATTCTTTTTAATTGTTCGTCCTTGGTTTCCTTTTCTTGCAATGGGGTTTTCAGGCCACTGTAGTGGAAGCTGCCGTGGTTGAAGAGGAAGTGGTTGAAGCTGCCGTGGTTGAAGGGGAAGTGGTTGAAGCTGCCGTGGTTGAAGCTGCCGTGGTTGAAGCAATCGTGGTTGAAGAGGAAGTGGTTGAAGCTGCCGTGGTTGAAGCGTAAGTTGTTGGAGCAGCGGTGGTTGAGACAGTTGTGGCTGATGCATAGCAAGATCTTACTCCTGATCCTGATCCGGATCCTGCCTGTGCATATGCTGGATAGAAGATCGGATAACCAGCACTGGCGCTTGCACTTTGACCACTGCCCTCTGCTGAGGCATACGAGCTCCAATAGTAATCGGATCCATAATCAAAATATCCTGGATAGCCGGAGTAGTAAGAGTAGCTCTGTCCTTGTACACCGATCATGGCAATCATGACCAGAATGCAGGCGCAAATAACATGAGAATGCATAATTGAAATATAAATAATTATACCCCGAAGTTAATTGGCCCAAATGAATTGGCGTTATGCTTGTAAAGAATATGGAAACTTGCTTTTATGGAGAAATTATGATTGAATAACTCGAACAACCGCTTTGTTTGTTCAATCGGAGCTACGTGACTCTTTTGCTATGCTCAAAAGTATAGATAAAAAAAATGCAAAAAACACTCTTACAATTATGCTATTTATCACAGTTTAATGTAAGCCTGAGCTTAAAAAAGAAGCACTTAAAATTTATGTTAACGTCTGCCGGCTGGCCAGAAAGGTTGACCAGGATAATTTCGTGAGCCAACAAATGCATATGGATGCGGATTGATTACTCGTGCTATGTCGGTGTAACTGCGTCCACTTCGCTCTGGCTGATAAGAGCGACCTGGTGCACCGTCCGCCAGTGTCAGGACCAGCAGGCTGAAGATCAAGAATAATCCTTTCACTTGACAATAAGACATGTTGTTGTTGTTGCAGTTGTTCAGAACTGAGCTTTCGTAATGTCTGGCAGTAGCCTATTTATACAAAAGAGAAGGAACCACCGGGCAAGTCTCCCTATACCATTCTCAACTGTTGAATTGGTTATCAATATTAATCAGGTTTTTTTTTTTTCTCTCTCTCTCCTCTTCTTCATAGCAATCGGAGGCGACGCATGCGCCTCACGTAGTCTGTGTCTGGGCCAATGACAGTTCTCCGATCTCTACAACGATATAGTATATATAATCTCGAAATTCACAGACATTCACACAGCAAAAAGTCATTCACACTTGTAACCGTTAAATGAGTCGTCTGAATCATTCTTCTCATAGCTTTCAACACTTTGTCTACGAATTGATAGTGAATGATTTTCACCAAGCAAGTCTCTCTCTCTCGACTATTTAAATTTCAATTAACAACTTTGACGACTTTGGCAGCAGTAATGACGTAGTAGGTGCGCCAAGTGGGCTTAGATTGTGTTGTAAAATTCTTGCATAAACAATTCTCATGTTTTGGTTAAGTCTTTCTTCCTGTAATGCTATAACTTTTGCATCAGTGATGCAAAGAGATCTGGTTTTTGCATTTTTATTTCCTTAATAATGCCACAGCCACAGGGGAAGTCCTACATAGGTGACTAGTGCCATAAAACTCACAAGAAAACTATATATATAATTGGATGAAACTGAATCATTATTGAGGTTGAATCACCTGTACTTAAATGTGCATGTACATATATGTATGTAGCTAAAAAAAAAATCATGATTCCAGTCAGCTGATGCTGAGAGTGCTTGACCACTCATTACTTGAGTAGCACTTGGTTCTTGAATTTTTAATGTCATCTATAAAAAATTCCCTCTTTCTCGTTGCCACTTTAAACAATGGGAACACATGAACCTAAAGTTCTATAGAAATAAATAAATTTAACTAGAACTAGTCAACAAAATGTCTTCTTTTTCGCTTTATCCAATTGTAATTCCCAACTAGTTTTAGCGTTTAATTAGTGGTGTGACCTTGCAACTAGATAGTGAAATCTGGTCACTTTTTGTTTGCTTAAATAAAATGACCTAAAACCTAAAACAAATTATGGTCGCTAAATTTGTCAAATATAAAATTTAAATATTTAAAGAATATGTGAGGAATGGCTAAAGATATTCTTTATATAATATATTATATTAAAATATAATTATACATCGGTTCACATGAGGTATTCTAGATAACTTCATAATTTTAAATTAATTGTTAGAGATCTCTCAGAACAATATGTAAAATATCGTGTTGATGAGTGTTATTTATAATCAAAACTTAAAAGAATTGATGTTTACATGAGAGATAAAAAAGTCAGAACTAATTAAAATTGGATATTTAATAATTTATATCATTTCTTATAATTTTTTCACATGTTTACATGAGAGATGAAAAAAGTCTGAACTAATTAAAATCGGATATTTATAATTTACATAATTTCTTCTAATTTTTTCACATGTTTACATGAGAGATGAAAAAAATCTGAACTAATTAAATATCCGATTATATAATTTAAAATACATTTTTCAGACATCAAATCGAATTATTATAAATCAAATGACAATCAATGATCAACACCTTAATCAACATTTTACAAAAATAAATACCCTAATAAAAATCGTAATAAAAATGCCCCAAAAGTAAAATGAAAGTGAAACTTAAGTCGGGCAAATCCCATAATTTTAATTAAATGAGAATTTACTTAGCTACTAAATTGAGGCTTTATCTGTCTCGTATTTGAGTCACGTACCAGCGATCAGGTCCACGCGACTAGCCAAGCCTGATCATACACACACAATAAGAGAATTTTGTTTTAAGAACTTTTAACTAGTTTATTGGACACACATAATAATACTGCTTAAGAATTAAAACGATTTGATGATCAACCCCAGAGTGGAGAGAACGGAGCACGCGGCACATAACGGGCAGCTCCAAGTCCCAAATATGGATCAGGTTTCAAGACACGAGCTATTTGCGAGTAAGTGCGTCCAGTTCGTTGATTTTGCTTGGGACGCCTAATCCCAGGCTGGCCATAGGATGGATACGATGGATAGTTGTTATATCCGGCATATCCATAGTTATTGTAGGCTTTCAATCCTGATTTCTTGTACGTCTTGAAGAACAAGGCACAGCTCCAGTCCAGGCAAATGGAAAAACACAAAATAAATATTATAAAATCCAGAACACGTGCTCTCATTTTGTCTGCGTTTGGTTCTAGGCTGATTGTTTCTTTCTACTGGCCATGATTCTACGCAATTCTCCTCTATTTATACCCCTGGAACTTGGACGGGAGGAGCCCTCTAATCCAATGATCAGTACGATGACACACATATGTGTATGTATAAATGTTTATAACTTCTTTTTTTTTTCTTGTTTTTCCTTTTTGTACACGTCTTCACATAAAAGTTTACTGGATCTGTATAGATCTTCATATCCAAGAGACTATTTTTAATGCATTATTTTGAATTAATTTCTGACTTGATCTGGCTCGATCATTATGCTGAGCACGCACCGAAGCGTTAAGCTTACTTACTGTTCCAGCTGTGCGTTGAATAGGGAGAGAGAGGGCACAGACGAGGAGGAGGAACATAAACGGTATGGCTAATCTCTCTTAGAAGTTCGCCATCGATGATCGCATTGACACAGCCGTTAGCCGTGCGAGAATCTCTTATTTTTTACCTTATGCCCGATGTCCGGCCCTCTTGGCGAGACGAGAGACTGGTTTTCTGTCAGTAGCAACAATATTATCGCACACACACGACAAATCAAACAGAAAAGTTCCCCTCTCAGTCCAAATCCGCCTTTCAAAGCGCGAACATGATGAGATTTATAATTGTTGTAATCTGCTTGAGTTGGCCTTTGATCCGCACTTGTTCCGGTCAGTATGCTGTGGCCTCGGCGGGTGGAGTGACAGCGGTGGCCCAGGTGCCTGGATTCGGATGGCAACAGCAGAACAACAACAACTATCAGGAGAATGGACGTGGCGGATGGGACAACTGGCAGGGAAGAAGAGAGAGAGGGAGATCACCGGCACCGCCCGGTTGGCCGGCCGATTGGGAATGGGGTTCAGGTGGTGGAGACAGGCAACCACCGCCCTCACACGGATGGGGAATGAGACCACCAGATAGACCAGGATGGGGACGACCACCGCCACCACCAAACGATGCTGGATGGGGAAGACCACCACACCCACCTCCACCAGGGAGACCCGGATGGGGATTGGGTCCATCTCCACCAGGCAGACCCGGATGGGGAATGGGTCCACCTCCACCAGGGAGACCCGGATGGGGAATGGGACCACCGCCAGGCAGACCCGGATGGGAAATGGGACCACCACCAGGCAGACCCGGATGGGGAATGGAACCACCACCAGGCCGACCCGGATGGGGAATGGGTCCCCCTGAATGGGGTGACCCTCCGCCATCGGAGCAACCTCCAACCTCTGACTGGATTAGTGATGCGAACAAAACTGAACCCACTCCACCAATAAATTGGAATGAATTCATATCCAAGCCACAATTGCCATCAGAAACACCAACCACATCGCCAACACCACTCCCCAAGGACACACTGATCGTGGGCACAAATCGTCCTCCCTTAGTGCCACCACCAACAGAGTCGCCCACACCTAAACCCAGAGATACACTGATCGTGGGCAATAATCGTGCACCTTTAGTGCCACCACCAACAGAGCAAACCACTCTGCCAATGCCTCCCCACTTGCCGCCCACCACCCACTCCATTGAGTTGTCCGAACTGCGTCCCATCATCTTTCCCAACTCACCGGGATACATCGATCGGTTTGGGGAAGCGCTTCAGTCGCCTCCCTTCGACGTACGTCGGCGTCGTCAATTACCTCATTTACTTTAGAGATTCTTTTGTGCAATTATTGAATATTTATAGGCAATTTTATTACATAGTATTATTATATAAAAAAAAAAAAAAACGAAATCAGAGAAAACTGTTTTTTTTTTTTTTTTTGTATTTACCATCAAGTCATCGACTTTTTTCGATCTTGAGATTTCATCTCATCAAACTGGTTTGATGACTCTCGTTTCACACGGGCGTCGGGCTATTGACTTAATACTTAATATTTGAGTTCTCAATTTCATCACGAACATCATCCAAAGAGAATCTAAATTCTGTCCCTGACATAAATGGAGAGCCTTATCAATTGGCTAATCGTCTTCAAAAATGTCGCCTTAGTTAATTGGTTCTATTAATTAAATTAGGTTTCAAATATATATAAAAATCATGTTTCCTTCTATTTAGTTTCTTATCTTGCCAAAAGAATTAATTCAAAATTCAGAATTTGTGGGTTAATTAAATGATTTATATTCGGATAGTGCAATAATTTAAATTTCTAATTTAATCTTAAGTAATGTAGGTCAAGACTGAAATTCTAAAATGAAATTTCAAATTTTTTTTATGTATGTTCGTGATCTAATATCCTCTTGTTTTGTAGCCACCAACAGATGATCCTGCTCCATAGCCGTAAGCATAATCCCTCGAGTCCGTGTAGCCATAAGGTTCCTGCTGTCTGTGCGGATAATGCGGCTCAGCATAGTAGCCTGGCGAGGGAGCAGGTGGTGGATGTGGATGCTGGGGATGCTGTGGATAGTAATTATAGCCACCTTGCAATGGTGGCTGCTGAGCATAGCCAATGCCAGTTCCATAGCCATGACCACTTCCGTAGCTGTAATCATAGCCCTGTTGATAGCCCTCTTGTATGAGTGGACCCGTGTGACTGTATGGTCTCGGTCCTGGTCTTGGTCTCGCATACTGTGATCCATCGTCAATCAGCACATCCAGAATATCAGCAATCTTATCGAAAGTGGGTCGTGGCTTGCCATCCACCAACACCAACGAAATCAGGACTAATCCCAAGACGATCGACGCCAACGCACTATGATGTTTCATATTGTTAATAATTATTTGTTTGCTATGGTCCAAGCTCAAAAGATGCTTTATATAGCAAATAGGCTTATCAGCATTTACGTATACAAATATTTTGCTTATAAAAGAGCCTTGTATACAGTGATCCCAAGCAGGGGCTTAGTTAAAGGGGGATGATTGATATTGCGCTCTATGTTAAAAATGGGAAAATAAGTGACAATTAACCACTGCATACTTTTGGGCAGCAATTTTATATGCATATTCATTTATCATTAGTTAATAATTAACATTATAATAATTATTATGACCTTGCGAAGTTGGTCAAAGGATTGTTAAACATTAAATTATTATTTTTGTGCTTTTCATTGTTTCATTAAAACTTATTTTAATAGTATACTTGACCAATAGTTTGCATTTTGCTGATTAAAATATATATATTTTCCGCTCTTCTTCACTCTAATGTTTGCAAACTTTGTAAATATAGTTAAACTATGCAAAACTGTATACCACAAATATTCAGCAATTTTTTTATTATCAAGACTTAGGCATAACTTAAAAATCTTTTTATGTATGTATGCAATATAAAATACACAAATTTGAATATTAATTTTCGTCAGAAATTTAAGCAGTTTTTTTTTTGTTTTTTTTTGATAAGTTTGCATTTTGCTAAGAATATATACTACTTAATATTGTGTATACATGCTAATAATTTTTTGCTCAGTCGGCCTGATAAGCGAAAGCTTTATAAAAAAAAATGTAGTTACATTGGCGTTTCAGTTGATTATTGATCATGGACTTGAGAATACATATTTTCCTCATTGTGGTGTTCTGGGCTTGTGCCTTCGGACAACCCACCGCCAATGCCGAGACGGAGGAAGAAATCATACCACAGGAAGCAACCACGGAAGCAACCACGGATGCAACCACGGATGCAACTGTAACAAAAAAAAACTGTACAGATGGCAGAATTCCTGAAGGCTTTCTAAATGGCTTCTTACAAGCCATGATTGAAGACAATAAACAACCAGATGGCTCAGTCAACCAAGACATGGTGGATGTTCTTGTCAAAATATATGGTGATCAGTTTCCACCGGATTTCTTTATGGATGTTAGTACCGAAAATGAAATCACAAAATCTGATTAAGCTGCTAACCCACAAAATCTTCAAATGTGTGCAAAGACTTTGTGTAAATAAATAAGTTTCTTAAACAAATCATAGAATATTATCCAATACAATATTTGGAGATGTTAAAGTTTTGGTTTGGCAAAATATAAAGCAAACTATTTTCCTGAAGCTTCATCAGTAGAAAATCATCTAAAATCAAAATAATTTTGACGTATTGATTATACAATATATATAATCATAATAATCATACCACTTAGTCTCTGACTTTCTGGCATTTTTATATAGTATTTTGTTAATAAAATCTGAATACCTTAATGGGCAAAACGATGGGGTGGAAGGGTACAAACTGATCACAAAAGATTTATTATCATATTTAAAAAATGCAAATTTATATCTATATTTATTATTAATATTTATAGATATTATTCCATTGAAGGACATTGATGTCTTATTATCAACATTTGGATTGAAATTATATATGTATGAAAGGTATTTCAAATTCATTTCAATAGTGCATATTTTGAAAAGTAACTCAATTGGAAGCAATAATTCTATTCTATTCTATTTTAATTTGTAATTCTGCTGGCTTGATGAAATCTCAGGATGCAGATCTTGTGGAATCTCAGATGTAGATCTATTAATTCGCTCCTTTGATCGCAAACGAGACTTCTAATGGATGAGATTGAGTATGACTCTAGGAAGAGAGAAATTGATAAGAAAAATAAAATTTGGCTTCTGTTTACTCACTTGTTAGATAGACCTTTCAGTGTATGTACACATGAGAGACCTCACATGATAACCCCTACACAGACTGTCGTTCAATTTCATGGGTAGGACTGAACGGGGCTATTTCTATAGCATTTAGTTTGAGTTTGTGGTCTCACCATGTCGTGGAAAACTATCTACGTGGCTCTTGTCCTGATCGGATGCGGCCAGGGAACACATTTTAATCGGGACGAAAGCAGAGAGGACGAGCAAACGGAATTCAATTTGGCATCCACATTGACTGGCGGTATATCAAGCAGTCGTCACCATCAGCGAGCGAATCTGAATGCGCAGCTATATCCGGATCTGGCGCAGCGGGGACCAAATAGTTATGGGGCGGGGACTGATATAGACGAGCCGCATGGTCACGAGAATGCTGGCAATGTTTTGGATGTACGGAGCGGTCAACCTGGAGCAGCCAGAGCTAACCCACAGAGCAGGCCGTTCGTTTATCCAGGTCCGGGTGGAGTAGCTCCTTCATTCGGTTATCCAAATGCAGCTCCACCAGTTGGATATCCTGCTGCGGGTGGGGTAACCCCTCCATTGGGTTATCCTGCCTCAGTGGGTGCTCCAGCTCCGCCTACAGGCTATCCAACTTCAGCTGAAGGTATTCCTCAAGCGGATTATCCTACTTCAGTTGGAGCAGCTCCACCAGCGGCATATCCTGGAGCATCATCTGGAGCTCCACTGCCTCCAGTGGGCTATCCTGGTCCTTATCCCACTCCTTATCCTGGCTACTATTATCCCGGAGTGTACTTGCCACAATATCCAATCTATCAACAGCCAGCTCCATTGCCACCCTATGGGCCAACAGCTCCTGGAGCCATAGTTCATCCAGCCGCACCAGTTAGCTATCAGAATCAGCATCATTATCCACAGCACAATGCCAATGATCGGGATCACTGGGATCACACCTTCAACATGAACACGGAATACAAGGAGGATGGTGTACACAAAGGTCCCTTCGGTGTGCTCAATAATCACAATGCCTTTGGCTATGGCAGTGGCTATGGGGGCGGCTACAATGGCGCCTTCAATTCACCCGGCCATGTGTAGTCCATAATCCATAAGTTAGACATAAGCTCGACAGCTGGTAACCAGTAGCCAGTTGCCAGTTGCCAGTGACCACCGACTGATCTTTGTCAATAAACTTGATTTCTGCACGCCCAACCAAAGTAATTAGCTCTGTACATATTTTCTGCTGCTCCATAGCTGCACCTTGAGGACGAGTCCGAACCGGAAAATAAAAAAAAAGAGAGAAAAAGTAACATGCATTCATATCTATGTGTATACAAAGAAAATGGATCTACCTGGCCTCGCACATCGCCGTCTGTCAGGCAGCCGAAAAAAGGAGCTCACACACAAAGGACAAACGAAGATGTCGACTGAATGCAAAAGGCAAAGAAAGGTGGTAGAAAAAATCAACGTCAGACAGATAGACAGACAGGCCATCTTCCCCTTGGGTTCCCTCCTTGGTGTTGTCTCAGTGAGTCCTTTTTTTTTTTGTCGCAATTGCAGCAAATGAAATCGGTTATGTGTATAATACATATATATAAATGGTAACGGAATGGGAACGGGAACAACTGAGACCGAACCTCATTTAGTGTCGAGGACATTGATGTCTTGCGGCGCATGCGCAGCCTGCCGCGCAAAATCACAAACCATCAAATTTTTGGCGCTAAAATGAACCCGGAAAGGGCAGGAGACCATACACATGAGGGAATATATTTATTTGTGTGTGTATTTTCAATAAATGAATCCTTAAAATCGAGACGATGGTCAAAAGAATGGGAATCACCCATCACCTGCTGTCTTGGCATGCATATAGATTGAAGATTATATAGAAATATGGACATCTATTTGAAGTATAAGAGCTTCTATCATGCTAAATCATTTAACTTTGTTTTAGTTAATTTTTGAATTGACATTTTTGTATTTATTTGAGTTTCGGTTTCGGTTCATCATATAGTATTACGATAAATACATAACATTTGAGTACGAATACATATATAAAATACGCACATAACTAATTTATTTAGACACAATGCAACAAAAAAAAGAAACGAATAGCATTTAACAACAACTGCATGTATCTACATATAAGTATATGTATGTATGTATACATACTGATATATAGAAATACCTATATACATATATATGTATATAGGAGGTACATACACATAACACGAGGGTTGAAACTATCAGCTTCAGTTGAAGCTGCCTTCCTCCAGGTGGTTGGTTGGTCGGTTGGTTGGTTGATTGGTTGGTTGATTTGGGTACAGGACACACTTTCCTTTGTTAGTTGTTAGGTGGAATCTGTAAGTTATGTACTAAGTATTTATAAATGATTACATATATGTACTACATGAATAGGTAAATATATATAAGTATATATGATGGTTTTTCGTTGTTTGCTTCTCTATTAGTTGTTTTTTCCTTTTTTTTGTTTGTTTGTTTGTTGTGGACTTACAAATTACATTTATTAAACGTTGCAAAATGACTTACAGTTACAGAGAAATATCGTTTGAAAATCAATTGAGTGAGAATGGCAGTTTTAAGGTTTTTAGTTTTGGTTTCGTTGGTTTTGGGTTAGAACATGGTTAATAATTGTGGCAGAATTGTTAAAGTCAAACATAAAAAATAATAGATAAATTTAAAATTATCAAAAATATAAGAATTAAGTGTACACAATATGAATGGTTAAATAATCTTAGCTAGAAGCGTAACACTTTTTGCTTGTTGATGAAAATTTGGCTAATCAATTTGTCGATGATCATGATGATGATGATGTTTCAGATGATGTCCATCTTAAGATTATTTTGGAAAAGCTCCGCATTGGTCAGTAATGGAACTTTGGCCGCTTCATGGAATATTTTATGCGAATATTTGTTTCGTATCGTTTTGATGGTGGCGCGCGGTTTGCGATGCAATCCAGCATTGAGGACGGGTACTATTTCAGCAAAATCCTCCAACTGATAGCTGGTGTAGTAGGCCAATGTTGAACTCCAGGTTTGCTCATCCAAGTGTGAAGAACCGCCGTGCATGCGCAGTGCCATATAGAGGGCAGCCGATGCCATTTTTGAATCACTGTAGCGTATGGAAGCATAATCCATAAGCGACAACTCCAGTATATATCGCGCCAAGGTCAGTGTGGGCATCTGGACCTTGGCACAGCGGGCATAGCGTCGAAGGAAGCGATACGAAAGCGGTATGCCCAGATCAAAGTTAATCACACGCAGCGTATTTCTCTCCATTTTCACCAGCTCATCGTGAGTGTAGGCCCCATCGCAAATATACAAAAAGTCCTCAATTAGTGGTGGTTGCCTCTCGTCATATTTGCAGGCAATAAAAAAGGCAGCTGCCCCCAAAAGCTGCAGCATTTCCTTATGAATGACCTGGCGACATAAATAGAGATCAACAATTTTAACAGCCAAATACAGGGTCTCGTGATTCAGCTCGAATGTCTCCTGAACTTCAACCATCCAGTCCACAAGCAGAGTTCTCATCCAGGTGGTCAAGTGTATCTGCCGGGGCATATAATCATCCACACGATATTCCGGTTCGCGTGTCTTGAGATAATTGAATATGTCCATGGCATAGTGCGACACCTGGAAAGGATCATCCCAGTTTTTGCGATCGAAATCCTCCACATCGCCGGGCACCGGAAGAATTGGGCAAGGCACCAAAGTGGCAGCAGCAGCAGCAGCGGCGGCGGCAGCAGCAGCAGCATCAGCTGGGCTGACATCAGTCTTTTGTTGTTCTTGGGGCTCTTGTTGTTGCTGTTGCATCTTGGCAGATCGCCGCCGCATTGCTTCAAAGTTGCCCGAGAGGCGCATCGACTCGGACGTGGAGATATCCTCCAATGCGGACATATATAAACTCTCTTCAGTCTTGTTGAAATCATTGGAAATGCGACGAGCTGGCTTAATACTGGAAGCAGCCACTGCTCCCAATCCTACTCCAGCTGGAGCTGGCGGAGCCAAAAGTTGCAACGATTGCGTTTCAGTCTTTTTGGGCGGCGGCGGTGGTGGAAATTTGCGACCCTTTTGACGCGTCGCCAAAGCCTCCTCGAACTTATCCAAAACCTTGTGACAATGCTCCATAGATTCCTCCAACTTGGTGCTGGCTGCAGCTCTTGTAATCATTTTGCTGGCAGGGATTAGGTGGTTGGTCACTTTGAGATTTTCATTGTTCTTGGCATCCATTAGGACTTGCAACTGTTGGGCTGTGGGCTTCTTGGTCTTAACATCACGTTCGTCATCGTTTTGGTGGATCATGCTGCTGATCTTAACATTGTTGGTCAGGTTGCCCAAGGCCGAGCGTTTGACCTTCTCATTCTTGATGGGGCTATTGTCGGCTTTGCGTTTGGAGCGCGTTTGCTTGTTCTCCAAATTTGGATCAATGTTGTTATTGTTCCCGGTGGCATTTGCCCTCCGGCCTGGTCCTTTGCGTGCGGCTGGCATGGCCATAAGAGGATTCACGGCAGCGGTGGCTCCTGCGATCGTTCCTTTTGTTGGCGCCATTTTGGAAATGCTGCGTAAGTGTGTGTGTGTGTGTTTTTGTTCTCCTCTAGCGGCGGTGGCGGCGGCTGTTGTTGTTGCGATCTTTGGTATCCTCTTTGCTGCCTTTCTTAATGCGTGTTCAGAGTTGTTCGAATTGCTTTCTGTTTATGAAACACAATTTGTTTGCTGTTTTTGATCTTTTTGTTTAAATCAAAGCGTCTTAGTTGAACACACACAAAACTCACTTATTTTTCTTTTCTTTCAACTGGAGTTTTGGCGCTGGGCCGCTCTGTTCATAACGGCACTTGGAAGGATACAAAGCAAAGACACGATAAAACAACCGCCAGATGCAGACAAATTTCAGATTTGATGGCGTCTATTGTTGCTAGTGTGACCAGAGCAAGCCAATGTGAATATTAAGCAATTGGCCAATAATACCAAAATCCCACGTTGCCACACTATTTATTTTAAAAGCCGCTGCATTCAAATTCTCTATTTATTTTAATGCATATATATTATGTTGTTATATACTTTAATGAATATAAAAATTTGCAATTTTAAAACGAAGCTTGCACATCTTTTAAAAAGAGATAGGTTTCTGAATCGCTTTAAAAATATATAGGAATCAGCTCGAAAACAAAGTTATGTTTTTTAAATTGATGTCTTCAATATGAGCCCTGAGATTAGGATGTATCCCTGTTCGGTCTGTGATTTTGGGTTGATTTTTATTGCAAAGCAATACTATTTTAAAAATGTGAAATCGCTCATTTCTAGGCCGATATAAGAAAACCTAGTTTGCTTTCAAACATTTCTCAATTAAATCCATTATTGGAAGAAAAAACTCGATTTGCTGATTAAATATTGCATTTGAATTAAACTAATCCTAATCACAGTTTGAATATATAAATACTATAATAATTAGCAGGATCTTTACTTCCACAGCTTGATGACGCCATCGCGAGAGGCAGAAGCTATGTAAATTTGTCCCTTGTCCTTGCACATCAGCAAATCGGTGATGGCATCATGATGACTAGCCGTTGGCATGTCCGGTCCAGATCGGGGATTTTCCTCTGCAGATGTGCGCAATTGTTGCGAGTCACCAGTGTTGCTCATGGAAATGATTTGCTCTTCAATTACCTGGCTGCCATCGATAAGACGAGCACTACGTTGGCGATACAGGAAGATTAGGGATTATGTAATATTAATTAGGGCATTGTAGCGTGACTCACCAATAGTTAAAATTCACATCCGCCAGATTATCATTGGCCGCTGGCACCTTCAGTGATGAGTTCTTTGGCGAGGCTATATCCCAATAACGAATACGCTGATCCGAGCTCCCTGTGAGTATAAACGGTGAATCATCCACTACACCACTTAAAATGCCACATGTGGTAGCCGGATCATTGAGACTGGTGTTCGTAAGAACTGGAGCGGGACTGGCCCAAAGAACTGTCTGTCGCTGACCCGTCTCAATGTTCCATATCGATACTTCGTTATTGGATTGGGAAGCTGAGATCAAATACGAAGGCTCCGTTGGATGGCAAGCCACTTTGCGGATCCATGAATCTGCTGGATGTTTAATCTCAGCAATTGGCAGACGAAAACGCAAATCCCAACAGATGTGCTTGCCACCACTAGTGCCAGTGGCCAACCAGGATCCAGTAGGATCAGCACAGATAGTGGTGATGACGCCATGTCGCAGTTCGTTCTGCAAGCGCCAGGCGCTATGTTGCATCCGAGTATCCCATGCCACAATGCCGCCGTACAAGGTTGCGTAGACGATAACACTCTGTGTGGCTTGATCGTAGGCATGCATGTCCACGACGGGGCCATCATTATGATCGCTAAAAAAGAAGCAAATTGTAAAACCAGCGCCCATTGATTGGTTTGACTTACTTTTGCTCCAGTGCCTGTTGAAGTGTCATTTTTGCTGAATTCCTATCAATGCGCATCATCAGCAGGCTCCCATCCTTGCCACCCACCGCCAAAGACTGACCACCGTCGCAGGCGGCCAGCGCATAGATGGGCGTATTGGCAGAGTAAACCTGCCGGGATTTGTTGATGCCCTGGTTGCCATTTAGTTTGCTGCAGTCCCATAATCTCACAGTGCCATCGATGCTGCCACTGGCAAAAAGTGAACCATGTGGCCGCTCATTAAGTGGTGCCAGTTTAATAACAGATTCGGAATGCTCATGCAGATGTGCCACCAAGGTGCCATTGAGACGCCACTGCGGTGGATAAGGGGTGACCAAACGGTCGTGACTGCACCGCTGCGATATGGCCAGCACATTGTACCGCCTCTTTATCTTGAAAGTTAGTGAATCTAAGTCTCGACGGCATTCCGAGGATCTTTCAAGCCAATGGTTCCGCTCCGGCATAGTGTATTCTCCCAGAGAGGTTGCCGCACTCATCGTTGATGGCGGTACGCCCAAAACAATGGCTCCAGAGCCAGGACTACCAGCCAAGACCCCGCCACCACCTAATGGCGTAATGGCAGCTACATCCGAGGCAGGTGACAACAGAGCTGCTTCGTTGGAACCTAATTAAAAAAAATTGTTTAAGACTTGCACACTTATTTGATAGATTAGATAAGCCATACGATTTTCTAGAGGCAATTTAATGCCCATGCCCTTGTCCGCTAAGAGATGGTCATGACAGGCCACCTGTTTCCGACTGACCACAATCCTCCCGTTGCCCGATGTAGTGTCATCCAAGTCCTGCATGGCCTTATGCTTAAGTGAAATTAAAAATGATTTCATGGCAAGAAGTTGCATCTCGATTGTATCCGATAATCCCTCGGAGGACAGACGCCTGAAAAGCTGTATTTTAATTGATTAATAAAGTAAATAAATATGCCATCTAATTTTGATTACCCACATTTCGCAACGTCTGACCCATATCCTCGTATTGCGGCAGGGCTCCGGAACGTGTCTGGCTACGCACTCGGCAGCGGCTTTCCAGGGCCCTGAACAAATGTGGCATGTCATGGAAACGCAAGACACTCTCGTATATCTGCCTGGGTATTGGCAATTGCACACAATCCAATAAAATGTGCGCCTTCTCCACCTGAATGAGTGGCACCTTTAGAAAAGGTCCAATTGCCGGCATAATCTTGCACTGTACATCAATGGCGCTGAGATTTCGAGCAGTGGTGGCTATCATGCCACAGATCTCATGGCGAACCCACAAATTCGGATGGCATAAATAGCAGGCGGATTCCTGGACAATTTCTGTAATAGTTGGCTTCTTTATGTGACCCAGTTCAATGAGTATTGTGACAGCTCGAATGGCCTTGGCAATGACAAACTCCTCACGATCCGTGAATCCTTGCTGCAGCAATGGAACCAAAATGTCCGAAGCCTGCCATCCCACATAGCCAGCAACGCCAGCTATGTTGTCATAGAAAGCTCCGCGTAGATTCTTATCCTCATCATTGAGAAAGGTCATTATGTGCGAGAGTATCACATCGTTTGCCTTCTCTTTGCCAAAGAAAGCGCACAAATCACAAATGCCCGACTCCATGAGCGTCTGCTTAACCACCGGCTGTGAATCGGTGAGCAAGCTAAGAACCGCCTGTCGGACAATATCATGCAAGGCATTCAATTCGGCCTCGTAGCGTGGTGTGGGCATTTCACTGGGCGCATTGCGCTGTGTTTCCTCCAAAAAGTAGACAGCGGTCTTGGCCAATGCTGCAATATTACGGGCAAAGGCTACACGAACAATTACAGCGCTAGTCTCGCTGGCCAAGTCTGTTATATAGGGTAGTATGTATTCGGGAAAGACATTGGCATCACTGCGTGGAATGTCCTTGACCATGCTGAGGCAGGTCGTTAGTGTTTCGATAGCCTGCACTTGCACCTTGGCCGGTGACTTTTGGGCCAGATTTAGCTGGGGAAAAGAAGGAAATCTGAGAAAAGATGATAATCATTTAATATTCATTTAACTTACTATATATGGCAATATGCGATCCAATATGGTCTCGGATGTGGTATATTTGGACAGTCTTTGCAGTAACTCTAGAGCGGCAATTTTCGTATTGGTCTGCGTTAAACCTCGAATGCAGGATGTCACTACGGTTATTATTAAGATCAGTCCATCGTGCTCCGACTGCAGGCGGGCACACATGGTTGGATCCTTCTTCTCTGTATCGTCTTCATCGGGTATTAGATTCGGATCCTGGGTTAACACCTTAATACAGTGCCCAATATCCTTATGCAGACATTGGACCTTGTCATCGGGTGACATGATGGGAGTTGAAGAGAACATTTGCAAATACGATTGCAGGAATGAATAGAAATATTCGGGAAACAATTTGCCACGTTCCTGATCCAAGTAATCTTCGGCACTCTTGCGATTAATCGAATGTATGTCAATCATGGAGGCCAACAAATGGCGTAATCTCTCGTTCTCAATGCCGGCCAAATGTTTCTCCACCAGCTCGCGTTCTCCCCGTCTATAGGCCAGCAATTGCGAGAGCTCAAAGGGAGCTGTTCCCTCTGTCCAGAGTTCGAGAAGAGCGCAGCTGGAAAAGATCAACGTCTTTATATAGATTTGATTTCTAGACAGTCGCCTTGACTTACCCCGCTGAGAAGATGTCCATAGCCGGTAGCAATGTGTTACCCGCATAACTAGGACCTAATCGGATTATGGAATCCGAATGTATTACTGACATATTGCCATTATGGCCGTCATCCTCGGATGCCAAAGTCTTGACAAAACGCTCTGGAGCTATATAGCATGTTCTTCGTCTGCTCGTATCAAAGAAATATGTGTAATCCGCCGGATTGTCCTCAGGCAAATATGTGGGCTTGAATGAAGCAAAATCCGACAATAATATCCAATTCCATGACGTTATCAATATGTTCTCTAGTTTGATGTCGCCATGGCAAATCTTTTGCTTGTGACACTGATTAAGGGCGCAAAGAATCTGAAATGTAATCCACTTTTTCTCCAGCACTGTGAGAAAGGGGCGTGTGGAAACGCGATCATATAAACTATGCTTCACATATTCCCGCATTATATAGGCGGCTTTGTCGATAAGCTGGCGTCCAAATAGGAAGAGAGGGAAAACAAATTAAAAATCGAATGATTCGAATCGAATTCTTATCTTCTAAAGATAAATAATGTTGTGTACTCATCAAGCATCAAAAATTATTCGTCCCTCGACCTTCAAATATATATTGATAGATGACCCACCTCCACCCTTTGAAATGGCAAACAGTTAACTGCATTGGCCAATGACAAGGTCTTCTTAATGCCTTCCAAGCGATCTTTGTGATCCTCTAGCGGCAGAGTAGGATCATGCTTAACAAACACTTTCACCACTATTTGACCCTCATCCGTCTTGGCTTTGGCCACTTTAAAGAAACGCGTACTGCCCATGCTGTAAGAATCGTAGAAAAAAAGAGGATTTTAATCAGAAAAAAAAATGAGACGCAAATTTGAGTTGGTTGCTTACTTGGAACTGAAGACAATTTCAGTGCCAAATTGGCCGGAAAAATAGTGATCCACTGCATAGATCTGCGAGGGGGCAATGCCGACCAGTTGATTGCCCATTTTGTTTGCATTTGCACTTAACGTAAGCCACAATAAATAAAAGATTTGTTTGGTTTTTGCTTCCTCAACTTTTCATTTAACAGCTGTTGCAATCTTTAGTGTGCCCGTCGCTAGACAAAGTATCAAAATACCAAGTGAAAATTAAAATGCCATACCATCAATGGCGCAATTCGTTTGATATTTAAATTTGTTTACATTTTTAATTAGCTAATAAATGCACAGGCACATTCTCTGATTATTAACAAACCTTATGAAATGCAGGCATACAGCTAGAATTATGTTCTAATATTAGTTTAAGCTGGATAGTGCCAATTGAATATTTATTACTAATTTATGTAACGAGCCCACTCAAATTTACATACATGCATATATGAATAAAATGGGCCATGTCATTAAGCGAAAAGCATTTGTATTCGTCTTGGAACAAAAGTAAAGATTTAAACAAACAGATTGAATATAGCAAAGTTCTTATACTCTTTCAACGAAGCTAATAAGTGCGTTACAAGCGCTATGAGATACTCACAATACTCATAATCATGCCAAATCGGGAGTATGAACATTAACGATAACGTTGACTTTGAACCAGAGCTATCAACCATTTCCATTCCGAGAAGAAAAGTTTTAAAGCGGCAACCAACCAACGAACCAACGATCATCGCGTGTAAAAAGAAAGTAGGTAGAGGAAATATAAACAAAGTTTAATCCACAGCCATAGAACAGAGCAACAACATAAAAGTGGATTTTTATATTATACTCTGTAGAAAAAAGGGTTAATGGGTATATTCGGATTGACCATTGCAAACACAAATTTTTTGCCACCAGAGTTTTTTGCTACATTCGTTTTGATTGAGTTGTTTGTTTTGTTAGTATTTGCTGCAAAAGGACCGCTTTGAGTGCAATAAGATACATAACTTAGGAAATAATAATTTATTCATTTTGTATATATTTAATTGAAATATAAAGTATAATTTGATACTGTTGTAGCATGAATGCAGAAAAAGCAAATTATCAACAATGCAGAAAAAGCAAGTTTTCTACAAAACTGCCGCTATTTGGACGGGCAAAACATTCCTTTTTTTGACATTTGAGTTTTTTCCTACATTTGTTTTGATCATACATATGTACATACATACATAGGTGCGATTCTTCGATTGAGTTTTTTTTTAGTATTTGCTGCAAAAGCACCGCTTTGAGTGCAATAAGATACACAACAATGTTTACCTTAAGAAATAGTAATTTATTCATTTATTGAATATTAAATACATACATACATATGTATGTATGTACATACATATGTATGTTTAATTAAAATATAAAGTATATTTAAAAATTTTTGTAGCATGAATGCAGAAAAAGCAAATTATTAACAATGCAGAAAAAACAAATTTTCTACAAAACTGCCGCTATTTGGACGCGCAAAACATTCCTTTTTTTGACATTTGAGTTTTTTCCTACATTTGTTTTGATCATATGTACATACATACATACATACATAGGTGCGATTCTTCGATTGAGTTTTTTTTAGTATTTGCTGCAAAAGCACCGCTTTGAGTGCAATAATATACACAACAATGTTTACCTTAAGAAATAGTAATATATTCATTTTGTATACATATGTATGTATATTTAATTAAAATATAAAGTATAATTTGATACTGTTGTAGCATGAATGCAAAAAAAAAGCAAATTATCTACCAAACTGCCGTTATTTGGACGCACAGGCATCATTTTGTCACTGGAATTTTTTCCTACATTCGTTTTGATTGAGTTGTTTTTTTAATATTTGCTGCAAAAGCACCGCTTTGAGTGCAAAAAGATACACAACAATATTTACCTTAAGAAATAGTAATTTATTCATTTATTGAATATTAAATACATACATACATATGTATGTACATACATAATTTAATTAAAATATAAAGTATATTTAAAAATTTTTGTAGCATGAATGCAGAAAAAGCAAATTATTAACAATGCAGAAAAAGCAAATTTTCCACAAAACTGCCGCTATTTGGACGCGCAAAACATTCCTTTTTTTGACATTTGGGTTTTTTCCTACATTTGTTTTGATCATACATATGTACATATGTACATACATACATAGGTGCGATTCTTCGATTGAGTTTTTTTTTAGTATTTGCTGCAAACACCGCTTTGAGTGCAATAAGATACACAACAATGTTTACCTTAAGAAATAGTAATATATTCATTTTGTATACATACATATGTATATTTAATTAAAATATAAAGTATAATTTGATACTGTTGTAGCATGAATGCAAAAAAAAAAGCAAATTATCTACCAAACAGCCGTTATTTGGACGCACAGGCATCATTTTGTCACTTGAATTTTTTCCTACATTCGTTTTGATTGAGTTTTTTTAATATTTGCTGCAAAAGCACCGCTTTGAGTGCAAAAATATACACAACAATGTTTACCTTAAGAAATAGTAATTTATTCATTTATTGAATATTAAATACATACATACATATGTATGTATGTACATACATATGTATGTTTAATTAAAATATAAAGTATGTATATTTAAAAATTTTTGTAGCATGAATGCAGAAAAAGCAAATTATTAACAATGCAGAAAAAGCAAATTTTCTACAAAACTGCCGCTATTTGGACGCGCAAAACATTCCTTTTTTTGACATTTGAGTTTTTTCCTACATTTGTTTTGATCATATGTACATATGTATGTACATACATACATAGGTGCGATTCTTCGATTGAGTTTTTTTTTTAGTATTTGCTGCAAACACCGCTTTGAGTGCAATAAGATACACAACAATGTTTACCTTAAGAAATAGTAATATATTCATTTTGTATACATATGTATGTATGTATATTTAATTAAAATATAAAGTATAATTTGATACTGTTGTAGCAAGAATGCAAAAAAAAAAAGCAAATTATCTACCAAACTGCCGTTATTTGGACGCACAGGCAACATTTTGTCACTTGAGTTTTTTCCTACATTCGTTTTGATTGAGTTGTTTTTTAATATTTGCTGCAAAAGTGCTGCTTTGAGTGCAATAACATACAAAACAATGTTTTACTTAAGAAATAATAATTTATTCATTTTGTATATATTTAATTAAAATATAAAGTATGTATAATTTGATACTGTTGTAGTATGAATGAAAAAAAAGCAAATTATCAACAAAACATCCGATATTTGGACATGAAAGCACAGCCATCATGGTGTATGGGCGAGAACATGATATTAAAGGGTATCTTGAATGAGACTACTCAGTTTAATGTGCTGTTTTTTCTCTGGATTTATAAAGCAAACCAAAAACCTGACGTGGATGACAACGACAAAGAAACAACGCAGGCTTAAAGAATGCCGCTAAACATGGAGAGAAAGATATTCACAGAGAGAGAGACAGAGAGAAAGAGAGTAATAAGTGGGAGACACACACAGTTGAGAACCAAGAGAGAAAGAAAGAGAGTAGTAGGTGCCAGACGCACATAGTTGAGCAGCAAGAGAGAGAGAGAGGTTGAGAGATAGAGATAGAGAGAGAGAGAGAGAGTTAATAAACCGAACAACCAAGAACGAAAGAAAGCTAACTGGTAACAGGTAAGGAAGAGAGCAGAATGTAAAATGAAGTAAGTCACCGGTCCGACTTGGGTATACCATGCATCAATTGGAAATTCACACATATGTATGTATGTATGTACATCTACATTACATACATACATAGATATGTATATACATACATACATATGTAAAAAATCTTGGCCAGCTTTATAGGGTCGGAAATGCTTCCTTCTGCCTGTTAACAACATTTTGGCGAGTTTAATATACCATTTTATCTTATGGATGCATGGTATAATGAATCTATAAGAAGTGTTACAAACTGGCGCAACGGCTCAGAAGAAAGAAAGTTTTCGGCTGTGCTGGCTGGCTGACTCCGACAACTCCACCTCGAAATCAGTTCCAGCTGCAGTTTGAGAAGATCACCAAGCAATTTTCCCAAGTCGTGTGCTCCCTGTGTTCAGTGAAGCATTGTCACTGCGTGGCTTAATTGGCCCCCGCAAAAAAAAAATCTTCAAAAATATCAACAAAGTAGACAAAAAAAAGTATCTCAAGTTTGTGATTGTGAAAGTTCCTGCAACAAAAAAAAAAACACAAAGACAACATGTACTTGAAGCATCGCTTATTACTATTAGTAGCACTGATCTGCGCCCAGCCCTATGGCCAGTTGGCCCATGCCAATGAGGATGAATCCAATCCACTGTTGGACATGGCATCCATGTTTTTCCAGGAGGCATTGAGCGGTCAAAACGGAGCCGGCGGTGGTGGAAACGGTGGTGGTGCCGGTGCTGGTTTGGCTGGCGTGGCTTCGCTGCTGGGCACCTTTATGCAGGCCAATGGCAAATCTGGAGGCGGTGGTGGTGGCGGCGGTGGTGCCATGCAAATACTGTCTGGTCTGGGCAGTCTGCTGGCTAACAGCAGAGGAAATGATGGCGGTGGTGGTGGTGGTTTTGATCCCTCCATAATTGGCAATGTTTTGGAAATGTTCACCCAGAGTGACGACGAAGAGACTGGACAATCTTCTGGCCAAAAACGCAGCAATGGTGCTGGCTCCTCAGAGGGTGGTGGCATTGGCCTGGAAACCATATTGCAAGTGGCCTCTGCTTTTATGAACACCCAAGGAGCAGATAAATCGGCGTCATCATCCAATCATCATCATCAGCAGAAACGGTCCGCTGGCAAAGATCAGGCCGATACAGACAATGGGCTTATGAATCTTCTGCCCTTGGTCATGCAGGCTGTCAGTTCATTTGCCGGACCTGAGGGACAGAGCACCCAGGAACGTCACAAAAGTCATGCCTGGGTTCTGCCCCCCTTCCTAGAGCACATTCATGTACTGTGGGATCACTTCTCCAACTCGGAGCTGGCCGATGCGTTATACGAGAAATCCGGAGTCAATAAAATAATGAAGGTAAGATAGATAACGTAACAAATTTTAAATTATATATGTATATTTTGCATGTGATTTCAAAACTGATCCACTGAAACATTTAACATATTGCAGGGCTTCAAGGGCAGCGATGGCAAATTGGACTATGACAAGCTCTTTGAATCTTTGAATAATCAATCTTTCCGTCGCCGCTGGATTAAATCGGCCACATTGTACCTGGCCGACTGGGCAAGTTATTTGGCCAATCCCGATGTATATCTGAGGTGAGCTCAAGACGTGGCATTTTCGTGGGTAGCTTTAATTGTAGATCACGTTCTGCTCAGCTCTGTTCTGCTTTACTTAACGGTCTCGGTCATTTCCCCAAATGCAGTTAGCACCTTGCTGCGATTTCATTCGCTTTAGAATTTGATTCGATTCTGAACAGCTGCTAGGCTGCTGGCCGATATTGTTGTTGTTTGTGTGCTAAACCTGAACGCTTACCGTTAGACTGCTGTCTACCTGTTTGGAGTAGAACATGAACATGTTGTGCTCTTGGTGGTGGTGGTGGTGATGGTGGTTGCTTACCTTTTGACCCATTTATTTTGGATCTCTTAGAACATGGCTGTTAATCAAACTGGTCAACACACACAGATTCAAAATTCCAGGGTCGGAGTCCTGCTGGTTCGAAGGGCCCATAGTAAAACCCTTTCCTTTGAGTTTATTTCAGTTTGGTCCGTTGCCAACAGTTCTTAATCCGTCCCTGGTAAATCCAAATCAATGGCTGTTTTCCAGGCATTTGGGTGTGACTTACAGTTATGCTTCCACCTGAAGCCAATGGCCAAACTATTAAAAAAAAAAAGTAAACAAAAGAGAGTCAAGAACGTACCAAAAGAGAAGAGTCAAACCGGTTTTTTTTTTTTGTTGGAAGGGGGGATTAGGGAAATGGGCCAGCCAGACCGACCAAAGTACACTCGAAGACATTTTTGCATGCCTCCAACGCTCGCTAATGGCCCGAAGTAGGTCAAGCTTGTGAGTTCTCTCGGTATTTGTTAATATTTTCGTGTCTTGGCTTCTTCGTTATTTATTTTTTTTGTCATTTGGTTTTCTATGGAACACAACTTCCACTTTCTAGCTGCAAACCTTTCACTTGGCCAATGTGGCTGGGTCATCATCATCATCAACTAAGTCTCATCAATTGTCTGTTTTCCCTTTTCATTTTGCTTTTCCACACACAGATATTTCCAGACAGCCCAGATCATGTTCAATGGCCTACTTAAATCTCAAGGTTATCCAAAGCAAACACATTTCGATCCCGGCCATCCCAGCGAGACCATATCGAATCTCTTGGATCACGTGGCCAAACATCATTTGAATGTGAAAATTGATTCAAGGCAATATGTGAAGCCTGCAGTGGGATATGCCAAGGAGCTGCTTAAACTGGGCCAGGCTCGCGGTCTTCTGCAGTTCAATGCCACTGAGATCAGCGACAAGTTAACGGATACGCTCAATCTAGAGGTGAGGATCGGTGATGGGGGTTCTTTCTGGGTTTCTGCAATTAGCAAAAGAAAGAAGAACGAATTAAATTAATTACGCTACAATTTTCTCTGTTGATTTTTCCAATGCTCACGCGTTTCTTTCTCTCTTTCTCTCCCTGACTCTGACGACGAATCCGAATCCCAATTCCACATCCAAACCGAAACTTAACCAACAAAACAACACAATGTCTAAACCAAACAAACAAACATTGAAACAGGTTATCGAACCAGTGCTAAAAGTGCATCGTGCCTATAGATACATATCCAAGACACCGCAATGTGATCGCTACGTGCTCTGCCAGCTGAATGCAGCTGCATTGGAGCAGCAACAGAAGCAAGAGCAGCCACCACAGAAGGCCAAACAGCAGGCAACGTCTACATCGACGTCTGCTCTGATTGCCGGCGTTAGTCCAAAAATTGTCAAGATCGGCAGCATGGGTGCAGCAATCTTCATTAGCACTGAAACTGGTACACCATTCTGGACGCTATTTGGTGTAATCAATGCGCCATATAATTGTGAGGTACGTCCAAGATCGAGAGCCCATCTCTACTGAATTGTAACCGTTATTTCTACTTCTCCGATTGGTTTTTAATAGGCAAAATATCCAGTTGACTGCAACGGCTTTCATGAGGGTGAGGCCAAGGTGACCACGGAATACATACACAATGAGCTTTAGTCGCTCATTGCAGCTCCAGCAGCACCAGCGGCCTAAAAGCTCATTAAGATCACGATCGTTTAGCTGTAATTGACTTTTGTGTGTATATAGTATTACGAATTGAAATAAATTTACATTTAAATCTTATTTTTTGACCAAAGAGAATTCGATTTCGTAAATATTCAGTCGAAAGATACTTAGAAGACCTAATAATATAAAAGATCATTGACATTATGCTCTGAAAAGAGTTAAGGAAATAATTACATATGCACGAGTACGGAAGTCTAAAGATCACTGAAAGTCATTTTTTCTCCCATTCCACAAAAACCAAAACTGATCGAACCAGACAAGTTTAAGTTAACCAAGCTAGCTGCCACTGGTACTGCAGTGCCACTAGCATCACTTTCACCAAACGTTTTTTTCGGCTTACTTGCCACTTGACAGTCAACGGCAGAGTCAGTGCATTGCAGCCATTTGAAGTCAACAGGCAATCATGCAATTGGTCTATCGCGAATTGGATGCGGACATTGTGCGTCGCACAAATGCCTTATTCCCGGCTCAAGATTGTTTTGTGGAGGTGCTTCCAGATCAGCTGATTATACCGAGGAAATACATCGAACTGGGTGAATCGATACGATCGTTGCCAGTCCATAAGGATGACGTTTGGATGGTTTCCTATCCACGCACGGGTTCGACATGGGCCCAGGAAATGGTTTGGCTGTTGGGACATCAATTGGATTACGAGGCCGCCAAAGAAGACATACGTTCGCGAGCTCCATTAATTGAGCTCTCGGCGCTTTTTAGTACGGACCATCATCAGTGGGTGGAGTGAGTAATAGTCCATGTGATTTTCACACTTTCTCCATTGTTCGGCATCTTTTCCATATCGCTGCAGTGAGGCGTTCGGCAATACTGTGGATCTGGTTCGCAATCTTCCACGCCCTCGATATGCCCGATCCCATCTCTCCTGGCAACTGCTACCAGAGCAATTTGACCAGATTAAGCCCAAGATCGTTTACACTGCGCGTAATCCAAAAGATTTGTGTGTATCGTATTACCACTATTGCAAACTGATCCATGGTCTCAATGGCGACTTCGAGCAATTCGTGGAGCTCTTTTTGGGTGGTCACACCCCGATGGGCCCATATTGGAAGCATGTGTTGCCCTTCTGGAAACGCAGTCACGACGATAATGTTTTGTTTATCAAGTACGAGGATATGGTCAGGGACTTGCCAGCAGTCATTCAACAATGGTGAATTGACCATTTACATAATTATTCGAATTTTCTTTGAGCAATCTTTCATCTACAGTGCGAAATTTCTAAATGCCGCCCACCTGCTCAATGAGACAAGCTTGCAACGCATTTGTCAGCACCTGCAATTCGATAGCATGAAAAATAATAGTGCAGTCAACCTGGAAAAGGTATTTCCACAACAGATCGAATCAGGATTAAAGTTTATACGCAAGGGAAAGATTGGGGATTGGCGCAATGAAATGAGCGAAGAGATGTCCCATCGTTTCGATGCATGGAGCGAGCAGCAGACTCGCGGTAGCGGCCTAAGATTTGATTACGATTAATATTAATTACTCGGCTTATTGTAACAATTTACATATGTATGTATGAAAAAGTTAGCTTGGTCAGTTAACAATTTTTTTTGTTTTTCAAATAATAGACCTATCTATAGCTAATCATAATGGACCTGGAAAAATATTGATAGTAAATAACGCATTGCGTATTGCCATTAATATTTCGATGACAAAAAATACGGTGCATTTTTCTTGCTTTGCTACACATGTATGTATACATACATATGTGTGTCGGCAGCCCTGCTCTAAATTACGTGATCATCAGGTTTCTTATCCACATAGGTGGCTCCCAGCAGTTCCAGGGAATCAATTCTCGCCTCACGACTAACACAGGGCAACGTTATCAGATGCTCCACTATGGGCATGTGTCCGGTGACGCTCGCCGCCAGCAGCGGAGTCATGCCATAGTCTGTAACGATCCCGACTCTGCACAACCGTGCAACGCTGTGTTCTCCTTAATGCCGAAACGATTCACATCCGCATTCAGCTCCAGCAGATACTGAGCGATGCGATAGCAATCATCAGGCAGGTGTGTCCCTGCCGATTGGCTCAAAGTCTGTCAAAGAAATGGATTAGCATTCGAGTAGCTATGTAATCACATTCGGAACTTACCTTCATGATGATCAGATATTTGACAATCTCATAGTGTCCATCGAAGCATGCGGCTCGCAGGGGCGTCGAATTCGTTCGTGTAGTGCTATTCACATTCGCTCCTCGTCGCACCAGCATCTTGACAAATGACCTGCTGTGGTGTGCTGTGGGGGCTCCCATCAATTCCAGGGCAACGTTATCAGATGGGCATGTTTCCGGTGTCCGCCAGCAGTATTCGCCGATAGTCTAAAACGGATGATCAGTCCGGCGGATGATGATAATGAATGCATTGACGAAAGGAATATAGAATAAAACCAAGAGATTTCGGTGAGCCTAAGGTGGGATTCAAAGTAAGCACCAATGGCTTCAGCCAAATAGATGTAACTGAAGCGACTGAAGAGGATGAAGAGGCCGATGAAGACGAACCAACCGAAGATGAGATTGACAAAATCACCTTTTAAATCAGATTTCCTTTTGTTTTTGCGAACCTGTTGCCTCTCCGATTCTCATTCCAGAAGCTGTTTCAAACATCTGTTCTTCAGTCCATTCTCTCATTCCATTCTCTTCGTTTTTACCATTCTCTCATTCCATTCTTCTTAAGGACATTAACCTTGTAGCTTGGTCACCCTAAATTGTTTTTTTTTAGTATTTTTGTTACCTCTGGTAACACTGGACATTAAGCAACTGTAAAGCAGCAGATTTTTCAAAATAAAAAGCAAAGTTTAAATCATTTCTCGCCATGACTCGCGAGTCATCTGAAAATGAACCTCTCCTAGACCACTTGTCTGATCTAGCGCAGATCTGTACATTGCCGGAGCTAAAGGAAGACTTGGATAGCGTTCAATTGCTGACATCGCACTTTCAGACTTATCATAATCTTTTGATCCAAGAACTTCCCAAACTCTACGATCTTGTTCAGAGTTTTCTACAGAAAGAAGATGAAGATAGTCGACATCAGAAAGTAAACTTTGATAACAAATGCCAATATTATACATAATTATTATCAATAATTTTTAGCTTCGCGCCCAACTGGAAGTGCTGCTCTGTGAGCTGACGGCAGCTCCAACTGTTTACCAGTTTGAATCTGAATCTATGATACAGAACGCTCTTGATGTGCTGAAAAAATTGTCTACATTTCGTCGAGAGCCCGTTGATGCGCTTGTCTTTAAATATTATGAGGAGAAGCTGCATAAGAACAGCTGGAAACGAAACATTGGGGCAGTCCATGGATTTGTGCAGTACTTTAAGGTACATTGTAGGATAAGATATCAAAATAGGTTTTATTGTTGTACCCAACATTTTAGCTACGCTATGCTGGAGAGGTAAAAATGTCCACACAGATGCTAACCTTCAGCCTGGCCGTGGGTCTCAATGTGCGGGAGATCTATGATACTATCTATAAGCAACTGGGAGCGCAGATCTTTACCTTATTGCTTAAGCAAAGTGTAGGTTTTTTTTTTTGCCATTTTCAATAGGAAATAATTGTTTCTTCTATCTAATAGAACGCTAAGGATATACAGGAAATGAATGTTCACAGTGTCATCTACGATCATGTATTTAAAGATGCCTACAACACGAATGAATCCGTTGAGGCTACAACTGCCACTTGGACTTGTCTTTATCTGTGCTTAGATCACTATACAGACATGGATCGCTTTGCCGTAAGCCACTCCATTTATGGATTCAACATTGAGTTAATCTCGCATTTCCTTTTTCTAGTGGAATCAGTGCGATGATATGCTGGAGCGACTTATTCAAAATGTGACAATGTCATCCCACGTAACGAACTCAATTTGCTTGCTACGGTTTATTACTAATTTGGGCTACTACTTTACAATTAATCGTAGTGAAATCGAAGCTTTTTTGGCCATGGATCTAACACAGAATGATAACATGATATCTTGTCGCGAAGTTTGTACTTCTCTCAATGCCTGCACTAGCTACCGTTGGTCAAAGAGAATTTTGCAAATGCTCGTTTTGGAATCAGATAAACTTCTGCAAAGTGTTGACACATGCACCAAGTTATTGGATGAAATGGTGCGCTGTTACTTAGTGTGTATTCTACCCATCCCATTGCAAGCTCTTCACAATCATTTACCAGAGTTCTTGACAAAATTTGTGGCCATTCTCTTAGAGTGCCTGGTGGTGCACGAAAAAAACGAGTCTGTAGTTCAGTCAGTGCAGCAATTTATAGAAACATTTCATTTTCAATTGACCACCTCCACTTCCCAGAAATTACCACCTGATTTACAGGAGTATCCAAATGCTTTACAAAGTCTAAAGATTGTGATGGCAGAATAATTTAAATAAATATAATTTTTTTCTACAACAATTTTCATATGTACAAATGTATAGTATTCTTCATTCTATTGTCGTCACTTACTGTAAAGAAAAGGGTTTGGGTGCCATGGGTTGGTATTGGATAGAAACCGTATACAAGAATTCCTTAATCATTATTTGTTAACATTTTATTATATTCTATTGTAAGGTCAGTTGATTAAAATAAAAATATATATGTATTTAAGTACTTATAACTAACGCCCTATTCGCACTCTGCTTTTAACTGAATAATCTCCAGCTGCGTCTTCTTGGCCTCAAGCATGGTTAATGTTCGTTTCAGATCAGAGATTTCGTGGAGTTTGTCAAAATATGCAGCCTTGGCTTCGAGATACTCTGTCTCTGCTTTGATCAGATCCTTTTGTAAGCGGTTGGCGTCCATTTGACTGGTGCCGCTCGCTGAAGGATGCTCTATATCGCTTACATATGCCTCCGTATCGTCGTCTTCAAGCAATTTGTCTATTATATTGGTAGTGGACGAATGAGAGGGTGTAGCTTCTGGCATATGTTCGCCTTCGGGATCAGTTTCGATCTTCAGATCATCTTCCAAACACTCCAAGCCCTCAGCTAGACTAAGTACTCCGCCCTCTCTAAACTGAAATAATTCAAATTATTTCAATTATTGTCTGTACTCTAAAAATAAATTATACCGCATACCTCCTCTGTCAAATCCATTTTATGTTCGGTGCATGATTTTCTAAAATTGGAGAAATTATATTCAAATCGGTTTAACGAAGAATTAGCTTTCTAATATCCTTGCATACCTGTGTATGACGAGTCTTCCTATGCTTGTGTTGGTCTGATTCTTTTTGCAGTATATACAGAAGGCCCTGTATTTCTTCTTATCGTTGGATGGCAGAAAACCCAAGCGCTTCCAGGTCACCGCTTTATAACTTCTGGGTGTGCGGTGGTGGCTTTTCATTTTATAATTTAAATTTTGTGTAAATCTTGTGTCGTTAACAATAACAATGCTATTAGAGATGAGCTACCCACATACAGATGACAACAGTGACTACAAATCACAATGATTGATCATTTATTCTATGCATAATTTTGAGTAGTTTAGTTTAGTTCTATGGAAAAAACACATAAAAAAATGTTTGGATGGTTGTAAGAAGAACCAAATAAAACAAATTATTTAATGAGAAACATAAATTCAAATAAAATCAGTCACAGTTACTGTGTAGTGCAGAGAATGGTCCATGTCCAAGTGTGACCGTACAGTTACCAAGTCAGATTCTAGTATTTTTTTATTGTATCTACATATGTAACCAATCGCTTTTTGTTTTACTTTTGGAATTTACCTTGTTGTTTGTTTGTCGAAATATGCCTCGTAAGAAGTCTGAAGAATTTTACAAGGAACATGGTTTCTTGCCCAGGTGTATAAACGGCAAATATTCCGCTATCTGTAAGGGCTGTGACAAGGAGCTATTTAACACAGCATTGTCAAGACTCCTAATGCACAAGTAATATAATTATTGACATTGACAAAATGCATTTCACCTAAATTTCATTCTTATTTTGTGTAGACAGAATTGTGACAAAAAAAGAACCGGCTTCGAAGTGAACGTGGCTATAGATTCCATAGTCAAGGTGCGTGCTTGGAACTTTTTTATTAATTTCTTTTTTTCATCACAATTATGTATATTTGTATATATTAAGGTAACGCCAAAAAAGATTGAGACAGAAGGAATAGGAAGCGAGGAAGAAGAAATGTCAATTGAAGTGCTTGAATATAATGAAAATGATTACTTCGAAGATGGGGCTAAGGTAACATCAGATGTAGCAGTATGATGCGTATGTCGTAAAACCTTCTATTTTATAGACCCCTGAAGAAGTGGATGTGTATGAACAAGGAGAAGACGAGATTGATATCCAAGTTAAAAGAGATGCACCAAACCAGACGTCAGACTGCCAAGTTCAAGAAGGGAATAAAATTGATTTGGAAACAGAATGCTCAAAATACTTTGACATTGTTAACGAAGTAGGTTGTAATTAAAATTTTTTTAATCCAGTTCTAACACATTCGTTTTCACAGAACTTTGAGCTAAGAAGTGCACCAAAATCTGGGTCACTGGCTGCATTAAAAGCCGACAAAGTCCGAGCACAAATCAGGCAATTTCAAAGCAAGACGCTGTTCTTAAAAACCGAAACGGATAACCTAAAGCTTGAACGCACCTTGGCGTTATTGAAGATCCAAAAACTACGTCTAGAGATAGACTCATTGCGGACTTACAGCTGAGATGTAATTTTAATGTAAATGAGATGTAATTTTAATAAAACTAAGATAATTTTTTTATGCGATGCAGTTTACGTGCTAGCAAGTTTTTCTGTTTGCGGTAGAAAGAGGCCCTTTCCCGAAAGAATTCAATAGACTTTATCAGCATTTGTTCCTCATTGTTGTTGTTGGTTCCTGCGTCAATTTTGGAAGCATCATCCTCTGTAAGATGATTTACAGCACTAGGCTCCAGATACTCTTGAAAGTGCTGTAAATAAAAAGTGATTAAATAAAGGAACCTAGAATATTAATATACTTTTCGCACAGTCTCGTTGTAGGGCTCCATTAGAACAGTGTGGCTATATTACATCACTTTAGTCAGATTTATAATGGTGCGAAATTAAAAACTACCGAAAGATATACATTTTTAATATATACACTGTAGAAAATATACAAATGTACACGTTTTATTTTTAATAGAAGGTGTATGTAGATATCCTACTACCCCGTTGTGTTGTTGCTGTCAAGTCTTATTAGGATTTTACACGGAGTGCATTTTAAGGAATTGATTGTTTTTTCTTGCAGATTCACTTCATGATGACCTCCATCATTAAACAAAAACATCTGATACAACAGCTGACATTGGACAGTAACGGCCTAAAAATTCAAATCTGATTATAGAGACACAAATTTTAATTTACAATTTGTATTCAAGGCAAATATGTGATATAGTCTACCGATTTACATTAAATCTTGCAGAAAATGTATTTAAAATTATAGTATGTTAATGTGATAGATTTATCTTCAAGTAAGCCCAAATTCAAAAAACTTAAAACTAAACTCGAAAGTTGAAACTAATCTTAAATGTCAAATTAAATAAGCTGAGCTGGTATATAAGTATATACATGCATAAATGCTGTTGAAAAACGCTCCGCATATATTTATTACTGAAGAGGCGCATCTTGTGCTTCAGCTTCTGCTTCTGCGTTGGTTGATCTGGCTGCGATATTGTTTTCCCCACCGTGCTTTTCCTGATCGGCTACTTTCTGTAAATAACTCTGGCTGGGGCACTCCAAATGTACACAGCGGAATTCATTATTGACCGAATTCCTTGTGCCCACTATTCGTATGTAGACTACAGGACGAGGAGTAAAATGAAAATTCTGCCAGGAACGAGCTTCGTCATTTCGTTTGTCCACCACCATCTCCCAGTCTTTATAATTGGTTGAGGTTTCAATATAGAAGCTGTAATAACGATCATCGCCATCCCACAATAGTAAACGCATGGATCCCACATGATAGGGTTGCCTTAGAGCGACGACAATTCCTTCCTTGCCCAAAATATGCGAACTATATCCTGAACGCATATCATAAATCAAATAATCACCGTTTATGAGAGCTTGAGAAACTCTAACTGTTAACAAACTCTTATTTTGAACGACACAGGCATCCATAGAAATGGTAGCTACATTATCCACGGGTGCCACAACATGATCAACCAGCTTCGGTACATCGGTCGTATGCATGGCCTCCATACTGATTAGACAAAACCTGTCACTGAACCTATTATTCGTATTTCCTCTTATTCGTATGTAGCAAACGGGACGTGCAGCAAAATATAAATGCTGCCACGATCTACAATGGTATTCACTATAGTCAACCACTCGCTCCCAATTCAGTTGATCGCCAGCGACCTCGATGTAATATGAGTTGGATTCATTGTCCTCATCCCACAGCAAGAGACGTATGTGATTGATGTTGTACATGGCCCCTAGTTTCACCACAATCCCGGTATTATTGTTTTTTGCTATGGTGTGATACGTGCACCTCGCCCTCCCAAAACTACTGATAGTCACAATGCCATCAAGCAAGAAGCAACAATCATTTCCCTCAGTGCATCGTGAGCGATATTTAGCCGTTGCCACATTTTCCTCTAAAACCAGATGCGCCCGATAAGGCAGTTTCTTTGAAGTTCTTTGTGCGATGGCTTCATGTATCTTGTCCGAACCTCGAACACCAGTGGGCAATACCACTTCCACCAAATCTTTGATATTTATCAACGGCAGCCGAACAAAGTCCCACACCGATTCGGTGTCTAAAGTTTGATTGTAGCGACTCCACTTTAAGACCCCATGAAATATTTCCTCTTCTGGGGCATAAAAGGTGTCCCTCTGCAGAACTTCCTCCATAGATTGCTTGGATAGCAAGTTGAATGAGTCATGCTGTAGAAGATCGGGGGCATTGCTATCCATAAGCAATAGACACGCTTGGGCCAGGTTTTCTATGTTGTTGCAGCGTGCCGCATCCAGAACCAAACAAACGTTTTTCAATGTGAGATGTTGTCCCAATTATTTGGATATGGCCATCTCAAGATCCTGCAATCCGTACTCATTTGCAATGCTGAGTATATCGACAACAACGTTCTCCTTCAATGTGGCGAGCGACAAGTTTCCCGAATATATGTACTGCAGCAGAAGCTTGAAGAGATCTAGAGGCACCTCCAATTGGATCTGACGTTGTGTCGACTCTGACATTCCGCCATAGAGCAGGGCTCGAAAATATTCACTGCGCACCGCAAGAACAACCCGATGCGCCGGCAATTTCTGATCCTCGTTCAAAAATTCAACATCTGAATAGAGTTCACTCATACAGAGGCTGGACATGTCCGCCAAAAGGCGGTCGGTCAGATCGACTTTATCCATCATCTCAGTTTTCGAACTGCTAATGCTGCTGTTGCTGGCCATACTTTATAGTTAGATTTATTTAATTTGTAAAACAATTGAAAGTTTCAATTTCAATTTGAAACAGAGATCACTTAAACATACATATACATAAATATATGTATGTACATAATTCACAATGTAGAATCTATATCTACGAACAGCTGATTACTAAGACAGCTGTCTTGTCATTCAAACGAATGGCGCCACAAAATTTAATGAAATGCATGGAACTTTTGCCTAGTTCCCCTTTTATCTATCCAAAATATGCAAAGACCACAAGCTACATATATTCATAAAATCACATCATTTGTGCTCAGATCTTGAGACTGGACAGATTTTAAAGGGAATATTATATTAGATACATGTCTATACAAACAAAATCCATTTATGAAAAGTAGCCCAATTATTAAAAAAATGGTTACTTACGAGATCTCCGGAATACCAATTGTAAATAAATATTTGCTGTATGTAATTACGTATATTAAGCAATCGCCACAAAATACATTATGTACATAAATATTAAAAATATTGCATTACTAATTGTAAGAGCTCAATATTGCCTTGGTGAACTTTTAACACGGATATCTGTAATACGTATAGGCGGCTGTTAGACACATAATCGAAAGTTAGTGCTAATAACAATCTACATAGTACATGGACATTTAAAACGTTTTTCCCTAATATCTGAATGGAAGTGCCCCGTGCAAGAAGAAACGGGTTTTATTTTCTTTTTTCTGCGTTTAACTTTCTAAAATAAATACATATATGTATATATCACTGTAAGGACTAATTTAATCTTTTTGTAATGCCACTTAAAGAGCTATCAATTTTGTTTTGCATTGCTCCGCATTCCATAATTCCAGCAAATGATCACGTGAGCTTGGTCCGCGTTCTGGTGGAGAATTTTCAGCCGATTGACTGGTGGGAGAGAGAACGCCAGTCTAAAGAAAACAATAAATATAATATCAATTAGCTAAACACGGAATGAAAATCATAAATAAGTTTACCACTTACCTTGGTGGCAATTTTGCGCGGATCTAAATTGAGGCCGATGTTCTTGGCCAGCTTGGAAAGTGGACTGGTAAGATGCTTCAGTTTGTTTGCCTCGGCGCTAGTCGGTTGAATTAGAGGCAGACTGAGGCCTTTCGTTGTGGAACTGAAAACGCGACAGGCAAATCATAAGAAGATCAACACACTAAATCCTTTTTCTTAACAGATTTATTTTTGAGCTTTTTTGGAGTAATTTTGGCTACTTGTATGGGCCTTATGAGGATCTGTGTGTGTGATTGTTTGTATAAAGCAGGCACAAATGGTTCTATATTCTTTACAAATAAAACATGCTAATCACCTTAGTTACAATATACGGAGATATGTGGAAATTATAAACCATATGAGTATATGTATATAATATAGAGAAACATAATAATACTTAGATGTATAAAACATTTTGAGAGACAACACAATATATGTATGTATATAGGTACTACAGATAGAAATTGGCTAATTGACAACTTAAAGGAAAAAACATAAATTCAACTACAACATAATAATATATTAAACGTAGAATACCGACCTGGATACCGGGTCGCCCTCTTCTGCTTCAATTGCTTCTTGGGCCTGAACACAAATCTGCGGATTGGGTGTAATCGGACGCACTGGTGGAGCATTCTCAAGCAGGCCTGTGGGCAGGCCGACGTGATCGGTTACAGAGGTTATCGAAATGGTAAGCACATCTTCGGATGTCTTGCACATGCTATCCTTTTGCTCCAACTGCCGCATCTCGTCTGATGAGCTTGGCGAATCTTCTTTTTGTTTGCCCATCACAATACCCACCGATGGCAGAAAAGCATTCTCATTGTAGTTGGACTTGTCCATAACAATCTCCACATCGGAGTCCACCTCAGGCTCGTAGAGGCTATTGTCATGCTCTTCGGTATCGGTGCTGCTTGTGCTGTTCGATGCTCGTGGCTTGGCTCCTAATGTGAAAATTGCTTTCTCCGCCTCCTGACAGGGATCAATAACATTGCCATCCGATTGTCGCATCACTTGAGGATTAATGGTGGCAGCAAGATTGCTGGAATTCATCTGTTGTTGATGTTGTGTCGATGGCTTCTTAAAAGTCTGACCTAATTTGGAGAATTGGCCAGCCACATTCGATAAAGCCTTGGAGCTTATTTGCACCAACTGAGATTCGGATAGATTACGTGGCATGCCCTTGGGTACATCCAGAAGCGGAATCTTACTTTTACGCCGCTGCAGCACACCGCCAGTGATGTACCGCGTCTCCGAATTCCCAGCATTCTCTAGGGCTATGCGAAACATCTCGACTATCGATGTAAGCGACTCGGTAAGCTCCTCTTGAGTCTTGATTACATATGCCATGTTATTGAAGAAACGCAAATTGGCCGAACGGAACAAATGGAAGTAGCCATCTTGCCCATCAACGCAATAGTTCAGACGCAAGCAAAGATGTGCCGGAGCAGAGCCCTGAAAGATTTTCGTCTGCTGATGCATTCCCAGTTCGATAACTCGCACCTGCACTAGTGGCACCTTCTCGAAACGCACAATTTTGTCCAAATGCGAGTCGTATTCAGCCACAATATAGCAATCATCAGTGAGTAGCAGAATTGAGTCGACTTCGGTTTCATTTACGTCACCAGAACTACAGGAAAAAATGGAAAAAATATGAAATGTTTGCAGTATTAGACGTTAAAAATTCTTTTTCTCACCTAGGATCTGCATCGATAAGACCCCAAGCACCAACGGGATACTGAGCCGAGCCAAGCAGCAGGCGACGACAATCCTCTACAAGCATTTTGGCATGTTCAGCATTTTCTGTGGCATCGGTTTCATCGGGTGCCGCTTGTCCACCCAAAGCACTCAGCGATTCTGAAGATACCTGATTGCCCAGCATTAGATCGATGGTGGCCTGGCGATAAGAGTCCTTAAATCGAGCCAAATAGTAGCTGCAAATAAAAATGGATTGTGACAATAATATCTAATGATGGCGACTCAAACAATAAAAGCGATGTGCAGATGAACATTTAGAATGGGAATACCTTTTGCAAAATGAAAGACAAAGAAAGTATAATAATTGGAACAACTAATAATGATTGTCTTCTGACTTGACCATCGACTTCATCTCCCGATTGCCTGCACCTGCTTGTGACGATTGATTCGAGCAATTGTAGTTCGGGTCCGATTACGCCCGCATGAAAATAGCCACCACCCAGAGGTGGACGCATCTCGGCCGTAAGTAGCTTAACAATTGTGCCTAGGACGGCATCTTCTTGCAGCTCGGATTCCCGCTTCAGATTTCCCTGCATCAGATCGATAACACACTGACGAAACGAGTCGGCAAAGTTTTGTATCAAATAGCTACGAAGAAGTTTAGCATGGAATTAGCTATGGGATCAGTGCATAAGGTAGGTATAGGTAATAATTGGTTAGAAAGTGCACCCTTTAATATTTTGGACATGGGTCGTGTAAGTGAAAAGATAACAACCACAATTAGAATGGGTATTATTCTGGGTGGGGGGAAAAAGCATGCAGCATTAGTAAGCATTTGGATTTTAGTGTGAGAGCTGAATGAGCCCGATCGATGGGAATTCGAATAGAGTCAGTTTCAATTAAAATTAGAGCCCAAATAATAATTTAATTATGTAACGATGATATAAATGGAGCGGCAAAGAATCAAAAAACGAGCAAAACTAAAAAACAAAAAAAAAACCATATCATTACGAACCGATTGGCCGAATTCATGCCGTCCTTCATCATGCCGCTGATCTTGCGCTCTCCAGTGCGTGTATAATCCCCCTGCGAATCACATGACATAATTATTATTGAAATATTCATTTACTATCGACCCATTTACCTTGAGAGCATTTGTGCCCGCATACTGTCTGCTGATAATGTCCCCATTGTTCGCCCACAGCACCATAAATGGCGATTTGAGTGCATCGGGAAGGGGCGTATAGGGTGGCGAGAGTCCCAATTTGACCAACTGTGACTCTAGCACTGCTTTACCAATGGCCGTCTGTACAACATTTGTTCGGTCTAGACAGTCCATACAATTTACCCGGAATACTGATTTCTGATTACATATCATGCCGCGTTGATCACGCCAATGAAATCCCATGGAACCCGCCTCGGGCCCAATTGCATCGATCAGGGCAGAAACATTTTCAAAACGCATACCTCGACTGCAGAGAGCGAGAGAGGGCACTGATTAGGAAGATCTAAATGGAAAGATGTATGAAACTCTTACCAATAGTCATGGAAGTCAAATGTTACATAGATCATGAGCTCGTTATTGTATTTGACCACATGATCGGCATACGCATCTCCAATTAGCTTCTCTTTGCCACTCTGCTCCACTAGATTGATAATGCAGACGCGCCCATAGGTTTCCAGCTCTTTGGTAAAATGCAGCTCGAATGCCTGTTGCGTTTCGGCCACGCCCCGATCTAGTCGAGGTGGTGGGCGATACTTGTAGCCTGGCTGGCTCCAATAAATCGGTACAGAACCCCGTACTTGCGTGAATGACAACTGATGATGACGAAATGTGAGTATTTGTTCAGTTTCCACATAATTGGCGCAATTTCCCCTTTCATCCACCCCGCGTCGTTTGTAGCTAAAATAAAACAAAATATAATCAACGACCTAATAGACATTTACAGCTTAAGCTTACCGTGTGCCAGCTCGATGACGCGATCGTCGTGAGACCAAAGCCAATGTGAAGCACTCATTACCAATGACACATGGCTCGACCTGCACAAATCCCTGAATGATGGGCAAAATCCAGGTTCTATCCTGCATTGTTATTAAATCGCGTATCATATGCTTATTCCAAAAGAATCTCTCATCCTGCAATGGACCATTCTCGGTTGCGGCTTCATGGCGTTGCAAATTGTTGGTTATATCGCAATCGAAACTAAAATAGAAACTATCCGTCTCATCGAAAATCTTGTGCAGCTCCTCGGTAATACGACGTTCGATGTGTCTGGGCTCCCTTATGCCCACCGACGATTTCACCTGCTTTGTGGCCAAATTCGCAGCCTGTTGAGTGGTGGTTTTTATAGTATTCCCGGCACTTTTCACGGCTCCCCAAGTTTTGTTCATACCCTCGAAAAGTTTTGTGCTTTTCGAGGAGCTACCACCTGCCGAGGCGCTGCCATTGTTGTTTGACGCAGAGACCGAGGCAGAGGCAGAGGTGGCGCTGTGTGTAGGTGTCGACTGGTTACTTCTATAAGATGGACATGAACACAGGTTAATAAAGATTTATTTCTGACTGCCCATTTAACTACTTACTTTGTGTGCTTGGTGCAATTGGAAAGCTCTGCATCGGGATCTTCAGCACTCAGTATGCAAATGGATTTGATTTTGTACACCAAATGCGGTGGATACAGCACACCCACTGGTGTGGCTTCTCGTACAACGATTAAGTGTGGCTCATAGACATTGGGCAAAGAGATTACACCCACAATTCCATGCGTAACTCCAATACATTCGATATCGTCCACCGAACTTAGATCCCAGCCTGTAAAATTAATTGTAGGTTCTAATAATAAGTGTTTGACATTTGATTAGGCTATACGCATACGCCCCCCTTTAGAAGGCTCCAACAAATGACCATGAATGGGCAGCTTACCCCAACCACATTCAACCACTTTGGTGGGCTAAAAAAAGCAATGAGCTTCTTTAATAAGTGCTTCTTATGGCATCTCATCTTGCACAGCCTTGGAGCAATTTAACCCTGAATGGCGACATCCATTCTTACGCAACAAAAGGGTCACAATAAATCAAGAGACAAACTTTTTGGGTTGCCATTGATTATGATGAAGTTGCAAAGAACAAAACAAAACAATTATGACCTTGAATAGATTTATGGGTTTTTGTTTTTTTGGGGACAAAAGTAAACCGAATGTCATGAGTCATGTGCAATAGGAAGGAGACTGGAGAGCAGGGTTTGCCCATTAAATGTAATCAAGCTAACGCAAACAACCCATTGGGGTCCAACAACAAGTTGACCCGGACAGTTGCGTGTCCACGGATTGATACTAATTGTAATTGCTCTGCAATAAACAAGCAATTGGCAGGATAAATTAAATTTTTATAATACCATATCAAGTGCGGAGTATTATGATATTATCACGATTCTAGAAAAAAGGATTTTCGGAATCGAAATATTTATTTTATATAATTATAACTATACTATGAAAGGGTTAAGAATTTGGCGACTAGATATAAAAATGGAGAAAGTAAGGGGACAAGGGTATAGAAACTTCGGTTTGGTTTGTGTATTTAGCTAATGGTTTCTTGATAAAAAAAAAACTATTAATAACCCACATTTTTATTGCGTGATCCAGACCCAGATTGATGACTTAGACATTCAGAGTCCGAAAAATCATATAAAAATAGAGATAAAATAAATGCGCAATAAACTGGTTATCAAAATTTAGGATCTACTGAAAAAATGCAAAATATTATTTTGAAACTGGCATCTTTAATGATTTTAAAATTCTAAATTGGACAAATGGAAAAACTGTGAATACTACTAAAAATTTCTATAAATATTCCTATATGGCAATGATTACGAGTGCCCTTTTTTGTTTTATCATCTTTTTATCAGGTCTTATCTGAGACAAAGAGCCAGCAGCCCCCCTCCCAATACCTTGACCTTGGGATAAAAACTAGAGCAGCCTACAATCCTTGCCCAGATACCCCACACTACAGCAGTATCACATTGAGAAAGTAAGTTTACTTAACAGATGAATAACCATATCATTAATAAATGGTATAATAAGAAAAGAAAAATATAGTGATTCATTCATACAATTTTTAACTTCTTTACGAGGTTTACTTCGATTTTACCTGCTTTGATTGTGAATTCCGAGGTCTTGCGATGCCACCAAAGGCTTTTATCGCGTTTTACAAAAATGTAATGCGAATCGGTTTGGAAAACCTCCATTTTTCACTATGTTTCATATATACATGTTAATTTAATTGCGACACAAACACTGAAACTTTGATTAAAACATTATTGTTTCTCTTGTGAATTTTCAAGTTAGTGCAGAGCGCGTGACTACTGCAAATTATCGATAGCATGTGCTATTTTTATCGATTATATTATTAGACCATTGATATTCAATTTTTCGACAAACTTATCTATATATTGACAACTGATAATTTTGGGTTTATCCATATAATTTTGAAGACGAAATTTTTATTTTGTTTTATATTAGATCATCGGCAATACAGTTCCCATGACTACCATCACTAACACAAATTAGGTAGTGCCATATCTATGCGATGATAATATTTTCGCTCGTCTCTAATAAAGCATTTTAGCCGTGTTAAACAAATTTTTGTTAATTTCAATAATACAATTAGTAAGAAACACCTGAGGAGCCATGTCTATAGAGATAGAATCAGCCGAGTGAGTAGGACTATCAAATCCAAAACCAACTGCTCTTTAACCATCTCCCTTTTATTGCCTTTCAACAGCGTTATCCGGCTCATACAACAATATCTGAAGGAGTCCAATCTGATGAAAACGCTGCAAACCCTGCAAGTAAGCTAAACCGACTAGGTGGCCCATTCTCAATGCATTTAACTCCTTTTGTTTCATATTACAGGAAGAGACCGGTGTCTCATTAAACACAGTGGACAGCGTGGATGGATTTGTACAGGACATTTCCAATGGCCACTGGGACACGGTGCTCAAGGTGACGCAATCGCTAAAACTCCCTGATAAGAAGCTACTCAATCTTTATGAGCAAATCGTTTTGGAACTGATTGAGCTACGGGAGCTGGGAGCTGCACGTTCTTTACTCCGACAAACGGATCCCATGGGCATGTTGAAGCAACAAGAACCAGAGAGATATATACATTTGGGTAAGTGGGCAAACCCAGAATAAGAATAAACATAAAGAATCGGTTTATCTACAGAAAACATGCTGCAGAGAGCCTACTTTGATCCACGAGAGGCGTATGCGGAGGGCAGCAGCAAAGAGAAACGGCGGACAACCATTGCTCAGGAGTTAAGTGGCGAAGTGCATGTTGTGCCGTCTTCTAGGCTGCTCGCTTTACTCGGCCAAGCCCTGAAATGGCAGCAACATCAGGGTCTTTTGCCACCGGGCACCACGATCGATTTGTTCCGCGGCAAAGCAGCCATGAAAGACCAGGAAGAGGAAATGTATCCAACGCAATTGTTTCGTCAAATCAAATTCGGCCAAAAGTCTCATGTGGAGTGTGCACAATTTTCTCCAGATGGACAATATCTTATTACAGGCAGTGTGGATGGTTTTCTAGAGGTCTGGAACTTCACCACTGGTAAAGTGCGGAAGGATCTGAAGTATCAAGCCCAGGACCAGTTTATGATGATGGAGCAAGCGGTGTTGGCATTAAATTTCTCAAGAGACTCGGAAATGGTTGCCTCCGGTGCTCAGGATGGCCAAATCAAGGTGTGGCGCATTATCACTGGCCAGTGTCTCCGTAAGTTCGAGAAGGCGCACACCAAAGGTATTACCTGCCTGCAATTTTCCCGCGACAATAGCCAGGTGTTAAGTGCCTCCTTTGACTATACAGTCCGGTTACATGGACTTAAATCTGGCAAGATGCTCAAGGAGTTCAAGGGTCACTCATCTTTTGTCAACGAGGCCACTTTTACCCCGGATGGCCATAGCGTACTTAGCGCCTCCTCCGATGGCACAGTCAAAGTGTGGTCTCTAAAAACCACTGAATGTGTGGCCACCTATAAACCGCTTGGCAACGAGTTGGCCGTCAATACAGTCCTCATTCTCCCCAAAAACCCCGAGCATTTTATAGTTTGCAATAGATCTAACACTGTGGTCATTATGAACATGCAGGGACAGATTGTGCGATCCTTTTCGTCTGGTAAACGTGAGGGCGGCTCCTTCATATCAGCCACTCTTTCGCCACGCGGTGAATTTATATACTGTGCAGGCGAGGATCAGGTGCTATACTGCTTCTCCGTCTCATCTGGCAAATTGGAGCGTACTTTGAACGTAAGCATGACATTTGGCTGACATTACATTAAAATTATTCTTAACGCACATTTTATTTCCAGGTTCACGAAAAGGATGTCATTGGGTTGACTCATCATCCGCATCAGAATCTTTTGGCCTCCTACAGTGAGGACGGTCTCCTCAAATTGTGGAAGCCATAGTTCTGCTAAAGCTATTACAAATCGACTTGCATACTAAGTTTTAATTAGTAGGCTTAGTTAGTTTTTTAGATACCTACCGAAATACATGAGTTTTATTTATATGCCAACTGCCCTGTATAACCCTTGATCCCATTGATCGTACTTGGATTTTCCCCTTCTCAATATCTTCAATCATGTCTCTACCCAGCAAATTGACTTTAATTAAGCATTATGCAAAGCATCTACGACAGCGCACTAATCTGTCAGCACTCTACCTCAATTGCAATCACCGAGCTTAAACTATTTGAGCTGCGACATTCGGTCAGTCGACATTTATCATGAAGAGCGACGCGATTATTGAAAAAATACGCAACAAATTGAAGGAGTCGGATCCTGCCAGACGCACAGTGGTCAACACGTTCCAATTCAATTTCACGGATGTCGATGGCAAGCTTATTAAGAGCGTGGGTGAGTGTTGGCCCTTCATCGATATGGGTCTGTAAGTCGAGCACTTTCTGATCGTTTCATTGTAGTATTTGATTTCAAAGCCTTGGATATATATGAGGGCAATACACCCAACGCTGATGGTCGAGTAACTATTTCTGATGAGGATTTCTATATGGTGGGCACCAAGCAAAAATCTTTTGACGATATCGTAAAGTCGGAAAAGGCACAAATCGATGGCGATGCCGAGGCCATTAGTAAAATTATGGAAAAATTTCGTCTGAATTCACAAAATTAACGAGTACTGATGAATTAAATGGATTATTCAATTTAAATAAGAACTTTTACCTTTATAATTATGCATCAATCATGTTAAACCCATAAATTCCAACGCCCACCAACGACTGCTTTTAACCTTTCGTATTTAAATAAAAACAAAGTCCTTAAAATGCTTTGCAACTGATGAAATAACATATAAGTCGGTGTCCTCTATGCTTATTGTTGGTGGGAGTTAATGTAGAAAGGACAATTGGTAACATAAACTTTTCATTCACATATGTATATGTACAAGTTTGACTAGATTGAAGTTCCTACAAATTCCGGGAATTTACATATATAATTATGGAGTCGCCATGGACTTTTATTGTGGGTAAGAAACAACTAAATTTTTCATTTTTAGCCACTTCAGTTAATTGAATTTTAGAAGGACATGAAATTAACGAAAAGTATGATAGATTTTCCATTTGCATCGGTTGGACTATTAGAGTATTTCGCTTTGTTTTTAGTATTCATTTATTTAATTACCTTTATTTATATTTAATGTTAACATGGAATTGTTTTTGTAGGTGTTTTCTCCCTTTTTTTTTTGGTTTTCTCTTTATAATTTTAAAAGTTTTGCATTTTATTTTTTAACTATTTGGATTACTCTCTCTCTTTCTGTTTCTGTTTCTCCCTTCCAATAGAGCAGCGTTTAATGCCAATCAATGAATGCGTTTGGTTTCGGTTTTTTGTTGACGCCTTTCCGTTAATCAGATTTCAATAAGTTGTTTTATATTGTATACATATATATATATACATACTTATATATATATATATATATATATATATATATATATATATATGTATATATATATATATACATATGTGTATATATAACTCTTCCCTTAGCTGGCTTAATTTTAAGTTTAATTGTAAATTTAACACTTGCTTTTTTGGGATGCTTGTCTTTTGGTTTTGTTTTGTTTTTAGTAAACGCTTCAATTTAGCTTAGAACATCTTTGGGGGATTTATTTTATTGGTTTGGTTTTTAAATCTGTTTTTCTTTTTAGCATTGCGTTTAACCTTTTTAGTTTTAATTTTCTTGTTAGTTATCGTTTTTTCTTTTCTTTCTTTCTTTTTTTTTTATTTTTGTTTTCAGAACTATTTGTTTAAAATTTACGTTACGTAATTGCTAGAACACAAATTCAATTTCTGCATCGTTTTGCTTTTTTTTTTTTTGGGTTTCCTTTTTTTGTAAATAAACTAATTTAATTGGTTTTAATATATGTATGTGTTATACAACAACAAAATTTGTACACTTAAACTAAAACTGTAGTATTTAGCATCTCGTTTGAAATTATTATTACTTAGGGATAACTTAATCATTTTGGGTATTTTCTTTTTTTTTTTTAGTCCAACAATTTAACAACGTCTTACTTACTTGATTTTAATATTTAATTGGTTTTGTTTCGCATTGTTTTTTTCATTTTTCTTTTTTTTTTTTTAATTCATTAAATTTTTAATTAGGTTTTCTCCTTCTCATCATCTCTTTCTAAACATTACATTTTCCTTTACTTTCGATTGAACGAGTTTAAGTATTCCTTTTTTATTTTATTTATTTAAGCCGTTTCTTTGTTTTTTTTTTATTTGTTTTTGTATTAAATTTTTGTTAAATTCAAAAAACGTACGTGCGCTATGAAACCAATAATTTGTTTTTATTTATTTATTAACTTGTTAAGAATGTTTCTTTCAAATAGAAAATAATATAAACAAATTAAATGTTAAATTGTTATACATACAAACATAAGATACCATATACCATACACATTTGCATACGCAGAAACAAATTAATTACAAAACAAAGTTTTCAAACACAAAAGAAAACGAAAAATTTGAAATAAAAAATTGAATCATTGTTTCTTTAATTGTCCTTTGTTTAATTTCGTGTATAATTTTCATTATTATCATTTCCTTTAGCGTATACATTTTTATAAATATTTCTCATCTCGCCCTTAAATGTTTATAAAAATGTGCTTAAATAGACAAAAATCTTTGAATTTATTTATCATTCATTTGCTTTAAGTTTTATTTTCATATTATTTGAATTACATTTTCCACGCCAATTGCCGCTAATTTGTTTTAATTCATTTTTTTTTTTTTTTTTTTGGATTTTGTTTTTGTTTTTTTTTGTTTTTCTTTTTATCATTTCTATAAACATTTCAATTAAGCATTTTTGCTTTTATTCTTTGCTGGAAGATACAGTTTTGATAGTCACTAATTCGTTTATTTATGCAATTTTTTTTATTTTGGTTTTTGTTGTTGTATGTATGCTTGTTTGATTTATTAATTTGTTTAAACATTGTACACTTGAGCATTTTGTTGCGGTTTCATTACTGTGGCATCAAAGTTGTGGCATGTTGTCGGTTGTTCTTGTGTCTGTGTCTTGATAGTTGTAAAAAAATGTGTAAATAAAAAAGTCATGCGCGTATCTGTGTGTGTGTGTGTGTGTATGTCTATATGTATGAAGGTATTTATTATTATTGTTTTATGCCCTTTCACTTTGGCTCTTCTGTTTATCATCAATTTTATTTAGTTTTATTTTTTTTTTTTTTTTGGTTTTTGTTTTTGGTTTCAGTGAGTAGATTTCTTGTATAAATTATTCAATTTATGCTTCACCTAAATATTACTCGTATCAAATATAAAAATCAACAACATTATTTTTTTTCGCGGTCTCTTGTGGCTATGAAAATGATCGCTCCGCTTAGCTCCACTCCACTCCACTTTACGCCACTCCACTCCATTTCGCTCCACTTCATTCATCTATCACCATTCGGATCCCCATCGTTTCTATCATTCATCTTGCCATTCGGTTTTCCCATTTCGCCATTTCGCGTAATCGCTATGTATATAATAACTATATATATATATATATATATGTATATATATATATATTCAAAAGTAGCTATTTACTTGTTCATCTCGTTCGTAGTACCTACATATATGTATATGTATGTGAAACGCGGCTAGTGTCGTATCTATGTATAGCTTCTACAATACTTACTTACTTCATCTTGATCCACTCTCTCGTTTGTGATCTGATCATTTATTATAATTTATTTCTTAATCAATTCGCACTTTTGCATAATTTCTCGTCTTTTAGGTATTGTTAACTTTTGAATTTTTGTTCATGTTTATCCTGTTTGTGTGTTGCTGTGTGTGTGTATGTTTGTGTGTGTGTGAGTGTGTTAGCTGTGTCTGAGTGTCACTATGTCACAAAGTATTTGAACTTTGTCTCCGATCTCTTAACCTAAATGCGATTTATGTATGTAGTTAAAACTGAAACTTGCTTTAAAAATTCCTTAAATATGCTAAACCATAGTTAAACGTTCGCCATTTGGTTGACATGATCGATGTTGTCCTCGTCGAAATGCACATCATTGATGAATATGTTCTCATCTAGCTGGTCTTCATCTAACTCCAGATCGTCATCATCGTCCTCGTCGTCATCCCCATTGGACATGACACCCGCAATGCATATATGTGGCGGCGGCGGTACACTTGTCGGCGGCAATGGGGCTGGTGGTATGATCAATGTACCGCTATTTATGCCATGCAAACTGCCCGCAATGCTGGCCCCACCGCTCTGCAAATGCCGACGACTGGAGCTAAGGCCCGCTGGTGGTTACACATGGATAAATTAAAATTATTCTAGAGGATTCTAGAGAAGGCTTACCTCGATCAAATCAAATCAAATCAAAGAAAACCTAATGTAAAAATCATATCAAAATTAACAAAAAAATTAAAAAAAAAAAAAACAACAACAAAATCAACAAGATCAATTAATTGCATTTTATTTTACCCGTTGCGCTGGTCTGCGAATCGTAGTGTGCATTCCGATGTAAACCCAATTGCCTGGCATGATTTCTACGTTTTCTTCTGGAGTGACAGAGTGTGCATAGGAGACAAATTAGGCACGAGACGACGACTAGTGTTATTATAATTAGAACGTCGTGATCCTCCTCGGCCGCTTCCTTGGTACCTGATGGTTTGTTATTAGAACCAAAGGAATATGTAAATTTAATATTAACATTAATTTATCTATATGACATACTTATTAAGTTGATATAATATTTCAAATAGAATTACAATTATATATATATGTATGTGTGTATGTGTGTCTGGTGTATATGTGTGACTATATGTTATTTGTTACTCTGTTGAATGTGATTGTGCTTACAACATTAGCTACAATACAACTTTCTATATAGACAGAGAATAAAATATGAATGATGTAAATATAATCCTAAATCCATTCTCTAATTTTGGTGGAAAGAAATCCTTTAAAAACTTATTTGATCATGAGTGACCCTTAAATTCTATATAATTTGAAAACATTTGGAGAATTCAAAATCTTTGCATACGTAAGTTGCATGTAACGCCTAGAGAATTCCAGTTAATTATAGAAATTTAATCGGTGGAAACCAAATGGAGATTCCTTATACTATTTTCCAATGGAAACTTCAAAGAATCTGTTCATTCCTTAAGAGAATATGTTGTCTAGATTTCTCCTATTTTTGGATTCTTTTTAAAAAAATTGTTTTTACTAGAATTCTGGTAGGAATAAGCGGTTTAAAAATAAGTCTTAATAGAAAATCAGCTTAGTATGAGGATAACTTGACGAATTTGCTTAAAGTCGCAATGTTCAATCAGAAAATAAAGAGTTTAGTTTACCATTTTAATCATATTATTTCTCTCTGTGTTAAACTAGTCTTGTAGTAGAGTATATTATAGGGTTCAACAGTTTAAAATGAGCTTCGGTTTATCTTAAATTTTAATTGAAATCAATGGTGCAAAACATAAGAAGCCAGAAAAAAGAAAAATGAAAAAAAAGATTATTTTTTAGCTAGCATGCCGGGATTTTAAAATACATAATATTTTGCAACTCATAGATAATTCAGAAGAGTGAAACGAATTCTGATGGGGTTGAAAAAGGGTATTATTATGGAGATATAGTGACGATTCTCTTTCAAATTGATACCGTGCATATGTATCATGAGTGTGGACTTTGTGGGCGTTAGGTGGAGGGGTGGGGCGTGGAACGATTTGTAGATGCAGGACTCACGTGTTAAATGTGACCAACAGTTTGTTCTTTTTTTTTCTTTCTTATATACTTATTAATTAAAGTTTATTTTCTCATTTGAAACGTTGATAGAAAAATTATTAAAAATTCTTGTTAAGAGAATATTATTTGGTTTACTTTTTTCATTTCGTTTTTTTTTTTTTATATGTCATTATAGTTATTTAATTTTTTGATCATTTTTTTTTTTTTAAATTCCAATTTTGAAAATTTTCATTCTTGGTTTAGTACGTATTTAAGACTAATGTTGTAATTGCTAAAACGAATGTCTGTAGAACTGGGGGCAAATGCATGAGACTGGCGTCACCTGGCGCCATGAGTAAAGGTTTTAGGATTTTGTTATGTTGATTTTGGTTTCGGTTTACGGTTACGGTTTCAGTTTCGGTTTAGTGGTAAGGCAAAAGAAATAACGTTTAGGAATAGAAGACAATTAAGAAAAAGAGAGAAATAGAGAGAGAGAGAGAGAGAGAGGAGAGAGAAAAAGAGATAAAAGAGTTATAGTGTGAGAGTGACTGCAAGTGAGTTTTGGTCTTGTGTGCCATTCGAGGGGAGGTACTACTATAAGAGCATGTAGAATAGATACGAGGGCTGTCTGGTAGGTCTAGTTAATCGCAATTTCTTGGCAGAGTTCTAGATATATAAGTATGGGAACGATCGATCGATGTTTTTCAAATAATTTAACACAAATTTTTAAGAACGCACAATTTTTGAAGCCTCTAACTCAATCAATTTTAGTTGACCATATTGTAGAAAGTTATTTTCTTATTTGCAACAATTCAAATAACATTTTATATTTTATTTTTACCTCATTTTTGAAATTATTAATTGTGATGGATCGAATAAACGAGCTGAGAATTTAAGCATTTAAACTTTTTACTTGCAACTTGGTAGTGAAACATAAACTATGTAATACACTGCTTCATTGGACTAATCAAACAGCCCTCGTAAATTGGTTTCAAGTGGTGGGAGTTTGGGGTGAGAGTAAATAAGTGATCGACATAGAGATAGCGAGAGAGAGAGAGAGAGATAAATAATGGATATCCTGAGAATGCTAACTATTAAAGGTATGTACATAAATTCTGGCCACATAAATGAAAATCGTACAGCTAGTAAAATGTATTGAATAGTAGAAAATATTTTGGTGCAATATGCATACATAGACTTATATAGAAATTGTTTTAAATATATTTCTTAAAAGTTTTTGGTATTTTATGTTAGTTTGTAATTTAATTTATATTCTTATATACAGAAATATATATATATATTTAGTTGATATCGTTTGCAAGTGTTTCGTCGGGTTCAAGTTTTGCGTGAATTGTTATAAATAAATGAAAAAAATAAATGAAAATAAAAAAACAAGAAAATAACGAAAAACTTTACGAATATAAGTATATATCTGTTGGTCCCAGTTGTGAAACCAATCGTATAGTAACTGAAATAGTTGTGATATATACATTAGGGTGGCTCAAAAAAACACAAATATTCGAATCTTAATACTGCTCTCTGATATCATAGAAAATGATACGAATATTCCAATTCCATCTAAAGCCAAAAATAACGTATACGCAGGGTATACGTTTTAAGATAGCTATTATAATGATTCCAAAATATTCCTATTAGTGATGGTAAATTCATTTATATCGGTATTTGAGATTTGAAAATTGGTGTTTTTTTGTTTTTTTTTTCGGGCCACCCTAATGTACATACAATTGAAAAGAAAATGCATTGATAAACTTAGAAAACTTAGAAAAGTAGTAAGGGAAATAAAAAATTGAACTGAACCGTTCGACTCACTCACGACTCACAGTGCATTTCATCACTATCGTCTCCGGGCCCACAGTTTTTGACGCCATCACAGCGCAGTTTGTCCGAAATGCAATAGCCAACCTCGCACTGGTAATGATAGGTCGACTCGCAGAGTAATCCAATAGATGGGGGGCCGGGCCCAGAATCCTGTATCTCCGTCCAGACAACTCGAAAGCCCTTATTTGATTTAGATTTTCATTAGAAACATTTAAGGAAACTTGGTTGGTTGGACTCACCTGTGCCCCCACAGTCTTGTCGCTGGTGGTGAAACTAATGCGAGCCGTCTGTCCCGTGGATATATAATGCCAATGCTCGATAAGTGGCTTCTCGCCGCATAGCTCCAATGGCGGCTGATCCGAGTCAACGTTCACCCACAGCCGCAACACAGCAGCGGGGCAACCGCGATCTGGGAGGGGAAGGGGGAAACATGGTAATCCAATTTTTAGATGATTTTTCCCCCCTTTTTTTTGAACTCACTTGGCGGATCACCTTCGAGACCAAATTGCTCGAAATTAATGGACAATTTGTAGCCAGGTCTCGCTGTCATAACCCAATTGCAGGCATTGGATGCCATGCCGCGTCCAGGAGCCTTATAGCCAGCTGGCCAATTGGGCGAGGTGATAATGCCCGAGTCCTCGTTGCTGAAATTGCCGCCACAGTCGCCGGCATCCGATTTGGCTGATTCGAAGAAATAGCGCGCCTTGAAACCGCTGGCCACACTCTCCTGATCCGTATGCAAGGTGATGCGTAAGCCAACCGCTCCACGTGGACTCTCCACTGGTCCCGGTGCGGTTAGGCCACAATAACGTCCCAGCAGGCGATCATTATTATCACGATAGACCACATACATTTCCAACCAATCCTCAAAGCAGGCTCCCGACCTGCAATTAAACGCCATAAACAGAAGCTCGAGAGGAATACATTGGATTGAGACACCTACCCATATGCTCCAACTGTGGCATTCGCATTGTTGTCCGCCTTGATTTTGAAATGATCGAACACAATGGTCACCTGCTCATTGGGCTCGGCCAGAAAAAGGTAGGAACAATTCGTGTCCGAGGGATAATTGGAGGGATAACGCGGACTATTGAGTTCGCCGCGCTTCTTGGAATTGCTGACATAGGTGAAACTGCATGTGCCATCGGGTGCCGCTGTGCCAGGTATCTTGTATTCGGTTTCGAATGTGTATTTACCCTTAAAGCCACGACCCTGCAGCTCACCGGAGCTAAATACCATGGCCAGGCGTGGTCCTTCACTGATGACGCGCTGCGTCTCATTACCGCAGAGTTCATAGTCGAATTTGTCATAGGCATCGGCAGTCTCCTGACCTTTAAGATATATTTTCAGATAGCCATCCGTGCAATTGGATCTTCGAAAGAAACAATTTCGTTAGATTAAATGAACAAAAATTACCAGAGAATTGTGTCAGATCTTACTCGCCCCTGTCCTTGTGCTCGACTTTGGGTATATTGAAAGCATTAAATTCCAGACGAACACGCTCCAGATGCTGGGCATCTTGCATGCCATAAATGAAATATCTATCAAAATAAATTCACATTATTTCAAATCTTCTTTAAAAGAGAGAGAGAGAGAGAGAGAGAGAGAGAGAGAGAGAGAGAGAGAGGGAGAGAGGGAGAGATAGACTTACCTACACACAGTTTTTGGTATATATGGATAGGGATAGTTAGGTGAGAGCACATAGCCAGTTGACTCCTTTTTCGATAAAATCTTTTGATCACATTCAGAGCCACGTATGTGAATGCCATCATTTTCACCTGATGGTTTTTGGGCAAACCCACATAATTTGTTGTTGCATTTTATATGAAAGTTTTCGTGTCGTTAGAATTTAGATGAAGAAATTTTAGAGATTGAGAAAGTTAGGATAGTTGTTCAGATATAAATATTGTAATTGAAAATGTTGTGTGGACAAAATGAAAATTAAAATGCATCAAAAATTATTCAAAAAGCTCCATTTGGTTCAAACACATACAGTTAGCTGTTAAATGTGTGTCAGTGTGTGTGTGTATGTGTGTGTGTGCATCATTTTGTGGCATGAATTTGAATGAATATGCCACAAAATGATAACCAAATACTATGTTCAACTGAAAATGAATCACAAACATTTACAAAAATTTCAAATGGAATACTTACGTATAAAATCTAATTTAACAAAACTTTCGCTAAATTCATAAATTCCTTTAAAGCCACGATTCTGTGTATTTGCGGTGCGCGGTAATGTAAAAAAATGAACAAAAAGGCTCGACTCGCTCGAATATAAAACTAGGTTTCTTTGCTGTCCGCAATATGTACCGATTAATGCTGACGAATTGTCTGGACCATCGTACACTTTCACATAGTCAAATGGGCAGCTGCGGGTTTTTTGTATGGAAATTTGTTGTAAATTTTTTTTTCAAATAGAATTGCTAATGTGTGTTGGGAGTTAGGGTGTGTGTGTGTAGCTGCCAATCAAAGCAAATTGTTGTCAGAATTTGCTTTGATCTTGACTTGACTTGACTGGGCATTAGAGGTACTCACTGTGGTCCACCAAAAAACAGATCAAAATCACGAAACTCTAATCTAACTCTCTGATTCGATTCACCAAGAAATTGATATGTGCATGACATATCCTTCGGATAGGCACCTGGATAGGTTGGCGATATGAGCGCACCAGTTTTATTGACACTCATGCTGGGCGTTATCGTGTAGGAACATGGTGATCCCGCAATGGGTATACCAATTTCATATTCCGCTATTCAAAAAAAAAAAAAAAATCGGCCAGTTTAGTGAGAGATTCGAAAGATCGAAGTTAGCAATTTAGAGTCACTCACATGCATTTATAAACCTAAAAGTGCCCTCGAACAGGTCCGTCGACACATTCTTGTTGCTAAAAAATGAAATGGCAACGGCTCGGTACATGGAAATGCGACGACGCGGTGGTATGGTGCCACAATATCGACCGCCGAATGGCGAATTGATCAGCTCCGCTGGTTCGGATGATTGCACCTCCGAGTATATATCCATGTACTCATGAACACAACTAAAAAAAAAACGAATCACATCAAATGAAATATAATTGAATTTGCAATAGAAAATCATATTGCTTTTACCTTGGTAATTCACCGACGGCCGAACCGCTAAATAAAATTAAAGAAAATTATGAGAAATGGTTAAGAGAAAGTCATTGGGGATTGTACTCACTCTGGTGGACTTCCTCTTAAATTAAACGATTTAAAAACTACTTCGACACGTTGGCCAGGTCCTGCTAGGAAGGTGTACAGGCATTGACGCGAATGATTGCGATGATTGTGGAGCAATGGGGCCGAGAAGCTGCCATTCTGTGGACCGCCAATGCGCGACACAAATGTCTGATCACATTCTATAACAAGTAAGAAAGAAAGAGAAAGCGAGAGAGAGAGAGAGAGAGAAAGTGGGAGAGAGAGAGAGGAGGCAGGAGTTTGCATGCAAATTGTCCATTGATAAGTCAAGTTTTGATATATGTCATTGCTGATGATTAAATATAGACATTGACAACAAAAACAAAAAAAACAAAAAAAAAAAAACAAACATAACGTAGCAGAAGATAACAGTTAAATTGTTTGCATGACAGCTGACGGGAAGTGTTGGTTGTGTGTGTGTGTGTGTGTAACAGTGTGTGTGTGTGTAGTGTTGCATTAACAACTAGAAAGCAGTTTTTGAGTCTGAGTTTGTCAACACTAAGGTAACTTTCAACTACGAGCAAATGCTAAATGCTGTAACTGTTAACTACGGCCCCTCCAGGGGGCACACAGACAAACACACACACATATCTATTTGAGTGTGTGTGTGTGACAGTGAGAGAGACAAAGAGAAATAGTGAGAATACACACACACACACACACATATTGATAGAGAGAAATGACGCCACCTACTTGGCGATTTTGTGGGCCTCGATGACACCTCCAAATATGCCAACACTGGCTGCATCCACGGCTTGCCCCCAGCGCTTAAACCAGGCTCAATTGAAGCCACTGCACAAGGACATGCAAAACACACACACACACAAATACAATGTTAATGATTTCAATGAATTTCTGATTCTCATTTAACTAAATCAAATTTTGACGCCCAACAAGGAAAAACGCTCCAAATGACGTCCTTATGACAAGCTGTCTTCTTGTCTACTTGTTCTTAAGTCTTTTCCCCCCGCTAAATTTAAGTACATTAAGTTTTCATAATCAAAATAGACGCAACTTACAACTAAAAAGGAAAATCTTGTCATGTCACACATATGTATGCAGCATGATTATCACAAATTCAGGTAAATCTTTATCCATAATCCGCTTCCCATTCGTTCACATTGTTAAAGCCATATTTAACTTAATCTAGTTTTTGTTTACAGAAACAACGCTTTTTTTCCCCTCAAAATCTACTCTATTATGTATATAGTAAATTGTCAGTAGAAATTTTGTTTTTATATATTTTAATTAATTTTGTTGGTGTCAAAAGAATATAAGCTTCTTGATATTGTAACCAAAAAAATTATTATAGTTCCCTGATTGTGTGGCAATTTCACTTTTTATATGAATATAGGAATGGAGTGAAAAAAATATACATTTTGTGACTTAAAAAAAAAACTTTAGTTCCCTGATGGCCTAGTATTCCAATTTCTATATGAATAGAAAAAGGTTTTTAGTTTTTTCTTTAAAATTTTAACATTTTTCTCGTTGGTTCTTTACAAAAGTTCTATTAAATTCCTTTGGAAATAGATTACTAAGCTCACTAAATCACTAAGGAGTGTTTTTATTTTATTCTGAAGTTATTAAATTGCTTGTTTTTAAATTACTGCCCAAAGTTCCTTAAAACTAATTTTTCAATTAATTTTTGAAACATCTTAAACATAAATAAAGCGGGTTATTTTGCTTTATTTCTAGCAAGTGATTCACACAAACAAATGTGCGTCGCCGCATTATAATCATGGCTTACAATGTATTATAATTTTAATTACTCTATAGCCGTTCTTTGTGCAACATGTTAGCTTCAAACACAAACCGCTGCTTTGTGGTTTTGGCTTCCAATTAAATTCATTTTTTTTTTTGAAGCACATAATAAACGAGTATGGCTTTGTAAATACTGTAAACTGTCGGTTTTTGTGGTCAGACGATGGCTGCTAAGAAATATGTATGTTAGCTAACTAGAAAGCTAGAAATGTCACTTTAAATGAATATGAATACTAATACAATTGTGGTCAGGTCATTACAGTTTTCTTTGGATAGTTAGATAACATTAGAGTGAGCCAAAATTTATAATTTAAATATATTTTTCGTTGGATTGTATATATTTTTAGTGTACCTCATTTGTTCATTTTTATTAGTAACACAATTTAAATATTTAAATTCTCTGCTTGCAATCAATTTAAGTTAAAGTGATAGATGAATAAGAGAAGTTCACTCTTTAGAAGTGTATTTTCCCACAGATCCGACCAAATAAGCTTTCATAAATCTGACAATGATTGCGTATCAATTGACAATTCGCTTTTAGTATCAAATATTAATACTTCAACGAGCCACAATGAACAACAATGCATTGTTTTGGCATTGAGTGTAAAATCGTTCAATTCACTGCGCACAAATGTAGGCAACGGATTTTTGATTAGGTAATATACGCATAATTCGCTTGATAGGTATGCAAGCACGCACTTCTCCTGCACCCCTCCCCCCGGCAAACATAAAATATTTTAAATGAATTTAATTTGGCATGCACTTTAGTAAACTACAAACAAATGGCATACTATGGTAAAACGCCACGTAAAAGTTTCCTCATTAAAATGAGAGAGTGGAAAATATAGAACCTGACAACCTCCGACACCCACACACACACACACACACACACACACACACAGCCAACAAGGCTATAAAATATAACAGGCAACGTGACTATATGGGGCGTGGCCATGAGGCGGAGTGGGATTGGGTGTAAAATGTCAACCACAGAAGCAAACAGGCAAACGGAACCGACAATCACACCCCAAACCGAAGCTTCAACCTCCGCTCTTCAGAGCCACCCAAAAAACGCAACGCATTGTCTGTCGTCGTCGTCGTCGTTGTCGTTGTCGTCTCGCCCATGACAATGACAATGCGCAGCACTAAAGTGTCAATAAATCGTATGCAGACGCCATTTGTACTGGCCATAAATATATTTTTGCTTTTGCTCTCTCTGTGTTTACGCCTATTTGTAGTCATTATGTTAATTTACACCTTTCACCAAACAAATTCCGAAATTTCAAATAAAAACCGAAAATTACTGCAACTTTTAATTGCATGTAAATCGTTGGCAGCTACAAAAAACCAACAACTCATGCCACAATGTGGCTGGGGGCTGCGGCAAAAAGAAGCGGGAAGAATATTGTATTTACAGTTAACTGTGCCATAAATGCTTCTCCCTTGACTCCATTGAGCAGATGTAATCGAGAGTGAGAAAATAAGGGCGAATGCTGCTTTATTTTTGTGTCTCTGTGTTCCCCTCTTCCGCAAAAAACGTATTTCCCCCAAGGACGGAAGCGTGGCTCTGCCTGTCCAGGGAGAGCACAACGACAAACGATGAAGAAGACTCCCAACGCGGGTCCACAGAGTCATCATGTAATACCACTAATGGCGGCAGCTTACCGTCAAACCTGCCAATCCCAGTGCTGTGTGGCGATTTCTATCATAAGATTAAACTTCTGCCATGTGAAAGTCATTCGATAATTGCTGGATAATGAACTTTGATTACCATATAATATTCTGTATAATTTCAAATATGCAAAACGTTTGTTTTTGTTTTACAATTTTATCAAGATTAACATTTAAAATGCTGTCGTGAAAAGGCTTGATAAGCTCTAAATGCTAAAATGGCCATAAAAAAATGTTTTAGTTTGGAACTAGCAACGGATATCTGCATTAGAAACTCAGAAAATTATATACAATTGAACGAATTAGGTATTAAAGTCATTAAATAAAATTCAGAAATACTTTTGTATATTACTTTAGTTTTGTAAAAGCAAATATCAGAAGCAAGATGTAAATTTGTAGCCTATACATATAGAAAAACGTTGAGAATCAATTTGAAATTAGTTTAAATCATTACAAAATTTACATGAAGTTAAAAAACATTTAAAGAACGATGATGGAAAACTAATAGAAGCTGACAAATTATGATTACATTTTTCTCAAAATATTAATGTAATTTTGGCTTATGCAAAATTAAAGATTATTCCTTAAAGGATTGGGTTATCTAATCCTTAAAGTTTCTTGCATTAAAGAAGTAGATTACATTTTGCATTAATTAAATTTATGCACAATATATTGATAGATGATGATCTCGAAAGATTGCATATATTCTGAAACTGTATTCTTGGATTGCAGAAAATTTCTCAATAATTTAGAAAAATTTTTTAAGGCCATTTACAAAATGATATAAGTTGGTAAAAATGATAGTTGCCAATAGTTGGTTTATTCTACGTATATTATCTTTCGAATAAGTTATTTTGAAGTTATTAGATTGAAATACATTGCATAAGAAGTTCGTGAAATTTACGTTTCTGTAATCATTTGTATGGCTTTACTATGAATGCAATTCATTTCCATTTCAAGAGAATTCAATTGTGACACTTCTTTTGCCGTGTCTAGCGTAATCTTTAGTGGTAGTGCTCTCTACAGCCCACTCATTTTGCACCTTTACATTCACATCTTTTCCACTCATTACCCGCCATCTCCAGCTGAGCAAGTGTCTGCTTGGGTTCGCTGCTTGAGTACACACACTTCTTGAAAATTTAATGGATGCCTACCACTCCGCACTCCCCACTCCCCACTCTGCGCCCCCCTCCGTATGTGGTGGCCAACCAAGCTACAACACCTCAGTTGAACAGCTCATGTTACAGACAATTTGCGTTAAATTTACAAGTAACGTCGTTTGCCAAATACCAGATATGTATGTATGTATGTATACTTATATCTACCTGAGGCCCATTCCCCAACTCATATGTACATATGTATATCCAGCTAGCTATAGGTACAACCTTATGTTGTTTTACACGGTATTTATTTCTCTTGCTGTTGTTTTCCAGCCGTTTGACGGTTGGCAAGGGCAATTAAAGTGGATTTTCATGAAAATGAGGTTTCCTAATAGTTTATTTAGCCTGGCAATAAAATCATGGCGATAAAACGCTCTGATTAACATTGCCAAGGCAGACAGACTAGACACACCAACAGGCAAGACTTTCATGATGATTAAGATAAAGATGGTAATGAGCAATATCTTGGTCACATCTGGCGTTGTGCCAACATCATTATGCATATCTGTGTATGTGTATACATACATATATTATGTTGCAAGGCTGTAGTGCATATTTGTGTTAAACATCAGCAGGTAAACTAAGTTAAATTTATTGCCAATTAGTTGAGTAATTAAATTGAAGTGTTTTCACTCATTTACACACCGTCAGCCCCTTTTGCATTAATCGTTTTAGCCTAAACTAGTCGTTTAGTTAGCAATTAAGTTTTAATTACAATAAGCCATCATTTCACCCAATACACACTCAGAAAGACTAACTAACTAAGGCTGCAAATACAGTGCACGCTGAGACGAAGACGAAGATGAAGACGAAGATGAAGACGAAAAACAGTGCAGAACAAATCATATGAATTCGCTCGCTCGTAAGCATAGTGCGCGCTGTGACGAAGACGAAGATGAAGACGAAACGTAAGCAATCAGCTTCAAACGCAGCTGTACTGATTTTGAAGACGAATCGCTTGCTATTGAAAGAAAATGCGAAGCTTTTGTGCGGAATGGAAATGCAAAAATCTTCATCAAATCAATATTCTGATAATGCTTTATCCCCACAGGAACCAAGCACTTTTCTTACATCAGGAAATATTATTACATTTTCAAATTAAGTTACGACAGTAAATAAACAAGTAATTAAATGAAAAGTAACTTGATTTAACGTTACAATTAGCCTTTCAACACACATAATTGGTGTTTTATTAAAATTAGTAAAATTTTTAATAATTAGTGATTCAATTTTTATTAAAATGTAATCAAATGTGGTCATTTTCATTCAAGTATATTCCACAAATTTTTTCTCATCTTGGCGCAGCTCATCAAACAAACGATGAAATTCGCCAAATGCTTTTCTTCCCAAATTTATTGGCTGCATTTTTTCATTTACTTTTTACGTTTAATTTAAAAAATAAACTTTGCTAATCAGCAGGTCATCATCTGATGAGAAATCCATTAATATACATATAAAGAAATCCGATTAATATATAAAAAGCGCAACCAATTCGTCTCGCACTGTGCAACCTATTAGCTTACTCGCAACGCAAGCAATTTCTCTTCAGCTTCGTCTTCATCTTCGTCTTCGTGTCAGCGCGCACTGTGTTTGCAGCCTAATGTTATTTTCACTGTATAAGTAATCTTTTCGTAATAATTAACTATATTTACTTTCCAAACGTTCTTATCCTTCTAATAATTAAGTAATCTCTAACCAATTGCGGTACGAAATAATTAAATGAGACAATTTGGTTTAAAACAAAGCCACAAAGAATCATAAAAAAGTGGTGAGTAAGTATTATGTGGAGAAAAAGTTCTTTAAAAAGTAGTACAAAATATTTCATAGCGTTATGAAATCAAAAAAAAATAAATTTTAAAACTAGCAAACATCTTGTGGAATAAAGAAAAACAATAGAAAATACCTTTAGGGTTTGAAAAGTAAGAACAAAGTAAACCAAAAATAGAGTCTGTAGAAATATATCTAAAAAAAAAAACGACTTAAGTATTTGGGAAGTAAACAAGTTTGAATTTCCAACAATTTATTGCTCAATAGTAGCCTAAAAAAAGTAATTAGTTAACTTTCTTCATAGGAATAATAATAAATTTATGTGTTCGTTTATACTCTTGCTTCTGTATTTTAAATTTATTAGCCCTTTTTATTCCATTTTATTATTACAAAATAAATATGAATTAATTACTCACATCAATTCAATGCTATGTAGTAGAAAATAAATTGTCCCAATCAATTATTTCGCGCAGCTTACTTGTAAAAGGATTATCAAAAGCTTCAACTTTTATTTTCGCTTCAAATTTAGTTTCAGTTTTAGTTTTTGAAGTGTACTCTTGGCCTGAATTTGTGTTTGGTTTTTGATATTTGATATGAGAAACTTATTGAATTTGATATTTGTTTTCGTTCTATAACTATGCAAACTGCAATTTTCCCAACACTCGAGAACTACGAAGTTTTTGAGAGGCAATAAAAGAAAATTGATTCTGGCAATTACTTACGCTTTCGGCCAACTTGAGCGAACGTACCTGAAATGAGAATGTGTAAAGTCAATATGAATTAAAAATTGTTTCTTCTTGTTACTCAAACAGTAACTGAAAAGTGTGTGGACAGTAAATGGCGAATATGAGAGGAGAAAATGGTTAAATGAGAATGGCCATTACCGGTCCATGCCGGGCCAGAAAGAAACTCGAATTGACATAATGGCATTTAAGAGGATAAGAGCCAGGGCCAAGGCATGGCATCTTTCGATTTCAAAGATACTATACAATTTCATTAAGGCTCAGAGTCTTTGCCTTGCCACGTGGCCATGAAAAGGTAGCACACAATCGCACACACACCATCTACACTCAATAAGCGTCATATTATGCAGTCGAGTCGGTCTTTTAGCTAGTAAAGCACCTCATGTTGCATTCTGCTAATCAATCATGAGCATGGCAAGGCATGGCATACCATACCAAAACCATAGTCAGCCAGACAGCTCTTCCAGCAGCTGCTTTCAATGAGCAATTATTGATTGATGCCAAGTGCACATCGTTGCCGATGGATGCCTTTGCCAGTGCCACGCCAGTTCCTCTGCCTCCGCCTCGGTCTGTGCCTGCAGTTCATCTGCATTGGCATCTGTTTCTGTTTCTAGCTTTTAAGTGGCCTAACCCTGATCTAGTGCCCTTTTTTCTCTCTCTCTCTCTCTCTCTCTGTCTAGTAGTGTGTGTCAATGTTAAGATTTTAGACATTGAATTTATTCTTTTGTGGCGACAAAGCATAAACTTTTAATTTCTTGTTATTTTCTGTTCAACTTTGAATTTATTTTTTTCGTTTTTTTTTTTTTTTTTTTGGCTAGCAAAAGTTTTTGTCCTGTTGGAATATTAAACAACATTTCATGGGTTTCCTTTTCGTATTTCTTTTTCTATATATAAGAATAAGGGGGGGGATTGGAGGTGTTGGATTTGTGTGTGTGTGTGTGTAATGACCTCGAGGTTTTTGCAGGGTTTACAAGTTTCTACTTAGTTCGGCTAAGGCTTTGTGTTTATTTAATTTGTATAAAGAATTTTCAACAGCTATTCATCAAAATGCTTTCATACACTTTGCCAAAGCAATTTTAATATATTTATTGCAGAGTTTATTAAGAAAACGTAAACTTGTGTTAATAAATAACTTTGCTGAGATTCTACTAAATTTTAACTTCTCACTAGGAATCACTCTTGTGGAAGAAAACTTGAGTCTTTTAGGATGTTAATGATGCTCTATTAAATTTATATATAATATCCTCTCTAGAGTATTATGATTTGTAATAGTTTTTAAAAATGGCTAATCAAAATTCTTAGAAAAAGGCAAAATAAAAAGGTCGAATCATATTAATTTATTTTGTCTTTATTTATTAATTTAATATCCTCTTAAGAGTGTATATACTATGATAAATAATATTTTTTAAAAACGGGTAATCAGAAAATTTAAAAATGCCTTTAAAAAAAAGCCAATCTACTTAGTTTTTCTCTTGTAGTGTCTCTCAAAAAGTTCGATTTTTTCTTATTGTGGAAAACTATGAAGTTTTTCCTTAACATACTCGTATCTTCATAATGAAATATTAAGGAATGGAAAAATAAAAAGTAAGGCAAATAAATACAGGAAAGAAAGATAGAAAAGTAAATTAGGATTGCAAATTGTAATAAAAGAATTAAATGTAAATTACGTTTGTTGAATTGAAATTTAGGACAAATTTTGGTTTACATTTCAATTTCAGTAAATACATTCAGTTAATAAGTATTAGACAGATCAAGATAAAGCTTAATTTGCTTGGAATCAAAGTGTATATAAAAATTTGTAAAAGCTAAAATTTTGAACTTATTCTGGCGAAGGTTATCTTTTTTGAATTTCCTCGAACAAAAGCCAAGCCCTCCCTCTATTTAGGTACATATAGTTGATTAGAGGAAAGATGTTTTTGTGTTTTTTTTTTTTTTTTTTGGTTTTGGTCTGGCACGTAGGCAATACCACGCACAGGGAACAAAAGCGAAAAACAAATTTATTTAAATGAGTCATGAAAATTAAGACGAGGCAAATGCCAGAGATGTAGATAAGTGAAAGCGAGGCAAATTCTAATGCCTCACTCACAGTGAAAGTTAGACAAATAAAACTATAAATATAGACGATCAGCGGAGCGGAGGAGAAGTTATTTACATAAGTGCCCTGTGACTTGGCGCACGTGTTTGATATTTCCTTTAGTTTTATGTCTGACACAGAGACACACACACACACACGCGGTCTCCCACGCCCATTGATAATTCAATAAACTAAACAAGATTCTGCACAAGATTTATGGGTTTTTGTGAACCCACATTTCGCAGTTTTCGTTGACAGGAAAGTGCTGAAAGGCAGTTGGAACTGCTTAGAGGGGTTTATAAATCTGTACACACACACACACACACACACACACACACACACACCCATTGGCTCACATCTTTATCATCTTTCAAATTGTCTTGGCTTTTCTGGTGTTCTTATTAAAATGCCATTTTTTTTTTGTCTTCATCCTTTGCGTGGGCGGTCATCATTTTACAATGAACAAAAAACTCGAACTGCCGAGTCTTTCATAAACTGCCAGCACTTATGCTCAATAAATTGCCATAAATCTGTGCCTCTGCTCGCCAACGACTTTGCGGCGACATTAAAATTCGCGATGGCCCCAAAAAAGTAGGCAACGAAAACCCAACGACGAATGCCAAAAATGAAATATTATGTATAATGTGTGTATATGTGTGTGTATATCTTGCAAATCTCTGTGTATACACTCAAAGCTTGCGGTAATTTTGTTTTAAAAACGCAAACATTTGTTACAACGCCAACTCAAAAGATGTGAGATGATTCCATTTTTGCCAGCATCTGCGCCTGAGGTTAGGCTAACGAACATTGTGCTTAACGTGCAAGCATTAAATTGATGGCCTAGGCATGGTCTGTGTGTGTGTGTGTGTGTTTGTGTGCGTGTTGGTGTCCATGGATGTTGCTAGCACAATTGATTAATTGACAGTTGACTCAGCGACAGCGTCTGACTGCCTCTCACTGACAATATACCCTTAAGTTTATGGTCCAATTTAATGGTCCTGCAACTGCATTAAATTTCAAGCCATTAGATAGCTTGCTTTCTATTTCACTTCACTTGTCGCTGCGTCCTTCGGCATTCCTTGGACATTGCAGATACCAAATAGTATCTAGTATCTAGAGTTTACACATCGCTGAATGCAGTTTTTTTTCGCATCTTTTCACATCTTTCATTGGGAGAATAACAAACGAGTAAAGTTCTTCGTTTCATGCAAATGAGATTCATATTCAACCAAGTACATAAGCTTATGTGAAATGTACATAAATGAGGATTGCGATTGCCTCTTTCTTTCTGTTTTTTTTGCACCAGTTTGTTTTAGATTTCGAGCTTCTAATTGGGCAATTTCCTTCAGATAATTGCTTTGGCGCACATTCAGATTTGCATACACAGATTCAACTGTTTCCCGTTCCCCTCCCCTCCAATCCAATCGCTTGTCGGTCTGCTTATCTGTCAGTCTAATCAAGAGCAATTACTAGCAAATACTTACAACGTTTGCTTTTCCATTCCGTTGCACAATTAGTTTGTGCAATGCCATTTTGTACAAACAAAACAAATTGAAAAATGTCATTCACTTTGCATAATGCTGAATAAGTGAATGTTGTTGCGTATATATGTATGTATGTACAAGGGCACAGGACACACTAAGAGCCTTAGAGTGCACAAATTGTTGATATGCAAACGCAGTCATAAAACGTGACATTTGCCGTCAACTTCAATTTGGCCAAGGCATTGACTGGCCGTAAATACATACGTATATATGTATATACATGGCAAAAAGGTAGCAAGTATTTTCTTTCTTCCTCTTTTTTTTTTTGTTGTTGTTGTAAAGTGAAATGTAATTTGCATATGGGGACCAAGCTTCGAATGGGATTTTATGCACACACTCACATGCTCAACGATGAATGGTAAAAATCAAGTAGGTTAAGGTAAAGGTAAAGCCAAAGCAACTTGCTCCTAATCTACATAATAATAAACCACACACACACACACAACCCCCCAACTCACACCCACTCCACACCCACACCCACACACACACACACACACACATTTCTACATAAATTGCCGTTGACTGGCGAATGGCATCAGAACCCTCTTCTATGTTGTGTTTGAGTTCTCAACAACTTTGCCATATTTAATATTGTGTAAATTGAATTTCCATCACTTTATGAATACTTGAAGGCAAACCCACCTCTCCCCCTCCCCTCCCCTTAGTTGGGAATGGTATATGGATAGGGGAGGAAGAATGTTTGTCTTCTTATTAGCCAAAGTTTTTTGCGGCTTGTATCAAAAATTTTTACATGCCAAGATGTTGCAGTGGATTTTTAGTTCTCTCTGCACCACATAAAAGTTTTATTATGTTGTCGTTGACAAGTCTCTTTTTTTTTTTTTAGAGCATTTAAATATCCTTCTCCCAAATGGCCATGTCACTCGTCAGTGCATATGGAGAGTGCACCCTCGAGATGCATTCAAATTGAATTTGTTGTGAGAGTGTGTACCTGTTAGAAATCTAGGGCAAACGCGACTTTTGCTTACCACTTTGAATTTAATTAAATTTGAATTTCGTTTTTATTAATTCATTGCCAATTGAATTTGCATCGCGCAAAGCCAAGCACGATTAATAGCCATCAGAGAAGTTAATTAATTATTTAATTGTAATATTTGATTATTATTTGATCTCTTTATTGAAGTTCCGATATACATAATACATGTGGAGAGGTTTACGTAAACATTTAAAGTTTCTGGCACATTTCACACCACTTCACTTCGCATTTTGGGGATTTTTTGAGTTATATATATTTTTAACATACAATATATATATATATATATGTATATGTATTGCTTTTATTGGTTTTTCTTATTGTGTATACATCAATATTATTAAGTTAACTACTCATTTAAGACAACACACACGTAAAACTTATCCAAAAAAGTTAATTTCTTGTTTGGTTTTTTGCTCTATATAGGTACCGTATGTAAATGTATTTAATATTAGATGTACGTATATAAAATGCATATCATTTTTAAACTCATTCCGCATCCGTTTGCTGTTTCCTTTTTTAACAAGTGCAATTGCTTATTTCATTCCAGTTGATATGATCTTAAATAACTTTTTCAATTTCCAAAGCTCAATTGATCTTAAGGAATTTCGGTTGTTTTTTGTCTAATTGTTGAACATGAACATAATTTGCTTGCTTTCTCTCTCTATCTCTCTCTCTCTCTCTCTCTGTGGAGTTTTCATTTCTTCTATTATCTAATATATATATATATTTATTTGCTGGACATTAATCTAAATGTTAGTTTATTTCGCAAACATCAGTAAAACGTCAATAAAAACTTGTTTGGTTTGTTAACAACACTTTTATAAAAAGAAGAACGCAACATTACGACGGTTGGGTTACACATATGTATATATATATAAGTATATAGATTATATATCTATTTTATGTATGTATGAATATTTTTTTGTTGTTGTATATAATTTAACACTTAGAAAACACACACACATACATATATAGTAGTATATATGTTGGCTAACAATAAGTGATTCAAGTGTCTGGCTATGACATTCCTTCCGGCGGGGTGGGATGAGTTATGAGCCAAAATTTTTTGTTATGTTATTCCGTTTTCTTTTTTTTTTTTTTTTGAAAAATAATTCACATCACAGCCAATGGATACTGACGATGGGACGCTTCTCTCTCGTTCTCTCTCTGTCTCCTCTGTCATTCGTTCCGTCTTTCTTCTAGCTTCTTCATTCTTGTGGCGGGGGGGATTCTAAAGATGAGATCGATGATGATCATGCTGGCGGCCTGGTTAGCGATGGATTCAACAATTTGGAGGCCTCTGTTATCCATCGGGAAAATTACCAGGTCCCAGCTGAAGTTTATCTCATTTGGGCTCTTCGATTGTCTGCCCGACAACAATGATGATCACAATGAAGACGGCCAACAGGACGAGAATGCAGCAAATGGCCACAGCCACCATGGCGCTGTTACTCATACGGATTACGCTTATACGACAATTGTCGTAGCTCTTCTTCAAATTGACAATAATCGAGTGGTTAACTCGATTGATTCCGCCTCCGATTGAGAGTGTCTCGAGCTGTGATGGGTGGGGGGGAGGAAGGGAGAGAGAATATTTGCATTTTTTTCATGGCACTAGTGCACATAGTGCTTTGCCTTGTCTGTGCACACTTGAGATTATCATTCGATCCACTAGACAATCACTTGTCAGTCGGCTCCGGTCCGGTCCTCCCACTCCCCATTCTGTGTAGTGATAAATGCCTGCCACCCCTCCTGACCTCCGGGTAATCCCAGAGCGACAGAAAAAAAAAATACAAATTGCCTGCCATAAATTGCGAGGGTTTGCCTATCAGTCGCTTGACTGTGCGTAAAATACATTGGAGGAGAGGTATCTGACAGCCTGTGGACAGCCCAAAACTTGTCGCATTGTGCTAAAACAAATGAGCATGTCAGTGTGTGTGTGTGTGTGTGTGTGTGTGTGTGTTAGTGGGTGTCCTTTTCCCTGACACTTCATCAAAAGGCGCACAAGTGGAAATTTGCCAAAAATCACAACCAATATAACTGACCCAAGTTGTCTGGGGATCGACCGACCGACCGACCGACCGACCATTCGTTCCTTTTGTTTCTCCATTCTCTGTGTGTCTTTGAGCCTGACAGATGATTAATGTTCGGCAAGGATTTGTGTGAGGACTAGGAGCTGCAGCTGAATGCAATTTCAAGTGTCCTATTATCCTGTCTAATAGCTACTGAGTTGCCGATAATATCCAATGCATTATATTTCATGACAAGGCAACATTTTGCAATAACTGACACACAGCACGTATACTTAATTAACAGTCAATGGACTAGGGACTGGGACTGGGACTGGGACACAGTGTGCCATTGAATGGCAAAAATTCAATTACTGCGAAACAAAACTTGACAAGGCCTCGATATTCGATTTGTTACAAACAGCTGAAGAAGGAGAGAGAAAAATCAAAAAAATATATATTTATTACATACAAAACTCTATGCGGACATACGACCCAGTCGAAATGCCTTTCATTGAGTGGAAAAATACGAAAACAATAACACGAGACGGAACTTTTGATAACTTTTGTCCCTCTCTCTCTCTCTCTCTCTCTCCCACAAGGAGAGGAGAAAAATTGAAGGTGAACACAGAATTGAACATAAAAACTAATGCCGACTGTTAGAGGAGCAAAAATGGGCTACAGCTGTTGGTTCGGTTCGAAAGCCAATTGAATACCAAAAGATGGGCATCGCAACAGCATGGCTCCATTTGAATTTCGAAAAGGGAATGCCAAATAAATAGCATGTGCTTGAACAACGAGGTTCAATCTAACAGTTGTAGTAACAGAGGAATAAATGCACCACCTTTGGGTTTTAGAAAACGAACATAGAAATGGACCACCAATTAACCTCGTTGCATCAAGTCACAGGCTATTTCTAGATCGAAGCTTTATCTAAAAATGCAGTGCATTAAATTACCATGATTGTTTGCTGCATGGTAATTAACACTTCATTATTTAGTCCAATTGTGACTCCCCTTTTTTATCTATTATCTATTATCTACCTTAATTGGTCATTGGTTATTGGGCATTGATTATTAACACATTTAGAACAAATAGAATGCATTAATTAATGTCATTCTTTTGGACCTGTCATGGCTTCAAGTATAATTGAATTAAATATTGACTTAATTTATTTGTATTGCTAAGCAATTGTGTGATATCTTTTGGGAATTTTCTATGATTCTTTCAGTACAAATGAGAAGTAACTTAATCCACAAGAAAAAGAAAACTACTATTCTTTTAGGCCAAATATTCATCGATTGACTCAATCAGTGGCGAATCCAAAAGGAGGGGAGGAGGTGGAGAGTTCCTCCCAAAAGGAAGGCAAAAAACTTTACATGTGATGTTAATCAATTTTTTAATTTTGATTTTAAATTTCAATGTATCAAATTAATGTTTATATAAACATTCGCAATATTTAATTTCAAATTTCAATGTGTAAAATCTATATTTATATATGCATTCGCAATAAAAATTAGTTCTTTTGACCCATCACAAAGAAACATTATATAGTTCAGGTTCCCCCACCAAAATGTCCCTGGACTCAATGCTAAATTTGATTCATTTGTTGAAGCTTCAGTGTCTTTAAGTTTGTTTTAATTTAACAAAAAGGAATCGATAGACTGAATTTTTAGTTTATCCATATTTTTTTCTTTATTATTAACTCCTTTAAATTTTATCTACCTTCAAAACTAACTCAAAAGTCATTTAGCTACCTGAATCCTATCAGAAAGCTATAAATGTCCGCCTTATCCTTTAACTGCAACGTTACTAAAAGCAAAAGCTAAGCACAAGTTAACATGAGAGCATTCAAATGATGGTTTAATGAAAGGTTAAATTATGGAAAATATAATGCCACAACTAATGGATAAACCCTCGTCTAGCTTTGGTTACCTTGCGGTGCGTTTACTGACCGACTATTAGCTGGATTTTAATTACAAGTCTCATCATTTGCAGGCCACGTGACGTGACGCTGTTGGGCAACAAAAAACCAGCAGAATAAATTCAAATAAATGTTGAGAGTGTGTGTGGGTATGTGTGTGTGTTTATAGGCAATACACACTGTACTTGGCCTGCCCGTCACTTCCTGTCCTTTGGCCAGGATGTTAACAAAATGTTATAAAATGAACGTAACTGGCTTTTGTTTCATTTTTTCGTTATGTTTAGGGTTTTCGGTACGTTTCAATTGGTCAATTAATATTAATGAAGTTTTTATTTTTTCAAACGCCATAAGAGAGAGAGATACATATATAGAATACCAAGGATTTATAACTGGCCATAAAGTCTGACCGAGAGGCATTTAGGTTTTTTCTTTCTTGTTACAATTAAGTTGTAATAAGTCAGTTTATCAGTTTATTTTTAGCTTACACACACATTTTATTTGTGTGTGCCAGGGGCAAACGAAAATGAAATGAAATGCAGCAGCAACATGGCGTATGTGTAATATGCATTGTTCGAGCTTTTTGTTTTGGTTTTTATGACAGGCGGCAGGCCGATACACTTATATTTGTTTATTGTTTGCCCAATGCAGAGCAGAGAGGAGTGAAGGAGGAGCAAAGAGAAGCCTATTGTCTGCTGTGTTGATACTTCAAAAGATTTACAACACATTTTACTGACACATATTGTTCTTTTTGCCTGTCAGTCATCTGGTGGGCCATCTATGGGCCTTAATTAAATTAGCGTCTTATTTCTACACACACACATAGAAAAGAAGGCGACGAACCACAAACAAAGATAAAGACAGCACACAAAGATGACAGTCTTCGTAAATTTATATGTGAAATAAAATAAATTTTTGCAATTTCGTAAGTTTTATGCGTACATTTGCGAAATTTGCTTATGCCGGATGAACAAGATGCCGAAGAATGTTGCTTATTTGTTTTTCTTTTCCGTTATTTTCATTGTTTTCTTTTTTTGGAGGGTGGGGGCGGGGGGAGGCAGCCAAATGGCACCATGGAGTGCGTAAGCGTTTCCCATTGTCGCCTACCCGGGTTACATATATGGGAAACATTTTTGCGGTTGTTCTCCTTCTTGTGTGCGTTGAAACATAAATTCAATTTGTTCCACCAGCCAAACGAAAGGGTTTTCTATCATCATCATCATCATCGTCATTTGCCGTGGCTCTAGCCCGCGGCCTGGCGCCTGCCTGACTTAGTAAATTGCATGCAAAATTAAAGCCTGCAGCGTGAGAGCAAAGAATCTTTGTCAAGTTCAACTGCATGGATGACCTTGAGAGCTGAGACTATGAATGAGGCTGAGACCAAGACCGAGACTGAGACCAAGTGGCGGCATGTTGAGTGTAGAAAACAATGGCAGCATAAATGCTTTAAGTTTCTTGTTGCAGCTGCTGCTGCTGCAATGTCAAAAAGTCCATCAAAAGTGCATTAAAATAATTGCACTTGTTATGTCGACTCACTACTCTGATTTCTTACAGGGACGAGAACCAGAACCAAAGGCGATTTAGCCATAAGTCATTTCACATCTGTATTTCGACATCTACCATAAATATTTAACTTTTATCTGTGCTTCACTTGCATTTAGGTGTGTGATTTTTTAAGGCTTTTAAAGGATTAATTAATTTGAAAGCTTTTCGCGTTAAAGAAAATGTTGAAAGGAAAATATAAGTGATTAATGTTACTTGAGTCAACTATTATGAAGATTAAACTAATATTGACTTTGAAATAATTAAAAAATTCATAACAAATAATATTGTGCCTAAAAGAAGATGCCAATTGTTCTGATGTTCATCTAAAATAACTGAAACTAATGATTTAAAGTTTGCTTTACATCGTCCTTTGGAGCAATAAACAGTTTACTATTGACTTGTCTAAAAATAGTTAAAATATTGCATCACGAAAGTTTTGAGAGAAGATTGAAAACAAGAAAAACCTCAACTTTGCAAACCTCTAACTAGGCCAATTTTTAGACGATTTAAAAAAGTCATGTCTTTTTTTGCTGCTCTGAATGTAAATTATAAAATGGCATTCAAATCTCAAAAACTAATTTGGACCCGATTTTTGAAAAAAATTGCACTGTAAAAATTTTCAAAAATCGAGTCGAAATTTTTTTTCTTAAAATTCCAAGCTTTTGATGCCATTTTAAAGTATGTAAAAATGTAATAAGAAATAGATAAAACATCTTGAAATCGGTTAAAAATTGTCTAAAATACAGCCTCGGGAAAATCGAAATTTTGACCAAAATTATACAACTTTTCAAAAAATTTTCAAAAATCTCCAGCGTTTCAATCTTCTAAAGTTTGGATGGCATTTTAAAGTAGATAAAAATTCGATAAAAACTGCATCAAAACTTTGAAAATCGGTAGAAAATTGTCCTAAATACAGCCTTAGGAAAATATCAATTTTGACAAAAAAAATTTCAATAACTGGTCCAAAATTTATGCAAAAACCTCAACTTTGCAAACCTGTAACTATGCCAATTTTTGGACGATTTCAAAAAGTCATGTCTTTTTTTGCTGCTCTGAATGTAAATTATAAAATGGCATTCAAATCTCAAAAACTAATTTGGACCCGATTTTTGAAAAAAATTGCACTGTAAAAATTTTCAAAAATCGAGTCGAAATTTTTTTTCTTAAAATTCCAAGCTTTTGATGCCATTTTAAAGTATGTAAAAATGTAATAAGAAATAGATAAAACATCTTGAAATCGGTTAAAAATTGTCTAAAATACAGCCTCGGGAAAATCGAAATTTTGACCAAAATTATACAACTTTTCAAAAAATTTTCAAAAATCTCCAGCGTTTCAATCTTCTAAAGTTTGGATGGCATTTTAAAGTAGATAAAAATTCGATAAAAACTGCATCAAAACTTTGAAAATCGGTAGAAAATTGTCCTAAATACAGCCTTAGGAAAATATCAATTTTGACAAAAAAAAATTTCAATAACTGGTCCAAAATTTATGCAAAAACCTCAACTTTGCAAACCTGTAACTATGCCAATTTTTGGACGATTTCAAAAAGTCATGTCTTTTTTTGCTGGTCTGAATGTGAATAATAATTTGGCATTTAAATATGGAAAACTAATTTCAACCCGATTTTTGAAAAAAATTACTGTCAAATCCAGACAAACATGGCCCAGCAGTTTTTGCTGATTAAAAATTTATATACACTATAGATAAGAGAAGCTAACTTCTGAGTTTTGCAAACTTCTAACCTAAATTAATAGACTTATTGTAAGGTTATAGAAATATCCCATAGGGACACAATCATACCTTTTGCAAGGCTATAGAAATCACAATTCATTTATTTATTCATGTGGCAAGGCTATAGAAATCTCCCATAGAATAGATTGATATTCTTTTAATCAAAACAAAAGCAGCAATTTCACATTTTTAAAAGATTATGGCAAAATTGTATCAATTGTAATCGAGTGACTTGTATAGAATTTGATAACTTCTTCTCGTCCTGTTGGTTATGGACAAAAGTTTCTGTTTGCTATTGTGTTACGCACAATACTTAAATTGTTGGTATATGAAAGAAAGATTTATGTACTCTTGGCTGACTGGGTGGGCTGGGTGGCTGCTGACTTTGGCTTCCGCTTCCTGACCCTGTTTCCCATGTTCTTTGGTATATGTAGGTGCTTGGTCTCTCCTGTTGCATACTTCAATGTTTAAAGCACAAGCTAAATGCCATACAAAGGCATATTTCATACAAAGACATATTTTGATAAGCAGATGAGGTATGTAAGCTGAACTGAACTGAACTGGGGACGTGCCAACAAAGATTAATGAAATTCCAAAAGTGAAAGCACGTCCAAAAATTCTGTACTCTCTCATATATGTATGTAAGTATTTAGAGTAGATGGATACAAATATATAAGTATGAATGAAAAGGTATGGTAAACAAATATAAAATCAAATTCGAATTGCATATTTTATGTGTGTGCCAAATGAAATTTTTGGACGAATTATTATTGAAATTCAAATGAGATGCCGATTTGGCCATCTGGCAATTGCCTGACTCACTTTGCATTGCCTTTTGTTGATATTGTTTTGCCCATTTACATTTGAAATTAATGTTTCTTTTGTTTCTTGCTGTTGTTGCTGCTTTTGCTGCTGCTGTGCATTTTCCGAAAATATTGTAATTTATTTATCAATTCAATATTTTTGGCAAACTTAATTAGGCTGCTGGCAACTACAACAATTACTCAACACAATTGGTTGATGTACAACCAAATTTTTTTTTTTTTTTTTTTTTTACATTATTTGTGCTGCTCTAATATCTAGGTTTAGCTTTGTTTCATTATCGTTCGCATAATGGATGCGAACATTAATATTTAATGTGCCGGAAAGTTTTTTCTGCTTTGTTGTTGTTGTTGTTGTTGCTTTCACTTTAACTAAGTGCTTATCTAATGATTTTTATTGAAATCGGCATTAGCCTTTGCCAACTTATCCTATAGATTCATCATCATACACAGGACGTAGAAGAAGTAGTTATGCCCCATTTTCTTATGCTAGTATATTAATGACTCCAAGTTTTCTTCGATAGCTAAACGAAAGTGACTTTGAGAACTCATATAATTGATTGAGTTTAACGAATTTTGATTTACTTGTCCATCAGTATTTTTTTCTATTCCACATGAGGCCGAGTGTCAACGAAAACTTTTCCCAATAAAGAGAAAAGTAAATGCAAAGAAAGGAAATTTATTTGTAGTCTATTATTGTTAGTATTTATTACCACAAATGGCATATACTATATAAATTTCTTTATTATATTATACGTATCTCAATCACTAGCTCTCTCTCTCTCTCTCTAAACTATTCCATCAGTCTTCTCATTTAAATGGCTTTTTATTAATATTTCAGACTATTTATTTTTTGGCTTATCTTTCTTTTCTGGGCTAGTTTGCTTACAAATGTTTGTTGAAACTAAATTAATTAATTTTTCCAGTTTAAGAAAAATAATTAAATCAAATTTAAATGTAGTTTTCGATGGAGTTTAAATAGAGTCATCAAATTTTGTGTTATTCTCGCAAAATTAGTTATGTGTTTTTTGTCTTTAACAAGCCAAGTAAATTGAGATAAAATTATCTTATAAAAACATTGTTATTCCTATTAATATTATGGGGAATAAAGCACACATTAAAGTGAAATGAAACTATGTTATATATACTGTAATTTCATTAGTTTAAGCTTTTAAAAAAATCACATAAAGGGTGAGAAAAATAGTGTTTACCCAAAGAACTGAAAATGTAGAAATACCATGGGAAATACCTCACGGCAAATGACGAATATCGAACTACTAATTTGGATTAGGAATAGGGAAACCTAAACCTGGGAAAGAGATTACGATGGATCTTGGGCATCTATGATTAGTTTCTTACTTAAACGATGTTAAAGACTTTGTTAATGATATCCATTTTGCGAAAATTGATATATCTGTAAGCCTCTTGTTGCAACAATTTTTGGTTTTGCCCTTTTTGTTGTTGTCCTAAAAATGATTTGGGCTAAATTGCCTGCTAATAACACATTAAGAGACGCTGCTGGCGTTCGAAACTTATTTCATTTTAATCAGCAAACTCATTAGCGCCATCGTCCCTTAACTGAATAAGTATAAAATTAAAGAGACGTGAAGAGCTGACGTCGTTGGAGCTGGAGCCCAGCTGCGAGACAGACTTTGACTCCGACTGAAAAGTTTTCACTTGGCAGCAGCAGCAGCAGCAACAACAGAAGCAGCAGCAGCAGCAGTAGCAGCAGCAGTCATCAAGTTGATGTAATGAAAAAGTTACAACATTTTTCTAACAATATTTCTCATATCACATGACATGGACACTGGGGCAGTGGCAGTGGCAGTGGCAGTGGCAATGGAAGTGGCAGTGGCAATGGCATTGGCGCAACGTTTTTTTTACAGCGGTTCCTGTCGGGGGATCTTCTCATGTGCAAAGAGTGCTAATTAGTTTCGAGTATTTTTATTTTTTTTGGTGTGTGTTAAAATGCTGCGCATACGCAAGGTTGGAGCCGTCCATGAAAATATTATAATAATTTATGTTGCAAACTAGAAACAACTATGAAATGAAATCTTTGTGCAAATCCAAAACCTTTGAGCCCAACGCCCCGGAAATAATCGCAGAAAGCAGAAAACACACAATAAAAAAAAATATTTCAACGGAAAACGACCACGCCCCGAAAACGCCCTGCCACCTTTGGGGGGATGGAGGGAGGAAGGGCTACCCCTATATAAATATATATTTGTGTACACATACTCGTAGTTAAGCGCATGATTAAGAGGACGAAGAAACCACTCAATGCAACTCATTATAAAATAGCCTCATTTTAGGATGAAAATTTTTAATGATGCATATAAAAAAGCGACGGCGACTGCAAATAAATAAATAATTTATGCGTAAAGGTCCGTAAAAGAGCTTCCAGACAGTCCTCACATTATTCGCTGTCATCTCTCTCTGCGTCTCCATTTCCATTTCCATCTCCATCTTTGGTAGCCTCCACACGTAGCCTGTTTTATCTCTCTATTACATTGATTTAAGGATAAAGGATACCAGCCCCTACACCCCCTTTTTTTTTGTTCTTCTGCAAAAAAAAGGGTTGTGGTTTGTTTGGTTTGCGAGTGGATAGGTGGGTGGGTGGATTGGTGGATAGATGGGTGGGTTGGGTTTTGGCATTCTGTTTGCTTATCACCTGGTGGTTGCCAAAACTGTTGCCGCCCGACTATTTGTACAGTTGGCACGTTTCAATCAAGCAACGATTGATAAGCCTCACGTTAACTGCATGCAAATTGCAAAGATACGTGGTAATACATATATATCTGATATCTATCTCAAGTGAACTGAACTGAACATTTAAATAGCCAATATAGATTGTGTCTAATTTAGGTATTATCTAAGCAATATGATGAATTGTTTTACCACCAAGAACTTGAAATAAATTAAGCATATTTATAAAAATTCATTTGGTTTGATTTTTCGTTTGATTTAATTATGAAATTTTTTGAACTAACTTGACTTATGAAAGAAATTTTATATTGTGCCTTCGATTACTTTCTGCGATTAAAGCGAGACCGTTGTCAAAGTTGTCACTTGTCAACGACAGGCATTGCAATCAAGTTGAAGATGAAGTTCGAGTTAAAATTGAAGTCACAAGAGCGGAAATCGAAAGACTTCAAGAAATTGCCTTCAATTAGGCAGCACAATTGTTGCTGAGTCAGAGACTTGTCTCTCCTCTCACTCAAACCCGTTGATATTTCTTTTGCATTCATATTTATCTTGAACTTGGGTTTATTTTTTTTTTTTTTCTGTTATTGTATGTTGTAAATCCCTTAACAATTGTCTTCCTAAATATAAGTTTTCCGTTCTTCTTTCATTTCCTTTAGTTTTTTTTTTGTGTAAGGACATTTGAAGGAAATTGGAGGCAGTCAGGGTTAAGGATATGTATTTACACAAGTCTTGTGTGTGTGTGAGTAATAAATTGATATAGTAATTCAATGTCAAGTCGATCGACATCCCCTTGGCAAATTACTAAACGATCTTTGATAATCTTTAAGTGTGCACAGACAATTTAAGGCATTAGGAAATCATTTTTGAAAAATGTTTTCCAATTTGGTTTTTCAATATTTACGTTTTTCAAAGGTGTTTTTGTGTTAAATATGCAATATCTGGAAGCCGTTTATATCTGTTTGTTATCGTTGGGATTTGGTAAACTGAAACTCACTCTCGAAACACACGTTAAATTATGCAAATGATAAGTACAAGCAAAAATAAACACAAAATATACGATACAAAATACTTTTTTTTTTTTAACAAAAATTCAAAGTGAGACGGAAAGGCGCGCGCGTTGTCGTACGATTGCAATTGCTGATAGTGGTCTTCCTGCTGATGCTCACACTGATGCTGATGGCACTGCCGACTGGAATCGACTGAAGTGATTTGGCTCGATGCCACAGTATTTAAACCAGAGACAGAGAGAGAGAGAGAGAGAGAGAAAGCCCACTGAGAGCGAGAAAAGGACTCAATGAAAGCTTTCGCCACTTTGGCTTTCGGTTTTCGGCTTTATGCTTAGAAGGCATTTGAATCCCACAGAACTTGCCTTGTTCTTTTTTACCCAACAAATCTGAAATAAATCAAATTGAATTTATGATTTTTTTTCGCATTCTTTGTCATGGTTTTCTTGTGTGTTTGGGGGGGCGGGTTTGGGGGAAGCGACCCTTCGGTTTTTCTTAAGTTGTTTGCTTGGCGATTTCATTTCAGTTGCTGCGGCTCAGTGAGTCGTTGATTGTATTTCGGGATGTCTTGGGGCTCGGCTTTAATCGCTCCTCAAGCCGGCACTTGACACCCTCTTGGCACCCTCAGGTGGCAGGTGGCATGTGGCAGGTGGCAACTGCCAGATGAGTCTCTTGTTTGACTTTGGCCTCCTCATTATGCGACCGAAAGTTTTGTTTGACTCTTCTTCGCGCGTTGTGTTGATAATTGATGCCACTGAATTGATGTCCTTGTTCTTCTTCAGCTTGGCTAGCTAATTTAAATTGACTTTGAAAGTTGCGTTTTTATTTAATTTAACTAAATTTCATTACGGTCTGAGACAAATGTGAATGTGTTTTTTATGGCATGGAGGGAGGCGATTGACCTTTGTCAGCGATTTCCGAATGATGGGCCCCTTATAACCCAATAAACATTTCCCTAAGTTTTAGATAGCCAACTGATAAGTGGTAATATGTTTCAATGATAAGACCCATTTCGGGGCGCATGTGCGAGCTTTTTTTTTGTTTGGGAGAGTGACCCACAGAGAGAGAGCGAGAACACTAGAGAGAGAGAGAGAGAGAGAGAGAGAGGGAGCCGAGTCTACCATCTCTGGATTTGGCTTAACTGATAAGAAAGCAGACTGCCCTGGCCCGGCTCTGATACTGTTGGTCCACCATCTTCAATGCTTTGACTGGAGATGAGAAGATGTCCTGGTGCCTAGCTCCTGTGTGTGTGTGTGTACATTTAACAAATTCTCATTGATTTCCTTTGAAATCTTAGGGCTTTTGTTTCCGTTTGCCTTTCTGCCACATTAGGCAGCTGAGGCAAGTCAACGCTCCACTTACCCCTCTCTCTCTCTCGCCTTTATTTTGCCCGCTAATTACAGCTGGTCGAGTTATCAAGCAGCGATCACAAAATTGAATTTGCCGCGTCTTAAATAATTATGTTCACATTTAATTAATAAGTTTTGCAGCACAAAAAAAAAACAAAACAAAACAAAAGACCTCCAAAAAAAAGGTCCCCACAAAACGTATTGTCCACAATTAAGGACCCCAACCGCCTTTTCTCATTGTCTTTGCCTTTGCCTCTCTTCCATCGGCCTCAATGGCCACTGGGCCTACGGTCACCTCACTTGACCCCAACTTTATAATAATTTTTGCCTTTGTGCGTGTTTTGAAAAATGAGCAGCAACAACAAAAAAAATTCACTCCCTTAAATGTCACAGAAATAAAGAAGAAAAGATCTTAAAAAAGTTGCCTACAGCCAGCAAAAGGGAAGGATTTCTTACTTCCTGAGGGCGATGGACAGTTTTGTAGGTCATTAAATTTGTCCCATTCGCTTTGGGCAGGAATTGGACATTCTGACATATTACATAAATAATGAGCTCAATGTTTGTTTGACGACTGCACTGCAATATATATTTTACTTAACTTAAATTATCCTTTTTTTTTTTAACAATAATTCGTATCCAATTGATTGCCATCGCAACTACTTTTGTTTATTGGAGAGAGCAACACAGATTAACTGATTGCAGAAAGCTATCAGAAATATCTAAACTAATAACCAAATAATCTATTATTCTTTGTAAAAATTCTTTCTTAGATTTAATCTTTAAAAATAATAAAAGCGTTAACTAAGAAAGCACAAAGAAGCAAGATTTAATTGAATTGATTTTAATGTTTTTGTTTAATTGAAACTGGGCATCTATTTATGCTTTGAAATTAGTAACTATTTATTCAGAGAGATAGTTTTTTGCTCGTTTTATGCATAGGCAGTAATTAAGAGATGAGAAATACAAGAATCACCCAAAAATTGGCAAATATGACAAGCTCTACAATACACTATGGTTAAAAGGTCCGATATTTTGGCATAAAACAAATTTTTTTGTTATTTGGCATTGTCAAATTAATATTAATTTCCAATTCGAAATACTTCACATAGAGTAAAAATATATTTTAGTTAAATATTTTTTCCTATTTTTGCAATCTGAGCAAATGAGCAACTTTATAATGCAATTAATAAATACTTCACATAGAGTAAAAATACTTTTTTAATGCATTATTCAAAAATTTAATATTTTTTTCTATTTTTGCAATCTGAGCATAGGAGCAACTTTATAATGCAATTAATAAAATCACAGAATTGTTTATTTATAGGATATAAGTAGTTTGTAAACTATTAACCTAACAATTTTCCACACAGTAGATTGGGATTCAAAAATCCTCGAAAATCACGGAATTCAATAGTTGAAGATGATAAAAATTGTTTTTGTTATTTTGATTGATTTTTAATTGTTTATGAGATTATTCATAATCATAGAGAAGGAAGAATTTCACGATTCGTGAGATTAATTAATCATCGTAGAAAAACGCGTAATCAATTCAATATTGAAAGTTTTCCAAATCTCTAGGAAATATGCAATACACCATATTATTTTAATATTTATGAACAAAATGGTTTTACTATATTTCATAAACTATACTTTACCTGTTGAAATATAATTAATAAATTGCAAAAAGGATTTAATTTCACGCCAGCAATAATTCACTTTTTTTCACCAATAGTAACTGCACCGATTATTAATAGAAATTCACATAACTATAAAATATTCAACGATTAAGTTTATGCCAGCTTAATATTAAAACGTATTTCTAAATAAGTTAGTAAAATGAAATCTCATTCATTTATTTGCCCAGTGACACAACTCACAATCAAAGAATGTCAGAGGCAATCTGACATCGAGAAATTGCAATCTAACAGAAATGTTGCTGCGGTCACTTGGCATTGATTTTGATTTTCGATTCGTAAAGTGTTGGTTGACAACAATAATAATAATAATAATAATTGAATCTCTCTGTCTGAGCGGAGAGCGACAGAATGAATGGCAATGAAAATTGCAACTGCGACATGGACATGGAAGGACAATGTAAATATACAAGTATTTGTACATACTTATGTATGATGATGGGACTGGCACTTACCTGCATAGAATAAAGGCAGCAGATTGAAGATGATAACAAGCGGAAATATAGAGCGTGCAAACTTTTGCATATCCATAAAAATGTTGCTGGCGGCAGTGGAGGCGGCAACGGCAGCAACATCGCTTCGTTGTTGTTTTGTGTTGTTGTTGTTGTTGTGTTTGTTGTTTTTGTTGTTGTTGTTGTTGTCGTTGGTTGTTGCCAAGTTCGGTTTGGCTTTGAAAGGTAAATGTGTGTGTAAGCTGTGGACAGCTTGTTTGATAATCCCTGTAGATGCAGCCACATCACCATCACCAACAGCAGTAGAAATGCATTGTTGTTGTTGCTGCTGCTGCTGCTGCTGAGAGCCATCATTATTATTATTGTTGTTGTTGTTGTTGTTATTAGCACCGAAAGGATATTGCTGTCCTTGCTTGCCAGCTGAGGACAGCATACTGTGAATATGGCTTGCAGCGATCTCATGTATTGTCCAGGGCCATTTTGATGCACATTTTTTACTTTGGCTCCTTTGTACATCATCTGTTGCTGCTGTTGTAGCTGTTGTTGTTGTTGTTGTTGTTGCTCTTCTTGTTGCTGTTTGTGTTGTTGTTGTTGGTGCTTTGAGTGTTGTTGGTTGGCATGTTGCTGGTGCTGTTGTTGCTGCTGCTGCTTCCAATTTGCTTTGAAACGTTTCGTTTTCAAATTGCTTCCGTTTGCTGTGGCAGTTGTTGCTTGTGTGTTGCTGTTGCTGTTCTTGTTGTTGTTGTTGTAAGAGTTGGCGTGTTGTTGGAAAAGAAGATTTGTTTGTTGTTGTGGTTGTTGTTGTTGTTGTTGGTGTGTTATAGAAATGTCGTATCTGTGCTGAGGCCATGTTGTGCCCTGTAAAGAAATGAAAGAAAAATACAAAATCACAGTAGGGCGGCATATAAAGAATGATCCAAGGACAAAGGTCACAAAAAAAAAAAAAAAAATAGGAGATGTCAACGCACTACACAGTTACAGCATTGATAATCCAAACGCTTTGATTATCGATTCCATTCGATTCGGTTCGGTTTAAAGGATTACATGGCGTGGTCCTTTTTAATCAATTTCCAGTTGCTGCAACGCTGCTGGGCAAATCCTTTTTTTTTCTCTGTTGCCTCTTTTGCTTTTGTGTAAACTTGTTTGTCCCCAAAATGAGGGTCCAATTCGGTATCCCTTTTGCTTTATTTGCATTTGAACTCACAAAATGAGTTCATTGGGGCCAGCCAAACATTTTGCTATTTCACATTTAAGTATTTGCCATGCAATAGAAAATCAAATTGATTTCTAATAATGACATTAATAGATAACGTATACGCCATGTATACTACCAGGGTGAACATTTGCATTATCCTGACTATCAATTAACTTCTTTGTTGACTTTCTATGAGATTGGGCGCCAAAAGCTTTTGTCCTTAAAAGCTTTACAGCAAGTTTCTCTACTACATTACATGATGTAAAAACTTACAAAAGCTTTTTCATTTTTGGTTAGAAGCTAAGAAACTGTTAACTCTGAGCTTTTAGATCTCAATGTTAAGGAAATTTACAAGGATTACATCGAATAGGTAATCCCCTCCCCGTCTAAACATAAATAATGGTCAAGTGCACTTGATAAGCCACGCCCCCAAAGTCATGATAGTTGGAAAATTTATGAAATAATTTATGCTGAGCATTTGATTCATGATCTTAGGTTTTTTTTCTTCTCCTAATAAAGTGAAAATTGCAACAGTGCCACAGAAAAGAGCCACAACACAACGCCCACACGTAACACGAGGCCATAAAGTGCTTGTAATCAACGTAAAACTGTGTCGCACGCACACGCACATGGACATGGAGATAGATATAGAGATGGAGATAGTATGTGCCATGTCCTTCTGTCCAGTGTCCAGAGAAAATGGTCTCTGGCCACTGGCTGTTTGTGTCGTTGGCTTTCCCATTTTGCCTAGCAAAAATTGTCTGCAATACTGCACAAATGCCATCAGGATGTATGCGTAACTAGGTGAATGTCGTGCTGTGGTTAAAAGAAGAAAGAATGGATGGAGGAGGTGGCAGATTCTGTTACATTTCAACTGTGCCCATTAATTCCGGCCAGCTGGTAAAAAGGAAGTGTGCCACCTGTGTGTTTCTTTCTCTCTATGTGTGTGTGTGTGTATGTCCTACTGAATAATTAAGCTCAACTGCTGGCAGGCAACTGAGGAAACTCGCCATTGCCATCCACTCAGCACTCAACATTCAGCATTCAGCACTCAGGCTACGCTTTTGATGCTGCCACATAATTGGAAAATATTTGCTGCACTCGCGCTCTCTCATACAAATGTTAATTGCAAGCAACAAAAGGACAAAAACCAAAAAACCAAAAACAAAAAAAAAAAAAAAATGAATGGGAATAAAATGCAATTTGGTTTTTTCTTTTTTTTCATTTAAATTGTTTACTCTGTCTGTTGATGTTTGTGTTTGACCTACACACACACACACACACACACATATATATACACTAACATTTTGTTGCTGTTGACCTATTTGTTTATCATCTGCTGGTTGGGCCCTTTGCACATTGCAATTAGTTTGGACACATGAACATCAATTTTGTTGTAATTGCTGGCCAGCTAATTACAACGTTGGTCAGCATTTTAATGAATTTGTGTCGGCTTAGTGAGAGAGGGGGAGGGTGGGGAGGGGATTGCTAACGAAACTTTCATCTAGCCATCATAAAAAGAAGGGACTAAGTGAAGGAGCCACTTCAAAGCAAGCGCACAAGTGCACTAGATGATAAAAGCAATACAACATAAACAAGCCAAAGGGTTGCCCAAACTGGACAGTAAAGTCGATCTCTCATATACCCTTTTAGCCCTTTTGCTATCCCAATGAGTTAAATTTTTTCGATGTCAAAAGATTAATAATGCTATGAGTGATTAATCCTAAAAATAAAATTTATTCCTGAGAAATACTTTAAAAATCTAAACTAAGAATTAATTTTGTATAAAATAAAATAAGTCACAATTTAATTATTATTAATTTTTGTAATTATAGCTTTAAAACCTTACGGTCCCTGATTTATATAAGCTTAGAAAAGATTTTTGAAGTAGTTGTGATATTATAAGTAGAAAAATATTGATGGAATAAGAAAACGCTGTAAAATATTTGAAGTCTGATGGAAATTTGGCATAATTTCGAATTTATCTAAGCGTCTCATCATTGTCTTGTTAACGTTTTATCAATACACTTTGATTTATAATTACTAAGACTTCTTTTCCATATAAATATATGTCGATATTCTTCAATTTCCTTTTTTAATTTGCATAAAATTTAGTTCTAAACTTATTAAAAAAAACTCACATAGAAGATAAGTCATAAATGCATATTAGAACTCAATGGTGTCATTCCCCAGCATGATGATATAGGAGTTAAGCCCTTTTTTTTTCTCTTTTTAAAGCCATGTATATAGAGCGATGAAAGCGCAGCAAATGGCTTGGCTCAAAACAAATGGCGGATGATGCAGTGCAAAGAGCTGCAACCAAGTGCATCAGTAACAGAAGCAGCAGCAGCAGCAGCAGGAGTAGCATCACCAGGCAACAACAAAATCGCTGTCCACACTTCAACGCCAACGAGTTGGCCGCATAAATTTCTGCTAGCCCAGAATGGCAAAAATATTGCGAAACAACATCAGATGGCAGGGGGCGGTGGTCGAATCAGTTGCGGTTGGCAACCACTTCTGCTTAAAGCTTAAAAAATGTTCTTACAAGGCAACCTACTTCAAATGGGGATAAAACTAACCAACAGCAACTGCATTAATAATGCTGCCCTTCCATAAACTATTTATAATAATTCTGGTATATACCTTGGGTATACATTTTACGATCCTATTTTGCATTGAATGATCGTATAATAAACAGGTTAAGGTTTAAATATTTTTGGACATTGGGATAATAGAATGTTTTAAGTAAATATTATGAATTAAATATTTTTTAAGATTTGTCTACATATATATTCAAAATATTGGCTTACCTATTTGTGAGGAAACCTACTCCTTGATATATACATATCTTTATATACTCTTGATTAATTGGCCTGTCGAAACTGATTAGTTATTTCTAATTTATTTCATTAAAGTGTTCATTTTTATTTAATATCTTTACTAGATTCGAACTAACTCATTTTTGGTTACCTTTAACTATTAGGAATTAGTTAAGTTCCTCAAATTTTGAATAACTTTTACTTTATATATTAAATTGCAGATTTTTGAAAGAGAATTCCCTATAAAACAAAATGGAATAAAATTAATTTAAAGAGAAAATTAACACGCGAAAAGTTTGAGCTTGTTTTCCAACCCATTTTATGTATTTTAATATGATAAATATAGAGAACTATAATCAATATAAAGAGCTGTAGATTTCCCCAGAATATTAGCAGAATTCAACATAAATATCTGTCATGTTTGAATGAAATTTAACTATGAACCATATAAACCATGATGAAAAAGCGAAAAGTTTGTGCTTGCCTTAAAACCTTTTTATGTATAATTTAATATGATAGAAAAATATGATAAATATTCTAGGAAAATCGACTGCTCTTTAGATCGATTATAGTTCTCTATATGTATAATTTAATATAATAAATATAGAGAACTATAATCGATCTAAAGAGCAGTAGAATATTAGTAGAATTTAACATAAATATCTGTCATTAGAATGTTTAAATGAAATGTTAACTCTTTGCACATTTCTCTCAATCAATATAAATAAAATTGAATATGCAAATGTGTCGATTAAGGCTATCCACTAAGCCAACAAGTTTCGATTAAATTATTATTATATTTACTTGGTGCAGTAGCCGGAACAGTAGAAATGTACATATCCCATTCCAGTACTTTGTTTGCCATAAATTTTTGAAAATTTTGCACATTTCTTTTTTTCAGTTTCTGCCTTTGGGCCATTTTGTTGCAAAAATGTACCAAGCAAGATGCCAAAAAGGGACAGAGGAAGGACCAGAAGAGGCGGGGTGGGTGGAATGCGTGAATGCATGCATGACTAACTGACTGACTGCCAGATGGTTGTGATATGGGCAAGGGCGAGTATGTGGGTGGGTAAGTGGGAGAGTGTGGGGGCAGAATATGTGTGAGGATGCCACACAACTTCATCATGATGATCATCATCATCATGCAGTTGCAGCAGCCGCACTGGAAATTAGCAACGACGCAGAATTTGTTGTCTGCAACTGCTTGTTGTTGCTCTAACTGCCACTGCAACCGCCATGACAAATGGTAATTTAAATTGGGCTTTTGTTTCTATGAGTATGTGTGTGTGTATGTGTATGTGTGTGGGAGTGTCTGTGTCTCTGACTAAGGGAGAAACTGGGTGGCAACTGTACTCATTATGCTTCAAAATAATTTGTAGTTTTTAATTAGAAAACTTAACATTGCCTCCTACCCACAAAGGCCATTTCTCATTTTTTGTTCTCTTCATTTCTCTATTATGCAAACTGCATTTCAGAAATTTTAAATGCTTACTTAAAGAATTGAGTTGACATACATTTTGGTTTGCCTAATTTTTGTGAGCTAATTTATTCATTATGTAAAGGTGAGAAAAATTACTCTTTTGATACAAAAAAAAAAGGAAGTCACAAGTACTGAATACTGCGTTTTAAGTACTTATTTTCAAAAATTTAGTCAAGAAATATATCTAATAGAAATCTTTAAAATCGTAAATTATTAAATTTAGTTGGAGGAACTTTAATATGCTTGTATAAATGAACACGCAAACAACTATCATATGAAATAGGTCAATGTTAGAGAGCTGCATGAGTGACAAAAATATCAAATTCGAATTAACAATTGTCAAAATAAATTAAATAGATTGTTTGAATAATATTGACTCAATATGTACATACAAAAGGAATAAATTTAAGAGATTATATATAAATTTGGTTTGCATAAATTGTTTACTTAATAAGTGATCATAAAAAATCTCAAAAAAAAGAAAACGAATTTATTTCTTATATACATATGTACATATGTATATATATTCACGTGGAACTAAAGAACTCAGAGAAACATACAATTTAAAGTCGAATAGCGCGATATTTTACCTTTCAAAAAAAAAAGGGTTATGATAAAGATTATTCAATTAAAGAATTTTTTGGTCTTCAAATTATATTTTAGTGAGTAATGAAAATTTCGTTAATAGAAGTTTTCAAATTTTTGTTTCAGATTAAATTGTATGGATTTCTATAGACAAAATCATAAATTTGATGTCGCAATTAGCCATCAATTATTTGTCTATATGTTTAGTTCGAATTCATTCGAATTTCTCAACCCTTCTTTTAAGTTTTTTAAAATGTCCATGTTACTTAATTTAAAACATAGATTTTTTATGTTCGAACCATATCTTCTTTACTTACCATATCGTCTGCATTTAGAGCGTTAGGGTACAACACGTCCTAATCACGGAATTTCTTGAGTTTCTGCAAAGACAAAGTAGTTGAAAATAGGTTAAGTCTTTGCCAAGATGGGCCAGAGAGGCAGAGGGTAGAGGATATAAGTTTATTGTAGTTTTCTATTTCTATTTCTGCAACAGTCTTACCAACTGACACCTGCATTCGATAGAGCTACAAGTACAAGTAGCTCTAATGCGATGAAAGTTTATTTATTTTTTTTTTTTTAGTTTCAAAGAGTAACTTGTAGGGCGTGTCAAAAAGTTGGGGGTGTGGGGAGGTAAGAGAGAAGGGAGAAATACAAACAGAAATTGTGATATAAAGATAATTGGCACGACAAGGAAAAGTAGCTGCCAAATAGATAAAAATGCCAAAGACACGTGCGAAAGGGGAAGCCGACAAGCGAAGCCGCAAACAAATTGTAAAAATGTTGAGCAGGACACGGAAACCGTACGAAAAGCATGAGTAAGAGGGAAAGCAACGCATTGGCAGCGCCTTGAGCCGAGTCCCAGAGCAATTTATCATCTCTATGTTTAAAATTTATTACATTTATTTTATGTTGTTTTCCCTTTTTTCCCGTTTCTTTTTTTTTTTTTTTTTGCGGGTGCGCTCTAGTCCCGCGTTGTTTACTTTTTTTTAACTGTTTCTTGCCTTTGCCCCATTTTTTTTTTTGGGTATTTTTGGCTGCGTGTCTGAGGCGGCTCTAACAATTCCCAGGCAACACTTTAAGAGCCAACTCAAGTGAATAAAAAGATGGTGGCAGAGTGACGGCAGTAAAGAGTTCTTCGCCGTAGTTGTCAGTTGAGTTATAGCTGACGCTCGGGCTTGGCTCTTGTAATTGAATTTATCGCTGTAGCAATATTCATCAACGTCAGCTCCAGTGGGTGCCTGTTCCTGACAGAGTTCTGGTCTCCAACATCCCACCCACTCTCCTCCCCCCTGCTGCATCTCTCTTTCTGGACCGAACACTTTATAAATGTTGAGCGATCAAATTCAAGTGTCAAAGATTATGTCCTTTGGCTGCAATTGCGCATACGCAGCGTATCCATGGCCAGAAAAAGAAATACATACAGTTGAAATTGAAATTCCTTTGCCCATAAAGTCAGCTCAATTCAATGGCCTGGCAATGGCCCTACTAGACCCATGCCCATTCAACCACCCAACCACCCAACCACCCATTCACCCATCCACCACCTACAGAAAGACTGCCAAATTGCTTTCGATATCAATTTCCTGGCACAGCTTTTGTTTTTGTTGGCAGCTTTGGCCGCAGCTGCAACAAAATCCGATTAGAATGTCCTCCACTCTCCCACACTCTCTCTCGGCCTCTCTCTCACACACAAAAATAGAAATTGTTTACAATTGTTGCTGTTGTTGGCTTAGAAACAGCATCGAAAAAAATCCAATGCAATGCCAAATTCAATAGAGAGCAGAAACGAACCAGAACACCAGACCAATTGGGCAGCAGCAAATAGAGGGATGAGGAAAGGGTCTCGATTTGCCGATAAAATATGCATATGCTGCAGTGGCCGACACGATTCTCAATTCGGCAGACAAATGCTAATGAAGCCAAGTCAGAGAATTCAAATCAATATCACTTTGCATTTTATTGGAATTAATGTGACATATTTAATTAAATGTACTTCATTCAATTGTGCAGCATGGAAATTAAACTTTCCCGTCGCCTAATCCGAAAAGACAATTCATTATAACAAACTAACAAATCACATATAGTTAAGATTTATTAACTGCTCTTTCATTTTGCTATTGTTGTAACTTTTTATCATATTTTTCATAGACTAAAAAATATAAACTATTGAGATAAAAATAGATCAATAAATTAATTTGCGGAATTTGCCATGATTAATGTAAAAATATCTATTTAACAAATTTTTAATCTTTTAGATCTTTTTGTGTAATTGTTTTAAATAGCTAAAAAAGATAAATCTATGTGGAAAAAAATAATCCAAAATCAATATTTCATCGCAATAAAATTTAAGCAATAGAAACATTAAAAAATTCTGATGCAAAATATTTAGATTTAGTTAAAAAGAAATTTAATCTCTTAGATCTTTCTGTGCGATTGGTAAAAAAGATAAATCTATGTGGAATTATTTACAAATAATAAATCAACATTTTCCACAAAAAAATAATCCAAAATAAATATTTGCAAAAATTAAATGCAAAATATCTAGATATAGTTCAAAAAGAGGTTAATCTTTCAGATCTTTCTGGGTCATTTAAATAGCTAAAAAAAAAGAAGATAAATCTATGTGGAACTATTTACAACTGCATGAATCAATATTTTCCAATAAAAAATAATCCAAAATAAATATTTCATTGCAATAAAATTTAAGCAAACAAAAAATTAAATAATTCTGATGCAAAATATGTAGATTTAGTTTAAACAAAATTTAATCTTTTCGATCTTTCTGTGTCTGTTCTGAGCTAAAAAAGAAGTTAAATATATGTGGAATTATTTATAAATGAATCAATATTTTCAAATAAAAAATAATTCAAAATAAATATTTCACCACAATAAATTTTAAGCAACAAATAAATTAAATAATTGTGATGCAAAATATCTAGAATTAGCTAAAAAAAAAGATTAATCTTTTAGATCTTTTTAGTAATTGTTTTAAAAGATAAATCTATGTGGTTTAAGGAATTCCAATTAAAATATTTCATTATGCATCAGAAATATTAAATAATTGAGAAGCAAAATATCTATTTCGTTCCTCAGATAAGACAAATCTGTTAATTAGAAGCTATATCTGCTCAATTTGCGACTGGTTAGAGCAATTGACAATGCAAATTAGCATTGATTTGAATGCATTGAAAACAAATGGAATTGGGGCTAAAATTAGAGTTTGAGTCACAGCTACAAAGTGGCAATGTGGCCACTGGCCAGTGGTCAGTGTTCAATGATGAATGCGAGTTTAATCAGTGTCATTAGTTTGGCAGCGCCATCAATTGGTGGACAAATCGATGACAATTTTTGTGCAGTCTCCCACCCAGCCTGCCTTGCTGCCAACGCCATCGCCATCGCCATCCAGCTGGGCAGTTGACAGTGGCGTGTGACAGAAGAGATAACCAATGGAAAGTGAAGCCCTCGAAATGATATGTCCTTGACAGCCGGCATAATCCATCTGCATGACATGACATGGCATGATATGTCCTTTGTGTTCGGGTGTGCTTCTGGGAAAATTGAAAAATTCATACATACAAACGTACGTATGTGACAATGACGGTGTGTGTGTGTGTTGAGTGTGAGTGTAGGTGTAGGTGTGAGTGGATGGGTGGCAGCAGCAAACGTGATATATATTTATGGCTTTGGGCGCCTGTATGTATGCAACATAAATTATCAAAGTGCAAGTTGCAAATTGCTTGGCCTTCAGCTTCAGTTTCAGACTGCGGCACGAAATGTGCACATAATTCCAAATTTATTACGAATTTACGTGACATGCGTTATGAAAGATGGCAACACTGAGGCGATACTAAGAAAGCGTACAGGGAAACCGGCCATAAAGCATATTCGTATTCGAGCTCTATGAATTTGTTATTTTGTGTAATTATCAAAACAGAAAAAAACCAAATTAAACTTTGCAACTTTTCTCCATGTGTAGTGGTCTTAGATGCACCAATATACATGGCACGTTGGGTCGTGAGTTACATGCAAATAAGGTCACACTTACCCCGCGGAAGACAACTCAACGTTCTCTCTTTTATGTCAACATCCGACCACGCCCATAAGCGCCCTTAGCTTGCACCTGCTTAGCTTTACCTCGTTTCGATTAAATGCATCATTTCCCCCACATTTCAAATGCACTGTAGATGGAGGAGCCCAAGAGGCAGGCCGAAAGAAGCCACAGGAACTCTGCTAACCACATTTGCCATGCTGCAACCTCTCAACAGCATCAGCATCAGCAGCACCAGCAGGCTGCTGCCCAACGGGCGGTGGTCGCTTAGTTTTTCCCTATCCGCCGCATCCCCAAACATCCCCTTCAACCCCAAAACACCCCAAAAAGAATGTTGTGCATTTGTGTTTGCCTTTGTGCCGCTGCAGCACTGTGTCGACAGAGTGTTCTGGATTCGCCTGGGCCCGGTCCTGGCTGAGCTATGCTAACAATCTTGTACTTTATAGCCCGGGCTCGAGTTTAACTATGGATTTTGTTGGTGTTGCCGCTGCCTTTGCTGTCATTGCCCATTTGCCGTTGTCCTCGGTAATGTTACACGGCTTTTTATCCACCTCGACAACTACAACAGCAACACCAACACCAACAACAACTACAACTACAAGTACAAGGACCACGACAGCAACACAAAGCAGGTGAAGGATTCACATAAAAATTGTAAAACTGATTTTTGCAGGCAGCAAACACACAATAGACCGACCGGCGCACGACATGACTTTGGCAATATTAAAAATCAAATTAAATTTCAGCTTAACAATATAAAGCTGTAAAAATGTCGTTCTAGCTCATACATGTAGTAGAAAATGACACAGACTAACCAGAAAGTGCACACAAGTTGAGCCATTCACTAGAGTGAATTGTTGTACAAATTCCCCATGAGATAACATATCAAATTGGTTGAAATTTTAATAGATTATGTAAGATTACGTATATTGGTTTTCTAAACTTCGATTTTCCGAGTACCAAAAAGATAATCCATTAATACTTCTTGCATTCAAGCAATTAGCATTAACAGGAAAAGAAGAAATCTATTTAAATGTAAAAGGATAAAGATAGTGGATCCCCATATATGTATCTGTTACATTAATGCAAAGAAAAACTCTGGATACTTTGCAATGCTCTAATACTAAAGAGTTTCTTAAGTAAATGAAATTACCCAATTTGAATCGCAAACATTTTGCCACCATTTAGTTTTAAATAATTGAAAAACAAATAAATTTATTTATCATTGAAAATCTATGGATTGACCCAGAAAACAAAACAAACTGTGAAAGAACTGGAAGCAGGAACTTTATGGTACGAGATAATAAATCAAAATATGTGGCAAATATGTGTATACATATATTATTTATTATCTATATATATATATGTATTTTTTTTTTTTTGAAAATCGGTATAAAATTGTTCTCAATAAAGCCTTTTTTCATCTAATTTATTTTCGTATTGTTGCTTCATAAATATTAACTAACACTGAAAAACTGATACATATTTTTATCAAATGTAAATTTCGAATGCGAAGGTCTTCTGATCAGTTGCTTGATCGTGGCGGCGGCTCAGTAGCAACCGATTTCATCTTCGCGCTGCTTTTTATATCAACTAAGGGTAGCAGAATCTGCAGATTTCAGCTTTCTTCTGCCCATCTACTCTCTCGCTCATTGACTTTCTCCCACTCAGCAGAAGCAGCAAAGAAGAAAAGCGTTCTTCTGTCCATTCATTATCTCGCTCACTCTTTTCTCCGCTCAGTAGCTGCTGTTAGAATGAAGAAAAAGAAGCAGCGACGCTCTACCAGCTGTTCACCTTCTCCCTCTCATCGTTCCGCTTCTTCTTTCCTCTCATATTAGCTGCTGAGAAGGAGAAATTGGGAGGTTGGCTCCCTTTCTTTTTCTCCCCGACTCTCTCTATCTCTTTTTAAATATATATGTATGTGCGTGAACGTTGCTGGGCGATTGCGATCCCAGTATTAATTAGTCGTTTTGAGGCTACTTTTATTTATAGAAAAAATAAAGTAAGTAAGTCGCCGGGCCGACTTGGATATACCATGCATCAGAGGGAAAAAAACTACATCGAGTTTATAAAACTAAATTCATATATTAAATTTCTTTCGTATGCGCTATTTCTAACATATGCTATCTCGCTCACTCTTATCACTTTAGCGCCCCACCGGCCAATTTCGCCCTTGCACCGCTTTGAGTGCGAAACGTTTCAATGCATAACTCGGCCATTTTTATTCCGATTTTTATAAAACTTGGTGAAATAATAGATGTCCATAACATATATAAGTGTGCCAAATTAAATTCCGATACGACAAACAATGCAGGAGAAAATCACTTTTTATTGAATTCCGGAGGCGGAAGGGGGCGTGGCAAAAAAAATTTGGTGGAATGATAGATGTTCATTAGATCTATGAGTGTGCCAAATTAAATTACGATACGATAAATATTACGGGAGAAAATCACTTTTTATTAAATTCCGGAGGCGGAAGGGGGCGTGGCAAAAAAAAACATAAACTTGGTCTGCGTCTATACTACACGAGTCTACATTCTAAATTTGGTAGCTCTATCATTTATAGTTGCTGAGATCTCTGCACTCTTACGGACGGACGGACAGACGGACAGATGGACGGACGGACAGACGGACAGACGGACATGGCTATATCAATTTCTCTTCTCATGCTGATCAAGAATATATATACTTTATAGGGTCGGAAAAGCTTCCTTCTGCCTGTTACATACATTTTGGCGACTTTAATATACCATTTCATCCTATGGATGCATGGTATAAAAACATAATTATGAAGATGAAAAAAGGGAAAAACTATTGATTATCTTATTCTTTGGAAAAATGTCATCCGTTTAGGTCTAATTGGAACTCGTTGAGCTGTGCAATTATTTGCGACATTCATTAACAACTAATTGAAATTCTTTTATCCTCTTTCGCCAGCGGCAATGTAAATTAAACTATAAATTTAAATATGCAGATGGATTAATCGATATGTGACTATATGTGTGTGTTTATTTGTTTTAAGCCTCTTACATCAATTAAAATCCATTCAAATTTAATAAATTTTTTTGTTTAATTTAGTTCAAAATACGCTAAAGACATTAATGTTATAATATATAAAATTACGTATACGCAATGTGGGTCATATGGGCAGTTAATATATACAACTCCCGGTAAAGTTTTACGATCGTTTTGTTCTTTTAATAATCATACAATTAATATTAGCGACTTTTTCAGAATTTCTCTGTCTGTGCAATACATTTTCAGGATTCTAAAGTGCAATATTTAATACCTTGATCACCATTATCTATCACTTAAAAATATATTTAATTAAAATCACATAAAAATACTTTAAACATGGTCTCTCCATTTGCAATCTATCACTTTAAAATATATTTAATTAAAATCACATAAAAATACTTTAAGCATGGTCTCTCCATTTGCATTTTACTGCACTTATAAATATTTAAAGCCAATTCTTGCCCTAGTGTATTAACATATTCAGTTCGCATACTAGTAAAATGATGCCAAACTTCCTATCCCATGTGAAAATTCAATAAGTTTATGCTCACAGACGGCACTATGCAGTTGAGTTTAGTTTCGGTTTATTTTACTAGAGCTCCCACCAATGCCGCCACCAACACCCTATTTCCACCAATTATGCACACACAGAGGCCTTAAGGGCAGAAACCGTATCTGAATAGGGATGACGTTGCTGAGATTGCACAAGAAGAAACTTTCATACTCGTTGATTTTTAATCATATCTTTGTCGGGGACTATGGGTGAAGCGAAATTAGCACCAAGGCTGGCAGTAAATTGAAAGCAAATGAAATCCAATTGCAATGGGGTTGCCATGGTATCTCTTGCCACCAAGGCAATTAGGCAGCCATCAACATTTGCCCATCCCCCATCCCCTTTTCCCCCCATCATACTCACATTTATGCTAGTTGCATCGCATGGTATTTGCTCTTCCAGTTGGGCCATGTTCTTGCCAGCGCTACATTTTCAGTTAATTGCTTCAGTTGTATGGCAAAAAGAGGAAAGTCTTTTGTTCCAATTGTTGAAATCGTTGGCTGTCGAGAAAGAAGAGCAGAAGAAAACGAAAAACGAAATGATATATAGCATAATAAATGAGTTGATATTAGATGGAGGCAAATTGCAAATGCCAACACACTTTTCAAGTCCTTGGAAAAAAAAAAGAGCTGACTATTACAAAATGCGCCATTAAATCCAATGTTTAACATGCTACAATATAAAATGTATGTATTAGAATACATATTTTGTCATAGTCCTTATCAAAAAAACATTTTAAATCTGTTCGATAGTAAACTTAGATGAATTCTTAAATGTAAATATAGGATAATATTTAAAAATATTCTATTGCAAATACGGAATATACATAATTTAACTTATATAGGGTTCTTTGGAATACTGAAACCCAAAATAAAGTAGATGAAAATCCTCGTCAATTGAGGTATTTGGAATTCGAATTGAATGCAAGTTAGATAACATGAATCACTTCGCAATTTATCATATTTTTATGCTACCCGCCGACAAATCTTCCCTCTATTTCTTTCTGTATTAAATCTTCTGTGTAGATATATATTATTTCCAGCTCTCTCAACTAAAAAGTGGCCGATCTAAAGAATTTTCCAAGTCCAAAATCATTTAAATTGGTCTACAGGAATATAGGATACCGCCCTCTTCTGTTTGACAAAGAACTGGCCGTATATATACAGATTTATATAGGTTTTATATATTTCCATTGATTTCTAAGCATATATTTCCATAGATTTATAAATTTCCGTTAATTGCAATATTTTTTCAGTTAAAATTTGAAATTTCCGTTATACATATTTAAAATTTGTTCCTAAATCTACACAATTTCCATTGAGATTAAACATTTTTGTTTGATTTTTAATTTTAACGGATCCTAGCAGAATTTTTGGCAGTAAAATTTGACATTTCCGTAATACATATTTAAAATTTGTTCCTAAATCTACACAATTTCCATTGAGATTAAACATTTTTGTTTGATTTTTAATTTTAACGGATCCTAGCAGAATTTTCGACAGTGTTGAGTAACATTTTTTTAAATAACAATGTTGAATAACAGTCTCCTTGGTATACAAAAGGAGCTACGTGGGGGCTAATGGTCAGTTGGTGATGGAAAAACCACATCTGGACATACAGTTAAGTTGAAATCTATTAATATATATATAGAAATCTTTCGAAATATATAAAAATCTATGGGGATACATAGAAATCTATGGGAATATGTAAATATCTATGAGAATATATAAAAATTTATAGGATTATTTAGAAATCTATGTGGAATTATATAGAAATCTATGGGATTATATAGAAATCCATAGGAATGTATAGAAATCTATGATAATAAGTATATAGAAATCAAGAAAAAATTTATGGAAATATATATATCTTAATATCTATATTAATAGGTCTAACTATTTGGTGCAATAAAATGCATCTGGAAAGAAATCCGATTAACCTTAGCTAAGAAAATTTACTGTGCATCATTTCAATATAATGACGAACACATTGCATAGAGAAAAGCATATTAAACCACGTCGAAACAAAATATTTCTAATGAACGACCAACACTGTGTATTTGCAAGCAGCTACAATGCATGATAAATTTGATCTACTAATGACCAACATTAGCTCAACAAATGATAAATGTCAGAGAATTGACTATTTCCCCGACTGCCAATATTAGATGACTATATATATTCGAGATCTTTTATTGGCAGCTGGAAATTCTGCGATGAAATGCGACTCACGTATTCCTTTGCTCTCATATTCTATGTTCATAATTGGCTTCAGGACTATGCAAATTGCAAATATGCAATACAAATGGATAGTTTGGCCACGAATGGCATTTAAATGAAACACGCATCAACGAAAGTTAATTGGAAATCCAGAGGCAAAATGAACGGATAGGCAAACAAAGCTTGTATCAATCACAACTGAGCACACACAGACACACAGCGAGCAGATAGAGAAGAAGATAGTGAAGGGGAGAAGGCGTTGGTGGAAGGGGGGCAAGGGGGAAGGCGACTAAATTACAACCAATTTTTATTGCTGCGAAAACAAAAGGCGCACAGCCTATTATCACAAAATGGCGCACACACACCCAAACACACACAAACACATAGTAAAGTCGACAACGGGGCGTGGCACGAATATTTGTCTGTCTGTCTGTCTGTTTGTTTGTTTGTTTGTTTGTCTGTCTGTTTGTCTCACTGTCTGTCAAGCGCACGTTTTTCACAAAGCACACAATAAATGATAAAACATAAATTCGTACATGTATATGTGTGTGTCTGTATGTGTGTGTGCCTGTATTTGTGTGTGTGTGTGTGTGAATTGTAAACTTATGCCCCCCAAAGGCAAACGCATCTCCTCAACTACTCACAATGTGACTAAGGCAGATCGAATTATAATGCCACCTTATCAGTAGCATTTAAATCAGAGCATAAACATCCACACACACACACGCGCTACATCCTCACTCACACACACACACTCACACATAAGCATATACAACAAAAAAAAATTGCTATGCCGCTCCTGCTGATGCAGTAAAAGAAACCACTGAAGCGGCAGCTGGATAAAAGTTACATTGACATTGCCAAGCATCGGCACATCTAAAGAGCACTAAAAAGGGACAGACAGACAGAGTGAGAGGGAGAGGCATAGATAGAGAGCGAGAGAGAGAGAGCACGCCTGCGCATCGTCAAAGTCCTAGCACATTAACATAGATACCAACTCTTCGACCGCCACTGCCGTCGCCCTTTTTGTATTTGCAACAACAAAACACGAAAATGTTGCTTTTGTATTTGTCATTTACTTTGCTTTCTTTTCTTTCTTTCTTGCCTGCCTGCCTTCTCATTTGCCTGTTTACGCTTTGTCGCATATGTCGCTGCAAATGTATTTAATTGTAAAATAGCGCACAAATGTAGGCAACAAAAATTGTTCTTTTATTTTCTGCGTCTCTCTGTGTGCGTTTGTGTGTGTGCGTATGTGTTGTATCTTATTTATGTATTTGTTTTGGCCCTAGATTGTTTTTTTTTTGTTGTTGTTGTTTTCGTTTGTTTGTTCGTTTGTTTTATGTGCTGTCGCTTAATGACATAACAATTATCTTTTGGACGCATGCTTATGACACTCAAGGGTGCGCTTACCGCACAGCCTCACCCAGCTAGTCAATTGAAATTGGATTCCATAGGTGATATGTGTGGGGTGTAGGTATAATTTAGGTTGTTGCAACCTGAAAATCGTAATCGTTTCACAATCATTTTATTTTAAAAAAGATTACAGAAAACAAAAAGTGTAAACCTTTCTCTAGCTAAAAACAACGCAGGGAACTATTATTTTTCACCAATCATTTGAATTCTCTAGCTAAAAACAACGTAAAAAACTATTATTTTTCAACAAGCATTTGAATTAGAGTCATTGATAGATTTATCTAGAGGAAACAAAAAAGTTCTTCCTATCGAAGTAAAAAGAAACATGTAAAATAACTGCTTTTTGGGAAGCTATCTAGAATCCACTTCTTATTTAATTTTTTTAGATTTATAGCGTTCAAATTATTGCTTCAACTGTTCTTAGTTTGTTAATGTTAATTATAAATTGGAAATATAAGATATAAATATAAAGAATCTTAGTTAGATTCAATAAAGAATCAAATATTCATTTCATTGCTGAAGATTTTATCACCGAAACAAAATATTACGCATACCACATGTTGTTCAGAAAATGCTAAGCTAGCTCCATGCATGCAAATGCCAATGAGAAAGGCAAGAAATTAAAAATATACACCTGCCACGTCGTTCCATATATTTCTATTTGTCTTTTACTCCCATTTGCCATATATTCCCATACAAATGCATGTAAATAATAAAGGTCTGGCCAGGCAAGAGGTGTACAACCCAAGGCTTTGATAATGGTGTACCATGGAGGGCTAAAAATGGTAATGTTTAAGACTTGAAATTTTTGAAATAATGCGCTTTGTTACCCTTTAATAGTACATTGTTCTTAAAGTGGTAAACAGATTTTCCAGAGTTATAGCAATTGCTTTTCAGCTGAGATATTTTTATACACATAGTTATAAAAGTAGTTTGATGCGTGACAAAATAATATGGCAAGGAAAAATGGGCGAAAACCTTTAATATATGACTTCAAATAAGCAGACAAGGTAGCACAGACATCATTTGAATACAAATTTGGATATCAATGATCAAATTATCAAAGTAATATTGCTCTTGTTGGCATAAACTTAACATTAAAGAGTATTTTGGCTCTATATGGTCATATTTTTGGGTGTATTGGAAATATCATGATATACAGTTTTCCATAGATTTATAATAGAGACGTAAATGAGATTTGGTAATATTATTAAAACCAGCAATTTAACGTTAACCCTTAAGGAAATTCTTATGATGATTATAATACGCGTATATTTTGAATCAAAATTCATTAATAGAGCAACATCCAGCTAAATACATATGTATATCCATCTTTCTAACTATTTTATTGATATCGATATGGCTTATTCGTTATCGTATAAAGGGTATTAGTACATTCGAGACCTTAGAACGATTAAATATACATTAGGGTTGTATATACATTAGGGGTATTATATAGAGTAGAGGTCTTGTATCCTACTACACTATAACTTTCCCTTTGAAGTTTATGGAATGGACACTTTCAATGTCATAACCCCATGGGAATTATTAATGGAATAAGAGGTTCAATAAAACATTGCTTACCAGAATCCATAACTCAAACAACAATATGCATCTCTACTTAAATGACCAACCGAATGGATAGTTGTGTGTATTTCTTATTCCTAGATAAACTCCCTAATTGATCATTTGTCCACTCTCACCTGCTCTCTATTCTGCCGTGCTGCCCCTGAGTTGCCTGCTAAACGTTTTGCAAACAACTAGTTTTTTATTCATAAACAAGCAACAACAAAACGTAGCGCACTCTAAACGACCACTTAAGTGTGTTGCCTCAACAACGGCAGCAACAGCAACAGCAACAGAAACAACAACAACAGCAACACAAAGATGCAGGTCCAGTGCTGCACAAGTAGAGCGCATGAATGAATGAATGAATGAATGACAGAATCGCCACTGGCAAAACAGACAGACAGCATGTGTGGGCGTGGCCATTGTTGCCCCCATTGTTGATGCGGTGACTGCTGCTGCTGCTGCTGTCATTACTCGACATGCTTCTTCATTTTGTTTTTGCTGCTGCTTCTGATGCTGATGTTGCTGTTGTTGTTGTCGTCGTTTTCATCTAAGTGCACACCAAGAGCGCTCCAAAAACGACCAAGTCCTTTGTGTATATATATATATATGTATGTATCTCTGTGTGTGTGTGAGCTTTTGTTTTTGTTTTCTTCCTGCTGTGCCATTTGTGCATGATTATTTTTGCATGCGACTGTGTGAGCAAGTGGAAAACCTCGAATGGTTATAAATGGCCTCTCCATCCGCCCAGTTCCAGTTCTTACTCCCCTTGGCCACCACAAAGATGTCATCATTGTTAGCAGCAAAGTCTGCTTATGACTAAGAGATGACAGTGTGTCCGGTTGTCCAACTACATATACTTATATACATCTACTTATACAAGTATATATGTATATATACTCTATTAATATATATAGAGTGCGATTTAGTTTTTACATAGTTACATAGCAAATTAAGTCTGTAATTGAAATGAATTGTTTAAGGGTCCAGAAAGTTATGCAATAGATTTCATTTAATGAAACATTGTGGCCCTCTCGCCCATCGATTTGTCTGCCTTTGGCAATCTGTCGGAGTATAGTATGTAATTTATTGTAAAATTGATCAACATTGTGTCTATATAATTAAATGACTCATCGCAGAGACAATAATAACAATCTTTAAAAGTCTCCTCTAGTAGCTACTATATCATGTATGAATTTATCTAAGGAATCAAGGATTTCCTCTATGAATTCTTCAATCAATTACTTCTTTCTTCAGGAATATCATATATGAATTCTTCAACGTTTCATTCTATGAATTCCTAAAATATTTCATTTTGTTCATATTATGTATAAATACATGTAAGGAATAAAAGATTTCCTCTGTGAATTCTTCAATCAATTCCTGTATAGATTCTTCAGGGATGTTATAAATAAATTTCTCCATGATTTTATTCAATGAATTTATAAAAGATTTCATTCTATTAATTCCCAGGATTGAAGGATTACATCAATGAATTCCTCAAGAATTTTTCAAGAAATTTATCTATGTATTCCTCATTGAATTTCTTTGTGGATTCCTCAATGTTGCAGACAAGTTCATTATTAAACGAAATCATAATTAAACGAAATAAGATTGTAACTATCAACAACTTTAATCGAATTTCCGATCGAATTTCAAAACGATAGTTGAGATAATTTAGTATAAGAACTGATCGTTCTGTTAATAAGAAAATCAATTATAAACTTATTTATAGCCAATCAAGCCCGTCTGCCATACTCATCTACATCTAGTACTCCAATCTTCTCCAATATACTTAATTTGGTTAACTTATCTAGCAGTAACTATCACTCAGAAATTGAATAATTCATTATTGAGCAGACAAAAAATAAATCCAGGAAATTAGTTGTTTAATGGTAAATGCAATAATATTATATATTACACGATAACTGCCACAAAATTTCAATCATGAGGCGAATGCTCTTTATCAGATAACAACCAAAAAATATTGTCAATTTCATTGCATTTTAATATGTTAAATTTATAAAACTTAAAAAGCCAAAAGTAGATACAAATCAATACTAAATTAAACACGTTAAACTATTTTATTTTCAACAATTAAAACCAGCTAACAAGAATAGATAAAAGCAGCGATTCGAATAATTCATTGAGTAGGCACAAGAAATTAAAATGCTTAAAACAAATTATGATAGTAAACGATTAGTTTGCTCATTTTAATTCATATAAAAGTATGCAGAGGGACTAAGTAAACAGGTATTTTATTCCAGACTGCAGGACTAAGAATTAACATGAATTTCGCAATCAATTGAAGATGATTATATACTATAATATCTCCATAGAAGATTTACGCACAAGAATCTCTTAGAAAAAGGTGTGGTCACAGTGTATTTTGGCTTACTCTTCTGCAAAAAAAAAAAAAAGAAACCTCATTTAGTTGTACAAATGAAACCTTCATTTTGAATTGGCCTCCGCAAACAACATTTAACGCCAATCAATTGACAGACGCACACACACACACACACACACACACACACACACACACACAAACACACACACACAGTAAACAAATAACAACAATTTCGAATGTTTCAAAAGAATGGAAGGGTAGCAGGTCGAGCAAAGGGAAGCAGCAGCAGCACATTTGTAATTAAGAAAGTTTTGGCCTGAAAAGCACTTAAATGAAATTTTAATTTATTTCTAAAATGCTGCCAACAATAGTCAAGACAATGTTGAGAGAAATAAAGAATGAAAGAAATGAAGGAAGTAAAAAAACAAAAGCGAAACTTTTCTGTTCTATCCTAAAGTGTTTGCCAGGGCGTTGACAGAGACAGAGAATAAAAAGCAGAAGCAAACAAACAGGACGAACCTGACTTGGACTGACAATTGGACAGACTGACAGATAGACCGACCAGTCAGACAGTCAGCCAGTCAGCCAGCCAGCCAGCTAGCAGAGAAGCTATTAAATATTTAACCTTATCGCAGTTAGTTCTATTGCCATTGCGGTTTCAGTGTCTTGATTGCCATTTCAAAAGCGTAGCAGGACTTCAGGCTACAGTACATTAAAAAACCGAAGGAAAATAACAACAAAAACAACAAGAACAGAAAGAGGAAAAACCACCTCAAGGACACCACCATTATGGCGCCTCATGAAACGCTTAAGCTATCAACACGATATTCGGTAATTAACCCGGCTAAATACGATACGAGAGGAAAATTATGCGGCCAAGAACCAGGAAGCAGGAACCTACATACAAAACTCTCTATTTTGTCAAGACGTGAGTGAGTCCTTAATGTCCTAGAAGCTGCTGAGTTCCTTGAAAAACGAGATGTCTGGATGGGTGTGCGGCTCATGGGGGTGCTGTTGTGTGTGTGTGTGCTTTGTTATCTATTTTTTTCCAAGCATTATCGTGATTAAAATTTGCAAAAAAAAGAAAACGAAATAATTTTTTTTTTTTTTGTCATTTCTAGACCACAAACACATTGCGCCCATTGCCTTTAACAACCGTGCAGCATTCTTATCAGTGCCAGGATGCACACCCCAAGCCCCCATCCCCAATCTTCACCAATCTCCACCATCACCTCATATACTACATGGAACCATTAACAAAGAGTAAAAGCAAAAGAAAAAGAGAGAGAACCCAAAGTAACGAAGAGAGTGAACGAGTGAGACAGAGAGAGAGAGGGAAATGGACCACGAAGAGACAAAGAGAAGTCCTAAGAGAATGCGTCAAAACACACGCCCTTTTGGTCTTTTTGTCCTAGGATATAGCGCTTTAGCCACACTGAAGATACTTTCTGAATGTCGCTCATTCTTTATTTTTCGGGGGTATTCTCATAGTTATTATTATTATATATTGTAGATACAGTTAAATTACATACATTAACTAAAATGGCCATAGCTTATAATTCGTAATTCATTCAGAAATGGGAAAAACATTTAACCGGAATTTGTGTTACGAATTGAAAACAAATCGTTTCAGTTAGTTAGTTATATATTTTAATTTATTGGATACGCACCTACAGTCTGGGCTGCTGCATTTGTGGGCAGGGCAGGGCAGCCCTGTAATTGTTGTTGTTAATTTTATTATAGATGATGTTGATAATGTTTTGTATTATTTGTTTATTATTGAACACTTTGTTAATTTGCACTTTGGTTTGACATTGATTTGTTTCAATTAGATTTTGTCGCTTTTCATTTACTTGGCTGCTTCTTTTTCGACTTTTCTTTTCATATTTTCACTTGCACTATAAATGGGAATGCGGGGAATCCTTAGAGTAAATAAAAAGGATTAGCACTGAGATTATTGCACTTTGGTTTTTCTTTTCTTTTTTTTTTGCGTCTGTTGAGATGCTGCTCACCCTCACCCGTTCAAGCGTATTTTGCAACTAAATCTAATTCATCCAAGTGCTTTGATATGCCATACAAATCACCTCATCCTCATACTCAATCCCCACCCATGCTTCTACTCCCACTTTCTGTCCCATTCCCCCGAATCTCAAGTGGCAGCACCTCACACTCAATGCCTCCTTCAATTGGCCGAACAATAAAACTCAATTTACATTGTTGGGATGATTGAATCAGTAAACAGATTTAGATTTGGACACACTTAAACTATCCAACTATGTAATTACGCCTCAATTTGCTCCATTTTGATTTGTGTGTGCCATGTGTGTGTGTTTGCATTCGCACTTATTCAATTTAGAAATTGCCAGTTCAAATAGCTCAAGAAAACGCAAAAATGAAATGACAGAAAATATCACTTAATTATTGCAAATAATGACAAAGACCTTTGCCTAAAATTATATAGGTTAAGTGAGGGAAAAGTTTCTTGCTAGAATTTCCCAGAATTTATTGCTAATATTTCATTTATATATATTTTATGTAAATTTCATATACAAAAATTCAAAATTTTCCTTCATCCTCCGAAGGTTTTCTTTTTTTTTTGTCATTTCTTTTAACTGTTGTTGCGGTTGTCGTTGCTGTTGTTGTTGTCGTTGATGATAAACACAAATTTTTTGGGAGCGGCTCATTTGGTTTTCTCTTTTTTTCGCCCTGCCATCGTTCTTTCTTTGGTTTCTTTGTTTGTTTTTACTTTGAGCTGCTCGAAATTTATTAAATGGCATTCGGGAGTGAATAAAATATATATTTTGTATGCTTTTTTTGTTAAATTTCTCGTTATTTTTTTATATATTATTTTGTTGGTAAGAGAATTTACAACAAATTCATCTATTGAGGTAATGTAGAGGGGAGTAAGTGGGAGCAAAAAAAAGCAAACTCCCACGTTTTGGCCTGGCCTGGCCTTTGTCTGCGCGAGCGGGGGATTGATTTTTCTGGCTAAAGCATACTTTCGGGGGTTGCGGCGGTACGGCTGCTGTCGCTGTCGCTGCTGACTGCTGGCTGCCTCCGTCCGCTTGTCTTTTCCTCTTACACAGCAGTAGCAGCAGCAGCAGCAGCAACAACAACAACTTGCGCATATGTAACCAGGAGTAAATTTTTCAATTACAAGAATTTGCTTAGGTTGAGTTTTTTTCCTTTCATTTCGTTTCATTTTTTTTTTGTTTTTTGTTTTAGTCATAATTACAATTATTTCTCACAAAATGGCACACTGACCCATACATACACATGCACACACACACACATAGACACACATGGACACACGCACAAGCACACTCACACACTCACACTTTCACACATACACATGCACGCACGCACGCGGCTGGGATTACATGGAGCAGCATCAGCATGACCATTTCCATTTCCATTTCCACTTTGCTATGCCTATTCACATTTTCTTTTTGTTGTTGCTGTTGTTGTTGTTGTTGCGGTTGGCTGGACCATTTACCGTGCCTTTTGATCCTTTAGCCGTCGCCGTCACCCGTCGCTCACGAGTTGCAAATTCACACTGAGTTGCGACTCATGTGGCACGAGTCGTTGACTCGGATGCTGCCGCTGTTGTTTGGTTTTGGTCCTTCGTCCTACCAAGGATTGACAGTTGGCGCAGCCCCAAAGCATCACATCCCCATCTCTCTCTTTGTCTCTCTCTCTCTCTCTCTGTGTATTTTTTGCTCTTTGCATAAGTCTCTCTTAAGGGGTTCAGCGTGAAAGAACAGCTCTGAAGAGCGGAAACATGTGGCAGATTAAATACTTGAAAGACTTGTCGCCACCAATTATTATAGAGTGTTAAAAAATGCACATTAAAATTAAAATTAATTTAATTGGCCTTGCCCCAACTCACACACCCACACAAACACACTTAGCATAGGGTCGGACTAATTAATAATATTAAATAATTAACAAATAATATGCATTTATTCTTTATTGCATTGTTTTTTTGGATGAAGCAAAACTCACCCAGAATTTAACGTTTTAGTAATATCTTAAATTAAAAGACATTTGATGGTAAATTGGCCCTTCCAAGACTTGATTTGTGGCACGGTCTAAAATCGAATTATTCTAAATAATAATAGCACAGAATTATTCTGTAAAAGGTGCTGAATACAATAAAAGCTAAAATAATAACGCTCATCTTTCTCTTACTCTACCATTTTCTTGTCAATTGTTGATTCTTCATTTTATCAGCAAATTCGATTTGTTTTACAACATAATATAGCTTAAAACTGTAAAAAAAAACCTCTCCATTTATGAAAACGTCAACATTAGTTTTCCGGTTGAGTTGAGATTTCCAGAACCAAATATACATAAGGCTTTTTAAATTTATCTGAGTTATATAATTGCCAAGTTGAGTTGAAGAGAGTTTTTTTTAACATTTGGTTGTATATTTTTCATAATTTACTTGCTGACTTCCAATCTTAGAATCTTATTTTTAAGTTCAAAAATGTTTGGAACATGAATTCCGAAAGTTGTCCCAATTTCTACATCACGAGAATTTAGAAAAATGAAGAAAAGAATGTGTTAGTTTTAAAATTGATTGATTGTTTGTATGGGAGCTATACCCAACCGATCCTATATTTATGCGCTAGCTATTCAGCTATTAATTTATAATTCATTCATTTTGGCGCCAAAAGAGCATAAAGTGTGCGAAACTTGAATTCGCTTCCCATATATGAGCCCTAACGATGTATGTGTAACTCGAATTCGCCCCCTATGAGCGACGTGTGTGAAACTCGATTTCGCCCCCTATATAAGCAAGGTGTGTGAAACTCGAATTCGCCCCCATATATGAGCGAGGTGTGTGAAACTCGAATTCGCCCTCCCTATATGAGCAAGGTGTGTGAAACTCGAATTCGCCCCCTATATTAGCCCCTATTAAAGATGTGTGAAATCTGAATTCGCTTCGCTTATTTGAACTCAAAGTTGATTAGCAAATAAGCAAAATAAGCAACAAATTTTCGGCGAAATTAAAAAACGTTCACCAATTCATAACTGTTCGGCGAATTTAACCCGTAAGGCGAATTGAATTTGGTTCGTGTTCCATCTCAAAGTTGTTGTTCTCGTTGCGAATGCGTAATATATTTTGATTTTGATACATTACATAAGTATTTGAAGCGTGTCACAAATTCGGAACACTAAATCAAATAGCAGTCGTATTGAGATAACTCAATTTCCCATACAACAGTTCCAAATTTACAGGTAAACCATTCAACAGCCTAATAATTGTACACCTGTATGATCTTGGTCTGGAGTCAAGGACCTTGAAATGTTTGCAAATCACTTGTGTTTATATTTTCTATTGTTGTTGTTTAGGTGACAACAAGGTCAAGTGACAAGTCAACCAATCAAGATCCATCGCCATCGTTTCGCCCCCATTCCGATCTTTAATTAAACCAAGATGTCGATCCGTCGCACAATGTCCACAACGGCGAGTAAGGAGTGGAGGGATTACTTTATGAGGTGAGCCCGCCTGTTAATTGATAATCCAATTTGAATTAGTACTAATAAATGTATCGACAGCACCCACTTCTGGGGTCCCGTTGCCAATTGGGGCATACCGGTGGCAGCTCTGGCCGACACGCAAAAGAGTCCCAAGTTCATCTCGGGAAAAATGACCCTGGGTAAGTTGGCTCCGAAAACCAGTTCTACTACAGACACAACACGCGTGCTCGATTTTTATAACGCGCGTCGCAGCTGTCTACATTTCCATAGCAGATTTGGTTTTATAACTTTGTGATAGCCAGATTCCTGATAAGGAACGGCAGCAGCACTAGCTGATAAGTTGTGGAAGGCTAATTGAAATGCCCAGAGATTAACAAATTTTACCCACTATCTTTCTATGTCGAAGCATTGACACTTTACTCGTGCATCTTTATGCGATTTGCCTACAAGGTTCAACCCCGAAACTGGCTGCTCTTTGCCTGCCATGCCACCAATGCCACGGCACAAACTGTTCAGGTAGGTTCAGTTCTATATAATCGAAATAAACATTATCTAATATTTTATTGAATTTATTATGCAGGGTCTACGCTTCCTTAACTATCACTACGGCGAAGAGAAGGAGAAATCGGTTTAAACGATCCCAAGCCCACCCCGACTTCTTGCCCCCAGCCCGACCTTTAAATCGACCATATCGTGTGAGATGATTACTCCAAATATTTACTTACTCGACACGCAACATGCAAATTGCAGATGCTCATTTAACTCGTTGTTGGCTGAATCTCAATATTCGATATAATGGCCAATTCCGAATGCACAAACAATTCCAATCAATCGAGTGTGGACAGGCTAAAGGCTGGGGGTGGCAAAACGAAGGCTAGTTCAAGCGGATGAGTCTAGAGGAACCACCTTGATGGTTTTAGGTAATTGAATGTACATATATATATCGTAATTCCCGAGTAAATATCATTTGGCAGTCGATCAAAATATCTAATTGGTGCAAATACATAAGACAAATTTAGTGTGTGAATTAAAAGAATAGTGTCTTATTTTTTATGTGATCCGCTCTGTGGATAGTTAAATAATAAAAACTTTTAAAGTTAATTGGAACCCTCGAGTTCTATCTAGTTTCCATTTTGCAAAGAGAGAGAAAGAAACGATCAATTTGATTTTGTCATGCTCTTTTGAGGACATGCACTTTATTTTTATGGTTATTTGTATATAATAGATTGTAAATATATATATATATTGTGTTTATATATATGTATGTGCAATAACTTTATGCATTTCTCAATTTTAACAATATTTGATTTTTTTGCTTCCAACAATTTTCTTTTGTGTGGGTTTTGTGGTATTTTTTTGTGGGCTTTTTTTTAATTTGTTTTTTTTTTTTGATGATTAATAAACAAATAGATTTTGTAATTTCTACAATAATAACATAAACCATACAATTGTTGATACGAAAAAAACATTTAGATAAAAATTGCATAAATTTTGCAAACATAATATATAAAAAACATAGACAACTAAATAAGTAGAAAATAAAAGAGATGCTCCTCCAATTGATTCCATTGGTGAGCGAACATCGCGATGTTCTGTATTTAAATCGTAATTAATTACGATGTTCTTCCTCGATCCAGAGTCCGTGACATCTGTTCTGGTAGTTGTTGGTTGAATGATTTGTTCTTGTTGTTGTTTTTTGTGGCACACTTATAAAAGTGCCACATTCTAAGTGGATTGCTTTGCGACTCTCTACAACGACTCCTTAACCTAACAATGGATGACATATATGTAATTCTGCACTTAAAGCTAATCACAATGTGCGACAAATAGTAGTTATAATGTAACGACAGTTAACGATTTTAATGGCTGGTCTATGGCTACGAGAATCTAATTTTTCAAACTATCACCTAATCTCGCTCTAGCTTGACAAAGGTACTGTTGTGGTGATGTCGGCTCATCAGATATTCTTTGAACCGCAACGCTTTGTCTGTGGAACGTTTCAATTTGGCGGTGAGTTGATTATTTTCGGCCACCAGCACATCCTCTGCCTGCTTCTCAAGCTCCTCGCGGGTTCTCGTCTTGCGACGGGAAATGCGACTAGCCTCGTTGTTCTTAATGCGATCCTTGTACGCCTTAGCCTCATCGTCGTTCATGCGCGACATTAGATCGGGATCAGGCCCGTCGGCATGTTCTTTGGCTGGACGTCCACGCTTTCGCTTGGTGCCGTTCGTGCGGCTTTCTGTTGTGGTGAACTGTGAGGTACTTGCGATAGAGACGGCAGGCGAGGCTGGGGCAGTGATGAATCCGGCAAAACCGGTCTGGCATGTGGGTGCTGTGCTCGCTGAGGACGCTGAATATGGTGTATTCGGCGCTGAGAAATCGTTGGTAGTTTCCTCCTCGGCGCTGCGAAGATCCTCGAAGATTTTGTCATGTGTTGAAATGTTTGGTGTATGAGGGCTGTCGACGGTTTCGGTATTCTGTTGGTGAACAAAAAAAAAAAACTAATTAGAATCCGATTCGAGAATTGAGTAGCATCACTGCAACTTACCGTCTCCCAGGTCAGAACATGTTCAATGATCTGGGGAGTTCCAATCTCGTCTGGGTATTGAAGGAGGGGTGATGATTTATTAATGTTGAGTATTAGTTTACTGCGTTTCTCCGGCTGAGTGGACTGGGCAATCGATGTGGCTGATCGCTTAACTGCTACACTTCCACTGAGACTGGGCAAGATGTTTTGTATGGCCTCAGCAACAGTTTCGTTTAGCGCCGGCTCCATGCTCGAACCAAATTCACCACCCAGGTGGCTAAAGCCCAGGGACTCCTGGCTGCAGACAAATAGACTGCTACCCTCGTTGCTGTTCTCGTCGGCCAGGAGTGGCTGTTCGGTGAAGTATCTAGTCTGACTGCATGATGGAATGAGTGAACCCTGCGATTGGCTGCTGCACAGCATGGGATTTTGTGAATTTATCAAGATGTTTGAGATATCAAAGTCGTTTGATGATGGTTGATTGAAGTCGATGCCGGCACCCATGTCGCAGATTTCGTCCTCGCCGAGCAAGGGTAGCTCTTGTATGTCATCAATTAATGTAGGTATAAAGTCGTTGAAGTTGTCGCTGCTTTCCATATCCAGATTGCACTGATCCATTTTCTTCTGCTCAATGTGATCCTCGGTAATCAGGTTTATATCAAAGTCAAAATCAAGTATGTCCGTCTCCGTAAATATCTCCTTTCCTTTATCGCTTCCGCTGCTGCTGCTAGTTGACGAAGTTGCTTCTATATCTTGCAGGTATTCTACGATAAAAAGCAAAATATTATTAGAAAAATATTGTTTAAAGGCAAGTGGAAACGATAGAAAATGGGAATCTGCAATGTTAATTCGAATTTGAGTTCTGTGTGTGTAAAAAAGTTCTGCATACTTTCAGGTTGCCTCTAATATAATCATGTTATTAACATGATCAGGAGAGCGATCATGCTAAAGTTAACATTGTTGTGAAATTCGAAACAGCGAAGGAGAGCACAAAACAAAATAGAAAAGCGGTAAAAACAACGAAAAAAAGTGGCAAAATAGCAAACAAAGCCCAGAAAAAGGCCTTGAAAAGAAATAATTTGTGATAAACTATGTAAAAAAATGTATATTCTATGAAAAAATTGTTTAAAATGTTTTGATAAATATGTATGTATGAATTCATATATGTATATGTGTGTGTATGTATGTATGCATATTGGAAAAACCTAAATTTATTTAAATTCCCTTTAAATCCATTCATTTGCTTCCTTTGTTCTAAATTGTTAAAGTATCTTATAGATATTTAAGCAAACCCTCAAAAGACGGGGTACAAATAAGGGGAAATTACAGCTGTGAATATCAGCCGGTGGTAGCTAATATATAAGAGAATTTGAGAGTAAAAGTGGCAGACGGAATGAGAGAGAGAGAGAGAGAGAGAGTCTGGCAAGTTGCGCATACACACTTACACAGTGATAAGCGGTACACCACCTATACTAATACATTTAAACGTGACATGACACATGCGAGACGTCACAACAAAACAACGGAAGAATTCGAACATGATCGTTCATGTTCACTTTCGCCTTCCACTAAATAAATATATAATGTAATTTTGCATGTATAAAATTAAAATTTATCATTTGATTTTGCCAATAATTTAATGCATAACTAAATCATTTTCAGATCAGTAAAAGGAAATCTAATTGTTTTATGAAAAGAAAAAAAATTTGTTTGTGAAAATATGCATAAAAGATTTGTATGTTCACATTTTGAAATGAGCACCAAAATATTATTTAATTCAATATTCACCTTTGGTGTAATGCGTGAGATGCAGACGTCGATTTATCCGCTACTGTAAAACTGCCTCTTTACAAAGCTACGAACAATAAGCAACTGTGGCAACGTTAGCCGAAGACGGCCCTATTTAATGAAGAGGAGGAGCAGGCAGTCAGCCGAACTTGTATCTCGCGAGTGATCGGAGACCAGTGGGGCACACAAACACAACTGCCCTAGTCAACAAGTGTTGAGTGTATTGACTACTGTCATCTCGTTCTGGCCTTTGGCATTGTTTGACCGCACAACAACAGACAAGAACCGAGAGAGAGACAGAGGAAAACCAGAGCGAATCGTCGTGGTGTGTGTGGATGTTTGGAGGGGAAATTTTAAACGTATACATGTGCAGATATTTTGACGGTCATAGGATGAACTACCAACAGGAGAAGGCTAACAATATTTGGAATACCAATACTATTGCAATTGGAATTTCATCAGAGAAACAGAAAGTTCGCGATTTAATTTGTTGCCATGTAAGTAATAATTTAAAATATTTAACCTTTATCTACATACATACATGATTGAGCTTCTACCTCTGATTCAAACGCATATTCTATGTATAAGTATGCACACACCCATAGAGGCATGTATGTACATGAAAATATTTAAATACTAATGCATTGCCAAAAACTATTCAACAAAAATCGAGAGAAACACAAAAGCAAAATAATATTTGCTTAGATACTAACTAAAGAGTAAAGGGTGCGTATACGTGATTGTCAAAGAAAAAAACATAAGTGTGAGCCAACATGCATACATACATAAACACATGTACATACATATGTATGCATGTATTTGTGATGTATAACCGGCCGGCACTCGATGAGCGAGAGCACAATAAGTGTTCGATCACCGACACACACATACATACATATATAAACATACATGTTGAGCAGGTGGTGCATAAGTATATGTATGTATATATGTGTGTGTGTAGGGTCACATACTCCTAAATCAGAACATTATTCCTAATGAATTTCATAACAATAGCGAAAAGGGTGCAAAAATTAAAGAAATTATGTTTAAAAAACAAGAAAACCAATGACCTTATATGGAAAAAGTCAACGCAAGGCTTAACCATATATGGAAAAAATAATCGGAATACTTGTGCTCTCATTTGACGCGATTTTTTTTTGTTAACTAATTGCGTTGCAATAACTATTGCATGGTGTGACTACCGAACATTAAGTAAAAAACAATTAAGTGATGAATCAGATTAGGAGACTATATTATTTAGTTTTTAATATGGCGTGTCGTGAAATCGAAGCGAAAACAATTGCAGGCTAAAATGCAGCGGCAACCACATGTCGCATACGCAATGCGTTTTGAGAAAAACAAAAACACAGTTAAATTGCCCCTCTCATACATATATATTTGTCCCGCTCGCACAATTCTTTTTCTTTCGCTCTCTCTCTCACTATCTTATTCTCTCCAAGTATTTGAAGCCAATCACTCTCTTTCTCTCTCTCTCTATGTTTTGCCCATCATTGTTAATTTCACAACAATTTTGCGGAAGAAAAAAACCTTCATGAACCCCCCTCCCACGCAAAATTCTTTATCAATGTTTGATTATTGTTAATATAACCGAAAGATATCAAAATCGAAGGGGTTTGAATTTTTGGCACATAGTCTAACATTATTTCTAATTGAAAATATAAACAAAAATGTGTGCTAAGTCATTTGCCGGCTACGGAACAATGTGCTCTGAGAATTTAGGTCAAGAAACAGCTGTGGGCATTGCACTTGACTTTGCGGTGACGTGATGTCACAATATGTATACCTATTGATGTATTCATTCATCCACTAAAAAATTAAACAATAGAATAGAAGCTATGAATAAGTTAAACGTTTACCAGTTGCTTTCTACTGAGTGAATATGCGCTTATTGAATTGCATTTTCCTTTTCTAATTTTAAAGTACGCACAGACTAGATATCTAAAGCGCATATCTAGATTTAAATACATAAATTCACACCTTTGGAGCATGTTTGCTAATATACACGTATGTTAATAGAGGCCTAAGAGAAAATCTGGCAATTTAAGCAAAATATGATACCCCGTCGTATACGTGACAGATGTCTGATATCACAATTTGCGTAGTTGTTTGTTACAACTTGTTCGCACACCAAATAGCATACGTGGCATTTCGAAGACAAAGAAATCGCCAATTTGCTTTTACTATATCTGATAAGAAACATCTAACATTTAAATAGACACACACAAATGCAAGTGAATACTTATAAAATTGAACAATTGGCTACTTTTGGAGCTTGAAAAAAACACACTTTTATGACTCATGCAGTCACTAAGAAGAGATACAGACACGAATAAAATGTGTCTACATATAGAATATAGAAAACTGCATTGGTATAGGTACATTTAAAATACATTTAAAAATTGCCTCACAAAAAAAAAAATGCTCAACACTTTATTCAAAATGGAATGACAAAATATGTATATATAAATTCTTGGAAATTATATGTACAATATATATAAAAAAACTGGTATAAACGTTAAGCTATCGTCTGGTTTCTATAGCCTTGCGATTATAAAAATTTATTGAATATGAAATTTGAATCAAAAATCCAATTTCTTCTATTAATGACATTTTTTCGACATTTTGAATTAGAGATTTTGCAGGTTTTAGTGCAATTTCGTATAGAAAGCAAATATTAAGGGTTTAATGGCATTTTTTCGACAAGTTGAATGAGAGATTTTGCAGGTTTTAATGCCATTTCGTATGGAAAAGGGATTCATTAATAAGAAGTTCAATTTGAAACATTTTTGAATACTAAACCTAAAGATAACCTTCTTTATATAAACTATCTACTATATATGTAGGACCTAAGGCTACCTAATCGAAAGATGATTAATCCTTCTAATTCTAACTTTTAAGTGGAGCTTTTAATTAGATTTGAATATGTTTTTGCTGTGAAAATAGTATGAAAGTGTGAAAATCAGGTTGGGGGAAACAATTTGAAACACCCATTGACTGCTGTAGATGGAACTATATATATATGTATATGTATATGTATATAGACTTGACTTGACAATATCGCACGTTCTGGCTTCGTACGTTTCGTCAATGGGTCATTGCACTGTGATCTTCGTTAACGTCGCTACGTGGTGATTGTACCTCGATGTCATGGGCAGAGTGGATGGCATCCAGCTCCCACCACTGCCACCCCCCCGAGACCCGACCAGTCAGATGGGTGGGGATAACGGAGGGGGGGGGGCTGGCGATAGGAAGAGCTGGACGCCTCCGTTTTTGCCTAATATCTGACTCTTTCTCTAACTGATTGTTTTGCACAATGCGCAATGAGTCACACTAAACGAACTCGCTTCGATTTCGAACAGTAATGAGAGAGTGCTGGTACATATGACACACACAAACACAGTACTCACCATCAATGAACACCGGAACATCTATCTCTTCAACTGTAGCAGTAGGCATTGCTCCACTCACATCCTGGTGGGACGACTGCTCGTCGGCACCTGTTAGCTGTATACCAGCCATTGAGGCAAGTGTCTGCGCCGTTCTCGAAACCTGGACCGTTTCCGTCACCATCTCTGTAGTCGGTGGACCGAATGTTTGGTCTATCGCGACTGGGGGGCTCATCGTTGAGCTTTGCTGTCTGGGGTATATTGTCATCCCAGGCGTTTGAGAGGCCTGCGTCCCTATACGGAATGCAGTCGCCGCTATCGTAGAGTTTACTAAAGAGCTCGTTGGAGGCGAAGTACGTTTCACTGGCGACGGTGTTGATACCGACCCTGGTAAAAAGGGTATTCTGATAAGTCGAGTTCGAGGCGCTCTTGGCTCTGCCCTGTTGCTCTTGTTGTTGCTGCTGTTGTTGCTGCTGCTGTAAGTGGGCACCTTGATCAGTATGATCCTGGGATGAGGTTGCGTATTTATAACGATTGGTATTGTTGTTGTTGTTGTTGCTGCTGTTGGCGTTGCCGTCGTCGTTGACTTGGACATAGGCGAATCCGTCATAGGCACCGTTTGCGTTATTCTCCTCTGAGAGCAAGTGCAATTGTTTGAGTAATTTATCTCGCCAGAGGCTGTCGCGTAAGGATCCTCTTTCCCCTGTTGTAAATCCGATGCCTCCGTCTCGTATGTTTGTTCCCGAACTTGTGCCGGCTCCCGGATCATCAATATTATATCCTTGGGATTTTCTGCACTCTTTCTGATTCTTTCCGGCTGAATTGTTGTTGCTGTTCGAAGAATCGTTGGTGTTGCTGTGGTTGTTGCCGTTGCCGATGGTCTGTTGGTTGTTGTTGGATAGTATGCTCTTGGTCTGGTCGATGTTGCTGTAGTTGTTGTTGTGGTTGTTGTTGTTTGATTCGCTCTTGGGCCGGGCTTGGCTGGCTTTGGGTTCGACAGAGAATGCCATTTTGAACGCGGCTGCTTATATTGAATATAAGACGCATAGATTTCGTTTCAAAATGGTTTTTTTTTTTTTTTTGATTTAAGGTGAACGGTTATTCGTAATTCGGTTTCGGTTCGACAGGATTTAGAGAATTTATTTGATATATGTATCAAAGACAGGATTTGTTGTTGAGTGGAGCAAGCGCAGTTTAGAGTTTTGGGTTTTTGTATTTTTGGTTTTTATGTGAAAGAAAGTAGACAAAAGAAAAAAGATTTTGTTATTACACATATCGACGATGTGGGAACTCGTGCCACAGATGTGCCATGGCCCTTTTGGTTTTTTTTGTGGTGGGGTTAGCAAATGTACAAAAATGCGTAATGGCTAATGTGTCTGATATGCACACATGCTGGGCACAATAAAGGCTCACTGGTTCAGGGATATCAATTGATGATCCTTGATATCCCTGGGCCATTGTGTGGTTCACATTTTGTTTTATAGATGATTTTTTTCTTGGTGTTCTTGTTGTGGGTGGGGTGTTAGGTGGATGAGTGGTGCTTTTTTCAGTTTTTTTCTCTTTTTTTTCATTGGCTTGTTAGTTTGTTTTTTCCTTTTCATTATCCTTTTTTCTTTTGCCTTGTTTTTTCCACAGTTTTTCCTTTTTTTTTTCTTTTCTTTTTTGTATGTACATTTTTTTATTTACAATTTTTTTTGGATTTACTCCTTTTTTGTTTGGAATTACTCCTTTTTTGGTATGGATTTACTCCTTTTTTCAATGGAATTACTCCTTTTTTCGTATGGAATTACTCCTTTTTTCGTTTCGGTTTCTTTTTTTTTTTTGTAATATTTTTTCATAAATTATTCTTATTAATCTAATTGTTGAAGAACCAATTCAATTGGCCCATTATGCATATGATACATTTAACTTATGAATGTAGTTTTGTTTGAGGTTATGAAAAAGGATACTCACTTTTAATTTACCGTTAGAAAGGAACAATGAAATTGTTAGGTTACCACCAAACAAGCTCTAAAAAGAGTGATCGACGCAAGTTCCCTTTAGACTGAAATAACAAAAGGAAAATTCACATTATTTATACATTCACAATATATCTAAGGAAGGGCATAGAAACATCAAATCTTTATGATAACATTTCAATTGGAACACCCTTAAGTACAAAATCATAGATAACTCTACTTTATAGACAACAAATTAGTTCCTCATTCGATAAACGAAAAACATATATAAGTAGCTTATTGTATATTTGGAGATAAGCCCCCTAAAAGCAAGGAGAAGCGCGAGGGGCGAAAGCTTAACGTTTCAGATTTTTTCGCTTTTACTGTAAGAAATGAATTTCACAACAGGCCAAACAATATGGCTGCCATCAGCAAATGGCAACAGGTTTGCCCTTGCCCCTGCCAAATGGTTGGACCTGGCTACTAATCAGCACATAGTTACTCCTAGTAACCCTGCCCCCTGTTGTCACCCTATGTATGTATTTATTTTGTCGTGTGCCATCATGTTAGATATTTGTGCATTAGAGGCACGTATATGTACATACGTAAGCAGCGAGGTGTGGGCAAGTGTATGTGGAATAGCTTTACGTTATCTCGTTCAAATATCAGAAAGAAAAAAAAAACAACACACAAAAACCAGCAATGGCAATTATCAAGCTATGGAAAAACACCGAAAGCACACGCGATGTTTGCTAAATAATTGTTGCTTCATCACCCACCCACACCCCTTCAACCACTTCACAAAACAATAAAATAATTACATGTCACTGAAATACAAAAACAAAGTACTTAAAAAAAAAATCCCCTAATGTAAATTTGATGTAGTTTGGGGAAGGGAGGGGGGTTGGCGGGTGGTGGGGTATCAAGAGGGGGAGGGGGGGGGCCTGCTGACGTCTTTATGGTTGCTTATCGGAACAATACACCGCTCTGTAGTTGTTGCTGTTGTTGCTTCACTTTGCAATTCAACATGGCTGCCGAGCTTTTTTTTGCTTTTTTGCTCATTTTTTTGTAGTACAAATTAATTAACCATATTGTACTAGGTGCCTCTTAATATAGAAATTGAGAATATTTTCACTTACATAAACTTTATGGAAGATGTCTTCAAGCGCTGTTGTCCGGTTATTAAAAACCCGACCGAAAAATTCACAAAAACTTTTCTAACGACGCAATTTGCTGGGTGGCTCCACACACCACCACTTGAAAGTCTCTTTGCAATTTGCCGTTGCTCGAATTCAAAAGTCTTCTCTGGGACTATTTGACAAAGTCAAAAGTTGTTGCTCCGCGTAGAACAACAACAAAACCGAAGGTAAATGTTTTGTTGTTTCTTTTAAATGATTTCCTTAATGTGCACAGGAATGTTTTCTTTTTTTATTCTATATATTTTTCACTTTGAAATGTGTTAAAAGGGAGTAGAGTAGTAGGAGACTGACTCAACTGGCTGCTTGTAGTATTCACTGGGAATTGAACGTGGAGTTGAACGCAAACAGACGGCCGACCTAGTCAGAAAAGTGTTGCTCACTGTTGGTTTGCCAGTTCTCGGAATTTAGTTTCGTTGTGAAATTCAAAAAGCACAGTGAAAACCAGTTTTCATAGCCAGATAACTTGTTTGCCAGTGTGTGTGAGCAAGCTTTACACAGATACACAAAAATACGCAGATACAGATACAGTATGAAAAAGCAAACAACAAGTGTGCGAGCGAGCAAGTAAAAAGTATCTCATGGATGCCAGCAGCTGACGGTGGTGGCAGTGAAATAATTTCCCTCACATCTGCTTATGTTTGGTACAATAAACCACAAGTTGAAGGCAAACCAGACCCCGGCCGGCGTTCTGGATGTCTGTGTGTATACTTCTATGTATATATAAAGTGGTTGAAATTTACTCACACTTGGCTATACATTTAACGATGAGTCATTCAAAACACCCATGCAAGTGCATTTCTAAGGTTTTCTAAACCTGCAACACTACTTGCTCCCTAACTGACCTACCACAATTAGAATAATGGAAATGAATATCTTGGAAATAGTGACCTAGTACAATTTAAATAGCTATAGAAAAAGATATATTAGAAACCTTAAATGAAACAGTATCCGCAAAAGGCGTTTAAATCAAGTTTGCTTCTTTCTTTAATTATCAATAGATCGCTACCACGCTTCGAAAAAAATAAGAATGTAAATTAATATAATTAAATTTATTTTAAAACTTGCTTATTGGCCAATAATGAATGCTAATAAGTGGCTAACTATTGAAACTGTCGCTGAATTTTTCACTGAGATTGCATGCCACTATATTGCGTAGCGAAAAAATGGAGTAAATTGTCCACATGGCATTTGAAATAAATTTATTAGCAGGTGACTTCATCAAATATATGTAAATTATCATTTAATTATATTTTATTTTGAATTAAAATTTAAAATGATATATAAACAGAGGTATTTTGAAAATCATAGAAATGTATTTTCATCTATTGGTATATTTATTTGTTTTTAAACATTTCTTTTTGTTCAATATATTTGGAATATGTGTACATATTTTCGAGGGGCGGGCAAAGAAATGTTTGGCCATAATTTTTAGATTCTTTCTCAAGTCCTTTGTGTCCTTTGTGTCAATATCGACATTAAATATTAAACAAATTCATTTGTCACGATTGTTTTCAATTATTAAACACATAAAAGGTTATTAAAATGTCCTCAAAATGGTCATAGGCTATTGGTGAGTGGAAATTAGATTTGCCACCCTCTCTATCCCAACGGTTTTAATTCCATTAACCATATATTTAAGGTATCAGGAAGTCAAATGCCAATAAAGGATATTCCTCTTGGCTGAGGGAATTTTTTTTGTCCCACCCCACGCATTCAAGGGGGATTTTTTTTTTCGACTTGTATGCTATCTCGTTTTGTGAAAGCTTCATTCCAATACATTCAACTGGTCTAATGGTATTTGTGAGATAAAAATTTCTTGGTATGGTATAGATAAAAGCTTCTCAATTTCACAACTTTCAGAGCTTGTGGAGCTTTCATCTGATGGCCACAATTAAAAAAACTCATGAGTCATGGTGATATTTGAAAAAATGACCAAAAGGCCTTCCTTGTCCTCCTCCGCACACCTTGCAAATTGTCATCATGTGATACATGTGTGCGTCTGTAATTAGTTTGTGGGTCTAATCTGATGTGGGCTGTGAAAGGGGGAAAGGAAGAGCCACCAGTTAAAAGCTCACGAGAGAGCTACCACACACAATTCTTGGAAATTTGCTACCTAAAATAGCACAGAACACACACAATCATGAATTTCAAATGCCAAATTGCCGAATGGCGTCTGCTTTCTGATTGTTGGCACCGATCGCAGACTGGCACGAGATTTTGGACGCAACAAAACAACCTAATAGATACATCTTCACACACACACACACACACACTCTCTGGGTTGTATGTAGTTAGGTAGACCAATGGCAATTCGTCAAAATGGCTAATACAAAAGGGTAAAAAATGTTGAACGTAATGAAGGGGGGGACAGATTTCTATAGCAAAGTTCCACCTCAACTGTGGCAACCTCTAATTATATAATACATGTGATTTTTACCAACGTGTTGCCCGTTTTTATCATTGCTTATTTGAATTTAGCTGTTCCTTAGTTTTTTATACCATTTCCATATTGTTATCATATCTTATCGTTATCTTATCGTCCTCAGAGGAACTAGTTCTCAGATTTTAATGAAATTTGCAAATTGCCAAAAACTTTGGTCAACAAGATACTTGATGATTCTACTGAAGATCAACAATTTGCTTCTGAATACTATGGTGTTGGCAATGCTAATTAATATAATAATTTCCTCTTGAGATGATCGTATCTCAATGTATTAGATATTCACAATATCTTGAAAATATATTGCGTAAAACCATAATTAAATACAATTTATTTTGAATGAGCTTTAAGTAATATCTTCTCCATCATATACAGAGACTACTTGAGAAGTTTTTAACTTTTAGGATAGGCAGTGATTTTACGATAAGTGGGCAAAGGATAAAACTATTGCCAATATAATAATCATAATTCTGGTCGCATACAACATAGTTTTCAGACTATGATCATACAAGTTCTTTTGATTGAAATATACTTTATTAACATTCTACAATTCTGATTTCCAATGAAAAGTATTATCATCAGCAATGTAAAACTTATATTCTTACATATTTAAAGGGTATACTCTTTGGTTGATCAATGAAGCACGTTTCTATGTTGCCCTTGTAAACTTACAAACATTTGTACATAGATAAATGTAGGTTGTATAGAACAGGGGGCTCGTAATGTTGCTATTGTAATTGTGTAGTAGTAATAATGTCAATGACATTTGTTAGCAACAATGTTGCTTGGCTTGATTTGGTTTATGTTGCCAACTTACCGTCCATCATGGTGGGTGGTGTTGCTGCCGTAGCAAGCAACTTCCAATGATAACACAATTCCAAGTAGTTTCTTCCTGTTTTGTGGCACTCAAATTTGTATTCTAATTAATTCTTTTATTCGATTTTCTGCGTACTTTGTTGCACCTCAAAAGCGAATAAAGCGCTGGCGAATGTTGCCACGAATAATAATGTCACGTTTCTTTCGTAGTAGCTTGGAACGCTTCAAAAGACACTTCAACTTGAGGGTTGTACCGGTACCGCCCAGGTCGGTGGTTGTTGTTGTTGCAGTTGTCGTGGTGGTTTTGTTGCAGTTGCAATTAAAGTAGCGATGAATATTGTTATTATTATGCCAGCCACGCATACGCATACACATACACAAATAATTGTTTATCATGGGAACTTGCTGTTGGGAATGTTGCACACACATGAGGACAACGACAGGCGAATGTTGCATGACGTTGTTGCTCAACTTCGTGTTGGACTCCTTACGCTGTACGCTCTTTGCTGTTGTTGTTTTTCCAACAGAAGCGACACCGATCATAATATTTTTTGATTGCAATTAAAACTATCTATATATACTCGCGTATATTTGTATATAGTTTCGATATAGTTTTTGAATAGAGTCAAATATTTGCGACTTAATTAATCACTTTTTATCTCTCGTATCTTGGATATTGTTCTTATCTCAGATACTATTCAGTATACAATTTCAGATCTATTGCGTCTTTCGCAAAATGTTTTCTCTTCAAGCTAAATTAGCACTTTGCACTGTTCACAGTTGAAGATAATATTTGATTTTTTATATTTCACAAAAAGGAAAATTATTGGGATATGAATAAGAAATCTTTATAACGATGTTCAGATGTCGATGCCATTAAGAATTTTTAACTTGAATGGGCATACGATAATATATCTATATATCAAGCTGACAAATTTCACAAATTTCGTTTTGATTTTCACAATTTGATTTGTTGTTGCTATTGTTAGCGCGCTTTGCGATTTAAAATATGTTGTTCTGTTCACGGAGACCGAAGTTTTGTTACTAACTGACTGAGGGGGACTTCGTGGTTGTATTCGTTGATTCGCTGATAAACGTTTGCTGACGTCGTCGGTTGAGTTCCTCGTCTCTTGGTTCAGTTGATTGTGGCTGCTGAAATTTCTGTCCCTATTAACTAATAAATTCCACGTGACAAATTTCTACCCTTCATCTAGGATAATCAGATTCAAATCTTTAGCGAAAATCAACCCAAAATAGTTGCACCTATTTATGTACTTAATCTTACTTAATCCACAAATATGTATTTATTTGTATTCCAGCTACAATGTGAGTACATTGTTTTTCGCTGTTTGTCTTTTCCGTATTTTGCAAATCATCATTATGGTGCTTATAAACAATTTGATAAACAAACAGCAACGATGACTTATTCATTACCCTTACAGTGAAGCGCTTAAGGAAGGAGATACTATTTAGGGGCTGAAAATACCCCTAAGAGAGAAATCAGTAATATAAAAACTCTTGGAATGATTTCTAAAAAAAATGTTCTATGCCGATTTAATGGATATTTCTTTTTAGGTTTTCAATGTCGGATATTTCCCAAATTTATAGTAATAAATCTGAATATTTTAGTTCATTATTTTTATATTTATTCACCTTTATAGTATAATATATTTCTATTAGATTGAAATACATACATAATGGTGTGTGTGATTCCCCCAAATTGATATAACTGGTTCTATCTGATTTTATGATATGCTAAACAGACTGGCGCTCGAATCAAACGAGTGCTCGATAAGGCTGGAGTGATGATAAGGGTCTGGATTTCGCTTAGTTCAAGACACCTAAGAGACAAACAGAAGTAGGTACATACTATGTGCACTTACATATAATGTTCTGTTCTTATCTGTATCACTAAATGTGGTAGATAAGAAATCCATAAATAAATTCGATGACTGATTGGCGGGGCGTGCGCTGATAATTACGTATGTATTTAGTGTAAATTTTTGCAGCCATAGTAAATGTAGCTCAAATTAAAAATTACCTTATTAAGTATTTGCCCTCACCTCTCTAGGGTATCAGCAGGGCGAGTTATCCAAACTAATGTTGGCCACTCTCTTTTTCTCAGAACTGGCTCGAACTCTTTTCATCTCTCTCTCGCCTTGTGTCTCTCTTTTCAGTGCCAGTGTGAATTTGGCTGATGCAATACGTTGGCCATATTATATCAGAAATATGTATAATAATACTATGCTGTTAAGATAGGCCTCCCAGCTGAGATGGTTGCTGGGCATGTTGCCAGCAGCTGAGTTGCATAGGCAGCAACATATATGGCATGTTGCTAAACATTTGACAACATTTATTTCTCATCCTTTATCTAGCTCAGAGAAAGTTCTAGTCGTTTGTCCCATGAAAAGGGGTGTGTTTGGGTGGGTATTCTATGGGGTCAGTTGAAAGCTGTGTAAACTAAAATTAGCATCAATTGGTGGAAATTTATCTGTGTGCATATGACGCATGAGACTCGTGTATGTATGTATCCAGCAATTTACAGTAACACGTCAGTTAATATCGTTAACTAAATGCTTTGACACTTAATTCGTTGCAAAATCCATGTCTTTTCCTTGGTTTATACATAAACTAATTTTAAACATAATAAAATATGTTGGAATGGTTGCTTAGATGTTTCAGGCAACGATTATGGCTATACTTACTTATATACGGGGTAGAACTTATTTGTCTCAAAAGGAATAAGAAACAATGTCTTTCGAAAATCATCCATAAATAACTAATTGATTCAGAAATGGTTTTCGACTGTTTTTCTATGTATGGTCGAAAGAGAAGAATGTCTTTCCGATCCAATCAAATTGTACTATATGTATGTATATCCTTAATCAGCATCTCTGACTTTTTGATTATAGTATCTATCTATACTAGTCTTCCATTTATTTTTTAGTATTTGTCAAAGATGTTGATTATTTAAGTTGGAAAACCAGTTGAAACGGATCACTATATAGATCTAGTACAGATTTTTCTCCAGAATTCATTTTTATTGCTTTATAGCCAGACCTCTAAAAATGTGAATCTTAATTTCAAAAGTTTGTTACAAGTTTTTTGTTCAATCTGGCAACTTAGGGATTAGGGTTGTCAACGTACGCGTCAAGTGTCAAAATTAATATTTTGCTCTCACTTTTGACAAGAAAAAAAACCCCTAAAGCAAATCAATTCTATAAGATCGTGGGACGCTGCAGAAAATGAATTCCAAACAAGGAGCTAATGGTTCTGGGAAGCGTTCCTGCGGTTCACTGGCTCCAATGAGGTCTCCATCACCATGCAAGCGATTGTTGAAAAAGGGGAATGACAAGAAGATGGAGCCAGATCAACTAGTTTCTTCAGAAGAGGAAAATCTGGAACTTCCGCTTACTGAAACCCCAAAGAAGAAGCCACCTATCGATATTATTGAAGCTGCTGGGATCCCAAACAAGGAAAACGAACCCGGCCCGGCTGTCACACCATACGAAGCTGTGGCACCTAATGTGTCCTCGTTTTGTATTCGTAAACGTCCATTCGCTGGTACATTAACAGCTCTCCAATCTATCAATCAAAATCGTGCTGCATCATGCGGAATGGACATTGGCTCACACATTCTCAAGATGCACAAATGCTATGAAGACATTGGGCAACAATCCACGTCCACAGGACAAGAAGATGCAATTTCAGCTTTCTCCATACTCGGAAACTTTGACTCAATATTGAAAATTGAAACGACGATGGAACAGAATTAAAGACAAAAATAACACATTTTGATTTCATTTTGGGATCCAACTTTAATCCAATAATCTAATGAAATTTATAAGACTTACAACTACAGTTAGCCTAAGCATTGAACCCTAACACTAATTATATACTCCGGGCAAGAGTTGTATACTTCGTACCCTTACTCAATTGATTTCCACTCTCGTTCCATGGGTTTCTTACCCTTTATAGAGCAGATTCGACGTCGGTATCTGAGTTATACTTTTATCATCTGTATCTGAAATAATCTAAGATTCTTTTTGTTAAATTTGAATAATCAGCTCACTGCAGTACACTCTAGCCAAACGGCATTAAAAGAAAGTCAGTCAAAGTGAATGTATTTGTATCTATCGTGCTGAGATCTTGCTGTGTCAGAAATTAAAACTGGAATTTGAATGAGGACTGGAATTGAAAGAGCGGACTGAGAGTGAGCAAGAGAAGAGAGGCTCAGTGCTGAGATTATTTTTAAAAGTAGTGGAAAGTCCGAGAGCTCGTGAGCCTCAGTGCGGTGTCGACATTCGTTGGATTGCCTTCGCATTGCTCACTGTAGTTACTATAGATAGATGGGTTTCTTAGAACCGTTGCTTCTGCTGCTAATCTTAGCAAGCGGCGGATGCCATGCCAAGGCAACTGTGGAACAAAATGTAATCTTGTTGCTTGCCGACGATGCCGGCTTTGAGATGGGAGCCTATCTAAATAAATATTGCCAGACACCCAATTTGGATGAACTGGCTCGCAATGGATTGCTCTTCAATAACGCCTTTACGTCGGTCAGCAGCTGCAGTCCGAGTCGTGCCCAGCTGCTGACTGGGCAGGCTAGTCATGCGAGTGGAATGTATGGACTCCATCAGGGAGTGCACAATTTCAATGTGCTGCCCGAGGTGAGTTCACTCCCAAATGTACTGCGGGAGCAGAGCAATGGGCGCATTTTGACTGGCATCATTGGGAAGAAACATGTTGGAGGTGCCTCGAATTTCCGTTTTGACTTTGAGCAGACTGAGGAGCAGCATTCTATCAACCAAATTGGACGCAACATCACTCGGATGAAGGAGTATGCTAGGGAGTTTCTGAAGCAGGCTAAAAGTGAAAAGAGACCTTTCTTTCTGCTGGTGGGATTCCATGATCCTCATCGCTGCGGTCACATAACACCTCAGTTTGGTGAGTTCTGCGAACGATGGGGCAGTGGCGAGGAGGGAATGGGAGCCATACCCGACTGGAAGCCCATTTATTACGATTGGCGCAATCTGGAGGTGCCGCCTTGGTTACCCAATACGGATGTTGTGAGAAAGGAGCTGGCAGCGCAGTACATGACCATTTCCAGACTTGATCAGGGTGTGGGTCTGCTGCTACGTGAATTGGAATCTTCCGGTCTGAGCGATAAAACGCTGATTATCTACACGTCAGACAATGGTCCACCTTTTCCGGGGGGACGCACTAATCTCTACGAGCATGGCATTCGATCGCCGTTGATTATCAAATCTCCGGAGAAGACAGCGCGTCATCATGAGACTAGCGCCGCTATGGTTAGCCTCCTAGACATATATCCCAGCGTTCTGGATGCTCTGCAGTTGCCCCTGCCGAATGCTACCACATTTAGTGGAAAATCCTTGTTGCCCGTGCTACAAGAGGAACCACCGGCAAAGGAAAACGATGCTGTCTTTGGTAGCCACAATTACCATGAGATCACCATGGCCTATCCCATGCGAATGATCCGAAATAGACGCTACAAATTGATACATAATATCAACTACTGGGCAAACTTCCCCATTGATCAGGACTTTTACACTTCACCCACATTCCAGCAGATACTCAATGCGACCATCAACAAGCAGCAATTGCCCTGGTATCGCACCCTCTTACAGTATTACCAGAGACCCGAATGGGAGCTATATGACATAAAGGCAGACGCCCTGGAACGGATTAATCTCGTGGACAAGCCCAAATATAGCGGCACCTTGAAGCAACTTCGCCAGCAGCTCTACCAGTGGCAAGTTGATACCAAAGATCCCTGGCGCTGTGCACCACATGCTGTTCTCCAGGAACAGGGCGTCTTTAAGAAGGATCCAGTGTGCCTTACACTCGGACACGAGGCCCTGCAAAGACCCAAGCGTAGGGTGCTGACTCAGTACGAGGAATATGTTATTGTTTAGATTAAGATAATATTCGATTGATTAAGTATTTTATACATATGTATATGCATTTTAGTCTTATCGGACACCAAGTCAAAAAACAGCGTCAAGTGTCTCCTGATAAGCTATCACCTTACAATTGCCACAAAACTAGAAATATTTCCTTTTCCTAGTGATTCAACACTGTCCATTAAATGCTTAGACTCAAAGCATTTAAAATAATAATTACTCAATTTACAAATTCTACATTAATTAATTAAATTTTGGCTATCAAAAATCCTTCATAGAAACGTTGCATTTCTTCTGGGCTTTCAAAACTTAAATATAAAATGCTGGGGTATTAAAATAAAATCAGTGATAAAACCCATTGAAATGTTTGGAAGATATAAGAAGAGATTCTACAGTCTTCATAATATATATAGGTTCATTTGCATTCTAATTGAATTCGATATTTTTCACTTTAAGATCGCCTTATTACAAATGTATATAGAATGTATATTTATGCCTTGTTTTGATAATAAAACCATAAGATCAGTTCATATATCAACCCTAGGTTAAAAATCTCAAGGTTTTTACAATATTTACCTGAGATTTGGGTTAAAGAGATGAACTATTTATAGGAATGTTTGCGATTTGAAATAATTGCCGATATAGATTATTGTAAATAATTCTTAGCATACTTTTGGGAACGACAAAAAAAAAAGGCTCAGAACTAAGTATACCAAAAATTGATCTATCCGAATTACTCCGTTTGTTAGCTAACAATTCAAATATCAGACTATTCCTAGTGATATTTTCTAACTCTCCTGATAGCATTTTTAAACAAGAGTCCTCAAGAACGTCTCAGTGACTTGCTCTTGTGTTAATCATTAAGAAGAACAATTTCCATAAGGACACAAATATTTAAGTCATCTTCCTAACCGAAGTTCCCCTTCGTTTTTCTAGTTTTCGTTGTTTAGGCATTCGTATAAATGATAGAACGACAAATTGTTTCACAAACTACAATAGATATTTCATCCTGGAAATTTTCCATTCACAAAGATAAGATTTTGCAGTGGCATGACCTCATGAGAAATTGTAGATGATTTCTTTTTGGGGTGGCTTTTGGGTGGCTTCTGCGTCACGTTTCAATGTCATGCCAACTGGATAAGGGAGAGGGGTTGCCACATACACCACGGATGGATATGTGAATGGGGCAAGTCTACCCAGTTGTCTGTGTGTGCGAGTGTGTGTGGAAAATCGAAAATTTCAATGCCTCACTACTTTATTGGTGAGGTGGTCGCAGGGTGGTTTGTGTGTGTGTGCTTCCTTGCAGCTTCCGAGTCACTGTTACACAACATGCACAGACTGGGAGGCTGGGTTCTCAAGGTTGTCAGGTTGAGGTGGTGAGGCAGAAAGGAATCTCGCGTTTTAAGGTCAACGGGCAAATATCAAAAGAGCAGAATTCACTTTGAGTTTTTTTTGTTTATGACTTTGAACGAAAGACACATGGAAAATTAAATTTTATTAAGTTTGCTTTTGCATAAATTATCAGTTTTCATTTAGCGTAATTTTATGTATATATATATAATTTTTATATTGTATGTATATAAATGTTATTTAATTTTGTTCGCCCACACAAAATGCATAATTACAATATTTATTGTTTGTCATTCATTCTTTCGATCGGCCCCGGGAGCTCTTGCCGGCTTTCTGGGCCCCTCCTCACCTGGGATCGTTCGCGGCCTAAATATGTCTGCACAAATATATGGATTTTTGAAATATAGCTTGTTGATCGTCAACTAAATTACTAGACACACACAAGTTGCATGGGTCTTCGATTTAAATTTGGTTTTTATATACGTAAATTTATTATTGTTTTATATAGAATTCATTCTTGTTTGCATATACAAATATATATTCATATATTTTGATATAGCCTGATTCTGGTTCCGTTTTATGTGCCAACATGAGACTTTTATTTCATTAAATTTGTGTTTTGTTTTTAAATTTATTTTAAATACATCAATACTATATTTTGTCTAGATTTGCTGTTAGTAAACGACTTTTGTTTTGTTAGTAGGTTTTTGTTGTTTTTGCTATGCTTCGATCTCGACTGACTTGACATGACTTGACTGGTTTTTGCTTATGTTTACAGCTATATATTATTATCATCAACATCATTTTAAAATACACGATTTCTTGAAATTTTAACTAGTTTTTTTTGAGTTTTTTTTTTTTTTTTTAATTTATTATTTGCTGGTTGGTATAGTTTAGGAGGATTCAGTTACGTTTTTTCTTTTTATCTTTCTGCTAGTTCTGAATAGTTTTTTCTTTATCATTTTTCATTCAGTATAATTTATATAATAAATACATAATAATAAATATACATGTAGATAATATGCTTAATAAATATATTTTAATATATATAAGCGGGCTGTTCCAGAATTGCTAAATTCTGGTTAACCTCTCATACATATATTTGATTTTCTTTTACACATATATATATATATATAGTGATATATATATATATAGGTATGTATATAAATAACAAAAGAAAACAACACACATAAAAAGGAGCAAAAAAGTAGGATCAAAATGTAGTTCTTCTTATATCCTTTCGAAAATTTGAATTTCACATTACAACGAACATTGATAACGGTTTTCCGCATGCCATCATTTAGAATAGAGTGTGGGAGTATTGTTTTTGCACAAATATATGTTGGTAATTTGGTTTCGTCTTTTAGTTTTTTTTTTGTTTTGTTTTATAGGGATTATATAATAAATACATATAGGTGTATGTAGGGCAGGGGTACGATGTATGTATGTATGTAGGGTACGACTGATCGGGTAGGTAGATAGATAGTTAGATAATATGAAGTTTTAACAGGGAATCTTGCTTAGAGAGTCCAAATTGCAACCAATAAATGAAATTTCAACGATCCATGAGTAGGATTGGTAAATAGATACTAGGTAAGAGGGTAGCAATTTGTGTATATATATATCTAATATCTGATATCTGATCTGCAGCGCCAAGTATGAGTAATAATTAACTGTTAGTTTTCTTTTTGTTTTGTTTTCTTTCTTCTCTTTTTGTTTGTTGTTGTTGTTGTCTTTAGTTCGAATTGAGTTTACATTGTCGAATTAAAAAAAAAAATAGATGTAGAATAGGTGAAGAACAAACACAAGGAAATCGCATTTGCCTTGTAACACTTGTAAATTTAGTTAGTTTATACCATACAATACATTAATTTAGTTGTAATTGTAATTAATTTATTAATTATTGTGTTGCCAACTGGTAAGATTTGTTTGCATTTGAAATTTAACTGCGATTCGCTTTTGTTTACTTTGTGTTTATGGCCACGTGAATGTGTGAGCTAAACCGTAAACATAACCATAATATCCGTATTCATAATTGTGTGTGCTGCTGTCCATTCATTATGTCCATCTATGGTTTAGATGACAGCTTAGGGCAGTGGCACCTGCACCTGCACATAGGATTGGGGGAAATAGCCAGTGCGCCCATTGACAGAGCCCTCATACCAGTTGTCATCGACGCGATTCAAAAGCGTGATAATGTCGTTCTCCTTGAAGCCCAGTTCACCGGGATTTTCCGGGTCGAAGTCGTAGATGGCTTGGCAACAGGGCTGCTGCTGCCGTTGGGGCGTTACCGCCATTGACTTGGCGGGCGAGCGCATCGGCGAGGGCAACGGCGAGGCGCTCGAGCTAATGTGAGACGGCGTACCGTCCTCGTTGAGGCCGCCGCCACCGCCGTCCAAGTTCAGATCGAGCAGCGTCTTGGGCACGAACTCGTTGCGTGGCCGGCTCTCCGCCTCGGATCTCTTCTCCTGCAGCGTCTCCTGCAGTCCGCGTAAAACGTCGGCGCATTGAGAGTGAAAATCGTAAAGAGCCTCGGCAAAGGTCACCAACTGGGAGACATGCTCAGTATCGTTTTCCAACAAATTGAACATGCCTACCTGTGCCAATTGCAATGATTCGCCGAACTTATCCTCGGCCCCACGAATTTCATCATCTTTAGCCTGCCGGCGACGCTTGCAGTCGAAGTCGAGGCGCCGGCCCTGCAGTTTCTTACGATGGTGCATAACCTCTTTGAGGTCTTTGGTCTGCATATGATGCAGTGGCTCCAAAAAGTTCTGCTTGATGTTGTCGTCCAGCGAATACTTGACGTCGGCCATCTGCTTCAGCGCCTCGCCGAATTCGACGAGCGCCTGCGCGAACACGCTGTTGTCCTCGCCGAGCTTCTTACCATAAGTCAGCATGCATTCGGCCAACAGTCCTTCTGGCTGTGGATACGTATTCGATTTAGCCTGTCCCGACAGTTTCGAGATGCCCTTGACGGCGGCCATTTTGGCTCGCGCTGTGGGATTCGGTTGCAGGAACTCTTTGGTCTTCATTTGCAGCTCCTCAACCAGCTCCACAGTGACATCAGTTTTACGCTCCATTTCCATAAAGTCCATATCCAGTTTGGTGCCTTCCGCACCGCCCATCTTCTCCGTCATGTACTGGTTCGCTTTGTTGATTTGTTTCTTCAGTCCAGCGAAAGCCATGGTTGCTGCTTTTTTTCTGTTCCGTTGCCTCTGGGTGAAATAAGTTGCTGTGAACGAGTTGGTCGAGTTAGTTGACTTCACCAAGAGTGAATCTCTTTCAATGTCAATATCAAATCAATTAGGGGGACGACGACGACGACTACGACAAGTCGCAACGCCTAGGCGTTTTCTATTTTTAGTGTTTGGACAACTTACGCGGCTCTGCGGGACGGGGGTGCTGCAGGAATACTTTTTACTCAACTCTTCTCTCTGCTCTCCTCCACGCACTCTCTACTTTCACTATTAATAATACTATTTAAATTGCTAGTTCGATTTTTTCCAGTACTAAAACCTTGACGACTGACTGGCTGCGTAATGTTTGAAGGACTGTCGTTACTACTACTATGCCTCCCTCCTGGGGGTTTTCTTCTTTTGGGGGAGGGCCGATCTGCTGGATGCGGGGGTGGTGGTCACTGAAAAATCAATATCTTGACAGTGTACCACACTCGCGACAACAACAACAAACACACGCGAATGAATTCGCTTAGCCCCATCTAAATTCGCCTTGCCACTGTGAATTCGCTTACCAATTATGAACGAATTCGCCTGGCCCCATCCGAATTTGCTTTGCCATTCTGAATTCGATAGGCAGAATGAATTCGCTTAGCGACTTTGAATTCGCTCTGCCATTCCAAGACTATCGATAAATCTTCACTTATCGTTGTGCATTTATTTAAACGTTGGCGCGTTTTTAATTGCAAATAGACTTCTAATCTTGATGACGCTATAGGTGTCAGTGAGGCGGCAAAATTTTGGCGTTTGCTTTTTATCTGTTAAGATAACTATGGTTATCCAGTAGCAACTGCTAAGACAAACAAAGGGGCATGTAAATCAGTTCAATTAGGAGATAACGTTATACCAATGTTGTTTTCTAATTTGTATAAAAGACACAAACCCTTTAGTCTGGCCAGTCATAAGTCTCTACGAACTAACAACGACTGAGCCCAACTCTCAGAACAAACAATCATCATGAAATTCGCAATTGTCTTACTCGTTGCCATCATTGCCTACGTCCACGGACAGGTAAGAATTGGATAACACCGAAAAAGGATGAACATTTCAATCAACCATCCGCTTCCCACAGGCCCAGCCAATAGGCGGTGGCGGCATTAGCCCATTTGCAGCTGCTAATCCCTATGCTGCTGCATTTAATCCCTTTTTGAATGGAATTTTCGGTACTGCAGGATCACCTGGTGGTGTAGGAGCAGGAGCAGGAGCTGCACCCGCACCTGCACCAGCCGCCTTCGGTGGCGCATCTATCGCCACGTTTTTCCAGTCCATTGTCCTGCAGCGTGAGGCCGAACGCCTGCTTAGTCAGCCAAATCTGCCAAGTGATCTGGCGGACCGAGTTCTAGACGTGGTAGCCTCATCCGAGGAGTCCATTGCCAATTGTGGCAATGCCGCGTTGCCTTGGCTCCAGATCCGCTGCGTCAAACCCCTGCTCAATGCCTCAAAGACTCAGCTCAAGGCTATCGATGATGAGTATCAGGCGCGTTTGGCTGCTACCTCCCCCGCAGCCTAGACCCTGAAGGAATCCTGACGCTTGATTATTAATATTTCATATTACACATTTAGTATTCCTTTCAAATGGGCTAAAGACCAACATAGATGCAATAAATAAATTTAATAAACTCTTTCAAACGCAACTTCTTTAGTTATTGAACTACAGTGATAACTCAATATAGAGTAATAGCTTTTCCAGTCCTTGAAATTCATAGGACTTAAAGCATAATCAGATATAGCTGATTAGAATAGTATATTTTATTTTATTTTAAAGTTTTTCTTATAAAATGTTGGCGAATTTCTGCATCGGTTTTGCGACAGAAAAATATCTCAGAGAACATCTTGAAAAGGATGTTTAAAGTGTTATTTCCATAGACCAAAAATTGGTTAAAAATTGTTAAAATATACATTTTTCCATAGCTTGGTTATTAACATTTTTATTTCCCTTGTTTTAGTGTGAATTTTTTTTTTTTAATTAAGACAAAATCTTGCTTATCATTTGGGGTCTTTGAACCATTTCGAAATTTCCTATAAAATTCATAGATTCAACAACCATAATCTTGCTTCGTTTTGATGAGTGTTTCACCAAAATTTGTTTTAGAAACAGGACATATTGTTGCCCATTTATTTACTCTAATTTTACATCGAATAACTTTGCTTTGCACTATTATCGATAATACTTTCTTTGCTTCAGTTGATTAAAGATTGACTGGAGCAACTTTCATAGAGGATATCGACTGTACTGTATTTAGTTGGGAGCGGAAAAAGGGAAGAATATATTCTTGACCTAGGCCAGGACATGCTTTGATGTGGCTAGCCAAGCTTTGCATTCTTCGCTTTATTAAATTTCCGACCAAGTATTACAAAATTCAGAAAAAGCTTCCGCCTGCCTTGTCCGATGAATGGAGAAGAAGATGGAGATGATGATGATGATGATGATGATGATGACTGGGAGGATGGTCCAACGAAAATACTTGACTCTGTATGATGACGAGGTCATATCCCCTGTCGTTCGCTTCCCTTGATTGGCACGCCCCCGAGGCTGTTAATGCTCTGGCGCACATATTTGACTCTCGCATTTTGGCCAAATATTTGAATTCCTCCTCTCTCTCGATTTATCCAAGCCAAACCCGCCGTGAGCCCCGCCCCTTCGCCACTTCCACAAAAGCCGCACAGTTGTGACAGCCCTTTTATGCAGTTATAACAATTGTTGGCTTGACTTTGGCTCTGTGCAAGAATTCTTTCCAGTGCATGATTTGGCTATGAATTGGTCCATCGAGGGTCAAGTAGGTCGAATGTTGATTTATGCGCCAATGCAGTTTCAATTATCCTTTGACCAATTGTTGTGGAGCTGCAAGGAGCAGCACTAATGCCATATAGAATCGATTTGCATATGAATTTGAGGACTTTGGCTTCATTCACACAAACACAAACCTAACAAAATTCAAATTCAAATTGAAATATGTAATTAAATGTAAATTCTCCCCCACAGAAATGCTTTCAAAATAAAACAGAGAGAGTGGGAAAGGGGGAGGGGGATACGCTGACAAGGCGCATTACTAAGGATCAGAGTTTTCAGTCATTTAATTGAAATATTTGAAGATTGAAACTTCAGTTTTCTGCTGTTGTCATTACAAAAAAGAAAAAATCAAAACAAAAACAAAAAACAAAAACCAAAAAGACAAAACAGGCAAAAAAACAAAAAAAAAAAAATGCCAAATGCCCTGAACTTCGTCAAAGTTTTGTGTAGTGTTAGCCCAGAGCTACAACTCTGACCCAAAACCTCCGCCTACCAACTCACAACAAGCTGTTTGGCAATACAAAACTTGGCATCAGGAGCGTACAGCCCTCAGGAAGGGGGCCCATCTTAAGAGGCGCGGTTCTATCTTTACAATCAAAACGTTTTCATTGAGAAACGTATGATTTGGTAATAGAAAAAACAGTGATTTATTTTCATTGGAACATTTCATTCCTTTGGGCCAGGACTATTACAGTCCGTCCCTGATTGTGGCATTTGAAACTCACACGGCTGTACACAAAATAAAATTCAACCGCATCCCAAAACTAAAATTGGTTAGCAGAAACCAAAAAATAATGGCAGAGTGCGAGTTCAAGTGAAGCTGGAGGAGTACGAGACACAGGAGACACTCTGGCAAAAGCGGATGTATGTATGTAAATTTGTTTTTCGGTTTCTGTGGCTCTTGGTTTTTTATGGCAAAGTTTTTGTTTTCTGTCGCCCTTTTTTTTGGCCCACCAATAAGTGAGCAACAAAACATTTTTGGTTCATCATTTTTGAATGAAAGTTTCTGGAAAATAAATACGATTTCATGACTCACATCCGCCGTTGCTTTTATGAGTATTATTTATATTTATTTCTCACTTAATCCGGCAGATGCTTCTGCTAATTGCCTTAGAAAATTCGAAAATGTCACTTCCGTTGCTAAAGATATAATCCACCAGATCTTATATGGTCCATAAACATGAGAATTAACCAGGTTGAGGCCAGGTGAGATATTGTTTAACACCTGAGATAAGAGAGATAACAATGTATTTGCAGATAAGCACCATAAAAAAAAGACTAGCCATAGATAAGATCCAAGATTTTCTAAGAACTTTGAGGGAAAAATTGTCAGTTGTCTGCCGAAAGTGTTGGGAAAATGTTGAGAATTGCATTGATCGTGGTTATTTGTGTGGCCTGTCTGGTGGGTTAAGTAAACTTAAACTGCATTCAATGCACTGACTAACACTTGAAACTTGACCCGTTTTCAGCCAGGTCAAAGTGTTGCCCAAAATAATTCTACGGAAATAGAGCTGGCATTGCTCAAAGGGCTGGAGCTGGAGGATTTAGTCCATTTTAGAGCTATAGAAAAATTCCCACCAACTGCCAGTGCGCGGGCTGCAGCTGAAGGTATCCTCGACACAATGCATCAAAGTCTGAGCCATTGTGGGGAGGAGCTAAAGAGAACCAATTTAGTTCCACAATATGAAAGGTGCATCGCAATAATAAATAGTGTAACCATGGCTTCTCTTGGCCAGGAAGCTGGCGAACAGTGGGCCATTTATGGTGCTACTTCGGGAGCCTCCAGAATGGGCTTCTTTCTCTTCTAGAAATATCTAGAAGTCTGTTCTTCTAATATCTCATTCAATGTATCCAATGGATAGAGTAAAATTTAATGTTCTTGGGCTAAAATGTTTTAATTTATAAAATTCATATATCAATAATCATTCCGCATGATTTTTTGTTTTCATTGTATCTAGGAATTTATTGTCATTTATAATTGGAGTTTTAAAATTAAAAATACAAGAATTTTGTTTTTTAATCAAAGGTGAAAACTATTTGAAAAAGCTTTTCAAGAAAAGAATGTGATAAAAAGCCGAGTAATTTTCGTAATCATTGATAAACAAAGAAAGAGGTTGAAATAAAACTTATCATTGTTTGTCAGATAAATGTTTATATGTACTTGGCCATAAGTGCCACCCACTTTCAATTGGGAAATCTAGCCAAGGTCGAGGAGGGGCAACAACAATTGGCCAAAGAGATATCATTCTCAATGGCTACTACAATAACACATTGTCGGAAAAAAGCAGATGGAATTGTATGTATATAATGTAGATGGCCAAGAAATCGACAATGGATTGTATAAAAATATAAAATGAAATGCATTGCCTTTGTGGTTACGACAGAGCTAAATAATGCAATTCTAACGAAAGATCTAAGGCGAGTAGAGCAGGCAGACTGATCTCAGTGTTTAAAAGGTTCAAAAAGATTTGGCTAAATGGGTGAAAGATGTTCTTTAACTATCAGTGCTTTGACTAAAAGTACAATAGAAATATTACTTATCCGCCATGTAGTTAGCTAATAAATCAATTCTAACATTAGATTGGCTTAAACTTCTTTAACTGTCAGCGATGTGACAAAAGGCCTTAGGATTTCTTTAATTGCAAACTACTGAAGGAAATCACAATAAAAATATTACTCATTCGCCATGTAGTTCATTTATTTTTAGCTAATAAATCAATTCTAACAAAGTCACATCTTAGTGGCTTAATCCTCTTCAACTGACAGTGATTTGACTAAAAATATATTTGATTTCTTCAATTGCAAAGTGCTAAAGGTAATTACTCATTACTCATACGCCATGTAGTTCGTTTTTTAAGCTAATAAATCTATTCCAACATTAAAGTAACATCAGATTAGCTTAATCTTCTCTATTTGTCTGTGATTTGACTAAAAGAAGTTTTGATTTCTATAATTGCAAATTACTAGAGGCACAAAATATTACTCATCCGCCATGTGGTACATTTTGCTTAGCTATTAAAGTCACATGAAATTTTTTATTTCCATTATTTTTACGTCACATCTCGACATTCGCATTTTTTATATATTTTTTGAGCCTCTTTCAGGCAATTGCACTTTTCTAATACTTATTTAGGTTAAGCTTTTGACTCTGCCTCGGATGTGGTTTCAGTATCGGAAGGCGGTGCATCCGGCTTGGGTTCATCGGTATTACCGCAAACGCACATGGGGCACTTCTCCTTGAGAACCAGACGATACTTGGGATGACTGAAAGGGAAGAAGGGAATTGCAATTGGATGTTTGTTATATGTCTGAGTATTTCTTTAGTTTACCTTATGCCATAGACAATTGGATTGTAGACGGCACTTGTTTTGGCAAAGGCCGCACCCCAGATTGTGGTCAGCGGGGTTAGGCCTTCGATTTTGAAGAGACCAAAATAACAGATGACTAGATAGGGGGTCCAAGCCATGAACCACAGCGAAATGGTGGTCAATGCGACCTTGGCCAACTTGCCCTCGGCACTCTTATCACAGTCCTCACTGCTGCGCAGCGATTTCACATTCATTTTCTTGGCCTGATCCCGCATAGCCTTCTCGTGGGCAGCCACGGCTGCAATAATGAACCAATAGGAGTAGCAGATCATAAAGAGCGGTGTGTAGTAAACGAATAGGGAGTAGGTGATCAGGTAGGAGCGAGGATTCCACTGTCGCGTCATGTAATCAATGCTGCAAGCCGTCAAATTGCCCTCCGGAACATAGCTACTCCAGCCCAGCAGTGGCATAATGGTCCAAAAGGTGGCCATCAGCCAGATAAACACGATTTTCATAATCGACGTCTTTATGGTCATCGGTGTGCCATTGATGCCCTTGACAATCACATTGTAGCGATCGAAGGCAATCATGCACATGGACCAAATGGACACGCATCCGAACATGGAACCGCACACAGCGTAAATATCGCACCACAACGGTCCCAGGACCCAGGTCTCGTAGTAAAAATTAATAATCATTATCGGCGATTGTGAGGCCATCATGCAAAAGTCCGAGAAGGCCAGATTGAGGACAAGCAGATTGGCCGGCGTGCGTAGAGATTTGGTGCCACCAAAGATGAAGACAACCACGCCATTGCCACAGCACGAAATGATCATGATGAAGAGTGTAAAGATGCCAAGTATTTTGCTCATTGTGGCATCCATGGGAGCGAAACGGCTCCAATACGGATTCACTAGATGCGCCATGTCAGGCAGAACCTAAGAAGTTGCCCAAAAATTAAACAACCCACGGGCCCAAAAAGGGTGACCCACTTACATTGTCCAGCACGGAGCCATTGCCACCGGACTGGGCTTCAAATCTAGGTCCAGACATGGCCATGGTCAATGGCGTCTCTATGCTCAGCTAGGCTACCCGTTTGTTATTTGAAAGCACATCGATGTGGAAAGCGAGCTCGGGTCGCATTGACCACCGTTTTATAGCCATCGATATCGTCTACTTTAAGCCAATTACCGGCAATGCTAATGCCCACTGACGAGATGTCAGTTAAAAGTCATCTTTACTTTACACAAATATCGCAAATGCCACAATTATTATCGATCCTAAGCACACACACAAATTCTTTTTTCTCACAGAGCTGCCATAAATTTGTGTTTACAATTCTGACATAATTTCCTATGTCTCGCCTTGGTCGCATGTTGGTCACAGATTGATGGTGACACCTCTTCCATTTCTCTCTCTTGCGATGGGGAAGGGCTGACTTGACTTTCGTTACTCTCATGCTCCTCCTCCTGCTGCTGCTCCTCCTCCTCCTCTTTATCATCCTCGGAGCTGGGCAACTCGTATTGCACAATATTCACCTTCTGGCTGAGTATAAGCTGCTTGCAACACTCTTTGATCTGATAGTATGCAATGCGAAAGTTCTTAACTTTCACTATCGGCGAGAGCTCATTAATGCGGGCCATCTCGCCTTTTTTGCCAAATGAACTCAACAAGAGTATCTCACAAACGCGAGGACCACCACGATTCAATCGTGGCCACAGAAGCAACTCCTTATACACATGCTCATCCATGGCCACAATATAGTCAAAGTATCGAAAGTCTTGGGTGGTAAACTGATAGAAAATATTAGGCTTATGTCGATTCGATTGGATACCTCACACTAACCTGTCTGCAGATGTGATCGGAACGTAGACCGTGTTCGCGTAGAATTCGCAAACATCGTTTATGCGGCCTTCGTCCAATGTTCCAAGAGCGTAGCCCAGCACTATCCACCTCCCAGTAAAGACTTGTCTTCACCATCAGATTCTGCATAATTGTCTCGGCCAAGGGTGAACTGCATGAGTTACCTTTTTGGGTAGCAGGAGGATTGAAATTGTTGCGTAGAATCGAAAAATTTACATTACTCACCCAAACAGACAAACAGCAATCTTTTATACGACATTTCTTTCTCTTTCTTTTTGGTTTTTATCACTTTAAATTTTTTTGTTTCAAAATATATACATATATTTTTTGTTAATTTCGCTAAAATCTCAATTTATTTTTATTCCATTCGTTTTATTTCAAATTCGGGCTACTTTGATGCCAGCTATTGAAGTAAAATTTCGGACTTAAGTTTATGTTTTACGCGAGTAAACAATGTTTTTTTTTGATATTTTAAATTGTCTTAGCAAATTTTTTATGTGACACGTAATTAATATAGCGATCCGATAGGCGAAATAAATAGTATTTAAAAGAAAACATTTGTACTTATATTAAAATTTACATCGATTTACTCATTTTTTCCTACCTGGTAATGAGTTGCATTACAATTAATCATTAGAGGTTTTAGCCAAAAAGTAATTTAAATTTTATCTATAATTTATTAATTTTCTTTAACAAAGTATTAGAAAATTTAAGCAGCGTCTGCTCCTGATTGCAATATTTCGAATTATAGAGCATGTAATTGATATATTTCCTATTTAATTTTAATGATAATATTTATAGAAATTTAGAAACGCTTTTAAACGGGGAAAAAAACACATTCAACGACATTTATATACATAAGACAATTTTTATGGCCAATTTTCCCCAAACGATTATCATCGCTAATGCAATTTGCTTTCCGTACGTTTCCTACATTGTCGTCCTGTCGTGTTATCGTCGAACTTTCGCCTTTGACCTGGCAAATGTGTATGTGCCACACCCACCATCACCATCACTCTGTTTGTGGGGGGTGGCGGCACCAGGTTAAAGTTAAAGACATTACAACTGTCTGTGCACCTGCATATTGCGGACACAAAAAGTGTCAAGTGGCTGTCAGGTGGCCAGCTCGCGACGCCAGTTGCATTCCAAATTAGTTAGCCGACAAAGTTCAGCGAACTCGGTGAACAAGACGTGGAAGCAAAGTGTCCCATATATGCAAAATGCTTGATAACAATCCTCTTTATAGTCCGATGTCATGTCTTTGCTGTATAACAAAAAGGAAAATGGCGCGAGCGCGCAAAAAAAAATGGGAACAAAACCATAATGGTTCAGAAATTCATTTCATATCAAAGTAGGTAAACTCATTTTTATACCCAGCACTTTAAAATTTAATTGGGTTTATTAGGATAATGGTATTAAAAGTCCAGAGATGATATCATTTGAGTTATTATACGATTGTATTTATTTATCTAAAGCTGGTTGATTATCCATCTGACTTCTTGGTGAAGCCTTTGGACTGTGTGATAGCCATAACATAGTCGATAAAAGCTATATGAATAATTGCTTAGAAGTTGTTCAAATTGAATTCAGTTGCCCTCGATCCTAATTATTATCCAAGCAATAAATAAATCCTATAAGAGCACTACAAACTACCGAACTCATGCGCTCTATTTGGGTGAAATATCCTTGAACTAATAAATAAAATTGCAGGATATAGTAAAAAGTCATGCACAATGTAAAGGATAATAAAAAGTCGTCACTTTGATTTAATATTGGGGATTTTTCTGTTTGATTTCCATTTCACAGTGTGCCAACCAATCCGGCGGAGCTGGTTGGGTGCGATCGATGGCTTGTTACTTGGCCATTGGCAAAATCCAATTGAAATTGTATTGAACGGCTAAATTGAAAATGCAACTGAAAAGCATATTTCACTTATCACTTTTCACACAAAACACACCAAGGGCCAGGGGGCGTGGGGCGTGGTGTGGTGGCGGTAAAACAAAGCATGGGTAGAGGAGACGGGCAAATGAATGAAATGAAATTGTAAGCGCAAAAGTAAAACACAACAAAAACAACAACAAGAAGTCAGTCAGTCAGTTGGCTTGAGCGGGAAATAATATACAAGTATGTATGTGTGTATGTTTGTATGTGTGTAGGTGTGTGTGTGCACATATGAGTGCAGATGTGTGAGTGGGTGAACCGGTAACGGGAGAGAGCAAAGAGAGTCCTGGCACTGCGGGCAGTGCATTGTTGTTTTAATTAAAAACAAACCTCCGAGTTGTTGCTCCGACAGCAACAAAAAAAACAGAGACAAAAAAAAACTAAGCGAGCAACCTGAAAGGACAAAATGCTAGAAAGAGAACGTTGCAAGTGCGAGCGAGCTCGATAGAGAGAGAGAGAGAGAGTGCGGAAAGTAGAAAGTGTTGAATATTTAGTGCACAGTATGGACAAAAAAAAAGTACAAAAAACAGAACAGAAAAAACAACATAGAGGCTACAAAAAAATGTGAAAAAATTTAGCACAAAAACGTTCATAGAAAGAGGAAAACAAATAGACAGTCAAACAGACACACAGAGCAGGAAATGTGAGACTGCAAATAGTTTTGCGAGGGCCCCACGAAACCTTTTTCAGTGACAGATGTGAATTTTAAAAGATCATAAGCACAATAATTATTTTTCGTAAATAATTTATGGGAGAGTGAAAGAAATGAACTTTAAAAAGTTTTTAAGGTTTTTTTAATTGATTTACAATTTTCTAAGTAAAGAAACTTGCAAATATTTCAGTATTTCATGCATAATGTATCCCACAATTTCTTTCTTTTCCTTCAATAAGGACTCAAGCCAATCGTAATACTTCTTCAATCAATCAAAAGTTTCTAAAATGCTTTGCTATATTTTCTTTCTGATATTAGATTAGCATGTAGGAAAGTTAAAATTGTGCAAAGTAATAAATTTGCTCATTAAAAAAACAGTTAAAAAGAAACAGTAAAACTAATCTTTTTGTTCTTGATTGTTCTGAAGATAACTATTGATAATTAGTTGCTTCAAGTCCTCGATATTATGTAGAAATGCTATATAGATTCTAAATCATGACAAAAAAATCGCACACATCTAAAACAATAAATAGAGTCTAATCAAAGTTTTATCTTGCCACATCCGAAGGCGGCACTTAGTTACTTTTGGGATATCTTCGATAATTGTTCGAGTAACCCTCTTATGCACATATGTACATATGTGTACACATATGGATGAATGTGATGCATATGTGTGCGTTAGCTAATAGTAACCTTAATGCTGTGGCATTCTGTAAATGAAAGGATAAGGACACGGGCACACCTCCGCGCCTCCATTGCTGCAACTGTACCATGAAGACACAAAAGCCACACCTAATGGCAATTTAAATGTACGCACGCAATGCCCACACAAACACACCTCTCTCTCTCTCTCTAATTCTCTCTCTCTCTACATATATATAAAATGAAAATCAAATACTACAATATAGAAAACAAATAAAATTGAAGCCGACAGCACATACTATAAGTACATACAATACATGCTGTTCTCTTTCCTCTCCCCTTTTTTTTTTTGTGTTGTTTTTGACCACAAATGCAATTTACAGCACAACAATCAGCGAGCGGCAAACGCAGCAAAATGCAGCTAAAGAACAAACTAATAAAAACACACAACCAACTTGTTGGTTAACAGCAACAACAACAACAACCAACTATTTTGCCAACAGCAGTAAAAAGCTGCTCGACCTGCAACTGCATTAACTGACCAGGACGCCAGGCAAAGGCAAACCCAACTCATTCCCATTCCCATTACCATTTCCGTTTCTATTCCCATTCCCATTCCCATAGTTCTCAGGACACACACAAAACGCATACATACAATTAGACACACACACCACACACTCGCCCTAACACACACACATACACTCACCCACACTTTTTCAAGCTGGAGAATAGCGTTGCAGCCTTTCACTTTATTTGCGGCCGTTTCCTCGTTGATTGAGGTTCAGCGCTTATTTTTGGGTTTGCGTTTTAAATTAAATTTGCCAAAAGGGGCGTGTGCGGTTGTGTGTGTGTATGGGTGGTGGTGTGTGTTTCCATCACTATAAATTACTGAACAAATGCTATTATAAGTATGTTCTCTATTTGTGTTTCCAGCTCACTCAGGTGTAATGAATAAATTAAAATGCATATTTAAGCTATGATGAATGGTCAAAATGACGCGGGGGATTTGTTTGATTATTCATCTATATATTCACTGATGAACGGTGAATATGTTCTGTGGGCTTTAGATTATAGAGAAGAATAATTTGTGATATTAGAATCTAATTTATCTGTTCTTTTTACATGGTATCTCCAGACGAAATTTCTGCAGTGAAAAGAAAAAGCTGAGTTTGAGTTTATTTGAGGATATGATACGTAAGGACTTGGAACCACAACTCTTTTAAAATAACAATAGTTTTTTAATGGTGAGTAATACTATTTTTATTTTATAAAAATTAGTAATCTGAAGATAGTTTGGAAGAGAGTTTTGCAAGTAATTATTAACGTTATATCAGGGAATGAATTTAAGTTCATAGAAGATATGTCTACAACATAATAGCTGATGAATTAAATGAATATGAATGGGAAATGTAAGCAAAGTAAGACACATAATTGCATAATTACTGATTGAATTCAATTATCCACCTTACATTGACTTCCTTATCATGAATTTTAAGCATAACATAGATATTCATGAAAGCATATTTGAGAAAAGGTAATTAGCAAGTAGTCTAAATGGTTATAGATTGCATTATTCGATAATGTTCCTGGGGAGTGAAGATAGAATAGAACAAACAGACACAGAGTTGAATAAATTTATTTATTTATTTATTCCATGCTTGTGCGGTAATTACAGTTTAATAAATTATTAAAAAGAAAATGCCTTAGAATTAAACATATTCGTGAAAGCTTATAAAGAAATTACAGTTTAATAAATTATTAACAATATATGCATTAGAATTAAACATATTTGTATAAGCTAATAAGAACATATTATGTTGTGAAGGGTATCTCGAAGTCAGTGCTCCGCTTAACTATACGGATTTGTACTTTTCTGTTATGTATTCTACGCCCATTAACAAAATGTATCTCCCGCTGATCATAGTCTCTAAGCTTTTTTTTGTGGAGCTTTCATAGACACAGAGGGAGAGAGAGAGAGAGATTATAAACAAATAAAAACAGGTTGAGGCAAACGCTCTCGGTAGATATGATAAACAAACCAATTATATACAAATGCTTTATTAATATTTGTGTTTTTGCTTATATATTCTTATAATTCTTTCTGTTCTGATCACAACAATTTGTTAGACTCTTATATATAACTAATTGGATATATCGGTAAATTTAAACTTGAGCGGAATATTGGGCATATTGATGAGGGCAGAACGGAAAGCATTTTCAGTGGGATGATTGAATTCGATTTTGAAATTGCGTATCAAGCGGGCTAGACCCAATTCCAGTTCCATGTCCACAATACGTTTGCCCACGCACATTCGGGGTCCGAAACCGAATGGAAGAAAGACAAATGGATTGGTCAGTTTAAGGCTATTCGCCTGGGTTTTGGTCTCTTCGTCGGTGCCGCGCAGCCAACGTTCTGGTAGAAACTCTGAGGCTCTTGGGAAGTATTGGTCGCTCTTGAGGCAGGATAGAGGAATCATGGAAACAAAAGTATTCGCTGGCACCTTATAGCCACTGAGTACACATTCCTTTTCTGTAACTCGGCTATTGCCAATAATCAGAGGATAAACGCGTTGCGATTCCTTAACACAGGCACGCAAATAGGGAACATTCTTCATGGAGGCCTCCGTGAACTCGGAATCCTTATTGGGCAGCACTTGTCTGACCTCCTCGCGCAGCTTCTCCTGTTTCTCTGGATTCAATGCCAGTGTCAAGAGGGCAGCCGTAAATGTACTCGAAGTCTGCAAAAACAAATTCAAACTTTATAATCGAATATCTTTGATTATATGTAAGATATGGCTTACCGTATCGACACCAGCCATAAGCATATCCATGGCCATTATTGTGGCAACTTTTTTATCTATCTTTAGTAGCTTTTCCAATACACTTTGCTCACTCTCCGGCTTAACAACACCTTGTTTGGCCTCCGCCTCTAGTCGGGCAAAGGCCTCTTCCACAAATGCCAAGGTTATATCTCGAATATTATCAAAAGCCTTCATCAGCTGCTTGAGCTTCGGTGTATTCACGTAACGCCATAGCGAGGGCTTTACCTCGAGATCGGCTGTGATTTCGAAGAAGTCGTCCAGACTCTTGAAGAGCAGCAGGACTTGTTCATTGTTGCACGTTTCCTTGAGCAGTCCCAGTTGTTTGTCCAAGGCCACAACAGATACCGACTCCAGGGTCCAGCGATTAATGTATTCTAGGAAATTATCGGGAGCCTCCAGTGTCTTGGGATCCCTTATGGCCTTAATGCTGCGAAATAGAAAAGAAAGATTCATCAATTTGTGTTTTTTGCCAGTTCATTGACTTTGTCTTACCGCTCCACAAACTCCTGATTCACCAGAGACATCTTCTTATAGTAAATTCTCACATTTTTTGGCTGCATCAGCACCGGATTCACTATGCTGCGGAAATCACCCCAGGTTTTACCTTGTGTCGGTATTAGACCTTCCACACCCTGGAAAAACTCCTTGCTATGGTCCTCACGATGATAGCGTAGCGTTTCACTGCCCGGCCGAACTGGCCAAACACCTTCGTGGCGGAAGACAACCTCAAAATCTTTGGGATTGTGTGTGGTCAGCATTGCGCGACGTCCGAATAGAGCTGGCATATAAAAGAAGTCACCATAGTCCTCACGCATGGTCATGATCAGTTCGTCAAGAGGTTTATTTTTGTATTTGCCACCGGGCAATGCCATTTTACGGAGAAGTTCCACCGTACCGACACGGGGAATCTCCTCAAAGGGGCGTGCCTGTTGCCATTCCTCATCATCCCTGGATGGGGCAGCAGCTGCATTTGTTTGCCAACGCTGGAACAGATAGCAATTTTTAGATCGTAATGCCATTTTTTCTTATCGTAAGTCTGTCTGTACTTACTTTTAACTGACCAGCTGTCAGGGTCGAGGCGATCTTTTGTCCCTGGAACAGGGAGAGAGCCCGAGTAAATTTCAACATTTCAGCCATAGTTCCGAACTTATACTGGTCGACAATCGTTATTAATCTATTCATATAACATTGCAAGTTTTGAAAAGCTTTCTAGCCCATTCACCGATGATAAGAATGCCAAAACAAATTCTCAAAGCTCGCAAAAAATAAAAAAAAACAGCAGCAAACAAATTATAAATGTACATACATAAATGTAGAGAACAACAAATTAAATGTTGAGCTCATGCGTTAAGTGCCGCCATTCTGATTGTTTACACAGGGCTGTATTAGCCAAAAAACAAAATATCATTCTGTTCTCGGAACTTGGCCGAATTCCCCCTCGAATTGCCGAATTTATGGGCTTAAATTCAAGTGTTCACCTGTTTTGCCTTAGCCTGATGCAATTTTATTCATAAAATTGGAAATATTTGTAACCTTTTCTAATCAGTTTAACAATTAAGTTTTGTCTTTAAACATTTTATATTACGATAAGATAATGTTGACTGATTACCTACCTTTTGACTTCCTAGAATTTTGTATACCTGTACATGAACAGACTTTGTGGATCCATGTAGTTAGTATTTTTAAAAATTCATAACTAACTTGGTATTCATTCCATAATATTTTTATTTGCCATACAAAAAACTGCTTAACTTTTTACAACTAATTGTAAGAGTTTCTCTCTGAGGTTTCAGTTCTTTTGCTTTGCTATTTAATTTTCAATTTTTTGAACATTTAAATCAATATGTCGCTATCTGAATAATCATTTAACTAAGTTGTTCTTAGCAAGACAAATTTATTTACGAATAAAATTAACCAATTTTTCCCAAGGGAAGAGTTCCACCCAAAATGTTTTGCAGAATAAAAGTACATCGACTTTTTACCTGTGATTACCATATCGAATTTTTTAAAGGCAGAAAAATCTTCTAAAATGGTTAAATATCTTATAAAATATTATGTATAAAATTTATTCGAAATAAATATTTTTTCTATTGACGCATTATTTACAAATACAATGTTATTTAGTCCAGTTTGCCTTCCAAAAGGCTTCTCTAGATCCGCCCCTGATTCCTAGGCAACAGAGCTCTGATTATCTTCATTGATTGACTCCTCTGAGAAAGGCTTAAGTTAGTTAGTTTAGCTACAAAATTACAGGTAATATGCCATTTCAAAAACTGGTTTGTTGCATATATATATATATATACCTATTCATATTGATATTCCACCTGCTGAAAAATCTTATTTTCAACTGTATATGAAAACTGCAATTCATTTATCTTCTACACGATAAATACGAATCGGCTTTTCATCCGAAAAATCTTATTTTTGCTGTATAAGAAGATAAAGAGAAATGTTGAAAAGATAGAAGGTGAAGGAAGGAGCGGGGGAGGGGACACAAAATGACCTCGAGCTATGAAGTGAAAAACCAAAATGAAGCTCATTAAAAAGCCCAAATATGGCCAACATCTTTTAGCAATTTTTTTTTTGCTCAACCTCGACCTCATCAATAGCAAAAGCAGTTGCGCCCAAGTTGTCTAGCTGAGATTGCTTTGTGGCCGATAATGCGGCACGTAAAGGCAATTCAGCAAATGATGCAGGAGACCGAGGCTCCGGCAAAGATGAAGGCGGAGACGGAGCACGTTGTCTGCAACAAATTCATCTCTGGTTGAAGAAGACGTTTGACCAACAAAAAGCCGTAAGCTCGTAAGTCATTTAACATTTTGAGGTATTTAATGAGCCAAAAACTTTTTGCCCGCACATAAATTAAAAGTCGACTAGCCCAAAAACTGAACAGTATGCGGGGCTTCGGGTGGGGGGGATTTGGGGGGGTTGGTCAGGTGTTGGACTGACCAGAGTATAGCTCTATTAGCATGCCCATTAAAATTAGACAAATGGTTGCCATTGCCGTTTCGCATATCCGCAACTTTTGCCGGTCCTGCAGATTTATGACTACATATAGTATATATGTATGTGTGTGAGAAGGGAGCGGAAGGACTGTGCGGTAGCTTCAGCATCAGCATCAGCTTTAGCTTCGGCAGGACCTGATTTTTGGAGTGGCTTTTTGGCGCAATCACATACGCCACTCGGGCCACTTGAGAAATGTGATGCGGCCATTTGTTATGATAAATGATTTTGTTTCCAGTTTATGGCGGATCCGAACACAAGTTCCTCCATGCGAATGTGTGTGAAGGTCACTCAAGGTCAGCTGCGCGTAATTGGCAATTGCTGGGTCTTGCCAACACAATACTTTACCTCCTCCCCCCTCCCAAACTCATCCCACATCCCCAATGGTTAATCTTAAAGCCTTTAAAGGATTCTTGGCTCTATGTGTATTTTATTTTTTTTATTTTTTTTGGAAACTCGCTCTTTTCAATTGTATTGCTCGAATGGAAAGGATTTTGTGGTAAGCCTCTTCTATTTGGCATTTCTTTTTTTGGGGGGCCGAGCCTTTGGCAAATTTAACCCTTCACTTCATTAAACGTATTTTACCAATACCCAAGGGCACACAAATCACTTTGCCTCAGATACACAAAGGCTCCACTGGCTCCATAAAGAAAGGATGAATGGGCGGTAGGCGGGTAGGTGTGGCCATAGAAATTTGACATACAGTCAAACAAAAGCCTAATCGTGCAGCTGCCTTCCTTCTCCCACCCCCCCACCATTAACTTGCTACCAATGTATTTGTATCTGTATCTGTATTTGTATTTGTATCTGTATCCGGCCACGCCTTTGCCATGACTGCAAAACTGCTGCCGCCTTTTAGTTTGTAATCCATCAAGCGGCTTCGGTTTGGATTCGGTCTACTGTCAAAAGTGGCTGAGGGTGAGTAAGGACTTTCAAAATGGCAAGGGTGATACCAAAAGAAAAAAAAAAAAAATACACACACAAAAACCTGGCCAAATTGTTTGCCACTCCATGGGTGGAGTGTGGTAGGGTTCTAATAGAAACAACTAATTTAATCTTTAAAACGACTTAAATATACACAGAATTTATTATAATTAAACCTACGACAGTAAAAGCTATTAAATGTCAATCTAATGTTATATATCTTGCAGTAAAAAACTGTCAAATAAAAATAATAATAATAAAAAAATAACAACTAGGTGAAATATAAACAGAGAAATACTTTTATATTATTATATTACATTAAAAAAAACCTTGGCTATTATTTTCTAAATTTTATTATTATTTTTCTTGTGTTTTCATTATTGACATATGTCTTTAATTATAATAATTATGCCATTAATTAATAGAATTATTCGAATAATAAATAATATACTATAACGTAACGAATATCTAAGATAAGGGCCAAAAAAAAAAAAACGCGGCAAATGCCTTGAAAAAATAAATAACCATGATGCGAAATCTATGAATAATATATATAAATTTCTATACCTAAACATAACTGATAACTTATGGATTATTTCAAATGAACACAAAGCAAAACTCCCCCTTATTGTGGATAAATTCTAGACTACGCCCATGTTTGGCTGTCAGAAATGGAGACATTTCCTGTTGTTAATGTTGGTTGTTAGTGTGGGCATTTAAGCAGTTAGTCAGGCCATCTCTTTGTCTCTTTACTGATTGTGAGTCTATAAGTCATTCGAGATGTCTTTTCATATTTTTTGCTTTTCATGAGCCAAATTGAATTATAGTATACTTTAGGCTGTTGTTGTTTTTGTTGTTGCTGCTGCTGACAGGTTGACATTGTGTTGGAGTGAACTTATTTAATTAATAGAATCTGCATTATACATTTTGGCTGTGATAGTTTCTTGAACATTTTTGATGCTCTGTCACGTCAGTTGGAGCACTTGGCATGGTGTCAGCCCTTCAACTAGCCCTGAGGGTGATCTTCGTGTGCAGTTTTAAAGTTTTCTGCGTGGCTGCAGTCTGCAGATGCTATTTTTGCGCGTCAATCTCAATGCCACACGCACACGACTTGGCCGCAAACTTTGTTATTTCCCCATGATTGTCAGGCAAGGCAGAAACCATGCTCCAGTTGCAGTTTAGGGGGAGAGCAGGGATAGGGGAACAGGAGGAGCTGCAACTGAAGCTGGAGGAGTGGCAGTTGGAAGAGAATTTCTTTTGCAGTTTTCGAAACTGGCAACTTTTCTCATTTGTGTGTGTGGTAAGTTGATTTCTTCTACTTTCGGACTCTCTGCCCTTCCGGCACATGCATTCCACACACACACACACACACACACACAAAGATGATGTCCAACTGTAGGGCTCTATCTTGCGATTGCCTGGTGGTCGGTCGTCTGGCCTTTAATGGGACAAGCACGAAACTAATCCGCAACATGGCGACAAGAAAATTGAATTCTTACAACTGTCAAATTGAATCTGCCGCAGTCCTTGCCCCGTACACAACCTTTTCTCTCTCTCTCTATGATCTTCTGCATCTTATATACTTTGTTTTAGCAGCGTCCGAAGCAACTGCACGTGACAGGGCTAAAAAGTGTCGAGGCGTCAAAAACTAAACGGAAAACCCGTCATCATCATCATCATCTAGTTCGCCCATTGTTGTTTGTGCCCGCCTTACTGGAATTTGCGCCATTGTAAATTTCATTTATTGACTTTCTTTGACATCATCGAACGCTCGACGGGCTCATGATAATGACAGACTTCATCGATTACGCGATTATGTCACTTTAGAATTTTCTTTCTCTTTTTGAAAATTTTCCTCATTTCAGTCAAGCCAAAAGCTTTTAGCCATGCCTCCACCTCCACCTCCATCTCCGCCTTCCATACACCTCCCCCCCCTCCCCACACCCAATATCATGCCCTTTTTTACGAATGAAATTGCTTTGCTCCAACTGTAATATCACTTAAGCTTTTAAGCAGTCAAACCGAGAGTACCCTCACCACCCCCAAAACCCACGTTGACTGCGACTCCAATGTCGACTAACTGGTTCAATTGCCGCACTTTCAGCAGAACAGACACAAACACACTAACACACAGAACGAGAAATAAGTCTCTAATGTGTTTAGCTGTTTAGTGCTAAAAGGATTTTGCAGTTGAAATGCACCAGTCACCAGCAAACAACGAATAATTGAATAAAGCACAACAAAACGCTTCATTTTGGAATACATACTACCTACTCTACATACATTTTGCATGGTCACCGAGGCCAACAAAAGAATCGACTACAGGTAAAATTACTTTTTATTTGTCATCAGTGGCGTATCAACCTGTCAAGGGGGCAATACATATATTCCTATATATAATTTCCAGTCCAGTAATGATCATTAAGGACATACTTCAAAGCCATATCCTCTCGTCTTGCGGTAGAAATAACGGATTTAAGAGCTAAACAATCAAATAACTTCATTTTTCGAGTCCAAGGCATGGAAACATTTCTAAAGTTGTTTTCGATGCACTTTGCCTTTAATGTAGACAAGCTTCAGTTGCTGCTAAACCTGTTTCAATGGCCGATTGGTAAAGACAATAAAATGGCACAATATTGGGATTTTCGAAAACTTCCGACGCAAATGGTAAATAACATTCTGACAATTTAACATTTCTGGTAAACATATCATGTCTTCGGAGTATGTAAAAGCAGCAAAGTCGGGCCTCAAAGTTAGTTGGTGTGGGGGGAAAAAAAACAATTTCTACTCCATTTTTTATTATTTTTTCAAAAATCGCGTTAAAATTAGTTTTTTATATTTGAATACCAACTCATAACTCGCATTCAGAGCACCAAAAAAGTCACGAATTTTTGAAATCGTCCAAAAATTGGCATATTTACAGGTTTGCAAAGTTGAGGTTTTTGCATAAATTTTGGACCAGTTATTGAAATTTTTTTTTGTCAAAATTGATATTTTCCTAAGGCTGTATTTAGGACAACTTTCTACCGATTTTAAAAGTTTTGATGCAGTTTTTATCGAATTTTTATCTACTTTAAAATGCCATCCAAACTTAAGAAGATTGTAACGCTGGTGATTTTTGAAAATTTTTTGAAAAGTTGTATAATTTTGGTCAAAATTTCGATTTTCCCGAGGCTGTATTTTAGACAATTTTTAACCGATTTCAAAATGTTTTATCTATTTCTTATTACATTTTTACATACTTTAAAGTGGCATCAAAAACTTTGAATTTTAAGAAAAAAAATTTCGACTCGATTTTTGAAAATTTTTACAGTGTATACACTGCAATTTTTTTCAAAAATCGGGTCCAAATTAGTTTTTGAGATTTGAATGCCATTTTATAATTTACATTCAGAGCAGCAAAAAAAAAAAAGGGTTTTTGAAATCGCCAAAAAATTGGCATAGTTACAGGTTTGCAAAGTTGAGGTTTTTGCATAAATTTTGAACCAGTTATTGAAATTGTTTTTTGTCAAAATTGATATTTTCCTAAGGTTGTATTTAGGACAATTTTCTACCGATTTTCAAAGTTTTGATGCAGTTTTTATCGAATTTTTATCTACTTTAAAATGCCATCCAAACTTAAGAAGATTGAAACGCTGGAGATTTTTGAAAATTTTTTGAAAAGTTGTATAATTTTGGTCAAAATTTCGATTTTCCCGAGGCTGTATTTTAGACAATTTTTAACCGATTTCAGAATGTTTTATCTATTTCTTATTACATTTTTACATACTTTAAAATGGCATCAAAAGCTTGGAATTTTAAGAAAACAAATTTCGACTCGATTTTTTAAAATTTTTACAGTGTATACACTGCAATTTTTTTCAAAAATCGGGTCCAAATTAGTTTTTGAGATTTGAATGCCATTTTATAATTTACATTCAGAGCAGCAAAACAAGACATGACTTTTTGAAATCGTCCAAAAATTGGCATAGTTACAGGTTTGCAAAGTTGAGGTTTTTGCATAAATTTTGGACCAGTTATTGAAATTTTTTTTGTCAAAATTGATATTTTCCTAAGGCTGTATTTAGGACAATTTTCTACCGATTTTCAAAGTTTTGATGCAGTTTTTATCGAATTTTTATCTACTTTAAAATGCCATCCAAACTTTAGAAGATTGAAACGCTGGAGATTTTTGAAAATTTTTTGAAAAGTTGTATAATTTTGGTCAAAATTTCGATTTTTGCGAGGCTGTATTTTAGACAATTTTTAACCGATTTCAGAATGTTTTATCTATTTCTTATTACATTTTTACATACTTTAAAATGGCATCAAAAGCTTGGAATTTTAAGAAAACAAATTTCGACTCGATTTTTTAAAATTTTTACAGTGTATACACTGCAATTTTTTTCAAAAATCGGGTCCAAATTAGTTTTTGAGATTTGAATGCCATTTTATAATTTACATTCAGAGCAGCAAAACAAGACATGACTTTTTGAAATCGTCCAAAAATTGGCATAGTTACAGGTTTGCAAAGTTGAGGTTTTTGCATAAATTTTGGACCAGTTATTGAAATTTTTTTTGTCAAAATTGATATTTTCCTAAGGCTGTATTTAGGACAATTTTCTACCGATTTTCAAAGTTTTGATGCAGTTTTTATCGAATTTTTATCTACTTTAAAATGCCATCCAAACTTTAGAAGATTGAAACGCTGGAGATTTTTGAAAATTTTTTGAAAAGTTGTATAATTTTGGTCAAAATTTCGATTTTTGCGAGGCTGTATTTTAGACAATTTTTAACCGATTTCAAAATGTTTTATCTATTTCTTATTACATTTTTACATACTTTAAAATGGCATCAAAAGCTTGGAATTTTAAGAAAACAAATTTCGACTCGATTTTTGAAAATTTTTACAGTGTATACACTGCAATTTTTTTCAAAAATCGGGTCCAAATTAGTTTTTGAGATTTGAATGCCATTTTATAATTTACATTCAGAGCAGCAAAAAAAGACATTACTTTTTGAAATCGTCCAAAAATTGGCATAGTTACAGGTTTGCAAAGTTGAGGTTTTCGCATAGATTTTGGACCAGTTATTGAAATTTTTTTTTGTCAAAATTGATATTTTCCTAAGGCTGTATTTAGGACAATTTTCTACCGATTTTCAAAGTTTTGATGCAGTTTTTATCGAATTTTTATCTACTTTAAAATGCCATCCAAACTTTAGAAGATTGAAACGCTGGAGATTTTTGAAAATTTTTTGAAAAGTTGTATAATTTTGGTCAAAATTTCGATTTTCCCGAGGCTGTATTTTAGACAATTTTTAACCGATTTCAAAATGTTTCATCTATTTCTTATTACATTTTTACATACTTTAAAATGGCATCAAAAGCTTGGAATTTTAAGAAAAAAAATTTCGACTCGATTTTTGAAAATTTTTACAGTGTATACACTGCAATTTTTTTCAAAAATCGGGTCCAAATTAGTTTTTGAGATTTGAATGCCATTTTATAATTTACATTCAGAGCAGCAAAAAAAGACATGACTTTTTGAAATCGTCCAAAAATTGGCATAGTTACAGGTTTGCAAAGTTGAGGTTTTTGCATAAATTTTGGACCAGTTATTGAAATTATTTTTTGTCAAAATTGATATTTTCCTAAGGCTGTATTTAGGACAACTTTCTACCGATTTTCAAAGTTTTGATGCAGTTTTTATCGAATTTTTATCTACTTTAAAATGCCATCCAAACTTTAGAAGATTGAAACGCTGGAGATTTTTGAAAATTTTTTGAAAAGTTGTATAATTTTGGTCAAAATTTCGATTTTCCCGAGGCTGTATTTTAGACAATTTTTAACCGATTTCAAAATGTTTTATCTATTTCTTATTACATTTTTACATACTTTAAAATGGCATCAAAAGCTTGGAATTTTAAGAAAAAAAATTTCGACTCGATTTTTGAAAATTTTTACAGTGTATACACTGCAATTTTTTTCAAAAATCGGGTCCAAATTAGTTTTTGAGATTTGAATGCCATTTTATAATTTACATTCAGAGCAGCAAAAAAAGACATGACTTTTTGAAATCGTCCAAAAATTGGCATAGTTACAGGTGTGCAAAGTTGAGGTTTTTGCATAAATTTTGGACCAGTTATTGAAATTTTTTTTTGTCAAAATTGATATTTTCCTAAGGCTGTATTTAGGACAACTTTCTACCGATTTTCAAAGTTTTGATGCAGTTTTTATCGAATTTTTATCTACTTTAAAATGCCATCCAAACTTTAGAAGATTGTAACGCTGGAGATTTTTGAAAGTTTTTTAAAAAGTTGTATAATTTTGGTCAAAATTTCGATTTTCCCGAGGCTGTATTTTAGACAATTTTTAACCGATTTCAAAATGTTTTATCTATTTCTTATTACATTTTTACATACTTTAAAATGGCATCAAAAGCTTGGAATTTTAAGAAAAAAAATTTCGACTCGATTTTTGAAAATTTTTACAGTGTATAACTGCAATTTTTTTCAAAAATCGGGTCCAAATTAGTTTTTGAGATTTGAATGCCATTTTATAATTTACATTCAGAGCAGCAAAAAAAGACATGACTTTTTGAAATCGTCCAAAAATTGGCATAGTTACAGGTTTGCAAAGTTGAGGTTTTTGCATAAATTTTGGACCAGTTATTGAAATTTTTTTTTGTCAAAATTGTTATTTTCCTAAGGCTGTATTTAGGACAATTTTTTACCGATTCTCAAAGTTTTGATGCAGTTTTTATCAAATTTTTATCTACTTTAAAATGCCATCCAAACTTTAGAAGATTGTAACGCTGGAGATTTTTGAAAATTTTTTGAAAAGTTGTATAATTTTGGTCAAAATTTCGATTTTCCCGAGGCTGTATTTTAGACAATTTTTAACCGATTTCAAAATGTTTTATCTATTTCTTATTACATTTTTACATACTTTAAAGTGGCATCAAAAACTTTGAATTTTAAGAAAAAAAATTTCGACTCGATTTTTGAAAATTCTTACAGTGTATACACTGCAATTTTTTTCAAAAATCGGGTCCAAATTAGTTTTTGAGATTTGAATGCCATTTTATAATTTACATTCAGAGCAGCAAAAAAAAAAAAGGGTTTTTGAAATCGCCAAAAAATTGGCATAGTTACAGGTTTGCAAAGTTGAGGTTTTTGCATAAATTTTGAACCAGTTATTGAAATTGTTTTTTGTCAAAATTGATATTTTCCTAAGGTTGTATTTAGGACAATTTTCTACCGATTTTCAAAGTTTTGATGCAGTTTTTATCGAATTTTTATCTACTTTAAAATGCCATCCAAACTGTAGAAGATTGAAACGCTGGAGATTTTTGAAAATTTTTTGAAAAGTTGTATAATTTTGGTCAAAATTTCGATTTTCCCGAGGCTGTATTTTAGACAATTTTTAACCGATTTCAGAATGTTTTATCTATTTCTTATTACATTTTTACATACTTTAAAATGGCATCAAAAGCTTGGAATTTTAAGAAAACAAATTTCGACTCGATTTTTGAAAATTTTTACAGTGTATAGCACTGCAATTTTTTTCAAAAATCGGGTCCAAATTAGTTTTTGAGATTTGAATGCCATTTTATAATTTACATTCAGAGCAGCAAAAAAAGACATGACTTTTTGAAATCGTCCAAAAATTGGCATAGTAACAGGTTTGCAAAGTTGAGGTTTTTGCATAAATTTTGGACCAGTTATTGAAATTGTTTTTTTGTCAAAATTGATATTTTCCTAAGGCTGTATTTAGGACAATTTTCTACCGATTTTCAAAGTTTTGATGCAGTTTTTATCGAATTTTTATCTACTTTAAAATGCCATCCAAACTTTAGAAGATTGAAACGCTGGAGATTTTTGAAAATTTTTTGAAAAGTTGTATAATTTTGGTCAAAATTTCGATTTTTGCGAGGCTGTATTTTAGACAATTTTTAACCGATTTCAAAATGTTTTATCTATTTCTTATTACATTTTTACATACTTTAAAATGGCATCAAAAGCTTGGAATTTTAAGAAAACAAATTTCGACTCGATTTTTGAAAATTTTTACAGTGTATACACTGCAATTTTTTTCAAAAATCGGGTCCAAATTAGTTTTTGAGATTTGAATGCCATTTTATAATTTACATTCAGAGCAGCAAAAAAAGACATGACTTTTTGAAATCGTCCAAAAATTGGCATAGTAACAGGTTTGCAAAGTTGAGGTTTTTGCATAAATTTTGGACCAGTTATTGAAATTTTTTTTGTCAAAATTGATATTTTCCTAAGGCTGTATTTAGGACAATTTTCTACCGATTTTCAAAGTTTTGATGCAGTTTTTATCGAATTTTTATCTACTTTAAAATGCCATCCAAACTTTAGAAGATTGAAACGCTGGAGATTTTTGAAAATTTTTTGAAAAGTTGTATAATTTTGGTCAAAATTTCGATTTTTGCGAGGCTGTATTTTAGACAATTTTTAACCGATTTCAAAATGTTTTATCTATTTCTTATTACATTTTTACATACTTTAAAATGGCATCAAAAGCTTGGAATTTTAAGAAAACAAATTTCGACTCGATTTTTGAAAATTTTTACAGTGTATACACTGCAATTTTTTTCAAAAATCGGGTCCAAATTAGTTTTTGAGATTTGAATGCCATTTTATAATTTACATTCAGAGCAGCAAAAAAAGACATTACTTTTTGAAATCGTCCAAAAATTGGCATAGTTACAGGTTTGCAAAGTTGAGGTTTTCGCATAGATTTTGGACCAGTTATTGAAATTTTTTTTTGTCAAAATTGATATTTTCCTAAGGCTGTATTTAGGACAATTTTCTACCGATTTTCAAAGTTTTGATGCAGTTTTTCTCGAATTTTTATCTACTTTAAAATGCCATCCAAACTTTAGAAGATTGAAACGCTGGAGATTTTTTGAAAATTTTTTTAAAAGTTGTATAATTTTGGTCAAAATTTCGATTTTCCCGAGGCTGTATTTTAGACAATTTTTAACCGATTTCAAAATGTTTCATCTATTTCTTATTACATTTTTACATACTTTAAAATGGCATCAAAAGCTTGGAATTTTAAGAAAAAAAATTTCGACTCGAATTATTTAATATTATAATTTTGGTCAAAATTTCGATTTTTGCGAGGCTGTATTTTAGACAATTTTTAACCGATTTCAAAATGTTTTATCTATTTCTTATTACATTTTTACATACTTTAAAATGGCATCAAAAGCTTGGAATTTTAAGAAAACAAATTTCGACTCGATTTTTGAAAATTTTTACAGTGTATACACTGCAATTTTTTCAAAAATCGGGTCCAAATTAGTTTTTGAGATTTGAATGCCATTTTATAATTTACATTCAGAGCAGCAAAACAAGACATGACTTTTTGAAATCGTCCAAAAATTGGCATAGTTACAGGTTTGCAAAGTTGAGGTTTTTGCATAAATTTTGGACCAGTTATTGAAATTTTTTTGTCAAAATTGATATTTTCCTAAGGCTGTATTTAGGACAATTTTCTACCGATTTTCAAAGTTTTGATGCAGTTTTTATCGAATTTTTATCTACTTTAAAATGCCATCCAAACTTTAGAAGATTGAAACGCTGGAGATTTTTGAAAATTTTTTGAAAAGTTGTATAATTTTGGTCAAAATTTCGATTTTCCCGAGGCTGTATTTTAGACAATTTTTAACCGATTTCAAAATGTTTTATCTATTTCTTATTACATTTTTACATACTTTAAAATGGCATCAAAAGCTTGGAATTTTAAGAAAAAAAATTTCGACTCGATTTTTGAAAATTTTTACAGTGTATACATGTAGGATGTGGCAACCTGATAGTATAGTGCCTAGCCCTACTCAGATTGGAGTAGGCTTAATAGGAGTTATTTGACCTAAGTGGCATCATAGAGAGGAGGTGTTGAGAAGCGATTGAAGGAAGTCTGTGTTGAGGAGCAAGTTAAGGAAGTCGGTGTTGCGAAGCAAAGGGAGTCTGTGTCGAGTAGCGAGAGTACAAAGTCGGAGTTGAAGTGCGTGCGTGTCGAAGAGTGCCAATTAGTCATAAGTGCATATACATACATATATATACTAAACTATTCATAAGTCACAAATATTGTCGCTAAACAATAAACATAATATTATTAATCCCAAATTATCAATTGTAGTGTAACTCCTACAATATTTGGGGGCTCGTCCGGGATTGATTTTATTTTTTGTGGCTTGTGGTGTATTTGTGTGTGTGTGCGCGTTGCTTGGTGTGTATTCGAATGGTCTAGAAGTTTCGTGAAAAGTCGTGAAAGGATCGTAATGTGATCTGATTCGTGGTAAAATTTGATTAATTTTGCTTCGCGCGGAGAGAATACACGTGATTTTCGTGGCGTGGCTTTGTTTCTCTCTTCTGAGAATTTTGGCTGATGAAATTTTCCGAGAAATTTATCAGCCGACAGTTACCAAGAAATTGGCGCGCATTGTGCAAAAGTGCGAGCGAGATAAAAGCATCATTGCTGGCGTCAGTCGGAAATCAATAAGACGCGGCGAATTACGAAACGGAAAGAGACAGACTACGGCGAAACGCAAGTTGATGGTTGATGTGGCAACTCGGACTTCGGTATCATTTTGGTCGAAGTGGCATCGCTGGACCAAGATCAGTGACGGCAGCGAGGGAGTTGCAATTGAAGAGCGCAAATTAAACAAGAGTGTGTTTAGATTTGCAGGTTGCAACTTATCATAATATTGGCGAAAGAGGTGCAACTGAAGAGCGCAGTTTAAGCTAAGTGCGAACGCTTCAAACTGCAAGTTGCAAGATCAGTGACGGCAGCGAGGGAGTTGCAATCGAAGAGCGCAAATTAAACAAGAGTGTGTTTAGTTTTGCAGATTGCAACCAACTACTAGGTCGTCGAGGGAGTTGTAACTGAAGGACGCAATCTAAGCCAAGAGAGAGTGCTAAGATCTGCGGGTTACAACAAAGTTTGTTGACAGCTGCGAGGGAGTTGTAACTGAAGGACGCAATCTAAGCCAAAAGAGAGTGCTAAGATCTGCGGGTTACAACAAAGTTTGTTGACAGCTGCGAGGGAGTTGTAACTGAAGGACGCAATCTAAGCCAAAAGAGAGTGCTAAGATCTGCGGGTTACAACAAAGTTTGTTGACAGCTGCGAGGGAGTTGTAACTGAAGGACGCAATCTAAGCCAAGAGAGAGTGCTAAGATCTGCGGGTTACAACAAAGTTTGTTGACAGCTGCGAGGGAGTCGTAACTGATGGACGCAGTCTAAGCCAAAAGAGAGTGCTGAGATCTGCAGGTTACGACAAAATTGAATTGATTTAAGTCATCGAGGGAGTTGCAACTGATGGACGCAGATTGCCTAACTGCAAGTTGCAACAGGATCTAACGTCGAGGGACACGGAAAACGCGTAAATACAAACCTAAGTCTAAGATATTTTGTATTTTAAGTCGCAATTTGTAAGGACCATAATGGACGCAAATCAGATTAGAAGTTTGAAGGTAGATGAGCTTCGAGAGAAATTAGCGAGTTTAGAATTGAGCACTGCAGGTCTGAAAGCCGATTTGCAGAAGAGGTTAATAGAGCATTTTAATTTAGGACAGGTAGTTGAGGAAGATGAGGTTGAAGAGGGCAACGTAGAGACAGAAGATGAGGCAAGCGTATATCATGAAGTCAAAAATCAGTCACGTAGTGTTAGTGCACGTTTTACTCTAAGAGATGTCCAGGACAGCGTTTCATCGTTTTCTGGCAGCAGTTCCTCTGACGTCAATCAGTGGCTGGCAGAATTTGAGGACGTCGCGATCACCGTAGGATGGGACGACTTGGAGAAGTTTATTTTCGGAAAACAGTTGCTTGTTGGAGCAGCCAAACTGTATGTTCGCGGCCTAGCGGGCATTCGAGGATGGAATCAACTGAAGACAATGTTGAAAGTAGAGTTTGGAGAGCCTTTATGTTCTGCAGAAGTACATAAGATTCTCAGACTGAAGCAGAAGTACCCTAAGGAAACTTACGCCGAATACTTGTACGGTATAATCGAGATTGGGAAACAAATTGATCTTGACGATGAGAGTGTGATCACATATTTTGTTGATGGTTTGCCGGATAGTAAACAAAACAAAGCTGGTCTTTACCGCTGCAAGTCGCTTAAGGAGCTGAAAGACGAGATCAAAATATATGAAAGAATAAAAGCAGGCAGCAAGGAGACGACTATAAAGAAACAGCAAGGATCCGCAGCAAGGAAGTGCTACAAATGCAACAAAGAAGGACATATCGCTAAAGATTGTACGGATTCGACGACTACGTGTTTTAATTGCAATAAAACAGGGCACATCGCCAAAAATTGCGACCAAAAGAAACCAATTGCAAATAAAAACACGGCAGCAGTATTGCGACATGAGAAGAAGAATCGGATTTTCAGAGAGATTTCTACAAAAGGGATGAAATTGCGAGCTTTCATTGATTCTGGATGTGACGTGAGCCTGATGCGAGAAGACGTGTTTAAAAAACTGAATGCTGTAAAACTCATTCGAGATACCAAGCTCCTCACAGGAATAGGCAATGGCGGCCTGAAGACGATTGGTCATTTCGACGCTGAAGTATCGGTAGATGGCATATGTTTCAACGTAAAGTTTAATGTCGCCAAACAACAGGATTTGGAATATACAACTATTATAGGAAACGACGTATATGACGACGTGGATGTCACTTTCAGCTCGAAAGATGTAAAATTCAAGGCTAATGAGAAATTATTACAAAAGGAGAGTAATGAAATATTTAAAGGGATGTGCGTCAACGAAATTGTTGAAGAAAGTATATGTTCAGAGAAAGTTAGGTTAGATCACCTGATTGAGTCTCAAAAGCGTATAGTAGTTGAGTTAATCAATAGTTATCGGCCCCAGAAGCGCATAAAATCTCCAATAGAAATGAAAATTATTCTTGAGGATGAAAGCCCGATTTTCCATCACCCCCGCAGGACTTCATATGCTGATAAATTGCTGATAGAAAACCAGGTTCAACAATGGCTAGATGAAGGGATAATCGTACCAAGCTTTTCGGAGTATGCTTCTCCAGTGGTACTAGTAGGAAAGAAAGACAAAACGAAGAGATTATGCTGTGATTACCGGAAACTAAACATGAAAATTAAGAAGGACAATTTTCCAATGGTGCTTATAGAAGATGTACTGGATCGTTTATATGGAGCTAAGGTTTTCACAACTCTCGACCTCAGGAATGGATTTTTTCATGTCCCAGTATCTGCAGATTCGCAGAAATATACAGCATTTGTCACTCACAATGGGCAGTACGAATTCAAATACGTGCCGTTTGGTATTTGCAACTCGCCTGCTGTTTTCTGCCGGTATATTAGTGCTGTGTTGAGGGATCTCATGAACGCAAAAAAGATAATCGTTTATATGGATGACATAATTATCCCAACGGTCGATGAAGAAGAAGGACTGAAAGTTTTGAGCGAGTTTTTAGCAGTCGCAGGCAAAGCTGGATTGCATATTAAATGGGAGAAGGCTCAATTGTTACAGAGAAAGATTCAATTTTTGGGATATCGTATTGAAAACGGATCGGTATCACCTACTGAGGATAAAATTGGAGCAGTAGTGGCTTTTCCTGTCCCACAAACCAGAAACGCACTACAGAGGTTCCTAGGCTTGACGTCATACCTACGAAGATTTATCAAAAACTATGCAATAGAGGCTAAACCTTTGACCGATCTTCTTCGCAAAGAGAATGAAAAACGTGGTAAAGCTATTCAACTGGACGAGAATGGACTGGTTGCTTTTGAATATCTGAAGCATCTGATTGTAAAGGCCCCAGTTTTGAAACTTTACAACCCGAAGGCAGCGACTGAGGTGCATGCAGATGCAAGTAAGTTCGGGTTTGGAGCAATGTTGTTGCAAAAGGATTCGGAGGATCAACTCTTCCACCCAATTGAGTTTATGAGTCGCAAAACAATACCGAGCGAGGAAAAGTACAGCTCCTACGAATTGGAAGTTCTGGCAGTGGTAAACGCAATAAAAAAATGGAGAACGTACCTGCTGGGTATAAAATTTAAGGTTGTTTCAGATTGCAAGGCTTTCAAAATGACAATGGCAAAAGATGACGTACCAGTGCGAGTATCCAGATGGGCTATATTTCTTCAAGAGTTCGATTTTGACGTAGAACACAGGTCTGGAAATCAAATGAAACATGTAGATGCTTTAAGTCGGATGTCATGTTGTCTAGTGGAAGAAGCAACTACCTACCGTTTGCGCGAGACCCAAAACAAAGATGAATGGATAAAAGCTGTTAAGAAAGTGCTTGAATCTACAGAATGCTACGAAGACTTTTATGTGAGAAATGGTATACTCTACAAGGATATGAACAAGGAACTTTTGGTGGTGCCTGATGTCATGCAAGATGAAATTATTACTACAGCTCATCGTGAAGGACACTATGGTATAAAAAAGACAAAGGATTTAATAGAGAGAAACTTTTTTATGCAAGAAATACAGCCAAAAGTCGAAAGAGTAGTTCGTGGATGTGTAGAGTGTCTTATAACCGATGCAAAGCGAGGTAAAAAAGAAGGATTTTTATCTCCGATAGACAAAGCGCAGGAGCCATTGGGAACATTTCATTTGGATCACGTTGGTCCTCTCACGGACACAAAGAAACTCTATAACCACATCCTAGCAGTTGTAGATGGTTTCTCCAAATTTGTGTGGCTCTACCCTACTAAATCGACTGGTACAGAGGAAGTCATCGAAAAACTTAAGAAACAGTCTGCTGTATTTGGGAACCCGGAGAAGAATTGTAACTGATAGAGGAACTGCGTTTACCTCCAATGCTTTTAGAGAATATTGCGAGAATGAAGGGATCCAGCTTATGCATATCACAACAGGAATGCCTCGAGGTAATGGCCAAGTGGAGCGCATGCATAAGATTGTCATTCCTATATTAAGCAAACTTTGCAAAGATAATCCGTCCAAGTGGTACTCTCATGTAGATCGGGTGCAACGAATAATTAATAACACACCACCAAGGAGCACGAAGTTTACACCATTCACAGTAATGACCGGTCTTCAGATGAATACGAAAACGGATAATATAATGGAGCTGATACGGAACTTGGATGTACAGAGTTTAAACGGTGAACGTAGCGAAATTAGGAAGAAAGCTCAAGGAAATATTCAGAAAATTCAAGAGGAATATAGGAAAGGGTTTAATAGAAATCGAAAGGTGGAAGCCGTATACGACGTAGTGAGAACTAGTCGCCATTAAAAAGAACTCAATATGGCACTGGCATGAAGTTAAGACCTAAGTTTTTCGGGCCCGACCAAGTAACAAAGCGTATGAAACAGGTTAGCAAAGTTGAGGTTTTTGCACAAACTTGGGACACAAGAAGGTCCTATTAAGACTACAACTGCGGTCGATTTTTTGTCAAAAGGTTGAGTTCGTTCGGGACGAACGCTAAGTCATGTAGGCCGAATGGGTGTGGCAACCTGATAGTTTTACAATAGTCTTTGATGTAGGCTTAATAGGATTTTTTTGACCTAAGTGGCATCCAATTTAGAGGAGGTGTTGAGAAGCGATTGAAGGAAGTCTGTGTTGAGGAGAGAAGTTAAGGAAGTCGTTGTTGCGAAGCAAAGGGAGTCTGTGTCGAGTAGCGGTAGTTCAAAGTCAATTTTGAAGTGCGTGCGTGTCAAAATGTGCCAATTAGTCATAAGTGCATATACATACATATATATACTAAACTATTCATAAGTCACAAATATTGTCGCTAAACAATAAACATAATATTATTAATCCCAAATTATCAATTGTAGTGTAACTCCTATATACACTGCAATTTTTTTCAAAAATCGGGTCCAAATTAGTTTTTGAGATTTGAATGCCATTTTATAATTTACATTCAGAGCAGCAAAAAAAGACATGACTTTTTGAAATCGTCCAAAAATTGGCATAGTTACAGGTGTGCAAAGTTGAGGTTTTTGCATAAATTTTGGACCAGTTATTGAAATTTTTTTTTGTCAAAATTGATATTTTCCTAAGGCTGTATTTAGGACAACTTTCTACCGATTTTCAAAGTTTTGATGCAGTTTTTATCGAATTTTTATCTACTTTAAAATGCCATCCAAACTTTAGAAGATTGTAACGCTGGAGATTTTTGAAAGTTTTTGAAAAGTTGTATAATTTTGGTCAAAATTTCGATTTTCCCGAGGCTGTATTTTAGACAATTTTTAACCGATTTCAAAATGTTTTATCTATTTCTTATTACATTTTTACATACTTTAAAATGGCATCAAAAGCTTGGAATTTTAAGAAAAAAAATTTCGACTCGATTTTTGAAAATTTTTACAGTGTATAACTGCAATTTTTTTCAAAAATCGGGTCCAAATTAGTTTTTGAGATTTTAATGCCATTTTATAATTTACATTCAGAGCAGCAAAAAAAGACATTACTTTTTGAAATCGTCCAAAAATTGGCATAGTTACAGGTTTGCAAAGTTGAGGTTTTTGCATAAATTTTGGACCAGTTATTGAAATTTTTTTTTGTCAAAATTGTTATTTTCCTAAGGCTGTATTTAGGACAATTTTTTACCGATTCTCAAAGTTTTGATGCAGTTTTTATCGAATTTTTATCTACTTTAAAATGCCATCCAAACTTTAGAAGATTGTAACGCTGGAGATTTTTGAAAATTTTTTGAAAAGTTGTATAATTTTGGTCAAAATTTCGATTTTCCCGAGGCTGTATTTTAGACAATTTTTAACCGATTTCAAAATGTTTTATCTATTTCTTATTACATTTTTACATACTTTAAAATGGCATCAAAAACTTTGAATTTTAAGAAAAAAATTTCGACTCGATTTTTGAAAATTTTTACAGTGTATACACTGCAATTTTTTCAAAAATCGGGTCCAAATTAGTTTTTGAGATTTGAATGCCATTTTATAATTTACATTCAGAGCAGCAAAAAAAAAGAGGGGTTTTTGAAATCGTCCAAAAATTGGCATAGTTACAGGTTTGCAAAGTTGAGGTTTTTGCATAAATTTTGAACCAGTTATTGAAATTGTTTTTTGTCAAAATTGATATTTTCCTAAGGTTGTATTTAGGACAATTTTCTACCGATTTTCAAAGTTTTGATGCAGTTTTTATCGAATTTTTATCTACTTTAAAATGCCATCCAAACTGTAGAAGATTGAAACGCTGGAGATTTTTGAAAATTTTTTGAAAAGTTGTATAATTTTGGTCAAAATTTCGATTTTCCCGAGGCTGTATTTTAGACAATTTTTAACCGATTTCAGAATGTTTTATCTATTTCTTATTACATTTTTACATACTTTAAAATGGCATCAAAAGCTTGGAATTTTAAGAAAAAAAATTTCGACTCGATTTTTGAAAATTTTTACAGTGTATACACTGCAATTTTTTTCAAAAATCGGGTCCAAATTAGTTTTTGAGATTTGAATGCCATTTTATAATTTACATTCAGAGCAGCAAAAAAAGACATGACTTTTTGAAATCGTCCAAAAATTGGCATAGTAACAGGTTTGCAAAGTTGAGGTTTTTGCATAAATTTTGGACCAGTTATTGAAATTGTTTTTTTGTCAAAATTGATATTTTCCTAAGGCTGTATTTAGGACAATTTTCTACCGATTTTCAAAGTTTTGATGCAGTTTTTATCGAATTTTTATCTACTTTAAAATGCCATCCAAACTTTAGAAGATTGAAACGCTGGAGATTTTTGAAAATTTTTTGAAAAGTTGTATAATTTTGGTCAAAATTTCGATTTTTGCGAGGCTGTATTTTAGACAATTTTTAACCGATTTCAAAATGTTTTATCTATTTCTTATTACATTTTTACATACTTTAAAATGGCATCAAAAGCTTGGAATTTTAAGAAAACAAATTTCGACTCGATTTTTGAAAATTTTTACAGTGTATACACTGCAATTTTTTTCAAAAATCGGGTCCAAATTAGTTTTTGAGATTTGAATGCCATTTTATAATTTACATTTAGAGCAGCAAAAAAAGACATGACTTTTTGAAATCGTCCAAAAATTGGCATAGTTACAGGTTTGCAAAGTTGAGGTTTTTGCATAAATTTTGGACCAGTTATTGAAATTTTTTTTTGTCAAAATTGATATTTTCCTAAGGCTGTATTTAGGACAATTTTCTACCGATTTTCAAAGTTTTGATGCAGTTTTAATCGAATTTTTATCTACTCTAAAATGCCATCCAAACTTTAGAAGATTGAAACGCTGGAGATTTTTGAAAATGTTTTGAAAAGTTGTATAATTTTGGTCAAAATTTCGATTTTCGCGAGGCTGTATTTTAGACAATTTTTAACCGATTTCAAAATGTTTTATCTATTTCTTATTACATTTTTACATACTTTAAAATGGCATCAAAAGCTTGGAATTTTAAGAAAAAAAATTTCGATTCGATTTTTGAAAATTTTTGCAGTGTATACACTGCAATTTTTTCAAAAATCCGGGTCCAAATTAGTTTTTGAGATTTGAATGCCATTTTATAATTTACATTCAGAGCAGCCAAAAAGACATGACTTTTTGAAATCGTCCAAAAATTGGCATAGTTACAGGTTTGCAAAGTTGAGGTTTTTGCATAAATTTTGGACCAGTTATTGAAATTTTTTTTTGTCAAAATTGATATTTTCCTAAGGCTGTATTTAGGACAATTTTCTACCGATTTTCAAAGTTTTGATGCAGTTTTAATCGAATTTTTATCTACTCTAAAATGCCATCCAAACTTTAGAAGATTGAAACGCTGGAGATTTTTGAAAATGTTTTGAAAAGTTGTATAATTTTGGTCAAAATTTCGATTTTCGCGAGGCTGTATTTTAGACAATTTTTAACCGATTTCAAAATGTTTTATCTATTTCTTATTACATTTTTACATACTTTAAAATGGCATCAAAAGCTTGGAATTTTAAGAAAAAAAATTTCGACTCCATTTTTGAAAATTTTTACAGTGTATACACTGCAATTTTTTTCAAAAATCGGGTCCAAATTAGTTTTTGAGATTTGAATGCCATTTTATAATTTACATTCAGAGCAGCAAAAAAAGACATGACTTTTTGAAATCGTCCAAAAATTGGCATAGTTACAGGTTTGCAAAGTTGAGGTTTTTGCATAAATTTTGGACCAGTTATTGAAATTTTTTTGTCAAAATTGATATTTTCCTAAGGCTGTATTTAGGACAATTTTCTACCGATTTTCAAAGTTTTGATGCAGTTTTTATCGAATTTTTATCTACTTTTAAAATGCCATCCAATTACTTTAGAAGATTGAAACGCTGGAGATTTTGAAAATTTTTTGAAAAGTTGTATAATTTTGTTCAAAATTTACGATTTTTCCGAGGCTGTATTTTAGACAATTTTTAACCGATTTCAAAATGTTTTATCTATTTCTTATTACATTTTTACATACTTTAAAATGGCATCAAAAGCTTGGAATTTTAAGAAAAAAAATTTCGACTCGATTTTTGAAAATTTTTACAGTGTATACACTGCAATTTTTTCCAAAAATCGGGTCCAAATTAGTTTTGAGTGAGATTTGAATGCCATTTTATAATTTACATTCAGAGCAGCAAAAAAGACATGACTTTTTGAAATCGTCCATAAAAAGTGGATAGTTAGTTTGCAAAGTTGAGGTTTTTTGCATAAATTTTGGACCAGTTATTGAAATTTTTTTGTCAAAATTGATATTTTCCTAAGGCTGTATTTAGGACAATTTTCTACCGATTTTCAAAGTTTTGATGCAGTTTTTATCGAATTTTTATCTACTTTAAAATGCCATCCAAACTTTAGAAGATTGAAACGCTGGAGATTTTTGAAAATTTTTTGAAAAGTTGTATAATTTTGGTCAAAGTTATTTCGATTTTCCCGAGGCTGTATTTTGGACAATTTTTAACCGATTTCAAAATGTTTTATCTATTTCTTATTACATTTTTACATACTTTAAAATGGCATCAAAAGCTTGGAATTTTAAGAAAATAATTTCGACTCGATTTTTGAAAATTTTTACACTGCAATTTTTTTCAAAAATCGGGTCCAAATTAGTTTTTGAGATTTGAATGCCATTTTATAATTTACATTCAGAGCAGCAAAAAAAGACATGACTTTTTGAAATCGTCCAAAAATTGGCATAGTTACAGGTTTGCAAAGTTGAGGTTTTTGCATAAATTTTGGACCAGTTATTGAAATTTTTTTTGTCAAAATTGATATTTTTCTAAGGCTGTATTTAGGACAATTTTCTACCGATTTTCAAAGTTTTGATGCAGTTTTTATCGAATTTTTATCTACTTTAAAATGCCATCCAAACTTTAGAAGATTGAAACGCTGGAGATTTTTGAAAATTTTTTGAAAAGTTGTATAATTTTGTTCAAAATTACGATTTTCCCGAGGCTGTATTTTAGACAATTTTTAACCGATTTCAAAATGTTTTATCTATTTCTTATTACATTTTTACATACTTTAAAATGGCATCAAAAGCTTGGAATTTTAAGAAAAAAATTTTTTTCAAAAATCGGGTCCAAATTAGTTTTTGAGATTTGAATGCCATTTTATAATTTACATTCAGAGCAGCAAAAAAAGACATGACTTTTTGAAATCGTCCAAAAATTGGCATAGTTACAGGTTTGCAAAGTTGAGGTTTTTGCATAAATTTTGGACCAGTTATTGAAATTTTTTTTGTCAAAATTGATATTTTCCTAAGGCTGTATTTAGGACAATTTTCTACCGATTTTCAAAGTTTTGATGCAGTTTTTATCGAATTTTTATCTACTTTAAAATGCCATCCAAACTTTAGAAGACTGAAACGCTGGAGATTTTTGAAAATTTTTTGAAAAGTTGTATAATTTTGGTCAAAATTTCGATTTTCGCGATGCTGTATTTTAGACAATTTTTAACCGATTTCAAAATGTTTTATCTATTTCTTATTACATTTTTACATACTTTAAAATGGCATCAAAAGCTTGGAATTTTAAGAAAAAAAATTTCGACTCGATTTTTGAAAATTTTTACAGTGTATATACACTGCAATTTTTTTCAAAAATCGGGTCCAAATTAGTTTTTGAGATTTGAATGCCATTTTATAATTTACATTCAGAGCAGCAAAAAAAGACATGACTTTTTGAAATCGTCCAAAAATTGGCATAGTTACAGGTTTGCAAAGTTGAGGTTTTTGCATAAATTTTGGACCAGTTATTGAAATTTTTTTTGTCAAAATTGATATTTTCCTAAGGCTGTATTTAGGACAATTTTCTACCGATTTTCAAAGTTTTGATGCAGTTTTTATCGAATTTTTATCTACTTTAAAATGCCATCCAAACTTTAGAAGACTGAAACGCTGGAGATTTTTGAAAATTTTTTGAAAAGTTGTATAATTTTGGTCAAAATTTCGATTTTCGCGATGCTGTATTTTAGACAATTTTTAACCGATTTCAAAATGTTTTATCTATTTCTTATTACATTTTTACATACTTTAAAATGGCATCAAAAGCTTGGAATTTTAAGAAAAAAAATTTCGATTCGATTTTTGAAAATTTTTGCAGTGTATACACTGCAATTTTTTTCAAAAATCGGGTCCAAATTAGTTTTTGAGATTTGAATGCCATTTTATAATTTACATTCAGAGCAGCAAAAAAAGACATGACTTTTTGAAATCGTCCAAAAATTGGCATAGTTACAGGTTTGCAAAGTTGAGGTTTTTGCATAAATTTTGGACCAGTTATTGAAATTTTTTTTGTCAAAATTGATATTTTCCTAAGGCTGTATTTAGGACAATTTTCTACCGATTTTCAAAGTTTTGATGCAGTTTTTATCGAATTTTTATCTACTTTAAAATGCCATCCAAACTTTAGAAGATTGAAACGCTGGAGATTTTTGAAAATTTTTTGAAAAGCTGTATAATTTTGTTAAAAATTACGATTTTCCCGAGGCTGTATTTTAGACAATTTTTAACCGATTTCAAAATGTTTTATCTATTTCTTATTACATTTTTACATACTTTAAAATGGCATCAAAAGCTTGGAATTTTAAGAAAAAAATTTCGACTCGATTTTTGAAAATTTTTACAGTGTATACACTGCAATTTTTTTCAAAAATCGGGTCCAAATTAGTTTTTGAGATTTGAATGCCATTTTATAATTTACATTCAGAGCAGCAAAAAAGACATGACTTTTTGAAATCGTCCAAAAATTGGCATAGTTACAGGTTTGCAAAGTTGAGGTTTTTGCATAAATTTTGGACCAGTTATTGAAATTTTTTTGTCAAAATTGATATTTTCCTAAGGCTGTATTTAGGACAATTTTCTACCGATTTTCAAAGTTTTGATGCAGTTTTTATCGAATTTTTATCTACTTTAAAATGCCATCCAAACTTTAGAAGATTGAAACGCTGGAGATTTTTGAAAATTTTTTGAAAAGCTGTATAATTTTGTTAAAAATTACGATTTTCCCGAGGCTGTATTTTAGACAATTTTTAACCGATTTCAAAATGTTTTATCTATTTCTTATTACATTTTTACATACTTTAAAATGGCATCAAAAGCTTGGAATTTTAAGAAAAAAAATTTCGATTCGATTTTTGAAAATTTTTGCAGTGTATACACTGCAATTTTTTTCAAAAATCGGGTCCAAATTAGTTTTTGAGATTTGAATGCCATTTTATAATTTACATTCAGAGCAGCAAAAAAAGACATGACTTTTTGAAATCGTCCAAAAATTGGCATAGTTACAGGTTTGCAAAGTTGAGGTTTTTGCATAAATTTTGGACCAGTTATTGAAATTTTTTTTGTCAAAATTGATATTTTCCTAAGGCTGTATTTAGGACAATTTTCTACCGATTTTCAAAGTTTTGATGCAGTTTTTATTGAATTTTTATCTACTTTAAAATGCCATCCAAACTTTAGAAGATTAAAACGCTGGAGATTTTTGAAATTTTTTGAAAAGTTGTATAATTTTGTTCAAAATTACGATTTTTCCGAGGCTGTATTTTAGACAATTTTTCAAAATGTTTTATCTATTTCTCATTACATTTTTACATACTTTAAAATGGCATCAAAAGCTTGGAATTTTAAGAAAAAAAAATTTCGACTCGATTTTTGAAAATTTTTACAGTGTATACACTGCAATTTTTTTCAAAAATCGGGTCCAAATTAGTTTTTGAGATTTGAATGCCATTTTATAATTTACATTCAGAGCAGCAAAAAAAGACATGACTTTTGAAATCGTCCAAAAATTGGCATAGTTCAGGTTTGCAAAGTTGGGTTTTTGATAAATTTTGGACCAGTTATTGAAATTTTTTTTGTCAAAATTGATATTTTCCTAAGGCTGTATTTAGGACAATTTTCTACCGATTTTCAAAGTTTTGATGCAGTTTTTATCGAATTTTTATCTACTTTAAAATGCCATCCAAACTTTAGAAGATTGAAACGCTGGAGATTTTTGAAAATGTTTTGAAAAGTTGTATAATTTTGGTCAAAATTTCGATTTTCCCGAGGCTGTATTTTAGACAATTTTCAACCGATTTCAAAATGTTTTATCTATTTCTTATTACATTTTTACATACTTTAAAATGGCATCAAAAGCTTGGAATTTTAGAAAAAAAATTTCGACTCGATTTTTGAAAATTTTTACAGTGTATACACTGAATTTTTTCAAAAATCGGGTCCAAATTAGTTTTTGAGATTTGAATGCCATTTTATAATTTACATTCAGAGCAGCAAAAAAAGACATGACTTTTTGAAATCGTCCAAAAATTGGCATAGTTACAGGTTTGCAAAGTTGAGGTTTTTGCATAAATTTTGGACCAGTTATTGAAATTTTTTTTGTCAAAATTGATATTTTCCTAAGGCTGTATTTAGGACAATTTTCTACCGATTTTCAAAGTTTTGATGCAGTTTTTATCGAATTTTAATCTACTTTAAAATGCCATCCAAACTTTAGAAGATTGAAACGCTGGAGATTTTTGAAAATTTTTTGAAAAGTTGTATAATTTTGGTCAAAATTTCGATTTTCGCGATGCTGTATTTTAGACAATTTTTAACCGATTTCAAAATGTTTTATCTATTTCTTATTACATTTTTACATACTTTAAAATGGCATCAAAAGCTTGGAATTTTAAGAAAAAAAATTTCGATTCGATTTTTGAAAATTTTTGCAGTGTATACACTGCAATTTTTTCAAAAATCGGGTCCAAATTAGTTTTTGAGATTTGAATGCCATTTTATAATTTACATTCAGAGCAGCAAAAAAAGACATGACTTTTTGAAATCGTCCAAAAATTGGCATAGTTACAGGTTTGCAAAGTTGAGGTTTTTGCATAAATTTTGGACCAGTTATTGAAATTTTTTTTGTCAAAATTGATATTTTCCTAAGGCTGTATTTAGGACAATTTTCTACCGATTTTCAAAGTTTTGATGCAGTTTTTATCGAATTTTTATCTACTTTAAAATGCCATCCAAACTTTAGAAGATTGAAACGCTGGAGATTTTTGAAAATTTTTTGAAAAGTTGTATAATTTTGTTCAAAATTACGATTTTCCCGAGGCTGTATTTTAGACAATTTTTAACCGATTTCAAAATGTTTTATCTATTTCTTATTACATTTTTACATACTTTAAAATGGCATCAAAAGCTTGGAATTTTAAGAAAAAAAATTTCGACTCGATTTTTGAAAATTTTTACAGTGTATATATACACTGCAATTTTTTTCAAAAATCGGGTCCAAATTAGTTTTTGAGATTTGAATGCCATTTTATAATTTACATTCAGAGCAGCAAAAAAAGACATGACTTTTTGAAATCGTCCAAAAATTGGCATAGTTACAGGTTTGCAAAGTTGAGGTTTTTGCATAAATTTTGGACCAGTTATTGAAATTTTTTTTGTCAAAATTGATATTTTCCTAAGGCTGTATTTAGGACAATTTTCTACCGATTTTCAAAGTTTTGATGCAGTTTTTATCGAATTTTTATCTACTTTAAAATGCCATCCAAACTTTAGAAGATTAAAACGCTGGAGATTTTTGAAATTTTTTGAAAAGTTGTATAATTTTGTTCAAAATTACGATTTTCCCGAGGCTGTATTTTAGACAATTTTTAACCGATTTCAAAATGTTTTATCTATTTCTTATTACATTTTTACATACTTTAAAATGGCATCAAAAGCTTGGAATTTTAAGAAAAAAAATTTCGACTCGATTTTTGAAAATTTTTACAGTGTATACACTGCAATTTTTTTCAAAAATCGGGTCCAAATTAGTTTTTGAGATTTGAATGCCATTTTATAATTTACATTCAGAGCAGCAAAAAAAGACATGACTTTTTGAAATCGTCCAAAAATTGGCATAGTTACAGGTTCGCAAAGTTGAGGTTTTTGCATAAATTTTGCCAGTTATTGAAATTTTTTTGTCAAAATTGATATTTTCCTAAGGCTGTATTTAGGACAATTTTCTACCTATTTTAAAAGTTTTGATGCAGTTTTTATCGAATTTTTATCTACTTTAAAATGCCATCCAAACTTTAGAAGACTGAAACGCTGGAGATTTTTGAAAATTTTTTGAAAAGTTGTATCATTTTGGTCAAAATTTCGATTTTCCCGAGGCTGTATTTTAGACAATTTTTAACCGATTTCAAAATGTTTTATCTATTTCTTATTACATTTTTACATACTTTAAAATGGCATCAAAAGCTTGGAATTTTAAGAAAAAAAATTTCGACTCGATTTTTGAAAATTTTTACAGTGTATACACTGCAATTTTTTTCAAAAATCGGGTCCAAATTAGTTTTTGAGATTTGAATGCCATTTTATAATTTACATTCAGAGCAGCAAAAAAAGACATGACTTTTTGAAATTTTACATACTTTAAAATGGCATTAAAAGCTTGTTTTGATAAATTTTATGAAAAAATTTTTTATTGACTCGATTTTTGAAATTTTTACATTTTTAGTGTATACACTGCAATTTTTTCAAAAATCGGGTCCAAATTAGGTTTTGAGATTTGAATGCCATTTTATAATTTACATTCAGAGCAGCAAAAAAAGACATGACTTTTTGAAATCGTCCAAAAATTGGCATAGTTACAGGTTTGCAAAGTTTGAGGTTTTTGCATAAATTTTGGCCGTTATTGAAATTTTTTTTGTCAAAATTGATATTTTCCTAAGGCTGTATTTAGGACAATTTTCCACCTATTTTAAAAGTTTTGATGCAGTTTTTATCGAATTTTTATCTACTTTAAAATGCCATCCAAACTTTAAAAGATTGAAACGCTGGAGATTTTTGAAAATTTTTTGAAAAGTTGTATAATTTTGTTCAAAATTACGATTTTCCCGAGGCTGTATTTTAGACAATTTTTAACCGATTTCAAAATGTTTTATCTATTTCTTATTACATTTTTACATACTTTAAAATGGCATCAAAAGCTTGGAATTTTAAGAAAAAAAATTTCTACTCGATTTTTGAAAATTTTTACAGTGTATATGTGGGATTGGGTCTGGCATCGTTGTTCAACCAGCCCTGACGAGCAAGGCGAGAGTGGCGAATTAAGACGAAACGAGGAGCGAATTGAGACGACGACAGAAGGAGAGATCGAGACGTGGAGATTAGAAGTTCACACCGAGAGCAAAAGACGTTAAGTTCGACGTGCGGAACAAAAAGACGAAAAGACGAAAAAGACGACCACGATTTCTTAAATTACTTACTTGTCTAAATATTCAATTAACTCTAAAATAATAATAATATAATAATAATAATATAATAATAAAACTAGGTACCACAAATATAGTGGCTAAACCTACAAACATGGGGGCTCAACCTTAAAAAAACCCTAAGCAAGACGTACGGAGTAAAGAGGCGCAACCTTGAAAAAAAAACCTTAAATAAGACGTGCAGAGTAAATTGGCTAAATGTATAGAGTTAAAACAGTGAGTGAAAAAGAGACAAACATACGGTAAGAAAAATATCAACGACGAAAGGTGGCGACAACGACGCAAACGACGAAAAGAAATAAACGACGCGACGCCAAAAAACCAGACGACGCCAAAAACCCAGACGACGCCGAAAATTTTTAAATTTTAACGACGCAATACGACGTGCATACTCATCTGTATCAGTGTGTGTGAGTGTGTAAAGACAAAGAAAGAACATGAAAAAACTCGAAGATTTTCAGAATGTGCGAGAAGCACTCGGAAAAGAGAAAAAGTCAAATATTGTGCTGCTTCACAAATTTGTCTTTGAAGATGAAGGCGATCGTGCCAATCGCCAACGATTAAGAAAGTTCGAGGGTTTCGATTTTGGCCCTAACAGTGATTTATATCAAAGCAAAGTCTCCTATGTGGAGCAAAGTTTATCAAATAACGATCTTGTAATAATCTGCAATATTTTGGGTCTGACGCATGATAAAACGGATTTGACTTCACATCTTTTTCGCAATCTGCAAACGGTAAATTTGATGGTCGACGTTAACATGGAACATGAGCAAAACGAAGATGACGATGACGAAGATGATGAACACGAAAGAGATGCCAATAGGAACACGAATAATCAAGACGAAGACGAAATGTTGTCAATACTAAGTGACGAAACCAATTTTAGGACAGCTGCAACAAACGAGAACAGAAGCAACAAAACGAATCACGCAAACTCTACAGTCGCGGTCAACAATGTTGATACCGAAAGTTCGCAAAATGTAAGCATGGTGCAACCGAGGTTCGCATTGAATTTTCGAGATGTTGAAGACTCATTAAGATCGTTCCATGGTGATGACAAATTGTCAGTGGAAGTATGGATTGAGGATTTTGAAGATATGGCTGTCATGATGCAATGGGACAATTTGCAAAAATTTATTTTTGCTAAAAGAGCGATTAAAGGACTAGCAAAAATGTTTGTTTTGAGTGAACGGGGAATAAAGAATTGGACAACCTTAAAAGAATCTCTAATTAATGAATTTAAAACGGAAATTAACAGTGCTGATTTACACAAACAATTATCTGAAAGAAAAATTAAAAAAGGTGAAAGTGTTCAAGAATATTTGCTAAAAATGAAAGAAGTGGCATCACGTGGAAAAATAGAAAACAGTGCCTTAATGCAGTATGTAATAGACGGAATTAATGACCTTAGTATAAATAAATCAATTTTATACAACGCTAATAATTTAAAAGAATTTAAAGGAAAAAATCAAGTGCTATGAAAAAATGCGTGAAAAGTCGAAAGATTATGAGTATAAATATGTGCAAAATAAAAGAGAAAATGAAATGAAAGCAGAAAGCAAAGGCAGTAATAACGTGAAATGCTATAATTGTGGACAAAAAGGACATGTTTCTGAAAAATGTGAAAACAAAAGTAAAGGAAGAAAGTGCTTCAATTGCAATAATTTTGGCCACATAGCAAAAGATTGTTCAATAAAGAAACCTGAAGAAAACTCGAATTTACGTAACATGAATACAATATCGTCCGAGCAAAAGTTTATGTGCAAAGAAATAAAGATTAACAATCAAAAGTGTATAGCTTTCATTGATTCGGGTAGTAAACATAGTATTGTTTCCCAAACGACTTATTTGCATTTGAAAAAACCAAAGTTAACCAAAGCCAATGTTCTTCTGTTCGGTTTTGGCGACAAGAATAAAAGAGTGAAACCCAGTGGCGCATTCACAGGAACGGTTAATGTGAATCATCTGAACTTTGAAGTAAACTTTCTAGTAGTAGCGACGGAATTCCTAGATGATGATGTGATTTTAGGAGAAGATTTTTGCAAACAAGCTGAAATAATAATCAATCGCGACGGTGTACAAATCAAAGAATACGAAGGTGGTACAAACGAAACGGTAATAAGTTCGATATTGAAAATAGACGTGGAAAACATAGAAATCGACATTAACCCGAGTGCATCAAAAAGTGCAAAAAGGAAGTGTCCGAACTTATTAAGAACTATAAACCGGAAAAGCTTAAGACGACAAATGTTGAAATGCGAATTGTTTTAAAAGACGATAACCCAATATATTCGCGCCCGCGCAGATATGCTTTCTCTGAACGGTGCACCATTGATGAACAAGTCGACCAGTGGTTAAAAGACAAAATAGTTGAACATTCCGAGTCCGAATTCAGTAGCCCTGTCGTATTGGTGATTGGAAAAACGCGATGGCACTCCACGTTTGTGCATTGATTACAGGCGGATAAACAAGGTAATAGTAAGAGACCATTTTCCCTTACCATTGATGGAAGATCAGCTGGATCGATTGCAAGGATCAACGACGTTTAGTACAATTGACTTAAAGAATGGATTTTTCCACGTGGATGTGGAGAAGGAGAGTCGCAAATTCACATCGTTCGTTACACACAGTGGACAATATCAATTTTTAAAAGTACCTTTTGGCTTGACGAACTCCCCTGGTGTATTCCAAAGGCACGTAAATGCTATTTTTCGCGACTTAACCCGTGCTGGTACTGCCATTCCATATGTTGACGATATTATAATACCAGGTAAAACCGAAAAAGAAGCTGTCTCCAATCTTAAAATTGTTTTACGTCGCTGTGAAGAGTATGGATTAAATATCAATTTAAAGAAATGTCGATTTTTGGAGAATAAAGTCGAGTTCTTGGGACATATTATAGAAGACCAGAAAATATGTATATCAGATACAAAGACGAAAGCCGTAAACAAATTTCCAATGCCAATGAATCATAAGCAGCTCCAAAGTTTTCTTGGCCTAGTTGGATACTTTCGGAAGTTTATCGCGGACTTCGCAATAATTGCTAAGCCCCTGACTGATCTGCTAAAAAATGACGCAAAGTTTATTTTCAATGAACCTCAGATAAATTTTTTTAATTTGCTAAAACAATTAATTTCACAGAAGCCGGTTTTGCAAATATTTCACCCCCAGCATGAAACTGAATTACACACAGATGCGTCGATCGATGGTTTCGGAGCAGTTTTATTTCAAAAATCTCCAGATGACGGCCAGTTGCATCCCATTTACTTCATGAGCAAAAAGACGACGGATGCAGAGAGGAAATTCACGAGTTACGAGTTAGAGATTTTAGCAGTAGTAGAAGCCTTACGCAAGTTTCGAGTGTACCTCCTAGGTATGCACTTTAAGGTCATAAGCGATTGCAATGCGTTTGCAAAAACTATGGATAAAAAAGATGTCTGCACCAGAGTGGCTCGTTGGATCCTTGAAATTCAGGAATTCGACTTTGAAGTTGAGCACCGTGCAGGTAGTCGTATACGTCACGCCGACGCATTAAGCCGTTATCCTGTTATGATGATATCCGAGGATACTCTACGAAGCAAACTAAAATGTGTTCAAGCTCAAGACGACGAACTGAAGGCAATAATAGATATCCTGGCTGAAAAGACGTATCACAACAACTACTTTATGAAAGCTGGCATATTGTACAAGTTAATTAATGACGAAGAATTAATAGTTGTTCCCTCAGCTCTACAACGTGAAATTATTAAGCAGGCTCACGAAAAAGGTCACTTTTCAGTGAAGAAGACGAAGGAAATAATCGCCAAAGAGTTTTATATTCCAAAACTTGATGACAAGATCCTTCGCATGCAAGAAGAAAATAAAAGAACATACAATTTGCGTCGCAGACCTGCATCAATATACAAAGTCGGTGATCTGGTGGCAATTAAACGAACGCATCTTGGAGGAGGACTGAAACTCAAGCCGAAATATTTGGGTCCTTACCGAATAACTAAGGTAAAGCCTAGAGACACATACGACGTAGTCAAAGATGCATTGTTCAACGACGGTTCAGGGCGTACTTCTACTTGTGCTGATTATATGAAGCCATGGATTGCACCTGACATAGACGATCAAGATGCATTTGAGGCAAATGCATATTAGGATGGCCGAGTTGTGGGATTGGGTCTGGCATCGTTGTTCAACCAGCCCTGACGAGCAAGGCGAGAGTGGCGAATTAAGACGAAACGAGGAGCGAATTGAGACGACGACAGAAGGAGAGATCGAGACGTGGAGATTAGAAGTTCACACCGAGAGCAAAAGACGTTAAGTTCGACGTGCGGAACAAAAAGACGAAAAGACGAAAAAGACGACCACGATTTCTTAAATTACTTACTTGTCTAAATATTCAATTAACTCTAAAATAATAATAATATAATAATAATAATATAATAATAAAACTAGGTACCACAAATATAGTGGCTAAACCTACATATACACTGCAATTTTTTTCAAAAATCGGGTCCAAATTAGTTTTTGAGATTTGAATGCCATTTTATAATTTACATTCAGAGCAGCAAAAAAAGACATGACTTTTTGAAATCGTCCAAAAATTGGCATAGTTACAGGTTTGCAAAGTTGAGGTTTTTGCATAAATTTTGGACCAGTTATTGAAATTTTTTTGTCAAAATTGATATTTTCCTAAGGCTGTATTTAGGACAATTTTCTACCGATTTTCAAAGTTTTGATGCAGTTTTTATCGAATTTTTATCTACTTTAAAATGCCATCCAAACTTTAGAAGACTGAAACGCTGGAGATTTTTGAAAATTTTTTGAAAAGTTGTATAATTTTGTTCAAAATTACGATTTTCCCGAGGCTGTATTTTAGACAATTTTTAACCGATTTCAAAATGTTTTATCTATTTCTTATTACATTTTTACATACTTTAAAATGGCATCAAAAGCTTGGAATTTTAAGAAAAAAAATTTCGACTCGATTTTTGAAAATTTTTACAGTGTATACACTGCAATTTTTTTCAAAAATCGGGTCCAAATTAGTTTTTGAGATTTGAATGCCATTTTATAATTTACATTCAGAGCAGCAAAAAAAGACATGACTTTTTGAAATCGTCCAAAAATTGGCATAGTTACAGGTTTGCAAAGTTGAGGTTTTTGCATAAATTTTGGACCAGTTATTGAAATTTTTTTTGTCAAAATTGATATTTTCCTAAGGCTGTATTTAGGACAATTTTCTACCGATTTTCAAAGTTTTGATGCAGTTTTTATCGAATTTTTATCTACTTTAAAATGCCATCCAAACTTTAGAAGACTGAAACGCTGGAGATTTTTGAAAATTTTTTGAAAAGTTGTATAATTTTGTTCAAAATTACGATTTTCCCGAGGCTGTATTTTAGACAATTTTTAACCGATTTCAAAATGTTTTATCTATTTCTTATTACATTTTTACATACTTTAAAATGGCATCAAAAGCTTGGAATTTTAAGAAAAAAATTTCGACTCGATTTTTGAAAATTTTTACAGTGTATACACTGCAATTTTTTTCAAAAATCGGGTCCAAATTAGTTTTTGAGATTTGAATGCCATTTTATAATTTACATTCAGAGCAGCAAAAAAAGACATGACTTTTTGAAATCGTCCAAAAATTGGCATAGTTACAGGTTTGCAAAGTTGAGGTTTTGCATAAATTTTGGACCAGTTATTGAAATTTTTTTTGTCAAAATTGATATTTTCCTAAGGCTGTATTTAGGACAATTTTCTACCGATTTTCAAAGTTTTGATGCAGTTTTTATCGAATTTTTATCTACTTTAAAATGCCATCCAAACTTTAGAAGACTGAAACGCTGGAGATTTTTGAAAATTTTTTGAAAAGTTGTATCATTTTGGTCAAAATTTCGATTTTCCCGAGGCTGTATTTTAGACAATTTTCAACCGATTTCAAAATGTTTTATCTATTTCTTATTACATTTTTACATACTTTAAAATGGCATCAAAAGCTTGGAATTTTAAGAAAAAAAATTTCGACTCGATTTTTGAAAATTTTTACACTGCAATTTTTTTCAAAAATCGGGTCCAAATTAGTTTTTGAGATTTGAATGCCATTTTATAATTTACATTCAGAGCAGCAAAAAAAGACATGACTTTTTGAAATCGTCCAAAAATTGGCATAGTTACAGGTTTGCAAAGTTGAGGTTTTTGCATAAATTTTGGACCAGTTATTGAAATTTTTTTTGTCAAAATTGATATTTTCCTAAGGCTGTATTTAGGACAATTTTCTACCGATTTTCAAAGTTTTGATGCAGTTTTTATCGAATTTTTATCTACTTTAAAATGCCATCCAAACTTTAGAAGACTGAAACGCTGGAGATTTTTGAAAATTTTTTGAAAAGTTGTATCATTTTGGTCAAAATTTCGATTTTCCCGAGGCTGTATTTTAGACAATTTTCAACCGATTTCAAAATGTTTTATCTATTTCTTATTACATTTTTACGCACTTTAAAATGGCATCAAAAGCTTGGAATTTTAAGAAAAAAAATTTCGACTCGATTTTTGAAAATTTTTACAGTGTATACACTGCAATTTTTTTCAAAAATCGGGTCCAAATTAGTTTTTGAGATTTGAATGCCATTTTATAATTTACATTCAGAGCAGCAAAAAAAGACATGACTTTTTGAAATCGTCCAAAAATTGGCATAGTTACAGGTTTGCAAAAGTTGCAAGTTGAGGTTTTTGCATAAATTTTGGACCAGTTATTGAAATTTTTTTTGTCAAAATTGATATTTTCCTAAGGCTGTATTTAGGACAATTTTCTACCGATTTTCAAAGTTTTGATGCAGTTTTTATCGAATTTTTATCTACTTTAAAATGCCATCCAAACTTTAGAAGACTGAAACGCTGGTGATTTTTGAAAATTTTTTGAAAAGTTGTATCATTTTGGTCAAAATTTCGATTTTCCCGAGGCTGTATTTTAGACAATTTTCAACCGATTTCAAAATGTTTTATCTATTTCTTATTACATTTTTACATACTTTAAAATGGCATCAAAAGCTTGGAATTTTAAGAAAAAAAATTTCGACTCGATTTTTAAAAATTTTTACAGTTTTACAATTTATACACTGCAATTTTTTTCAAAAATCGGGTCCAAATTAGTTTTTGAGATTTGAATGCCATTTTATAATTTACATTCAGAACAGCAAAAAAAGACATGACTTTTTGAAATCGTCCAAAAATTGGCATAGTTACAGGTTTGCAAAAGTTGCAAGTTGAGGTTTTTGCATAAATTTTGGACCAGTTATTGAAATTTTTTTTGTCAAAATTGATATTTTCCTAAGGCTGTATTTAGGACAATTTTCTACCGATTTTCAAAGTTTTGATGCAGTTTTTATCGAATTTTTATCTACTTTAAAATGCCATCCAAACTTTAGAAGACTGAAACGCTGGAGATTTTTGAAAATTTTTTGAAAAGTTGTATCATTTTGGTCAAAATTTCGATTTTCCCGAGGCTGTATTTTAGACAATTTTCAACCGATTTCAAAATGTTTTATCTATTTCTTATTACATTTTTACATACTTTAAAATGGCATCAAAAGCTTGGAATTTTAAGAAAACAAATTTCGACTCGATTTTTGAAAATTTTTACAGTGTATACACTGCAATTTTTTTCAAAAATCGGGTCCAAATTAGTTTTTGAGATTTGAATGCCATATTATAATTTACATTCGGAGCAGCAAAAAAAGACATGACTTTTTGAAATTTACATACTTTAAAATGGCATCAAAAGCTTGGAATTTTAAGAAAAAAAATTTCGACTCGATTTTTGAAAATTTTTACAGTGTATACACTGCAATTTTTTTCAAAAATCGGGTCCAAATTAGTTTTTGAGATTTGAATGCCATTTTATAATTTACATTCGGAGCAGCAAAAAAAGACATGACTTTTTGAAATCGTCCAAAAATTGGCATAGTTACAGGTTTGCAAGTTTGAGGTTTTTGCATAAATTTTGGAAATTTTTTTGTCAAAATTGATATTTTCCTAAGGCTGTATTTAGGAAAACTTTCTACCTATTTTAAAAGTTTTGATGCAGTTTTTATCGAATTTTTATCTACTTTAAAATGCCATCCAAACTTTAAAAGATTGAAACGCTGGAGATTTTTGAAAATTTTTTGAAAAGTTGTATAATTTTGTTCAAAATTACGATTTTCCCGAGGCTGTATTTTAGACAATTTTTAACCGATTTCAAAATGTTTTATCTATTTCTTATTACATTTTTACATACTTTAAAATGGCATCAAAAGCTTGGAAAAAATTTCGACTCGATTTTTGAAAATTTTTGCAGTGTATACACTGCAATTTTTTTCAAAAATCGGGTCCAAATTAGTTTTTGAGATTTGAATGCCATTTTATAATTTACATTCGGAGCAGCAAAAAAAGACATGACTTTTTGAAATCGTCCAAAAATTGGCATAGTTACAGGTTTGCAAGTTTGAGGTTTTTGCATAAATTTTGGAAATTTTTTTGTCAAAATTGATATTTTCCTAAGGCTGTATTTAGGAAAACTTTCTACCTATTTTAAAAGTTTTGATGCAGTTTTTATCGAATTTTTATCTACTTTAAAATGCCATCCAAACTTTAAAAGATTGAAACGCTGGAGATTTTTGAAAATTTTTTGAAAAGTTGTATAATTTTGTTCAAAATTACGATTTTCCCGAGGCTGTATTTTAGACAATTTTTAACCGATTTCAAAATGTTTTATCTATTTCTTATTACATTTTTACATACTTTAAAATGGCATCAAAAGCTTGGAAAAAATTTCGACTCGATTTTTGAAAATTTTTGCAGTGTATACACTGCAATTTTTTTCAAAAATCGGGTCCAAATTAGTTTTTGATATTTGAATGCCATTTTATAATTTACATTCGGAGCAGCAAAAAAAAGACATGACTTTTTGAAATAATCCAAAATTGGCATATTTTAAAAGTTTTGATGCAGTTTGATAAAAATAAAAAATAAGATCTAAAAACTAAAAATAAAAAATAAAAACTAAAAAATAAAAAATTAAAACTAAAAATAAAAAATAAAAAATTAAAACTAAAAAATAAAAAATAAATCTAAAATTAAAATTAATTAATTAAAATTAAAATTAATTTTAATTTTAATTTTAATTTTAATTTTAATTTTAATTTTAATTTTAATTTTAATTTTAATTTTAATTTTAATTTTAATTTTAATTTTAATTTTAATTTTAATTTTAATTTTAATTTTAATTTTAATTTTAATTTTAATTTTAATTTTAATTTTAATTTTAATTTTAATTTTAATTTTAATTTTAATTTTAATTTTAATTTTAATTTTAATTTTAATTTTAATTTTAATTTTAATTTTAATTTTAATTTTAATTTTAATTTTAATTTTAATTTTAATTTTAATTTTAATTTTAATTTTAATTTTAATTTTAATTTTAATTTTAATTTTAATTTTAATTTTAATTTTAATTTTAATTTTAATTTTAATTTTAATTTTAATTTTAATTTTAATTTTAATTTTAATTTTAATTTTAATTTTAATTTTAATTTTAATTTTAATTTTAATTTTAATTTTAATTTTAATTGTAATTTTAATTTTAATTTTAATATTAATTTTAATTTTAATTTTAATAAATTAATTTTAATTTTAATTTTAATTTTAATTTTAATTTTAATTTTAATTTTAATTTTAATTTTAATTTTAATTTTAATTTTAATTTTAATTTTAATTTTAATTTTAATTTTAATTTTAATTTTAATTTTAATTTTAATTTTAATTTTAATTTTAATTTTAATTTTAATTTTAATTTTAATTTTAATTTTAATTTTAATTTTAATTTTAATTTTAATTTTAATTTTAATTTTAATTTTAATTTTAATTTTAATTTTAATTTTAATTTTAATTTTAATTTTAATTTTAATTTTAATTTTAATTTTAATATTAATATTAATTTTAATTTTAGATTTATTTTTTATTTTTTTGTTTTAATTTTTTATTTTTTAGTTTTTATTTCTTAATTTTTATTTTCAATTTTAGTTTTAATTTTTATTTTTTAGTTTTTATTTTTTAGTTTAAGTTTTTTAGTTTTTATTTTTTAGTTGTTATTTTTTCGTTGTTATTTTTTAGTTTTAATTTTTTTTTAATTTTTTAATTTTCAATTTTAGTTTTAATTTTTTATTTTTTAGTTTTTATTTTCTAGTTTTTATTTTTTAGTTCTTATTTTTTATTTTTAATTTTTAGTTTTAATTTTTAATTTTTATTTTTAATTTTTTGTTTTAATTTTTTATTTTTTAGTTTTTATTTTTTAGTTTTTATTTTTTAGTTTTTTAATTTTTATTTTTAAGTTTTAATTTTTTATTTTTAATTTTTAGTTTTAATTTTTTATTTTTTAGTTTTTATTTTTTAGTTTTAGTTTTTTAGTTTTTATTTTTTAGTTTTTATTTTTTAGTTCTTATTTTTTATTTTTAATTTTTAGTTTTAATTTTTTAGTTCTTATTTTTTAGTTTTTATTTTTTAGCTTTTATTTTTTAGTTTTTATTTTTTAGTTTTTATTTTTTAGTTTTCATTTTTAGTTTAAATTTTTCAGTTTTTATTTTTTTGTTATTATTTTTTTGTTTTTATTTTTTTCTATTTCTTTTTTAGTTTTTTCATTATGTGTTAGTTTTTATTTTTAGTTTTAATTTTTATTTTTTACTTTATTTTATTTTTTGTTTTTAATTTTTCAGTTTTTATTTTTAATTGTTATTTTTTTTATTTTAATTTTTTAGTTTTTATTTATTAGTTTTCATACTTCATTTTTTATTTTAATTTTTTATCATATATTTTAATTTTTTAGTTTTTATTTTTTAGTTGTTTTTTTTTATTATTTTGTTATTTTACTTGTTACTTTTATTTTTTAGGTTTTATTTTTTTATTTTTATTTTTGTTTTGCTTTAAATGTGATTTATTAATTGTGTACAGTATACACTGTAAACATTTTCAATAATCGAGTCGAAATTTTTTTCCCCAAATCATTTTTTTGATCGCATTTTAAAATATAAAAAAATGCAATAAGAAATAGATACAAAATTTTGAAATCGGTTGCAAATTGTCTAAAATACAGCATAGGGAAAAACGAAATTTTTACCAAAATTAAACAATTTTTAAAAAAATTCTCGACAAACCCCCTTGTGAAATATTCGATGTATGTAAATTGAAAAAAAAAGCACACTTTTTAATAATTAATGTACAATAAATTTTAATTATAATAAAGTTAGGCTTAAATTATTGTAAGAGAACGTATGTTAACAAAAATTTAATAAAAAATAAAACTAAAACAAAACTTTTTTTAAATGGGTTTTATTTAGGCACATCAAAGCACTACATGCACCAATTTTGTAAGGGAATTTTTAGGTTCTCCTTGGCCATTTCAAGGACGTTCGAAATGATCTTCGACATTGAAATCCATGGTGATCTATATTGATGGCCAGATCCAAGACGGTCCATCAGGGAGCTAAAATCAAAAGAGCGAAAAAACGCAATAATTTCAGGGAAAAAACTTAAGAAAGAATTTTTCATCAATTGTGTCAAAGTTCTTTAAAAACCCTCAACATTGCAAACCTGTAACTATGCCAATTTTTGGACGATTTCAAAAAGTCATGTCTTTTTTTGCTGCTCTGAATGTAAATTATAAAATGGCATTCAAATCTCAAAAACTAATTTTGACCCGATTTTTGAAAAAAATTACAGTGCAAACCTGTAACTATGCCAATTTTTGGACGATTTAAAAAAGTCATGTCTTTTTTTGCTGCTCCGAATGTAAATTATAAAATGGCATTCAAATCTCAAAAACTAATTTGGACCCGATTTTTGAAAAAAATTGCAGTGTAAAAATTTTCAAAAATCGAGTGGAAATTTTTTTTCTTAAAATTCCATGCTTTTGATGCCATTTTAAAGTATGTAAAAATGTAATAAGAAATAGATAAAACATTTTGAAATCGGTTAAAAATTGTCTAAAATACAGCCTCGGGAAAATCGAAATTTTGACCAAAATTATACAACTTTTTAAAAAATTTTCAAAAATCTCCAGAGTTTCAATCTTCTAAAGTTTGGATGGCATTTTAAAGTAGATAAAAATTCGATAAAAACTGCATCAAAACTTTGAAAATCGGTAGAAAATTGTCCTAAATACAGCCTTAGGAAAATATCAATTTTGACAAAAAAAATTTCAATAACTGGTCCAAAATTTATGCAAAAACCTCAACTTTGCAAACCTGTAACTATGCCAATTTTTGGACGATTTCAAAAAGTCATGTCTTTTTTGCTGCTCTGAATGTAAATTATAAAATGGCATTCAAATCTCAAAAACTAATTTGGACCCGATTTTTGAAAAAATTGCAGTGTATACACTGTAAAAATTTTCAAAAATCAAGTGGAAATTTTTTTTCTTAGAATTCCATGCTTTTGATGTCATTTTAAAGTATGTAAAAATGTAATAAGAAATAGATAAAACATTTTGAAATCGGTTAAAAATTGTCTAAAATACAGCCTCGGGAAAATCGAAATTTTGACCAAAATTATACAACTTTTTAAAAAATGTTCAAAAATCTCCAGCGTTACAATCTTCTAAAGTTTGGATGGCATTTTAAAGTAGATGAAAATTCGATAAAAACTGCATCAAAACTTTGAAAATCGGTAGAAAATTGTCCTAAATACAGCCTTAGGAAAATATCAATTTTGACAAAAAAAATTTCAATAACTGGTCCAAAATTTATGCAAAAACCTCAACTTTGCAAACCTGTAACTATGCCAATTTTTGGACGATTTCAAAAAGTCATGTCTTTTTTAGCTGCTCTGAATGTAAATTATAAAATGGCATTCAAATCTCAAAAACTAATTTGGACCCGATTTTTGAAAAAAATTGCAGTGTATACACTGTAAAAATTTTCAAAAATCGAGTCGAAATTTTTTTTCTTAAAATTCCAAGCTTTTGATGCCATTTTAAAGTATGTAAAAATGTAATAAGAAATAGATAAAACATTTTGAAATCGGTTAAAAATTGTCTAAAATACAGCCTCGGGAAAATCGAAATTTTGACCAAAATTATACAACTTTTCAAAAAATTTTCAAAAATCTCCAGCGTTTCAATCTTCTAAAGTTTGGATGGCATTTTAAAGTAGATAAAAATTCGATTAAAACTGCATCAAAACTTTGAAAATCGGTAGAAAATTGTCCTAAATACAGCCTTAGGAAAATATCAATTTTGACAAAAAAAATTTCAATAACTGGTCCAAAATTTATGCAAAAACCTCAACTTTGCAAACCTGTAACTATGCCAATTTTTGGACGATTTCAAAAAGTCATGTCTTTTTTTGCTGCTCTGAATGTAAATTATAAAATGGCATTCAAATCTCAAAAACTAATTTGGACCCGATTTTTGAAAAAAATTGCAGTGTATATACTGTATACACTGTAAAAATGTTCAAAAATCGAGTCGAAATTTTTTTTCTTAAAATTTCAAGCTTTTGATGCCATTTTAAAGTATGTAAAAATGTAATAAGAAATAGATAAAACATTTTGAAATCGGTTAAAAATTGTCTAAAATACAGCCTCGGGAAAATCGAAATTTTGACCAAAATTATACAACTTTTCAAAAAATTTTCAAAAATCTCCAGCGTTTCAATCTTCTAAAGTATGGATGGCATTTTAAAGTAGATAAAAATTCGATAAAAACTGCATCAAAACTTTGAAAATCGGTAGAAAATTGTCCTAAATACAGCCTTAGGAAAATATCAATTTTGACAAAAAAAATTTCAATAACTGGTCCAAAATTTATGCAAAAACCTCAACTTTGCAAACCTGTAACTATGCCAATTTTTGGACGATTTCAAAAAGTCATGTCTTTTTTTGCTGCTCTGAATGTAAATTATAAAATGGCATTCAAATCTTAAAAACTAATTTGGACCCGATTTTTGAAAAAAATTGCAGTGTATACACTGTAAAAATTTTCAAAAATCGAGTCGAATTTTTTTTTCTTAAAATTCCAAGCTTTTGATGCCATTTTAAAGTATGTAAAAATGTAATAAGAAATAGATAAAACATTTTGAAATCGGTTAAAAATTGTCTAAAATACAGCCTCGGGAAAATCGAAATTTTGACCAAAATTATACAACTTTTCAAAAAATTTTCAAAAATTTCCAGCGTTTCAATCTTCTAAAGTTTGGATGGCATTTTAAAGTAGATAAAAATTCGATTAAAACTGCATCAAAACTTAAAAATTTTCAAAAATCGAGTCGAATTTTTTTTTCTTAAAATTCCAAGCTTTTGATGCCATTTTAAAGTATGTAAAAATGTAATAAGAAATAGATAAAACATTTTTAAATCGGTTAAAAATTGTCTAAAATACAGCCTCGAGAAAATCGAAATTTTGACCAAAATTATACAACTTTTTAAAAAATTTTCAAAAATCTCCAGCGTTACAATCTTCTAAAGTTTGGATGGCATTTTAAAGTAGATAAAAAATCGATAAAAACTGCAACAAAACTTTGAAAATCGGTAGAAAGTTGTCCTAAATACAGCCTTAGGAAAATGTCAATTTTGACAAAAAAAAATTTCAATAACTGGTCCAAAATTTATGCAAAAACCTCAACTTTGCAAACCTGTAACTATGCCAATTTTTGGACGATTTCAAAAAGTCATGTCTTTTTTAGCTGCTCTGAATGTAAATTATAAAATGGCATTCAAATCTCAAAAACTAATTTGGACCCGATTTTTGAAAAAAATTGCAGTGTATACACTGCAAAAATTTTCAAAAATCGAGTCGAAATTTTTTTTCTTAAAATTCCATGCTTTTGATGCCATTTTAAAGTATGTAAAAATGTAAAAAAACTGCATCAAAACTTTGAAAATCGGTAGAAAATTGTCCTAAATACAGCCTTAGGAAAATATCAATTTTGACAAAAAAAAAAATTCCAATAACTGGTCCAAAATTTATGCAAAAACCTCAACTTTGCAAACCTGTAACTATGCCAATTTTTGGACGATTTCAAAAAGTCATGTCTTTTTTAGCTGCTCTGAATGTAAATTATAAAATGGCATTCAAATCTCAAAAACTAATTTGGACCCGATTTTTGAAAAAAATTGCAGTGTATACACTGCAAAAATTTTCAAAAATCGAGTCGAAATTTTTTTTCTTAAAATTCCATGCTTTTGATGCCATTTTAAAGTATGTAAAAATGTAAAAAAACTGCATCAAAACTTTGAAAATCGGTAGAAAATTGTCCTAAATACAGCCTTAGGAAAATATCAATTTTGACAAAAAAAAAATTCCAATAACTGGTCCAAAATTTATGCAAAAACCTCAACTTTGCAAACCTGTAACTATGCCAATTTTTGGACGATTTCAAAAAGTCATGTCTTTTTTTGCTGCTCTGAATGTAAATTATAAAATGGCATTCAAATCTCAAAACTAATTTGGACCCGATTTTTGAAAAAAATTGCAGTGTATACACTGTAAAAATTTTCAAAAATCGAGTCGAAATTTTTTTCTTAAAATTCCAAGCTTTTGATGCCATTTGAAAGTATGTAAAAATGTAATAAGAAATAGATAAAACATTTTGAAATCGGTTAAAAATTGTCTAAAATACAGCCTCGGGAAAATCGAAATTTTGACCAAAATTATACAACTTTTTAAAATATTTTCAAAAATCTCCAGCGTTACAATCTTCTAAAGTTTGGATGGCATTTTAAAGTAGATAAAAATTCGATAAAAACTGCATCAAAACTTTGAAAATCGGTAGAAAGTTGTCCTAAATACAGATAAAAATTCGATAAAAACTGCATCAAAACTTTGAAAATCGGTAGAAAATTTTTACAGTGTATACACTGCAATTTTTTCAAAAATCGGGTCCAAATTAGTTTTTGAGATTTGAATGCCATTTTATAATTTACATTCAGAGCAGCAAAAAAAGACATGACTTTTTGAAATCGTCCAAAAATTGGCATAGTTACAGGTTTGCAAAGTTGAGGTTTTTGCATAAATTTTGGACCAGTTATTGAAATTTTTTTTGTCAAAATTGATATTTTCCTAAGGCTGTATTTAGGACAATTTTCTACCGATTTTCAAAGTTTTGATGCAGTTTTAATCGAATTTTTATCTACTTTAAAATGCCATCGAAACTTTAGAAGATTGTAAAGCTGGAGATTTTTGAAAATTTTTTGAAACATTGTCTAATTTTGGTCAAAATTTCGATTTTCCCGAGGCTGTATTTTAGACAATTTTTAACCGATTTCAAAATGTTTTATCTATTTCTTATTACATTTTTATATAAGTATTTAAAAATGTTTTTATAACATTTTGAGACACGGTCTTCTAAATAGTTGCCATCGGTTGGCATCTAACGATGCAAGGGCTGTCCTTTTGCAAAAACCTTTGTCTCAGTTTTCTGAAGGATTTTACAGGACCTGTACACGTCAATTGCCGCTAATCAACAAGAGCTTTCAACTGGATAAAGGACAATCTGATCGTATTGTGGTGAACTGAGCTATTAAGGATTTTTTAATCTTTCTACTTGTAATGCTCTTCAAGTTCCATAAACATGCTACAAAATTATGTACATACATAAGTTAAAACAATACTAAAAAAGGTTTATCTACTCGGTAGAAGAACATGGCTTTCTAGAATATTTCAGCTCCACGCAGGACTATCCAGATGTCTGTGATCTGGTTAAAGTGGTTAGCAAGTGAATGCCTTAATAGGATAGACAAGTCTGTTAGCTTAAAGTAAGTATATTAGAAATCGCCCTAGAAATATACGTCTTTGTTACCTTTGTAATAATAAATAAGCAATCAACAAAAATTAGTCGAGAAATACTTAATGGTACTTTTTGGCAATGCTTTCCTAATGGCACGGTAAATGGATGTCAAATAGAAATTATGGGTAAGGTCGGAGAGAGGGTAATGGAGGGAAAATGCAGTAGTGTAAATTTATGTTGCAAAATGCAGGTAAACAATAAAATAACGAGATGTCTGTGCAAGCAAATTGCATAAAAGCGAGGAAGAACAAGGAGAACAAGAGCAGCCCCATAACTATCTACGTGCCAAAGTCAAGAAGGGAAATGTCTTACGCTTCCCTGGTCCTAGCCTGGCTAACAAACGTGGCACACACACACGCACACACACAGAGACAAATACAGACGCAGATAGAGTAAAAAGTGCAGGCAGACAGCTAACAAGGCATCTGGGAACCAGGTACGGCAAGTAGTCTTTTGGGTGTACGGTGAGAAAGGGTGAAAAGAGGGTGGGTAGGGGACTCGAAATTTGGCGCATGTTAGCATATTTGTTTGCCTGTTTGTCGTTACTGTTGCCATTGCTGCTTTTAGCTGGTTGAGGTGCCCAGCATACAAAACGAGAGGTTAAAGGGAGTACAACCAGAGTCAACGACTCGCAGACAATACAAATAAATAAATATTCGTTTGACATTTCAAATATGCCAAATGCACGATTTGATGGCATAAAAAAGTCAGCAATAAAGAAGCATATAAAATCAAAATTTTGCAAACCATCAAAAACGATGATTTGATACAGAGCATTTGACAGACAGTTCGTTGTCTAGTTCTAAAAGGCAAATGGGAATTAAATTTTCTATATTTTTATCAGCTTGTTAACTAAATATCACAAATAAATCATCATATTATTTTCTTCATAGTCTTTACAAATTTTTGGATACATTCAGAGCAAAACTATTACTCATACGCCATGTTGTACATTCAGAACTTCGTTTTATGTATTCATTGCCTTGCAGATTGTTTCCAATTTTCCAACTAATTGAAATGAAAAACCCGAAAGGTTGCTTGCTAAAAAGCAAAGTCAATATTTAGTTTGGTCATAACTTTTTTTCTTGTACAACAATTATATATAATTGTTAAGTCTTTTTATATGGTGTATGTTAATTATATTACCATTACATATTTACTGTCTATTAACCACAGTATAATTACCTTAGATTATTCAAAGCTTTAGCAATTATAATTATCATTTATCTCATTTCAGTTAAAATAAATATATTTATATGAATTGCTTTTATGAATTATTTTAATTAAAATGATTGTAAACTGGCTCCACATATATATATGTATGTTAAATGAAATTGCTGAGCAATTTGTACTGTTTGCTCTGTAATTGATAACTTAATTCTTTGATCACTTTTATTTGCATAGGTAAAGGTTATTAAACAGAGACCCTGCCCCCAACTCTCTCCAATAAAGGGAGTAAGTCTCTCACAATTAAACAATATTTTCTTTAATTTTATAAGACTAATCCTTGGCGATTTAATAAAAATTGGTTTGTTTTTTTCACACAGTAAAATAAAATAATAAATACATATATTTACTATGAAACGAGCCAATCACTTGTAATTGGGTGATTTAATATTGTTTACACCAATCTGCTGTATTTTTCAATTACGTTGCTGTCTGAAATTGTTTGCTTTTTATATGGAGTGCACAATTTTTGCCCAATGTCCAACTATTTCGAGTTCATTAGGTAATCTCATTCCTGCCATGCATGTTTCATTTAAAGCTCAAATCGAAATGCTGCGTGACTTAATTAAATTGCAATGCTATCGAACCAAAACCCTACTCGTCCTTTCCCTCTCTCTCTCTCTCTCTCTCTCGTCTCCACCTCAAAACCAGTCAATGCCAATGACAATAACAATTTAGATAAACAATGGAAGCGGCATGTGGCACGTGATATGCAAACGTGTGTAATTAGCCTTTTGAAATAGATACATGCTACTTAGATACACATATATTGTATCTCTTCCTCCCTCTCCCTACTCTTTGGGCCTAATCACCGAATGCAGCTGATGAGTTCAGGCCTAAATGTTACACGCGCCAATTCCAATTGCCCTGCGTGGATGGCGCTAATTTAAATGAGTTGATGTTGTTGTTGTTGTTATTGTTGTTGCTGCTGCTGCTGCTGCTTTTGTTTGCTGGCACCAGATCCTGTCAGCAAATAGCATATGGCATAATTATCGGTTTAATGCAACTATCGGATGGCATACATAGCACAAATGACAGCGATTTCTTGCTGAAATGTCTTCATTGTCGTGGCCATCAAAGGGACTGGCAAATGGCATTACCAATGACATTTGAGACGTACATACCCCTATGTGTGTGTGTGTGTGTGTATATGGGCGAAAGGATAACGCGCTGTGGGAGTGTGACTAATGTTGACTTGATGATGATTAAGTTGTTGTCTCTGTCCCATTGCGTGTTCGTGTTGATTGAGTGCAAATGCTGAGGCAACTATTGAGAGAAACGAGTCAGCAATTGAGTCTCAAATCCCAGTCCCATTGCCATCCCATCTCATCCCTGGGTCCCCAACGCATTTGCCAGTTCCAAGTCAGCCCACGCACGTGATTCAATTAGAAGGCTGGGCAAGTCAAAAGAAAAATTAACTCAAATAAGTATAGATACTTTTCATAATACACATTTCTTTTTTGCCAATAATCAGTCACAGTTCCTGCGGGAAATGTCACGGCAGCTTTTAATTATGTTGATAATTAGTTGAGGACGTGATGGCTTTGAAGTTGGTTCAGTTGTTTGGACATTGATCTCGTATCTCGTATAAATATGGCATAGTGTCACTATGCAATCCCTTGAAAGGAAAAAAAGAAAGGTAGTTAGGTAGCAAGAAACAAAATTGCATTTTTGGTTCAGCAGTGGTTGGTGCTGGCATAAGCCTTAACCTGAACTGCCAATCATGGTCAGGACAGGGACGATAACAAGATGTCCCTTTTTGGAAACAGAAAGCACCAGCAGCAGCAGTAGCAGTAGCAGCAGAAGCAGAAGCAGCATCATCCTTCAGTATCCTTACAGAGTGACAAACACAAACTGTGGGATAAATCTTTTGGCCAGTCAGGCGACATTCTCGTTTTTCCCACTGACAGCAGCAATTTGAGTTTTGGATTTGGATGTTAAGGGCATTGGGATCAGGGAACATCTCTGATGTTAGACGCGCTGTCTGTCGCACGTGCCGATGCGTCTCTTTTGAATGCTCAATTAAATTTTCAACCGATTCGCAATCGGTTTTCGGTTTTCGGCCAGCCAAAATTGAATTGTAATTGGTCTCTTTGCATTGCCATTTGGAGCCTCATCCAGTCCGAGTTACTTATTGGCAAATTGCTGAAATTCATGAATTGCTCACTTGGGTCTGCAATCCGACTGTTGCCACTCAATGTATTGATATGTCGGCCCAGGGTGATTGCAAGGACGATCAAAAATATTGCCAGTGATTTCTATAAGTCATGTTTACAAAACTCTTGCAAGGTGGCGGCCCTTGATTGATGAAATGAAGTTAATGAAAGTTTATTGAGCGCACACGGCAGGCCGGGTTGACTTACCGACTGACTGACTGAACGAATGACTGACTGACGGACTGACGGACGGGCAGACTAACTGACAGATTGAATGGGCGGCCACTTTGCACAACCTAATGAATTTTGCCAGTTGAGCGGAAATGGTACAAAACGCTCAAAGGCTTACATTGCCATTGTGTGTGTGTGAGTGGGTATTTGCTCATGGGTGTGGCAAAGGGAAATATATAAATCAATTTTTACAAATTGGAAAAGCTCAATTTCTTGTTGGCATTTTTTTTGATGGAAATATCTTCATTATATTTAACTTCTCGTTTTTGTAGTAGTTTCGATTGACCCCTCTAAAGGAAAGCCTAGGTAAGCCCATGCATTTCTAGATGGGTGTGTGTGTGTGCGAGTGTAGTTAAAGGGGTTTCCATTGCTCTAGGTCTGTTAATGTAACATTTTACTTTCCATTTGCTTACTCTTTGAGGGCTTTCGCCATTCTGATTATTGCCTCATTGTCTTCTGCTATTTGCTTTCTTTTGTTTAAAGTTGGTCTTTTCTTTTCTATTTTCTCATTTTGCCCATTTCCCCATTACTCCTCTTCTTTTTGTATATTTCCCTGCTGCTATTTGTATTACATTTGTGATCTTAACAAACAAATTTACATGCAAATAACTTTTTCAACTTTAGCAATTCACACCCACATAGACACAAACACACCCACACACACACACACACACACGTGTCGCTTCAATTGGCACTTATCAGCTCATCGATGAGGTTGGCAAAAGTTTTCTATTATTTTTTTTTTTTTGGGGAAAAACTTTGGCATTTGTTTGTTTTTTTTTCGTTGTTTGTGGGCCAAGTATTTTCATTGAAATCGCACAAATCGACAAACATTAATCTGTGATTTAAATGCCATCACATTAATTTTGCCTAATCCTTGGGTCGGAAATCCTTTAATAGTCGTAAAGCGGCGACACCTACCAACTTCATGGCCCATCTCTGGCATTGCCCCCATCTGCCCCCAAGTCCCAATGTCCCCCGCCATGTATCACATTTGAGTAATGTCAACATCAAATCTCCCACATAACGCATACGCCGCATTGCACACAGCCATCGGTGGGTACGCGGGCAGAGAGAGAGAGAGAGAGATGTCTGGAGGCGGTGAGTTGAGGGCAGTTTGAGGTGGTTATAATCATAAATTACAGACAGGACCGCATGCGGTGTCCTTTTGCAGTCGTTAAACGCCATGAAAACCGAAATCTCAATGACAGCAAAGGTGCGGGTGCTGGTTGGGGGTGCGGCTACGGCTACGGCCGAGAGGAAGAGATCCTTTTGATGCACTGCGTGGACTTAACATGAATTATTTGCATTGCGGTTGAAATTCTGGTTTCTGGTTTTCAGATTGCTGGCATCCCGGCACCCAGTTACTCTGGCTCCTGCGTCCTGGCTCCAGGTGCGGAGCCAGTCATGCATTGACCTTTGGCCCGCAGCGTATATACTTAATTGATTTGCTCGGCCAGCCAAATGCACTTGCATCTGCCAGCTGGTTAATTTAAATGCATTACCCTTGAGGATTATGCATCTTTAAAATGCATAAAATGCTTTAAAATGACAAAGTTGCATTCATTTCTTATGTTTGCTTTGCCCAGGCACTGCTGATTATGCGTCTGCGACAAGTTTTCATTTATGTTAAGCCTTTTCGCCACACCTCCCCCCCACCTTACCCTTATGCTGCCCTCATCCATCGCAATTTGAGTTGCAATAACTGTTTGAGTTTGAGTTCTGGCACACATATGTTGCATGCTGCGAGGAAACTCGCCTCACAGATTTCTGTTTGTTAATTTTGATTTGTTGGCTGCATTTTCACATTACATTCCTCTAGCCCTGCAGCTTTTCCGACTCCCCCTTACCCCCCATAGCCCAAATAAGCCAAAGGAAATTGATTTCGACAAACGACCGCTGTTTGCCAACCAATTTCGTTTGCCTTTGTTTTTTTTTTGTTGTTTTTTTTCCTTTTTGTTTTTGCGCTTCGCAAGTAAATATGCGTTTTTTGGCAAATATTTTAGCTCGCCTGAGTGTTTTGTGTTTTCTTCTCATTTTTTTATTTGTTATTATTTTCTTTAAATGCTTTTGGTGTTGGCTTTTTCCCTTGCTTATCGTAAAATTTTGTTGAGAGTAAAATATTTGTTTTTAATTCCGGTTACTTGCAATATGACATTTTAATAAAGATAACAAACATCGATGTAAAAACAATTTCCGCATGTATTTTCAAAACTCAACGTTCGCGAACGACCAAGAAATTCTCTTGGGGCTATATCTCACATACATATATATTTAATTAAGATTTTGTTTAGTAATTTATATTTTAATATTTAAAGCCTTTCTAATAGCAATTTGGTTAAAATATAATTGACACCTGCATTACGTTTATGAGAATATATTAAATGTATTTTATTTTAAAATTTAATTTCATTAATATTGATGGCAATCTAATTTATTTGTGGTTTTTCCAAAGAAATTTGCATTGAAAATATGAAGTTTTTCTTTGCATTTTCACTAGCAGGCATATCGTTTAATTTGGTTTGAAAATTCATGAATGTCATTTTAAAATCCCAAATAGTCTGATCCCCTGGAAAGTGTGTGTGTATGTGTGTGACCAACCGGAAATGGCAATAACAGGAAACCTCATGAATTAATGCCGCATATTCTGTTATATGCCATGTGATACGAAGTTGCCATTTGATTTATTTATGAATATGTATATAGATACAAGCATTGACTATAGGAAAGGTGTCAATTGATTTAACCCCCCACTCAGGTTTGACGTATCCCAATTGTTGCACATTAATAAACAATGATCACTATTTCATTATTTTGCGCTTTAAGATAGGAAAATTATGTCGTTTCTACAATTTCAAATACTTTATCATTTTTATACCCTTTAAAAAGGAAGATTTAAAATGTTTATAGTTCACCCTTGACACGATTTCTTTTATCTGAATTTTTTACTTCAAATATTTGTCTCTTTAAAGCTAAAACAGAAATACCCATTATCTATTATCTATATTCAAAGAGAATCTTGTACACATTAGGTAGGCATCCAGTAGATTAAGTGAATGATAATGATCATTGTGGGCGAGTGAGTGTAGAGTGGAGAAGGGTAGTGGAAGTCGTGGTGCCACCCAGTTGCTGTCAACTGTCGGGTCTGTGCTGGGACTGTCCTCGTTCGCCTGTCAGTGACTTTTTAATATTTCGCTGTCGACATCTTGCCGTGCGTTTGTGTGTATGTGTGTGTGTGCATTTTTCATTCGTTTTTGTTGTTGAATTTCATTAAAATTTGCGCCCATTTGCCATAATTTGTATTTGTTGCCTTCAGACGAATGACAGCCTGGGACCGCCCCAGCCTTCGTCCCGACTCTCTGCTCATGCTGGGCGGCCTGGGCCGCAGATGAGCTTGACAAGCAAATGGAAAAAAAAAAAAAAATAGGAAATATGTGAAAAGAGTCTGCTAAAGTGTGTCTGTGTGCGTGTGTATGTGTGTGGTGTGTATGTAAATTAAAAAAAAAAAAAAGAACAGAGTGCTGGGCTAACTTCCGAAGTTAAGATCATGCCGAAGTAAATATACCCTAACGAAATGTCCATCGTTGATGCGGAACAAATTTAAGAAGGAGAAACAAATAATTATTTATGACTTAATATCAAAGAAAATTACTTAAAGTGGTAAAGGAATTAAAATATATCCATCATATGCTTGTTGCAAACTTTCCCTCGAATTGAATGTACTTTCTTGGGAATGCATAGAGTAAAAGGTACAAAAAAGAAAATGCCAGCACCTCCTGCTCTGCTCTGCTGGTTGCTCTCCTCCACTGACGCACCATTTGTTGCAATCAAATGAAATGCCAGCCAGCATCAACATTGACAAACTCGCGACAATCAGACACCCACACCCCCCAAACCCCTCCCCCCACCACTTAGCTCTCTGTGGCTCGTTGTCAACATTGCATTTATGAAAAAACACATTTTATTTGCATTTGTTGCTGTTGTTTTTGGTTTACTTTATTTTTGCTCTATTAACCAAATAATCCATTTAAAGGTAAATTCATTTTGCTTTGCATTTATTTTGCATGGACTGATTGTAAAATGAATTATTAAAGGCATTGAATTGAATTAAAAGGCTCAGGCATGTGCCACAATATTTGATTTATTTAATTTTATTTTTGTTTTTATTATTCCGATTGATTGACTCTTGCAAGGGGGTCAAGCGTTTGATATGTACCCAAGGGTTAATCTATGATGAAAATGTTTAAATAGTCAAATGCAAGTTTAAATTCCTTGAAGGATAATTGCTTCAACGAATTTTTGACATTAACATTGTTTATTGAATTATGTGAGAGTTGATTTCCTTTAAATGTAATTGTGTAATTAGTATTTTAAATAATCTTCCCAACTGTTTTATTTGCTGAGTAAGTGCATTTAATTTGTTTCTAGCACTTATAAATTTTACTAATGTAAAATACGAAAGATTTCTGCATAATTGTTCTTTTCATTGCATTCTTGATCCTTGGCACAGAAAAATGTAGAACTCATATAATTAGTTAATTGATATTCTAATGTGCCGACTTGTTTTTTGCAGCCAATCAATCAATTTCACCAGAGCTAAGACTGATTGATTAATGCTTATGCATTTCATATTCATTTCGATGCAAAGCTATGGAATGAAAATGAATTGCTGAAAATTAGTTAAAACGCATTTGATGCTAAGTTCTAAGTTTTGGCTGCTTTCTGCTTACACATGCCAGGCCCGAGAGGACAGACCAGACCAGGCGAGACCAGGCCAGCCTGCAAATGGTTCAGAATGTGTGGCAAGGGTTTTGGAAACCCGGAGCAACATTAATAGTTATACAACAGCTGACATATTGATAAATGAGCGCATTTTCGAAGTGCTGCTCAAAGTTGATGCCAAAGCCGAAGCCGAAACTGAAGCTGGAGCTGAGGCAACGTTCAACTATTTCAGTGGCAAATGGTTTCCAAAAGAGGAAATGGAGGAAAGCGGTGAAATGAAGGTTGGAAAAATGACTTTAGCGGCAAGCGTGAGAATTTCGCAAAAGCTGCGTATACACACACACACACTCTAAAACACACACACACACACACACACGGGTGCAAAACAAATGCTTGAACATATTTTTGCAGCTGTGATTCCATTTGACTTGCTAGAGCTGGGGGAGAGGGAGAGAGAAGGAAAGGTGATGGAATGCGATGCCGCAGTTTCCCCTCTCGCAATGAGTCAATTTTTTAACATTTATTTGACAGACATTTTTCTTTTATTTCTCTTGGTTTTTGTGTTGGCAGAAGAAGAAAAAAAAATTTAATTAAATTGAAATTAATTTGACAGGATATTGCAGGCGCCACCAGAACTATTAATAATGTTTTGCTCTTTTCTCTGCGAGAGTGCAAGGAGCGCGCGCGTGTGTGTTGTGTGTGTGTGTGTGTGTGTGTGGTTGTGCGGGAGTGTTGTCTGGCGGCAAGACAAATGTGAGGAAAATAAATTCTCATGTTGCGCTTTTTTGAGGCAAGGCAAGGCATCGCATCAAAATTGCACAAAGCACCGAGAAAACAGACAAAATCGCGATGCCTAGAAGACATACACAACATAACACCTCCCCAAAAAATTTTCACACTCTGCTGCCAGAGTCCATGTGTGTGTGTGGCCATAAATCATTGTGTACATTGCGGCGCAAAAAAAAAAAAAAGAAAGCAATTTCTACGGCCAGCCAGTAAGTCACAGACAGTCAGTCAGTTGTGGCACGAGTTGTGGTGCTGCTGCGGCATATAATTAATTAAATTTCATTTTTAAGCACTCAGCCATCCACAAAAATATCACTCATACGCACTGGCTACACAGGCAAACACAATAGATAGCTATAAATTCAATTCGCATTGAGAAAAAATCGCTGCCAACGATTTGGGCCTATGATAAAATGTGAAATTTTTCGTTTAGGTATGGCTATAAATCGCGCGAGTTGTTTCAGTTTTTTTTTTTTTTGCCAAATATAGAGCCGCTTGAATGCTTGCTTGACAGTTGTACAGCTTTGGATGTGGGCGTGGCATATCATTTTAAGGTTGACTGAAGCTAAACACCAGTTAGAACAACGGCAAATAAACATACCGGAAATTATTTTAACGCACAACGACAGTCAAATACCCTCACAAATAGATTTTATAAAATGTTCTCATGTTAATTGTTACAAAGGTCATTGTGAATTTGAAGTACCCCACTCGAAAGGGTGTAAGAATGTGCTAAAGTCAAATAAATTACAAAACATGGACAGACAGCGAATGAATCTATGGCCCCAAGGCAATGCGATTGGATTGAGAAGGTGGAGAAGGAGTAAGAAGGAAAATATTATTTCGAAGAAGGAGTAGAAGAGAGCAGCAAGCAAATGAGATAAATGGTTTTTTAAATGTCCTGCACAACTAGAGATGAAATGGGGCAATCCACTGTGACTGACAACTGCCAGCGACAATGAATGGAAGCGAGACAGAAGACAGCAGGAGACAGGAGACAAGCGACAAGTTCGGCGGGGACTTGTGCCAAAGTTAAACTGAAGTCGACTCCAAGAGTCCCGTGTGCACATCATTGGGCATTAGGTATGCATGCCATTGTGCCTGGCCTGTCCTCGCTGTCCTCGCTGTCCTCGTTGTCCTCCGTGTAGGCAAGCAATGCGAATGCGAGCCAGAGACAATGACGATAAGGTCGAGCAGCGATGCGCAGAGTGCCAAATGGTAGCCGGCTTCTTCGGCTTCTCGATAATGAAGTTAAAAATTCCATACATACAAATACAGAAGGCAGAGACTCTGATGACTCGACAGAGAGAGATGGAGATAGAGAGAGAGAGAGAGAGAGATGGAGATAGAGACAATGCTGCAGTTTTTGTTGCTATTGCTGTTGTGCGGCATTTGCCTTTGGTATTTATGAGTACGTTGTCCTTGATATGCCAGCGGAATTACTAAATGCCCCTGACTTGACACTAACTCACACGTACAGAAGGGCGACAACACACACACACACACACAAACACACATACGCATTATCAGATATTCACTCACTCATTCATTCATTCATTCATTCACTCTGTCAATCCCTCAGTTTGCCTGCGTCTGAGCCAAAAGCTCTTGCTTAACTCTGTCAGCAATATGTTTATAGACACGCCCCTAGCTTACCCACTGAACTGCACACGTACACCTTCTATTCCGTTCTTTTCTGCTTCTATATAGACAAACATTCACACACACAAACACACTTACACTTACACACACATACACAATTTTTATCTTGTACGTGCAGCAATGGCCCCAAGGCGAAATTTAAATAGAAATAGCATGTTGATGTTATTTGGAGTAGGTTCATATTTAATTTAATATGCGTGACTCTCTTATACATAAATATTTTAATTTATTTCCATGCAACACAAGTTTCTTGCTTTTCACCAGCAAACCTTCATCGACTCCTCCCAGAATGGGGAATAGTTTCATAAAAATGATTGCAAAATACAAACAAACTTCGGTCCATGATGACCTCGTGCAAACATCTTGATAACTTTTTGCCTTAACAATTGATTTTCAGTTTTATTTAATTGAGTATTTGCTAATCATAAATATTTTAAAAAACCAGGTTTCATTTAAGAAACATTTGACTACAATTAAGAGAGAATTTTTTAGCTGAAGCTCATTAAGTTTAATTTCAATTTCAACTTTCGACACTTTTACACTTTTCGTTAAACCAAATAAGTCTTTGAAATTGCAGATATTTTAATGTTATTTTCCAATTTTTTTTTTGGCATAGACAACACTACGACTTTCGCAATCTCACTCAAATTTGTTTCGTGGGGCCTGAAAGCATATCCACATCCACTTGAAAATTGCACTTGAGAGTTGATCCCTCCGCAACCCTAACCCAATCCTTGACTGAGCACTCTACGTAAGCTCTACTAACATGCGTGTAACATGACGAGACACAAGCACTACGCAACACTCCGGCTCTTCCCTCTTCCCTCTCCCCTCTGTCCCTCCATCTTGTCAATATAATAGCAAGGGGACATATTGCAACACTCTCAAGCCGAGATTCGGGCTGATGCAGTTTGCTTTAGCTTTTGTGTACTTGCTTGCTTTCGCTCTCTTGTCACACACACACACACACACACACAGACTCATTTCGATTGTGACGAAAAAATCACAAATTTTAGCTAGATAAGTAAAAATGTCTTTTGGAGATAGAGAGAGAGAGAGAGAGAGGGGGGCTTTCTCAAGGGGCTGAGAAACTCAAAAAGTGCCAACAAGTGTATGGTCCAAGTGCAGATAGGAAGTCAAGTGGCCTGAAAGAGCAAGTGCTTGGTGATTAGGTGGAATGCAGGTGTGTATGTGGCACCTGAGAAGTCTCGGAAACTCTTCTCCAGTTTGTGCATGAAATCAAGCAGAATGAGAAACCAATTTGTGTGGAAATACAAAAGCAGGCAACGGGGATACCAAAGAAATGAAATTGGCTAAAGGGTTTAAGGTTTACTTTGGCTTCGTTTTGTTTCGTTTTTTCTTCCCCTTTTTCTATTTTTTTGTGCTGAGTGAAGTCGGTGGAAAACATAGCCGAAAACAAAGTTTCTGTAAGTCGTTACAAAGTCGAAAGACAATAAATTGCGTGGCAACTTTTCATTTTATTTTCATCCCATTCCCATTGCTCTCTCTCTCTCTCTTTTTTTGCTGTGTTTATCTCAGCATTTGGACTTGGAAAAAGAATTTTAATTCTAGTGGGGCAGAAACGCAGAAAACTCAAGTTCAGAGACATAACTAAAGCTTAGTCAAAGAAAAGCACCTCAAAATTATTTAAACGGAAAAATAGTTGTGCCGCAATGCAATGGGTCGGCTTTGCGGGGCCAAACAACAAATGAAGCCCCAAAGCAAAGTCCGGGCACAACCCAAAATACTGGTGTGCATGGCCACTGAGCCTGTGTGCGACACAGTGGAAATGCACTTGAATAAACACAGAATGTATATGAACACATGCAAGACAGATTAGAGTGGGAGAATTGGTAAGCTCTCTCCGGTTAGACATAACTTCTCTAGCTTTGTGTGCTGGATAAATTTTTGGTATTATATGAATTTCTACTGGTTTTTGTTTTTTTTTTTGTTTTTTTTTTTGGAATAGAAAATGGTCCAAGGCGTAATTTCCGTTTATACAATAGAAGCACAAACAAATGGAAAACATTTTTCCCCATTTCCAATTTGGCAAAACGTTTTGCATAGCATACTTCTCTGCGCTACGTCAAAGGACTGGAAAAAAGTTTTTGGTTTTTATGTATTTTGTTTCCTTTGCCGGAGAATGTGCTGCTGCGGCTTATCAACATAATGGAAACTTTTTTGATCGACCAAAAGTACGGTGTCATTTTTATGGAGTTGCTGCAGCTTTGTTTTTGCGACCTTTTGGCCTAATGAAACGGAAACACGCACCATAATTTGAACCCCACCTCTCTCCCACGTGAGTCGTGGGTCGTGGTCGTCGGTGTGTCTGTGATGGGGATTCAGGGTCGAGGTTGTCATGTCTTTGGTAAAACTTTGCGTATCACTCGCATATTGACATTGGGCAACGCCCACGTGGGCCCACTTTCTGGTCGCATAAAACTCAATTGGGTCGTTAAAAACAAAAAATGTGATGAATAATCAAATAATTGTGCATGCATTTAATGCTCATTGCTGAGATTTCGAAAATTTTAGAGTTTAAAATTTTCCATTATGATGGTGATTGACTTTATTTTTTTTACGATCCAGCTCAAAAGGCTAATGCCAAATGGTGACCCATTTTTTCCAATTATTGCCAATAAAAGAGAGATAATTGAAAATATTTTCATCTGCCAGTAGAGCGTTTCAAATTCCCAATTAGAGTCGATTGGACGCAAACTAATTTCATGCAAATTGCCCGAAAATTTTCCACTGCCAACAAGTGTTGTTGCTTTTGTTCTTTCAATTTTTGCGAATTTTCTTTCAAGCTCGAATGCTGTCAAAATTGTGCGTAGCAGGTGAATTTCAAATTGAAAATTGCCTCGCATAGAAATCGAAGTTTTTGCCACATGACACAAAGTGTTGGATTTTCATACACTACATAGAAAAGTCCATAGAATTTGAGGGTTCTTAACATTCAACTACTGATTTTTTCTAATAGAAAATCGAATTTAAATCAATTGATTTGGTTAATCGAAGAGGAAACAAAGTGTAGCAAAGAATTCGCTCTCTCTCTACCCCTTTTTTTTCCGTGTTCCCTGTCATTGGGGGAGATTAATGTGCTGCCGTCAACGACGTGTCATGTTCCCATGGTTCTCGTCGATGCTGTTATGCATTTGATTGGCATTTGTTTGTGCGCAAGAATCAAGAGAGTGACCAACCCCGAACCCCCCCACCAATCCAACCACCCAATCACTCATCCCGGTGAAAGCTTAAACAAATACCTGTCAAAGTCGGTAAACTGCAAAGTGGCAGTGCAATTAATGGTATTTCCGATCACCACCCTCAATCTCTTTTGCCATCGCATAATCTCTTCACCATCGCTGTGGCACTCAACAGGTAAATGGCTAACGTAATTTCACTTACTGTCTGGGTGTTTGACCACAGCCACAGTTAGTATTTTAATTAGCCGTAAGTCGATATCCACACACAAAAAGGCCATCAATGAGAGCCTTTTGATCTGACACTTGCTCCGACACGCGCCAGCTGGTGAATGTCAAATGTGGAAGCTGTCCAGCATGCTGGTCCCAGTCCCCGTGTCCGTCCCAATGCGTCACCGCTAAAAGCCTGGGGGCCAGGAGTCACAATCTTGGCGACACTGTCATGGGCATGTCAAGGGGCCATCTGATATGCTGACAGTTCGTACTCGTTTTGCTGAAAGATTTCTCGTATTTTGGCCCTGGCAGTGGGCTAAGTGACAGCTTTACAACAAATTTGAATGGCCATCTATTTTTGTTCGCCCATTTAGTCGACGACAAAATGCAAAAATTCGTCTGATTGATCAAAGGTGAAACACTTAAGCACTTGGCTGTTTGTATTTGCTTAACCTAAACATACAAACTTATCAGCTAGGAGGTCCTTTTCTCTACATTTATCTATGTATGTATATGTATTCCATAACTCAATCATCGCTGCAGCGCAGCTCACAGCCCTCCTGTGTGCAGAAGCGATTGCGATTTCCATTGCATCCCTTGTAGGTGAAGGGTTTACATATTCCCTTGTCGTGATACCATCGAGTCACGGCTTTGGTCTGATCTTTGCTGTTGCAGTAGTTGCCCTCATTGCGGCCCACATAGCAATTGACATTGTCTGCAATTGCAATTGAATAAAATATAAAAGGAAACAATTAATTTGTTAATCGATTTCTAGATTCATTAATTTGTCTTTGCTCCAGTATGGCCTCATTTAGTGCAATTAAAAATTTGTTTATATGCCAAATACCGCTGGCATTACTCATCAATTTCTTTGACAGAACATTTCATAATTCACTGGCCACGTTTTTTTCTTTTTGGGAAAATAGAAAATGTATAAAGATTTCATGGGAAAATTGCTTTATTTTCTTGGTACTTCTCATACACTGAGGAAAACTCAGTGGTCACAGCGAATTGCAAGTAATGAAAATTGGCAAGAAATTTTCTATACTATAAATATTAAATTGGCAAACTAGTGAGAGAGCGAGAGAGAATGGAAATTTTTTGAATGAAGACGTTTTTTTATTTAATTCAAAAGTTGGCAAAAAACCAACGCGAAAAAAAGTGTTAAAGAATTTGAACTAAAGTCAAATACCACAAATACTTTGGCAATGACTAAACCTATGGCATTCGTTTCACTGTGATTATTTTTTTTTTCGAGTGTATGAAAGGTATTTAGAAATCGTTCAATCATTTGCAGGTAGAAGAAGGCACACTACACTTTTGCACTTTTGGTCACTATATTATTATTAGTTGAATGCTTTGCCGATCATCGTCACTGGATGGTGGACCATACATAGTGTAATTGGGAGCACACGTGCACTTACTCAGCTCTTTGCAGCTCGTTCCCTCGATGCCCCCATTGCCATAGGCCAGAGTTTCCGTCGTCTGTGTCAATAGAATGATGGACAGCAGACAGACAAATGCCGCACCGAGGAACGTCAAATTGATTTTCAATTTCATGTTTTTCACGCGAAGCAGTGGCAGCAACACAGTGGCAACAACTGTTATGGTACACACTACTTTTCCGTATAGGCCTTTTGGCTATTTGCTTATTTGAATATTTCTTTTGCAAAGTTCTGAGCGAATTCTTTGCTATTGCTGCTGTTGCTGTTGTTGTTGTTGTTGTTGCTAGTATTTTTAAGTAATCTGTGCTACTTTGATGATGGCGGGGAGAAAAAAACCAAAACGCTGCGGGCCAACGAACCGAGTACACCGAGTTGCTGCGAAGCGAAGCGGAAAAACTGAACGTTGGCCAGGGTAAATTTTCAGTTTATATACGAAATGCCGGAAATTGTTGCCAGATTTTGTCCCGAAGAACCATTTCAGAATAGCCGAACGTGAACGTTTGGATGCTGCTCCCATTGTAGTACCTGTTGTTGTTGTTTTTATTGTTTTTCTTCTCGCTATTGCTGCTTCGAAAATTCGAAAAAAAAAAAATATTTTGGTTATTGAGCGCATGACAATTGCCTGGCATTTTCAATCTATCCAATTGTCCACTTGTCCAATTGCTCATTCGCCCCATCGTTTGCGTCGCCCATCAATGCTAAGTGTGTGGGGGTCTATTTTTGGTCACCCAAAAAGAAATTGCACTTAGTCTTATCTTGGGGCGTTTACTTTGCGCTCGTTTGCATAATTTCCAACTTATTGAATATTTTCCACATAATTAATTTTAATTATTTGTGTTTTTCTTCTTGAGCATTTGAATTAATTTCGATGGCGAAAAGGGCCAAAATAAAAAAAAAAGGGTCGCACTGCAGTCACAGTCGCCAGGGATCATTTCCATTGTCTCTAATTACAATGGCCGGCATTTGTTTACCCCGCTCCTTTTTTTTTTTTTTTTTTTTTTTTTGTTTTGGTTTTGTTTGCCTCTTGTCTCCCCATTTGGCAAGTGGTTTTAGCTTTTCCTTTTCTTGTTGTTTTTTTTTTCCTTTTTGCGAGACGGGCGCAAAAATCAATCTTAATTTAAAATTCAATTTAATGCGCTGCGTGCATAAACGAAGTTCTTGGCATCTTGTTGCCTTCTTTGTTCAATGACCATCAAGCGTATTTGGTTCGCCAACAGAAAATTAACACAAAATGAAAAGAAAAGAACGATATATATTTCGGACCTGAGGCTGAGGCATCAAAGAGAAATCACATTGGGGTGTCGCATATCGCCAATTGTTTTCCAACACACAAAAAAAAAAATATCCATCGGCCAGCCAGAGAAGAGAAATACGAAGGAGAAAAATATAAGCAAATTTATCAAATGTCAAGCAGCTATTAAACAATGAATCAGAGCTTCAAGGAAAGTACAGCAAAAGGATCTTGGAATCCTTAAATATTTACTATAGATAGAAGACAGCTGTAACTTCTATAACGAATGTGAAATACTATTAATTGACAGTAAGATGTTCAAATATTCTAGACTATAAGCATGCAAAAAGTGAATGTTAATTTATCATAGGTTTTCTATATATTTAAATTAACTGTTTAAATAAGGAAAAGATTTGAAAATGTTTCAAAGTATAAAATGCAAATAAATATTCAAAAATCTATTATGCATTTCTATTTTCTGGATCTTGGCGTCCCCAATTCTTAAATATTTACTATAGATAGACAGTTGTAATTTTTCAAAATGATTTTCACAATCATTTAATTAACAGTAAATTGTTCAAATATTCTAGACTATAAGCATGCAAATAAGAATGCAAATTTTGCATAGGTTTTCTATATATTTAAATAAATTCTTTCAAATAAGGAAAAGTTTTTAAAATTTATTAAAGTATAAAATATAAATAAATATTCATATTCTGGTTTCTGGATCTTGGCCTCCCCACTTCTTAAATATTTGTTATATGTAGATAGAAGATAATTGTAATTTCTAAAACGACAGTGAAATGCTATTAATTAACAGTAAATTGTTAAAATATTCTAGACTATAAGCATGCAAATGGGAATGTTAATTTTGCATAGGTTTTCTATATATTTCAATTAATTCTTTCAAATAAGGAAAAGTTTTGGAGATAATTGTAATTTCTAAGACTACTGTGGAATGCTATTAATTAATAGTAAATTGTTCAGATATTTTAGACTATAAGCATACAAATTTATGAAAGTATAAAATAAAAATAAATATTCAAAAATCTATTAAGAATTTATGGTTTCCGGATCTTGGCGTCCCTAATTCTTTAATATTTACTATAGATAGAACACAGTTGTAATTTCTATTAATTCACAGTAAATTTTTCAGATATTCTAGACTATATGCATGCAATAAAGAGAATTAGCATAGGTTTTCTATATATTTAAATTAATTCTTTTATGTAAATAAGGAAAATTTTTGTAAATATATGAAAGTGTAAAATATTTAAATAAATATTTAAAAATATTTTATGACTTACTACTTTGGCCTCTATTTTTATTTAAAGAATATTTTCGATTTTTTTCCAGCACAAATGTCCATTTAGGTAAATCGTTTAAAATGGTAATAGAGAAACTTTAAATTATGCAATAAGTAGACACATTTTCACAACTAAAACATGACTAATTATTCAGATACTTACATGATTAATATTTATAGATCCAGCCCACTCATTACTTCTGCACGGCTAAGTGGCATCTACTTCCTATATGAATATATGAAAGGATATAGCCAAGTTTCCTTTCATACACGCACACACACACACGTTCGTTAATTTTTCAGGAGCTCTGCTCAAAAGTTTAAAGTTTACAGTTTAATTCGTCAGAAGTTCTTCAAAGCACTTTCGTTTCGAAATGGAGAAAGTTTGTCCGCTTAGTTTTTGCGAAAAACATGAAAATTACAACAAACGGAAGATCATAACTGTAAAGCGTATAACTAAACGGAAGTCTTTAGAAAAACGGTAACAGGTATACAGAATCAGTCATGTGGAAGAGCTCAGCCCTAACTGTAACTATGTAGAAGTAAATGGCCTCAGAGAGGGATGGGCAGCCGGGGCGGATACGTGATATATCAGCATCAGTAAATCAATACTCAAATAAGGCTCCTAATCAATCGGGATAATTTGAGAGAGAAACACACACACACACACAACATAAAAGCAGCCAGCATAATCGACAGCTCTTGGCCACGTTTGACTTTCGGTTTTCGTTTTTTTTTTTTTTGTGATTTTCCACTTGTTTTGACCAATTTGCCGATTTTGTGATTTGTCGTCTTTAATTTCAGCCGAATTTCGAATTTTTCGATGCACTCAAGCAAAAGATATTTAATGGCTGCACTTGAACGTGCCGAAGAGTGCCGAAGGAAGGGCTCCGGTAATGCTCTGGAATGAAGCTGCTGACTAAATCTCTTCCATACTTCGTATATATTTTTTCGCTGACTCAATCATTATGCTGAGATTCAGGGAACGGGGCGGGGGCGTGGGCTTGGTTGCTTGCCAGAGAGTCCACATTGAGCTGTGGATTTACCTTTGACAATGCATTTCCTTGAAGCTATTTGCATTTTCAAATGCAATCTCTCTTTTTTTCCACCTCCCTCCATTTAATCTCTGTCTTTTTCTCTATCATTCCAAAGTTACTTTGTACCACTTGGTATGTATTATGTTTGTTTTTTGGCTTCTTTTTTTGTCAGTCCATTTTGTTTTGGCCTAAAAATGATTTTGTTTTTCTTTTTCGACCAACCACAAATTGAGGAAATGGAACATTTCAATGATTTGCTTCCGGCTTTCCTTATTCTTCCACTCCTCCTCCTCCTTCTCCTCCACCTGCTGCTCCCAGCTTGTGCTTGTGACCCAGATTTTGATTTTCTTTGAAAGCCAGAAAGAGTTTTATTACCTCTACCTGAAAGGTAGAAGAAGGTAGTACAAACTTAATGACCGTAAGGTAAGAATTTGAGAGTAAATCATTTATTTGAAATGTCAACCACATGAAATAAGTTTTCCGGCAAATACTGGGCATTAAAGTCGAAACTCTCGAAGATTAAATTTGAAAGTAAACATGAACATAGACATAGAAGGCAGTTAGTTCTTCACACCACATTGGCCCAGTGACAATGAAAATCTGTCGACCTTTGCTCAGACAATGGCGTTGCAAAGAACATCGCCGCACCGAGAATGCGTTGTGACCATCGTTCGTTGTGTTTTTTAGTTAAAATTTCGCAATTTGCAATAAAAATTCCATTTTTCCCTTTTTGGAATTCAGTTGCTGCGCACGCCTCAGCTAAGCGGTTGCTTCAGCCACTGCCTCCGCTCCTCCTCCTCCTCCTCTCGATACTCTCGATGTCCTTGTGGCCTTGCGTCAGCAAAAGGATACGCAGACCGTGCTATCAACCGGCAATTATTATGCGTCGTGAGCTGCACGTGCCCCCAAGACTTTGTGTGTGGTTCTCTGTGTGTGTGTGTGTGGGTGTGTGGGTGTGTGTGTGTGTGTTGGGGCGTGCCGACAACAATTTAATATCAAAACATATTTTACTTGCATGCCAAAGAAGCTATGGAATGCGCTCAAGACGCTGCCATAAAACGGCAGAACCAAACCAAACCTTTCCTTGCCTTTTCTTGCCTTGCCTTGCCTTCCTTTCTAGGTGTCTGTATCGTAATTATTTTAAAGCCATTTCGAAGGCTTTTGCTATTTGCCAAAATATTCAACCACAACAATTTCGCTGCTCAATGAGATCCCATACATAAAGTAGATAGTCTTAGCTAAAGCCAAGTTATGGAGGCGCCTGCTGCATCTGACTTTTGTCTACCAACACTCAAAAAATATGGCACAAAGTACAAAGATGCGGTTTTGTGAGGGTGGGAAGGATTTAGCAGGACCATTGTTGATTTTGCTCATTTCCGACTCAAATGGATTTTGATTGTCTGCCTGGGCCATTGCCAGAGTTGGAGTCGGAGTCGGAGAGCCATCGTCTTGGCTTAGCTAGTTTTGGGACGTGTCTGCCATTTGTCTGCACTCGTTTTGGTGGCAGCCAAATGACTTTCTTTTTCTTGGCCATTGGCCATTTTGCCGTTGGCTGTTGCTTTGAGGGCCATTTGGTTTTATTGTAATGATTTCTATTACCGCCATGGTGTGTGCAGCAGGAGCAGCAGCAACTTGCAGTTGGCAGTTTACGTGGCCATCGTGCTTAATGAGTAGTTATTTCCGCTTATACTCGTATTGTATTTCTTGATTATGCCCAGCCGTGCGCATTAGATGTCCTTGCTATGGCGAGAGAAGTTGTGCGGTAATCAAAGCAACTACTACCGAGACACATCGTTCAATTAATTGCCCAGTATTCCTGGCTTTGGCATAATTTCATTAACTTGAATGCTTTCTAATTGAATAATGTCATCTTTTTTATGACGAACACTGAGAGAAAAACAAATATAATTAGGTTTAAGTTGTAGTTTCTGTCATTAAATTTAGTTTTTCGGCGGTTGTTTCGATTTCATTGCGTTTACTATAAAAAGAAACTAATTAAGTTAACTTCTTTTTTTTCAATTTAAAAAAATTTAGTTACGTTATGTTAGTACGACATTTAATTGCTTAATCAAACTGCATTTAAAACATAAAAACTAGCAACTGTTTTGTGAAATAGTTTTTAGCTTTGTGTAACTATAGCTTTATTATTTCTGTTTTGCTGTTTAATCCATTTTCATCCAATTTCTTTTTAAGTTTTTTCTCTCTTAGTTTTTGTTTCATTTTGTTTGGTATTTACGATTTCCATTTTATTACTGACACAACAAAAGATAATGAAATGAGTAGAAAAACCTTTGGGGTTCCTGTTTTTTTCGCCTTGAAATGAAATACATAATTAATTTTAATGCGCTTTTCCGCTGCTTTTATCATTATAATAATGACAATGGCTTAAATTATGGAATTGGTAAGTGATTTGTGGCAATTTGTTGCTGCTCCATCTCCAGTACCTACCGACCTACATATATATATATATATGTATTCATGATTCTGACTCATTTATCATACAATTTAATGCGATTTACGAGGTCGGTTTAACCAGAAAGCGGATCTCGAGTGCTCTAAAAAAAAGAAGGTTTTTAAATTAAAGATGTTCACTTATGTCAGGCTTTTTCTTAAATCGTAGCTAAAGTTTTTTTATGCAGTAGTTTTTTCTCTTTTTTCTTTAATATCGAAATGAGATTCTTAATCGTAGGACATCTAGTCCATCTAATTACTCCTCCATCTACTCTTTATTATCTTTCTTTGTCATCATACTTAGTGGTTGTCGTTTATATCGATAAATAGCGGTTTATATATATATATATCTACATATATTTTACATTAAATAAGTTCAGCTTATATAATAATCCTCAGAAGTTAGCGATTAAGTCTTCTTGATATCCCTGAAGTTAAGAATAATTTGTGAAGACTGTGAGATTTACTTCCTTCTATGGTATTAATCAAGAATAGCATCTTAAATAAACCAACTCCTCTACAACAATTGTGATAAATTTTTATTTTAAAAGTAAAGTCAAAGGTGAATTTCAGTTTCTTTAAAAACAACCCTCGTATGCAAATACGAATAAATTTTTCGCTTTAATATTGAGTTTTTCTTTTCGCTTTTTGTTGCCCATCTAACTAACCGCAATGGGTCGGTGGGTGTGAGTGTGAGTGTGTGTGTGCTGCTGCTGATGATAATCAATTTTCAAAATACGTTTGGTGTAGAAAATTGTTTACCCATTTGCTCTTGCCTCCCCCCGGCCCCCTCTCGCTGCTCTACCACATCGAATTGAGAATGCAAACAAAAAACACAAATGGAAATTGAAGTCATTTGTGTAAGCAATCGCTTGCTTCCTGCCTTGTGAGCGGTTCCTGTCACGTTTTGCTTGCTTAAAAGGATTAATGGTGTTGCAATTTATTGAAGTCTAGCAATCGGGTTAGATGCAGGGTAAAATTCAAATTAAGCTCGAGTGTGGTGAGGGGTGGGGGGGGTGAGAGAAACTTTCATTGAATTCTTAATGGCAACTGCATTTCCCCCTAGATTTCCTCAGATTTCCGCCAACATTTGTTGCTTGTCAGCGAGTGAGCTCTCTTGGCTTGGCTAACAACCAATTGCCATAAAAGTTTTCAGCTACCTTAAATGCAGCAAATATTAAAGCCAAACAGCAAAAGTTATGCAAATTGAATGCAGCAAAAGTTGCTTGCAAGTGATTTATGTGGTTTGGAGTAAGAGAGAGAGAGAGAGAAAAAAACGAAACTGCTGGCTTGGATCCTTGGCCTATAATGTAATTCAGCAACAGGCAGCGATTGCAGCAGCTCTCACACACACACATACATACCAAACACACACACACACACACACACACACCGATGAAATGACTATTAAGGACAAAAGTAACAAATACAACCTGGCAATTTGTGGGGCCCCAGCTGTTGAGATGTTGTAAAACTTTCTATCGAATTTGACGCTAAAGTGGCGTAAAAACATTTTTACAAATGGCCGCAAATGGCAAAAACTTATGCGCATGTCTTTTTGTTGTTGTTGTTGTCCCATTGTTGCCATTGTGAAAATGTGGAGCATCTCTCCGTGCTGTTGTTAAATGTGAGAAATGCAAATTTCCAAAAACTTGTTAATATTTGATAAGATAAAAGTTTTGCAAACTGCAATAAATGCGCAAATAGAGAAACAAACAAAAAAAAAGCAAAGAAGAAGGAAATACGGAATAAGCGAAAATTCCGTCTCATTCATAGATATCAAGAGACCTTTAGGGGTTCGAGAAGTTCTAAAAAAAAAGGAAATTGGTTTAAGTAGTTAGAGCTACTATGCTAATGCTTATGCTAATAAATTATTTGCCTGAACACTCTATGGAAAAGGCAGAAAATCATGTCGAGTTTTATTTTTGAGCGAAAAAATATAACTCAAGAAATAAACATTATTTTTTAATATTTATTTTTCTGATCAAATATAATTTTTATGTTGCGAGTTTTATTTTTTTTTCAATCAATTGATTAAAAATCGCCGAAATTTAAATCATAGTGAAATATCATAATTTATGCATGGACAACAACATTGATTTATTTTTGGCTCTTCTAACGTAATTAGAAGTGGATGATTTTTTTAATAAAAAAAAAAACAAAATAATCATTATTCACCGTCCCTGCTAATAATAGTAATAATGCTGATAATAAAATGAAAGAGGACTACCCAATCATTTCTGAAACAATTAATGTAGTATTGAAAATTTTATATATTTGATTAAGTTCTGAATGGATTCCAGATATGCGAATAACTCCTATAAGATGCTTAATGGATAAGTCAATATAGATATCTCAGTATTTGGCACATTGTGGTTAATAAATGTATGAAAATCTGGTTGCATTGCATCTTTTGTTTTTGGTCGATGCTTACGCATGTAAGCTTGAATCTCTGGCTTGATTCACTTCGATATTTATGCCACCACATAATATTGTTTACACATAATTTGGTTATTAACGCAACGCCAACTCGATTCCGTTGAAAATGGGTGAAAATCAATTTTGACTGTGCAATCCATAACAGACGTTCGGATGTTCATGTGCTGTAGAATGTCTTTATTTGCATGCAAGTGCAATACAGCAACAACAACAGCAACAACAGCAACAACAACAACACCTTGCATGTGTGCGTGTGTGAGTGTGTGTCTGGGAAAATGATGTTTTTCGCTTGAAAGGGAAAATTCTCATTTTACATGCACTGCAATTTCTCGCTCACTTCAATTATGCAAATTGTATGTATGTCGAAACCAATTCGCATTGCTTGTCAGCTCGTCCACGACTGATATCTGTATATACATACATATATACAAAGGACAAGTGTGAGTGTGTGTGTGTGTGGTTCAAGGGAAAAACGCAGTTAAGACACCGCTCTGGAACCAGATCCAGCTCCAAAACCAGCCCAGGACCAGGTCCATTGCCGTGCGTTGTTGTACATGCAATTAACATCATGACGACAGCTCAACGGACGGATATTCTGATGGTCTTGGACCGAAAAGAATTTGATGCCAGACAAACCGAGCAGTCAGCCCTCAATTTTTACCCTACCCTGGCCAAGAACTCATTATAATTTTCTTCATTTCACTTTTTCGTTTTTGCCATTCAATTCAGTTTCGGTGTTCATTAAAAGCAGCGATGCGAATGCCTTTCTCGTCCTGGTTGCTTGTAATTTAATTTACATGAGCTGCTCCATCTCCATCCGGGGTAACAATTTGGCTACAACTAAAATTATCTGATTGTGAGGCAAAAAGTTTTGGTAGCACCCCCTCCCCTCCCCTCCCCTCTCTCATACCCCCTGCTTTATTAATTACTAATGTGAAAGTTTTCTGTGTCCTTTTTATCCAGTCTTTGGTCTTGCCTTGACTTGCCCCCTCCCTGCCCTATTCCTGGAAATTATGAGTAAATTTTGTAGACCGTCCGATTTGTTGGCTTATGTCCAAAGGCAAATCCCTTGGCCAACTTGCCAACTTTGGCCGAGTAAATTTTGCAAGTTTTTGCCTAAGAAGTGTTAACTCAATCAATGTGTGCAAATATTGATGATGGCCAAGTCAGTGGTGAAATTAATTTAACTTTAATTGGACTTTGAACTAGGGCCAAGACATATTTACTTAGCATTTTCCCAGTCAACTTGCTCTCCATCCCAGCTAATCGTAATGAGGCCAGACTGTCTGCTCATTTTTAATGCCATCTCGAGCTCAGAGTCTATTTACATTTATCACTGCAAGGAGTGAGCAGTTGCTTTGATTAGCCAATTGCCCAGGAATAAAAGTGGGTCACATATATATGTATGTATGTTGGTCCAAATGCAATCAAACTGCATGACTTCCATTTCGCCGGGCTAGTGGTCCGGCCTTAGTCGGTGGCTAACTTCGAGATGGCTATAAAAACAAAATGTGTGCTAAATTTTTCTGCTTCAATGGAGCGCACGTAGGACTCAAATGTTGCATTAAAAACTTTTCCATTTCAGCCAAAAAGAAAAGCAAATTCAATTTAATTAGAAGCGAGAGAAAAACACGAAGGGAATGGCAACTAAATAAAAGTGCCTTCGTTTTATGGCGCCAGTTTGCACTTGGACCGGGAACAGTGGGTGCCCAGCATATGGCCAAATCATATTTAAAATTCGGCGCAAAAAAAAAAAAAAGCGCATCAAAGGAAAACTTGCCAGCTGCCAACATATTGAATGGAAATCAGCTCGGGCAAGGTAAATTTGATGGATCACCCGCAACCACACCCGATAACCTTTACAATAGCACACACAAAAAATTCTCCATTCATTGAATCTTTTCACCGAATTTGTTATACCCTCTAATTTAAAAATTGCTCTTTTTAACTGGTTTACTGATATATTTATTGGAGATTTTTGTAAACTTTTTGTTTAAATGTTTTACCAGTTTTTGATGAATTTCAATGTACCCTATGTAAACTAGGGCATAAAAATGGGAATAAAAAGGGACGCACCGCCACCATTTCTATTTTTTTTTCCTATATTTCATATTTCACATTGCTAAAGTGGCAGCTTATATATTTCCTTGCCATCGATTTGATGAACTTGGCATGATTTTTGTTTTGCCAGCTCATTATTTGTATTTCAATTTCTCTCCACCCAGACCCTACTCTTATTTCTGTTAGCTGGCCTTCGCCCTCGGCCCCTCGGGCGCTCCTGGTGTGTGTGTGTGTGTGTGTGTGGCTTTTACTTTTTGGATTTTGCGGCTGGGCTGCCACTTTGAATAACAATTCAGTGAAAACTTTTTCTGCGGCTGCTTTTCTACTATGTATGTATATATGTATGTATGTAGATGAAGACGCAATAAAAAAAGTTACTTTATGCTGTGTCTACGTGCGGCTCCTTTTGCCCCACTTTCCTAGAGCCCTCTTGGCCAGGTTAGCCAGCCGCCTGCCGCCTGCCGCCTGCTCGCTTCACTGTCTATATATCCATAGATTGTATGTAGTATGTCTATGACTGCGTCGTCTATGTTTGTGTCTGTGTGGGTTAAGTGCGCCTTGTTGCGGTTGCGAAAATGTAGATTTACCTTAGCTGGCATCCAGGACTTGCATGTGAGTTTGACATTGGCAGTAGCAGGACTCGTAAAAGCCACTCGCACACATTTTGCGGGGCAAAATGCAAATAGAATGCCTGCATAGAAATGGAATTGTTCTGGTTGCCCAACAACGTTTATCGACATTGAGAAAGGATTTTTGTTTTTGTATACAAATTCTAAGACTCGTTGATGGACATAAGCACACACACACCAACACACACTCACCCACAAAATGGGGCTTAAAGTTTCCCTTCGGTTTGCTTTAAGTTCACAAAAACGAACAACACCAGACCAGGTGTAGCTTTTGCATTTAGCCCAAAAATTTTGGTTCTTACCTTGTCTTCTACGTCGTCGTCATCATCGTCTGTCTGTCTGTCTGTTAGTCTGTCTAACTGTCGGACTGTCCGGCAGGTTGGCATCTTAAATTTTTATTGCAAGGAAAGCGGAATCTTTAATAATTGCTCTCTGGGCGCACATAAAGAAAATGTGTAGCAAAGTAAGCAGAAGTACAAGGAGGAAGCACAAAGAAGTTGTTAGGCAAAATAACCCAACGCAAAACTATTACAAGCATTAGACAATTTTCCCTACCGATACACATACACATACACACACACACACACACACACACAATCGTAGGCGAATAACAGGTGTGTGCTCTTGTATCTATATCAATGGCTTTCACTGTGTGTGTGACCCAATAGCAAGGGCGTAGCAAAGGGGATGTCGAAAAAGAAAATGGGAAGGACTAAATTTATATAAAGTCAAATGTATATTTAAATAGCTAAACCATTATTATTAGATTTCATAATTTAAGGCAAGAAAATGGGGTGTCAAGTAAAGTGTAGCATACTTTTTGGGTTGAAATCTTAATAAGGAAGTATTTTTAGATAGTGGCAGATAGAGAAAGATAGAGAGTAAAAATTAGTGATGAAAAGCTACTGCTAAAATTTAAACATTTGGCGCGACAAAATCAATTATAACTTAAAACACTTTGAATTGAGCGAAGTTCATATTGAAAAATTTTTTTGATTGACATTTCGTAAATTGGAATTTAAGCTAATTTTCTGTTTTTATCCCTTAAATATTTATTTGAATTTTTGAAGCCAAAAATGGCTAACTTGAAAAGGTTTAGAACTATATTTTTTATCCTATCTTAGTTTCAGATTCTTGAGTGAAATCGTGAAAAACCTCACACCTCAAAACGTATGTAAGACAATTTTTAATAAGGGCAATTTGAAAATGTTTGCAACATTATTATCCGAACCTTTTTTTTATTATAAAAAAATCGTTAGTTGACCTAAGACCCAATTGACAGATTTCTTGTACATTCTTCTTTAACCTAGAAAGTTTCAACCAAAAGATTTGTCATATCTCTGTATATTTGTTTGGTCTGAAACGTTTTGACTAATATAAAAAATGTTGTATTTTCCTTTCCAATCCCCTTCTTAACTAAGCCAGTGAATTCAAGGGACTCTTGAGAGTTTGCTACGCGCAGGCAATGGCAATCTCCGTCTTCTATGCCATGGCCCAAATGCCTAACTGTTTGTATATATATGTGTGTGTGTGTGTGTATCTGTGCATGAGTTTGGTGTGTATGCACTGCAGGTGTTAACTCGCCATCACAAGAAAATTGGCCAGACTTTCAGACTCAGACACAGACTCGTTCTTGAACGTGGAGGCAAAAGTTTTTCCTAATTGCAAATGTCTTTGAGCGCCATTAAATGAACTGCAAAGTCGGGGAAGTTGGCAGGGAGGAGTTTAGGCCAAAAGACCAACTCCAAACATTCAGTTCATAATTCAAGCGGCAACTGTTGGCAACAATTGCAAATTGACAAGCTTATTAATCGCTTAATCGGCTTGCAAAAGTTTAATGTAAATCTTTCGAATTAAATCGTTCTTTGTTTTCTTGCCCAAAAAACTAAGGCTGTTATATTGTGGGCGGTGGTCGGTGGGCGTGGATCCTTTGGGCGTTGGTTGTTTCTCCATTCATCCATCCATCCATCCATTCATCCTTTCAGTTCTTGTTGTTTTTTTTATTTTGGGGGAAACTTTTTGGTTTTTCTGACTGGGAAAAACTTTTTGATAATTGCTCTCGTCGAATGGCCTCGACTGAAAGGGTTGTCGGTCGCTTATTGAACCGCCAACATAAAAACAACTCAAAGTTTTAGCCTCTGTCGCCTGGCAACTGTGCGTATGATTAATATATTTTTACTTATACTCTGTATATACAATAAGAATGTCGTGTATCTCTTGTGTGGGTGTGTTTTGGGCTTAGCTTTAATGAAGAAAGAAGTCTGAAGAAGCTGCAAAACAAAAACACTTAATGACTTGAACATATCATTCTGTCTGCCGGACTGGCTTATCTTTTCTGCCAATCCTCTTCGCTCCGCAGGCGAGGACTTTGGGCTAAGTACTGCTCCACAATATCTTTGTTGTCTTAATCACAGCACCGAGCGTTCGTTTTGCCAGTTGACAATTTCATAAATTAGAATAAAATCGCCGCCATTAAATGGGGACTCGGAGGACGCCAGTGCAAGCACTTGGATTTCCCATTCCAATCAGCAACAAATTTCCAGTAGAGTGCAGCAACTTGAATTGCAGAAAACGTATTTTGGCTTTGTTTTCTTTGACACACAAGTTTCACTTAGCTCCCATGCTTATGGCACCCACTGGAAGTTAGAAAGCAGCAGCAGCAGCAAAAATAAAAACAATAAAATATGGAAAAAGTGCCCGACTAGTGCGCCGACTTCAGCATACCTGGCACAACTGGTTAAAAGGTATTTTTCTTGTAGTGTGACATAATTAATATATTGCATACAATAACTGAAATGTATAGAACAACCTTGATGTATTGATACCCCACATTCGAAAGTAATTAAGATTTATCGATATTACCAAGGTTGTTAATGATATCGATAAATACCAAAGAGACAACTCTGATTCTGTCTTCCTGCTAAAAATAAATAGAATAAAATATTCAAGCCATCCTTCTAAATACAAATATATTTTTTCTTATATATTTTTCACATCGAAAGGAAAAGTAAATGGCAGCCCAAATAAGCATTGGAAGTGGATATATTTTTGAAAAGTTTGAATGGTCACAGAATCCGATTTCTTGGCCAGATTATGTCGCATGGTAACTCTAATTCGTTGAGCTGTTATTTTGCCTGACCCTTCAACATTTAGTAAGTTATGTAAATCCGCCTTTAATTTTTTCCCTAAACCAACGAAAACAGAAAATTAATCAAAACTGGGATGCTAATGCCATACGCATATATTCAATTCATTTATTAGGGGTTTTGTTTTCCATTGATTGAGTTTGATACTAGCAATTTAAAGTTTCGAATCCACAAGCAAATTGATTTAATTCCATGTGCAAAGTTGTACGCTCCGTGTGTTGTTTGCCAACTTTGACATGGGCGTAGTCACGGATCGAAAACTTGGAGCAGTTAAATACCAGAAGAAGTTTCATTGAAAATGGCAAGATAAACAGCTTCTATGAAAAGTTTTTCACTTTGACAATCTAGTCAATTGTTTATTGATCAATTTTGTGACAATTTATTAAGGAATACAATGACTACGTTGAAATGTTTCTCCCACTTCAATTGGCAAATTTTTGAATGAAAGGTTTCCCCTCCGATATAAATACAATACGATATGAATACAAGTTTTTGTAAATTGATTTTTTGTAAACACAAATGGATTAATAATAATAAGAAATAATAGAACTTGCTGGGTTATAAAGGCTAATATTGCTTTGGTAAATCTTTTGTAAATTGGAGACTAGAAATATTAAAAATTAATTGACTGCTATTTATGATTCCGCCAATCGTATAACTCTACCTGGCCGACTTTGGAATATTGCTTATGCGATAATAAAATATTTATAAATTCAAAAAGTAAAATAGGGAAAATCCCGAAAAATTAAAACAATGCTGTACTGTAATTTTTTTAAAAAAAAACTTGCCATTACATGTTGCTAGCCAATTTTAAATAAACTTATTCGACGAACACTTTGCGCTAATCAAGTCGATTATGGGCTCAGTCATTCTGCCTTTCCGATTATAATCAATGTGGGCGTGAATAAGCCGCAATATGCTAATATCCAAAAAGTCCAATGAAGGCGTTAGACAAACATGTGCGAAAACATATTCACAATCACACATACACATATAACACAATTCTACATATTGTGCCGAATGTGTGAACAAATATTTGCTGGGCCACAAAATTATTTAGCAAATATGCAAAACTTTTATACTATATACATATACCGGCGTATGGGCGACAATAAGGGCTTTTGCATATATATATATTTTGATATATATATATATATATATATTGCACATTATTTGCACAGCAGTAGGATATCGCGACAAAGGGAATAAAGCGAATAATTCCGATTTGCATATGAACAAAATGAGCCAACTTGAATATTGTTTTCGTGCCTTTGGTTTAACCACAACCTGAATGTATAAAAGAGGTGTGAATTCGCACAGTTAATAATAGGTAGGAAATTATATCATATTCAACCGCAAACTATGTATTCAGCAATGTTTCTACTTAACTCGTATGCACATATTTTGTGGGCCGAAAGTTGCAATTGAGAAATATTTAAATAAACTAAATAAACTAGAATTGGAAAACGCAAAAGGAGAATGAATACAAATACGGAGCAAAGAGACGAAGTGCTGTATGGAGAAGCACGCTATGACTTTTTGCACAACTAAACAATATTAAATCAATTTAAAATAAAATAATAAATATAAAGTAAATTGAACAAAAATAATAAAAACATTAACATTAAAAAATAAGAAAAATTAAAGAGGAAGGAGAATCACGTCATGACTTTTTGCACAACTAAACAATATTAAACCAATTTAAAATAAAATAAGATATATAAAGTAAATTGAAAAAATATAATAAAAATAACAAAAAAATAAGAAAAATTAAAAAAGGAGGAAGGAGAAGCATGTCATGACTTTTTGCACAACTAAACAATATTAAATCAATTTAAAATAAAATAAGAAATATAAAGTAAATTGAAAGAATATAATAAAAATAATAACATTAAAAAAAATAAGAAAATTAAAAAAGGAGGAAGAAGCACGTCATGACTTTTTGCACAACTAAACAATATTAAATCAATTTAAAATTATATAAGAAATATAAAGTTAATTTAAAAAAAATTAATAAAAACAATAGCATTAAAAAAACTAAGAAAATTAAAAAGGAGGAAGGAGAAGCACGCTATGACTTTTTGCACTAAAATAAAATAATAAATATAAAGTAAATTGAAAAAATATAATAAAAATAATAACCTTAAAAAAATAAGAAAAATTAAAAAAGGAGGAAGGAGAAGCACGTCATGACTTTTTGCACAACTAAACAATATTAAATCAATTTAAAAAAAAATACTATAAAGTAAATTGAAAAAAAATAAAAATAATATTAAAAAAAAATAAGAAAACTAAATAAGGAGAAACACGTCATGACTTTTTGCACAACTAAACAATATTAAATCAATTTAAAATAAAATAAGAAATATAAAGTAAATTGAAAAAATATAATAAAAATAATAACCTTAAAAAAATAAGAAAAATTAAAAAAGGAGGAAGGAGAAGCACGTCATGACTTTTTGCACAACTAAACAATATTACATCAATTTAAAAAAAAATACTATAAAGTAAATTGAAAAAAAAATAAAAATAATATTAAAAAAAAATAAGAAAACTAAAAAAGGAGAAACACGTCATGACTTTTTGCACAACTAAACAATATTAAATCAATGTAAAATAAAATAAGAAATATAAAGTAAATTGAAAAAATATAATAAAAATAATAACATTAAAAAAGTAAGAAAAATTAAAAAAGGAGGGAGAAGCATGTCATGACTTTTTGCACAACTAAACAATATTAAATCAATTTAAAATAAAATAAGAAATATAAAGTAAATTGAAAAAATATAATAAAAATAATAACCTTAAAAAATAAGAAAAATTAAAAAAGGAGGAAGGAGAAGCACGTCATGACTTTTTGCACAACTAAACAATATTAAATCAATTTAAAAAAAAAATACTATAAAGTAAATTGAAAAAAAATAAAAATAATATTAAAAAAAAATAAGAAAACTAAAAAAGGAGAAACACGTCATGACTTTTTGCACAACTAAACAATATTAAATCAATTAAAAACAAAATATAAAGTAAATTAAAAAAAAAAATAAGAAAATTAAAAAAGGCGGAAGGAGATGTTTTCCGAATCGAGCTAACTGCACGACTGTGACTTGATTATCTGAGACTCCATTATATATACAGATACAGATGACAGATAAGTCAATGATATTGAGATCGAAATTATTTCTAATGTAGCAATCGATTAAAAGCTACGATTATCGATAGGAATGGCAGCACTAAATGACAATTATTTATTTTATAAATTTGACATACAGGTGAATACATTCTTCTGCTTCATTTCTATAGACTAATAAATGGGAACTTTTGGTAAAATAAAAATCATTTGACATGTGTTGAATTTTAATTAAAACGTGCAAGTTGGCCCGGAAACCAAAGTCGTTAGTGCAAAATTCAACTCATTAGGCAGGGACAGCACCTTTTGCCTTGCTGCGTTGCTTAAGTGTGATTAATGTTTAGCATGGTGTAAAGATTGATACCTGGCACGCCCACAGTCAAACTGATTTTGAACCAGTGCCAGAATGTGGAGGAGGGGGTGGGGGGGGCTTAATAGTTTAGTAAGCCGGCCCACTCCCAGTCAATCCGCCCCATCTACATTCAGCTAAAGCAATCAAAAGTCTCAAGTCCTTTTCTACCGAAAAAGGGTTTCAATTTGATTTAATGATGATGCCAGGAACAAATTCAACGCGACTGAACGCAACCGCGCTACCAACACACAGAGAGACACACACACACACACACACACACTCTTCTAGCCCCTCACCAACAAAAGTCAATTCCATCAAGTTCCGGATGCTGCATTGAATATCAACTAGTTTGGCCCAGAATCAGAATCAGTAGCAGAAGCAGCAGCAGCAGCCGCAATATCCACCCACTTAAACTTCTCAGAACGAAGAGGACGTCGAGAACGGCGACGGATGTTGCGTTACACAAGAGATGCCACTGGCGAGGTTTTCATGTCAGCGCAAATTTCCGTTTCAGTGCCACAAGGCGTCGTGTGTGGAGTATGCTTTGTCCTGCAGGTGCTAGACTGTCTACGACTTCATGCATAATAATGAGCCCTCATGTCCTGCCCATCTATACACCTACCTATTCCTACCTCATCTCAGCCCATCACAACTCTCCCATCTTGCTGGCCCGGAGCATCGTTTGCCATAGACATAGACATTTGATTTTTACTCTACAAAGACTTCTATCTCAGTCTGTTTAGTTGTGGATTTATTGGACGATATTGCTTGTTAAACATAGATATATATATGTATGTCTGTATGTATGTATGTACGTATGTACGTATGTATATTTATATACACAGACAAGACCCAAATATTGTCCAAGGCAGTTGTTCGTTCGTTCGTGTTGTTTGCTTTGCATTTTGTCTCTTGATTTATCTCATCTTTTCTTTTCTTTTCTTGCCTTTTATGTTTTCTTACAAATATTTGCTTTGGTTGCATAATTTTATTATTGTTTGGTCAGTTGCAATTTCAATTTCTGTTTCGACAGTTGCCTTTTTTTATAAACACAATTTATCAAAATAAATGTCACAAATTTCACTTTACTGCAATCAATTTCAATTAAAATGCAAATTCTGACCAAATGGCAATCAGATAAATATTATATGCCAAATTTCAAAATGTCATGCCACATAGCACATCATATTATACTCGAATGTGCACATTTCGGTGGAAAGCTAAAATGTTCTACACTTGCGAACTTATTGAAATATAACGTATACGTCACCAACACCTTATCCAGATGATTTCGAGTAGACTCCTTCAAGGATCTCTTAATGATTCAGGCATTTTACCTATATAGATTATATAGCATTCAATATAAATTAGACTTTGATATATTTCTACAGACTTCGATATATTTCTATTGATTTCTATAGATTTCTATATATTCCCATAGACTTCTATTGATTTCTATAAATTCCCTTAGATTTCTATATATCCCCATAGATTTCTATACATCCCCATGGATGTCTAGGAATTCATATATATTCTAGAGATTTACATATTTTTCTATAGATTTCTATATATCCCCATAGATTTCTAGGAATTTATATATATTCTAGAGATTTACATATTTTTCTATATATTTACATAAATTTAAATTGATTTCAGCTTACCTGTATGCCCAGAAGAGAGCGTCCCGCCGATTTCCAGAGGACCGATCCCGCCGACATCCGCGCACCAACTGACCCACAGGCCCCACATAGCTGCTTTTATATACCCTGTAAGATCATTTCAATGATTCAACAAAGATTCTCAAAGATTTCTATATATTTATATTGATTTAGACTTACCTGTATGTCCAGAAGTGAGTTTCCAGCCGAGCTCCAGAGGTCCGATCACGCCGCCCCCGCGCACCAACTGATCCACAGGCCCCACATTGCTCCTTTTACATACCCTGTAAGATCATTTCAAAGATTCTCAAAGATTTCTATATATTTATATTGATTTAGACTTAGCTGTATGTCCAGAAGTGAGTTTCTACCCGAGCTCGAAAGGTCCGATCCCGCCGACATCCGCGCACCAACTGATCCACAGGCCCCACATAGCTGCTTTTATATACCCTGTAAGATTATTTCAATGATTCAACAAAGATTCTCAAAGATTTCTATATATTTATATTGATTTAGACTTAGCTGTATGTCCAGAAGTGAGTTTCCAGCCGAGCTCCAGAGGTCCGATCCCGCCGACATCCGCGCACCAACTGATCCACAGGCCCCACATTGCTCCTTTTACATACCCTGTAAGATCATTTCAAAGATTCTCAAAGATTTCTATATATTTATATTGATTTAGACTTAGCTGTATGTCCAGAAGTGAGTTTCTACCCGAGCTCGAAAGGTCCGATCCCGCCGACATCCGCGCACCAACTGATCCACAGGCCCCACATAGCTGCTTTTATATACCCTGTAAGATTATTTCAATGATTCAACAAAGATTCTCAAAGATTTCTATATATTTATATTGATTTAGACTTAGCTGTATGTCCAGAAGTGAGTTTCCAGCCGAGCTCCAGAGGTCCGATCCCGCCGACATCCGCGCACCAACTGATCCACAGGCCCCACATTGCTCCTTTTACATACCCTGTAAGATCATTTCAAAGATTCTCAAAGATTTCTATATATTTATATTGATTTAGACTTAGCTGTATGTCCAGAAGTGAGTTTCTACCCGAGCTCGAAAGGTCCGATCCCGCCGACATCCGCGCACCAACTGATCCACAGGCCCCACATAGCTGCTTTTATATACCCTGTAAGATTATTTCAATGATTCAACAAAGATTCTCAAAGATTTCTATATATTTATATTGATTTAGACTTAGCTGTATGTCCAGAAGTGAGTTTCTACCCGAGCTCGAAAGGTCCGATCCCGCCGACATCCGCGCACCAACTGATCCACAGGCCCCACATAGCTGCTTTTATATACCCTGTAAGATCATTTCAATGATTCAACAAAGATTCTCAAAGATTTCTATATATTTATATTGATTTAGACTTAGCTGTATGTCCAGAAGTGAGTTTCCAGCCGAGTTCCAGATGTCCGATCACGCCGCCGCCCACGCACCAACTGACCCTCTGGCCCCACATAGCTCGTTTTATATACCCCGCAGACATGTGAAATTTGGCGGGATGTGGAGACATGAAATGTGTTTTTCGGCACTGTTGCTTAAAAATCGTTACCCAACACTGCAAATTTTAAATTAGAAAATTCCGTTTTTCAACACTTTTCCTTAAAAATTTGTTACTCAACACTGAAAAATTTCTGTTAAAATTCGAAATTTCCGTTAAAATTTGAAATTTTTGTTTCATTTGTGGATTTAACGGAAATATCAAATTTTAACTGAAAAAATCCAAATTTAACACAAAAATTTTAAACTTAATGGAAATTTGAAATTTTAACCGAAAAACATATTGAAGTGAACGGAAATTTATAAATCTTTAGAAATATATACAAATGTAAAGAAATATATACAAATGTATAGAAATATATATAAATGTATAGAAATATATATAAATGTATAGAAATATATATAAATGTGTAGAAATATATATAAATGTATAGAAATATATATAAATGTGTAAAAATATATGGAAAACCAAAAAAAAAAAAAACGTTTTTAATTTACATATTGACTTAAGGCCAGATAAGCCCCACCATAAAAAAATTATATAAATATATACAGATATATTTAAGTATATATCCAGATATATAGATTTACGTATGGATATATTCAGATATAATTTAATGGGTTGACTAGTGGGTCTTTAATGCTTTTTGCCATCTTTCGCCTGTTTATATTTCTCGTGTGCTGTGAAACTTTTCATTTTGCAAGTATAGAAAGAGATTCATTACCACGACACACACGGCACACGAGCAGCCCAATGGCCAAACCATGTTTTAATTTCTTACTGCCCAGGTATATTTTTTTCAGACTGGCGCCAGTAGTCTGTAAATTTGTTGGCTTAAACCAACATTCCGTATTGCGTGTCCATGATAAGCTAAATATTGTTTATGATGGCACTAAAAAAGACAGTTTAAAACATGTTTTCACATAACTTTCAGGCCTTTTCAGGTTTCCTTTAACTTTAGACTATGGCTATCGTTATAATTCAATTGAATTTTATTTATTAATGCAGAATTTATCCTCGAAATCCGCATCTAATAACTACTTGACTTATACTTTAGGCACGCACAAGCACCCAAGCACACACATACACACACACAAACACCCACAATTGGAATTAATGAACACTTTAATCAAATTTTCCAAGCTAAAGAACATTCATTAATTTTGTACGCAATTATTACAATATACTTATATACAGACACAAACACAAGGAGCTGCCGCTTCGGAGATGAAGAAGAAACGGCCGCCCACTTTTTGCGAGGATATCCTGAATGAATTAAGTCCACAAACAAAATACGCACAATCAAGCGAATATGGCGCAAATTACTTTTCATTACAAGTGGTGGAACAAACGTTAGCTGACCAGCATGAAAAGTGCCATACGGATGGAGGAATGGAATGAAATGAAAGGGGGGGAGATGTAGGGTGGTAGGGATGACCACAGGAGCCGGAACTAAAGCTTAGCTGTGGAATCGACTTGGGCATTTAAGGACAACTTCATCATCATTAGTAAAGAGATGAAAATGGTGGGAATATAATGCTGATTATGGCATATAAATACACCCACACACACACACACACACACACACACACACACACACACACACACACACACACACACACACACACACACATACAAATATGCAATATGTTGGTATTAGTGTGTGGCAAGCATCTTCCTGCTGCGTCATAAAATCATATTGAGTGTAGATTAAATGGCGGCACGTCGAGTTTGCCTCTCCGCACCTCTCCCCTCCATGATCTCCTTCATGTGTGTTGGCGGCGCATAAAAATCCATTAGAAGCGGAAATGTGCAGTATGAGCTACAGCTAAGTCACTCTCTCTCTCTCTCTCGTGTGTGTGTGTGTTTGTTCGACGAGGTTTAGCAATTATCACAGTTGCAAATGCTTCGATAACCTAACGCCACCCACCCCTCCTCATTCAACAAACTATGTCATCTCTATGGGTGGGTGTGTGTGTGTGTGTGTGTGTATAAGAGCACTTAACAAAACGTTCACGTTTAATTTAGCCTTGACTCCAATATGTGCCCTGCTGTTCGCTCTCATGTAAGTATTTAACCCAATTTTTGTATGTTTTTTTTTTTTTTTTGTTAATTTTCCCCTTCTTACTGACACAGAATCTTATCGCTTTTCTACCAGCTGAGCAAACATAGTTAACATTTACACAAACACCGACATCTCAAGCACCCAAATACACCCAAAATTCTTGGCAGTCTGTCTGGCTTTTGGGCCCTGGCTTGTAATTAGAATCTTACAATTGCAATTTTTGAACTGTTTGGCAGTTGTAAATAAGCCCAAGTCCTGTTTTCTTTTTCATTCTTCCCTTTTCTTCTTCTCATCTATATGGAAAGTCTCAAGGGTCTCTGGCACTGTCTGAAGATGACATTCATTTCTTAAGCAAACAGAAGAGGCAAGAGCCACTGCCTGCGGTTTGCCAGATAAAAATTCATATGTGTGTGTATATGTGGGGGATGTGTGTGTGTGTGTGTGTGTTGTGTTTGGGGATGGAGGCAAATGCATTCAAAACTTTGTATAAAACTACTAAAGACGATGTCATGTCAATGGGGTGAACAAAGTTTTACTTACTCAGTCAGTGGAGCGACACGCCCATAACTCAGTGCCACTCACTTATTGTACCTGTATGTGTGTGTGTGTGTGTGTGTGTGTGTGTGTGTGGGTGTGTATGTGTGTGACTTTAGCGACAAATAACTTTTGAAAATATTTTTTATGAGGTTGCATTGGGGCTTGTCAATTATGCTCTTGCCGCTGCTCCTTCTCCTGCCACTGCCACAAGGAGTGACTGTTCCGTGTGTCCCGTGTCTCTTGTGTGTGTGTGTGTGTGTGTGTGCTTAATAGAGCTGGCAAACTATTTTTTGGCTTCATAAAGTTAAAAAATTTCTTACAAACATAGCTAGAATTAAGAAATTTAACACCATCTGCTAAATAATCGCTTAATTTCCCGATCGTCATCAATTCTAACTTTCTTCTTTTATTATTTTTAGTGTAATAAAACAAAATCCTTTCAAATCCCCTCAACATCTAGGGAAACTTAATGAATATTCCAACAAAAAAAGGTTTAGTCATCCGTAAAAATAGTTGATTCTCTTAATAGAACTTTAAAAAGAAACATTAAAAAAAATAATATTATACTATCGCTAGTAAAATTATTTATTGTTTGCCAGCTCTAGGAGCAGTCATGAAAAAATAATGCCATCCGCCATGACTGGATGAAATGGAAGTTAGTTCTGCCAAGCAAATCAAAAGTCACTAAACTTTTGCCTCACTCCTTTAAGTGTGTGGATTAAATTTTGCTGTTGCAAATTAATGACAATCACCCAAAAGCCAGTGACTGACGACCGACCGACTGTGTGTGTGTGTGTGTGGATGTGGGTGTGGCCACATAGCCACGCCCTAATGACGCTGCCTGCATTGACCTGAATCTCAATTGGTGAATAATGTGTGTGTGCGAGTGTGTGTGTGTGTGTGGTGAGTGGTAAATAGGCCCCTTAATGATATGTTGCGTATACGCAGCGTGTGCTGCGAGGCCATAACTCAAAATCTTAGCCGCGTAAGCCAATTTTCGTTGATTTAGTTTATCATCAGTGCTTTGGCATCATCAATACAAATGCCTGTGCGGCAAGCTTATTCCCATTTGACTACTTGCTTACTTTGCTGTCGCCCCCCGCCACCCCGCCTCACTCTCAGACTCTTTTTGGCCCAAATTCTCTGATAGCCTGATTTCATTTGTTGTCTGTTCTGGTGTGCCAAGTTCAAGTTTTTTCTTCTCTTTTTTTTTTTTTTTGAGTCGAGTCGAATCGAGTCGACAGACAATTTGATTTATTGGCACAAATTGCGTTACATTACGTTATCGCTTTGAGTGCGACTATTTGCGAGTGCGAGTGTGTGTGCCAGCAATTTTTAGGGGGATTGGATGTGATTCAAGGAAAATGCCACTTAAGTCCCTACCGTTTCACCTTAATGCTTTGACTTGGCTGCCTCTTGGCATTGCACTTTTCAATTACTTGATGGTCAGATGTCTTTTTTGGCTAGCTACTCGTACATACATACTTATATTGCAATGCATGGCCATTTATCAAGTGTAGTAGATAGCAGCAGCAGCACAATCAAATCTAATGGCTTTATTCAATTTCATTTGCATTTCACTTTAAGTGGCAAGGGTCGCAGAAATTTTTAGATCAAACATTGATAAATGGCAACACAAGGACAGAAGGAGAACAGGAGAGAGCGACCAAAAAAAAAAAAGGTTGAATTAATTGCTACGATATGTAAAGTAGCCTCTGTTGGCCCATGCGACTCTCCCACGGTACGACAGGCGTCAGATGGAGATGGGATATACGATTGAATCCAGTTTAGATATGCTTGAGTTGGGTACTTTTGAATTGGCGCATTTTTGTAAACGATTTAATTGAAATTCAAATTCAAATTCGGATTTTCCAGATTCCATGGACTCTAATTAAGTTGTCTATGCAATAAATCGCACTACGATGCGAAATAATTTTAATTAAAGTGAAATTGAAATTAAATTACATTACAAGTGGGGCAAATTACCAGAGCAGGTCGTCGGTCAACCGTAAGCTGGGCCATCTCAAAATATGATTACGTAACAGGCAAGTCCAAAAAGCATAGCATACTTTTGTGCGTTGGCATTTAGTTTAAATTTTGTAAGCAATTTGGCTCACTTAATGCCGTTTTAACCACTTAAGTGAGCCAAAGTATGCTATGCAGATGCATTTTGTGGCTGCTCCATTGGTCTGGGCCTCGTTTCTGCCGCCGGCAAACGAAAAATGTCTAAAACTTTTGCATAATGCTTGCATTCTCGTTTGCGGCTCTAACTCTTCATTGTGGCTGGCACAACTAGGCATAATGGAAACCAATAAATACGTACTTCTCTTTTTGGCTAGCAGCTCATAAAAAGGTTCGCTACAACACCTGAACTTGGCCCGCTGCCTGGCCCAATTAAGTTTCCTCACGTTTCGTATGCGGGCGTAAACTTTTCTCCGTCTCCACCTCCGCCAATTAAGCCAAAAAGTCTAAGGGTCAACTGTTATTTTTTTTCTTCTCTTTTTTTATGTGTATGATATCGACTAAGGGTGAAATCGGTTCAATCGTCAAGCAGGAAATTCATTAGAAAAAGTTTGTTTTCTTCCCTTACTTTCCTCTTCATTTTTATACCCTTGCAAAAAGGGTATATTAATTTTGGTCAGAAGTGTGCAACGCATAGAAGGAGTAATCTCCGACCATATAAAGTATATATATTCTTGATCAGCATGACAAGACGAGTTCAAATCCGTTTGTCCGTCTGTCTGTCCGTCCGTCCGTCTGTCCGTCTGTCCGTCTGTCTGTCTGTCTGGATCAACAGCTTCTCCTCCGAAACCGCTATAGCTACAGAGCTGCAACTTTGCACGAAGTCTTGTATATATTGCAGGCATTGTATATCTCGGATTCATCCGGATCGGACGTCTATATCAAATAGCTCCCATAGGAACCATCGGTCGAAAAATGAGTTTTAGATCAATAACTTCTTTCTTTTTTACCCGATTATCATAAAACTTAAGATTTGGATGTTTATACATCCAAACATACATGCCGAATTTGATCAAGATCGGACTACTATATCATATAGCTCCCATATGAACGATCGGACCAAAAATAGTTTTTCTTTTAGAAACTTTTTTATTTCTTATGCGATTATCGTCAAACTTGGTAAATAACATTTCCACATAGGAAATTATAATTCTGGTAAATTTGATCAAAATCGGATGACTATATCATATAGCTGTCATACAAACATATGAAAAAATTGCATGCTGCATACATACTTGCATATATATGCGTGGCGTGCTATGGCGTGTAAAAACAGATTTTTACACCAGGGTCTTTACATTTAGATAACTCTTTTTAGGGATCTAGTAACACAAGAGCTTGCAAGGGTATACAAACTTCGGCATGGCCGAAGTTAGCCCGGCCTTCTCTTTTTTTTTTTTTTTGGATTTCTTTTCCTCGCATTTTTCTAACGATGTGTAAGACGTTATTAAATACCGTGCTTAAACGATTTATATTTAGGCATTTTCTTGTCTTTTGCTGCGTGTAGATCAAATTGATTTACAATTGATTGCGGCATTTGCCACAAAGCAATTGCATAGCTCAACCAAGAAAATGCAATTAATTTAAACTTTGATTGCATTTTTGTTTGATTTAGCAACGAGATACAAAAGCTGCCGGCAAAACTCTGCAGCTCTGCACAGACAGAGTCAGCTCATCAAACATTTTAGTTATTTAGAAAATTCAATTTGCATTTGCATTTATTCGACACTGTGCTGGATTGAAGCATTCGCTTGGTGGGTAAATGAAATTGCCAAAAACAAGTAATTTGCCATATGCGTAGCTGCATGCCACAAATGAGTGGCCATTAGTGTGATCGAGAACTCAGCCTTTCATGTTGATTGCCGAAACGACCTGGCAAACAAATGAGGCGTGAGGCATGAGGCATGGGGCATGGGGCAGGTAAAGTCAGCACAAGACACGAAACTACACGGAGACAAGGCAAGGTCAAAGCACTCACACTCATCAAATGCTGATTGAAAATCAATTTCTCGCAATGATGAGATGCTTTCACTAATCCCTGACCACAGAACTCACCGAACTCACCGAACTGCAATTCGAGGCTTTCAATCACAACCACCCAAATTCGCCCCGCCCCCTAAGGGGCAACAGACAGCTGAGCATGTTCATGTTCCACTTAATGTTGCCGCTTGTAATTCCACATGTTTTACAAATGCACCCAGTTTTTGGGATTTGTTATGCAAAAACAGTTTAGGGTAAGTGAAAGAATGAAAAATAAAAAATCGGCATGCAAATATTTGCAACTGTCGAATGACAGAGCGAGAGGGCAACAGCAGCGGGGGCGGCGATTGTCCATGCAAAAGTTTTACAGCTGACACTTTATGCAAATATATGTTGTTGAAATTAGTTTCTATTTGGGTATCTTTTCGTTTTTTGTTTTTTGTTTTTTTGTGGCCAGCTGGGCCAGCAGGCAGCATATGCTACCATGGCATTGATTATAAAAATTCCATAGATCCAAAGAATCAACTGCCTGGCAGGCTATATGAAAACTTGAAGCAGCCCTGCAGCCACATTGCATTCTGCAGATGTCGCAATGATATGGCAAAGTTTCTCGAACTACATCTACAATCATTTGACATCCTAGGGCATTCGACCAAGTACAAATAAAAATGCAAATATTTAAGAGAGCATAAAAAGAAAGAGATCAAAGCTGATCCTGATAAGCTATTACTATTGCAAAAATTTTCAATCAACGTTTTTTTTTTTGTTTTCAATTACATCTTTACGAATTTGCATCCAACAGTAGCCAGCTTCATGCTTTTGGTACAAAAACGCAGCAAAAAAAAATGTTATATATTTTTTTCCAATTTGAGATTTGAATTTGAGGCTTTTTGGTCCTCTAACTTCTTCACTTTTGACCCGTTTTTGATGATTTTATTTATACATCAGCCAAAAAATGTTCATCACCTCAAAGCGTAAAACAATTTTTTTTTAATTTATTGTACATAGTCTATTATTAATTTTTATCAATGTTAAAAAAGTTCCGCAAGCTAACGGTTCTTTCAAAAAGCTCTAGAAAAGAAAGAAAAAAAAAATCGTCATTTTTTTTTGTTAAAAAACATAAAATTTCAAATAGATAGCTAATTTTTCCACTTTTTTCGACTTTGGAAATTTATTACTTAGTTTAGTTTGGTTTCAATATAAAAGTGTTGTATATCAACATAAAGGGCAGTTTAAAACCTTTCGATTTAGTGTTTGTGGATTATTTCTTTTACAAGATATCTGCAAAAAGTAACAAAATACATGTTTTTTGACTATAAACTATGCTTAAGATGGATGCCATTTTCATGTTTCACAACCCAAAATTACTTTAAAAAAGTTCTTATTTTTAAAATTCACTCGATGACCATTAAATTTGTGAACTAGTGTTGTCAATTGCTCCATTTTCCATTGCTTTATTTCGTTTTATTGTAGTTTCACCAACCGTTGAGGGCACAAATAGGTCCACATCGTATGCCGACTGGTTCCGTTTCCGGTATAGCCATAAATGTTCGTCCACAGGGCAATTAGGCACGGCAACAAGCTAGACAATTGTTCATGTTTAGTTAGAGCCTGATTTGAAAGGAATTTAATACGTCGAAATTCAATTCACGTGTCAGTGCAATGCACAGAAAATGCTAATTAAGTTATGGGGCTGCAGGGTCTGGCCAACTTTTCTAGTGTCCACCATGATGAAAAATGATGCAAAATGAGGTAGCCAAATTGGGGCACAATGCAACTGTTGGCGCTTTTCTATTCGAAAAGTTCTAAAGTTTCGCGATGATGTTTGTTCCTAGCATGGCTAGCGGTGCGTTCGTTGTCCAAAAAACAAAGAGTTGAAAGCCGTGGCCAGTGCCGTGGCCGGCATTTTCGTTGCCTCTTTTTCTTCTTTTGTGCTATTGTCCTTTATGGTATTCTCGCAGCTAATTAAAAAAAAAAAAAGGAACGAAAAAAGAAATGTTGTAAAGTGTAATATGTAAGTAAATTTCAGTCAAACCTCATAAATAATGCAGCTTATTTTACCTGTGCCCCAATTTTTGTTCGTTCTTCTTTTGTGTGTGTTTATTTCATCATGGGGGGGGGTCGGGTCGGGTCGGTTCGGGTCGTTCACACAAAAATTTAGATGGGGCATTAAACGCATTAAAGTCAAAAAGCGAAGGTCCTTTCTTTTTGTTCAAATGGTGAATGTCCAGGTGTGTGAGAGAGAGAGAGGGGGAGAGAGTGAGAGGGACGGAGTTTCATTTCGCATGTCGAGGCCTGCGGCGGCGGTAAATGACCCTGGCCAGCTAGACGACTCTTGAAAATGGCGCAATTAGCTGCACAACTTGGCCCACGAAAGATTAATGACAGTTTTTGGCAAGTCCTTTGAGTTGTCGCTGCCTTATTGACTATCGCTTCAGCCCCCCTTGCCCCCTCCCCAACAGCCGACCCACTGTCGTGTCAATAAAACGTTTATTTTGTGTACATAAAAATAATAAATGATGTCGCCGGCAAAACACAAAAAGTGCAAGTAATTAAGCGAATAAATTTAATAATAACAATAATAATAGTAAGTAATAATCAACAAGGCCATAACAATATTAAGACCAGAAACATGTTGTGTGTGTGTGTGTGTGTGCTCTGCCAATCGTAAGAGATTTGTATGCACTTCCTGTGTCCCCATGTTGAGCAAAGTGGGGCGCATGGCCAACATGGCCATGTTATCCCATTTCCAAGTTAGTTGGTTAATTTGTTGGCAGAGAGACAGAGAGAGCGGAAGAGAGAGAGATTAAAAGTTTAAATTGTTTATTGTGTCTATGAATGCAGAGTGATCTCAGTGTCGGGAGAAAAAGGTTTGCCATTAATTTAATTTTGTAGCCTATTTAACTTGAAGAGACTCGCACTTGGCTGAGTGTTGCTTAGCTTGTTGATAATTTTCTATAATTTTCGTTGCGCTTTCAGCTTTGAGGGGATATAAATAATTGCCGCTGACAGTTTGATAAATGAGTTTTCAGCCAAGTTAATGAAACTGAAACACGGCGAAGCTGGCGGTGCCCCCTTGTGCCCGCCGCCTGCCTGTCAGTTTCTTTTTATTCTAAATTAAGATAATGCAGCACACGACGCCACGGCGCGTCACGGTGCGTATGAGTAACACAATTTCCTGCCTCACTGCCATTTCCCATTTGCGCTTGGCTATTGAGTAAGTGCTCTCCGCTCACCCAGGGCTGGGTGGTAGCAGCCTCATTCCCCAATCCCCCCCCGTTGACATGCATGCGGCAAGCTTTTAGCAACAATTTCGCCAGCTAATGCGAATGATAAGCGCGCATAAAATATTTGCTGCCATTAGCGCATTGCATTTGCTCATTTCTCTCATGCAGGCAGGAGGAAAAACATTTTTCGACCAGGCTTCTCTGCCATTTCTCTCTCTCTCTCTCTCTCTATCTCGATGTATTTCTCGCATTCTCTAGCTCCTTCATCTCTCTGGCCATTGTGGCAATGACAAAGCGTAGCCAGCTGCCGTATTCTAATGTTTTCTCCCTTTTTTTGTCTTCAACGTATTTTCTTTTCTATATTTTTTTCTTCTTCAAGAAAGTTGAGTGCTCGATTTATGGCACTTGTAAATTCCATCTTACTTGACCACGCCCACCATTCACTGCACTCTGTGCCAGTGTATGTGTGTGTGTCTGTGTGTGTGTGTGTGTGTGTGCGCGCACCCCACCAAATCCGATTTCATTATGCAAAACGTGCGGTGAATTAAAAGTAGATTTAGTTAGACGACTTGAATGCAATTCCTTTTAAGTTAGGGAATCGGCAGGCATTCGCCCATTAGCACTGCAGTGGCAAAAAGGAAAAATCTGCTGCTGCACAGTGCTGTGCGTGATGGTGCAGCACTATGCAGCTAAGTATGTGCATATACTCCGTAATATATTGCATACACACACACACACACACACACATACACATTTCAGAGATTTACGTATTATCTGTGATTGCACTTGGCATAATATTTTTATTGAGGGCTGCAATTGCGAGCAATTCAACAGAACTCAAGTGATTCAAAATGAGATTTGGATAGACTTGGGCCATAGATTAGCTTACAGTGATGCACAGAATATGCCACATGAACTCTATACTTTACAGTTTGCTTCATTAAAATGGGAGACTCAACTTCACAAGCTTGGGAATGTAAATTCTATATATTTGCGAATAAAATGAGGGAACCTTTGTGCTTATGATTTTATTTTTGAGCTTGTGCAACTATAAATAAATTTATAAATATCAAAGTTAGCTTCGCAAAATCGTCTTAAATTCAATCACAAGAAATGGAAATACGTATGGAAAATCAATCGTTTTAGTTATGCCAGTTATTAGTGATAATAAATATCGAAAGAAAGTAAAATTTAAAACTCTTCTTAAAGAAAAATAGTTAACAATAGTCCACGCCCTCATATGGTATCTCTAGTCTTTGTGTTATACGGCCACACAGCCCAAGGATGATCATGTTATCGATATATGGGCACACTTAGAATAAAAGAAGACAGAAGCAAAACATGTTTTAACAATAAGAAATTAAATCCAAGAATAAATTAACAATCCTTTATGATTTTTCCAGAAAAACTCTAGCATATTACAAACTCAAAGCTGTTTATAATTAAATATCTTTTGAGGTGATTATTTAAATATTAATAAGTTTAAAACTTGTAATCTGAAAACATTTATATTATAATATCCTAGTAACTCACTCATTTGTTAGATAAATCATTTGAAAAAAAGAAAATATAGAACTGTAGCTGTAGCTATAGTAATTAATAAATAAATTAATAAATACATCTCATAAATTCAATCAAAAATGTTAACAAAATTGTTGATAATTAAATATCTTTTTGAGGTCATTATTTAAATGTTAATATGTTTAAGACTTGTAATCTGAAAACATTTATATATCCCATATAATATCCTAATTAGTTAGATAAATAAAAGAAAAGAGACTATGGCCAGTAGCTATTGCTAGTATTAATAAATATATCTTATATATTCAATCAAAAATGTTAACAAAACTATAACCAATAAAGAATAATAAAATAAATGACCATCCAATATATTTTATTTCTTCACCCAATTTAAGTTAGTTCAATAAAATATTATTAAATGTTGTGTTCTGCTGCTTGTTTGCTCTTTCTAATTTCATTTCCGATGAAAGCTCTCACTTACATGATTAGCAATTGATTGCCATTTCTGGTTCAAATTACAATAAATCATAAATAATCTTTAAAGCGTTCAATTCAATGTATGACAAGCGAGTGTGGGTGCATTTGAATTGCGATCACAGGATGCCCATATATGGGTGGGTGTGTGTGTGTGTGTAGATTCATCTGCTTATTGCTAAGACACTGGCACATGGCAAGTTAATATAATCAGCGTTTGACAAGCAATCTTCTCCCATGCATTGACGATGAGTGCCCGCTGTCTTGTAGCTGCTGTCGTTCCTCCTTGTTTCCGGCATTTGTCACTAGATTGTCAGTGTGTGGGTCCTCCGAATGTGTGTGTGTGTGTGTGTGTGTGTGTGTGTGGGTCCTAGCTTGTTGTTTGTCAGGAGACGGCCTTTTCGGATTTATTATGTTGATGTTGTTGATGTGTGCTGGATGTAATTTGAAATTATGCGCGGCAGCGCAAGGACGTATGCTTAACATAATCAAATAACTCATACGCACCTTCGACGCCTGACAAAACAACAACCTGGATGCCTCGCTCCATGGCTGACTGACTGACTTGATGCTCATGCTAAAAAGAACTTCCCACACCTTGCAGTAGATTGGGTGTGCTTTGCTTTTCATTATCATAATTTCTAGCTGATTGCATTGGCCCAAGAACACAGAGAGGAGCCCTGCCCCGCCCCATACGATTGATACGCGCTCAAGTTCGCTTTTCAATTATGTATCCAACGGAACGTGACTATCGCGCATAATGTGTCTGATATGCTGGCACTTATTTAGCGGGATTTCGATGCCGACTCCTTGTCGAACTTGCTTTTTGAACAGCTTTTGTGGATGGCTTCATTTTGGTGTGTGTGTGTGTGTGTGGCACAGGTGGGCAATGGGCCATAAGACCAAAAAAAAAAAAAAGGAAGAAAAAGGGTCGGTTGGGGCCGGCGTGCTTTAACAAAAAAGTATTTAAAGGGCAAGCATGACCAACATTTGCCGTGAAAACAAAGCACACGAATGTGGGTTAAAATAAAAATGTAAACAAAAGGGCGCATCGCACACATGGGCATCGTTGGGCGCCCTTTGCAAACATTTGTAACACACACACACATACACACACCAGCGAACCACCCACCAAAAGCAACCCCATCACATCTTTTCCTTCTTCTTCAGCATCAGCTTCTTGCCTGGCCATCCAAAATGAAAAACGTGAAAAGTGCTGCCACAAAAATAAGTTTGGGTTAAATCTAAACTGGCGCTGGGATAAAGACAAACAAAGCATAACAGAGCGCAACACAGTGCGGCTACAGTGGAGGATTGGCTGAATGGCACACTGGTGGATTGTGTGTGCCAACAACATCATGCCCAAGTGGGAGAGCTAAATTTCCCATTTAACCAGCGAAGTGAGAAAAATTCCTCCACCAAACTTGCAACAAAATGTGGAATGTAATATCGAAAGAAATGAAAGAACTCTTCGAATGGGGAAACTTAGAACTAAGTACTTCATTTTCTTTATATTTCAATCACTGCAAATGTTTTCAAAGAATATATACAATTTTCTGTTGGGATATAGTAGGGATCGTTCTTGTCCTCTTATTGAAATAAATTGCATTTGATTCCAAGTGTCAAGAATTGTTTATCAGGGCTAGTTTGGCAAATGCAAAACCTATGTTCCACATTGTAAATACAATTCAAGAGAGAGAAAATTTCCCTAAATATAATACGACAACGTTGGCGATGTTGCGACGACGGCAAGCGAACGAAACGAACCGAAGTGTAGGCACTCGTGGCAAGCCGCATGCTGCGCTGTGTGTGTGTGTGTGTGGGTGTGGAAGGGAAAAACTTTTGGTAGCAACTTGGGCCACGGCATTCAGTTAGGATGTGCATTTCCAGCGGTGCGAACGTGTCTCGGGCGCGCCAAATTCTATATTACAGCCAACGGGCAACAGTTTTTCAAATCTCAGCCGCCGAAAATATGCCAAAGCCAACGCCAACGATTGTGAAAAAGATATTTGCTGGACGCGCGTTTTGTGTAAATAAATAAATAGAGGGAAGCGTCAAAGCCCGAACAAAAAAACAAAACAAACGAAAAAACGAAAAAAAATAAACAAAAAATTATGAATATAAATTAAACAAAATAAGACAGCAGATAAATCGAACAAACTGAAGTGTTATTGAAATCGTTGAAATTGAAAATAATTCACCCAAAACAAAAACCGCATGAATGGATGGAGGCGGCATCGATTGGATAGGCCAGTCATGTGAAACGAGAAGATTAGAATTTGGATCGATGGGATCACATCAGGCCCAAGAAACGTCCATATCTTCTATCTTTTGTATATAGCGAATATATTAGCTGCAGCTTTTTTCTCTCTTCTTCCTTAAAAAAAATACAAAAAAAAGCAAGAAATTTATATCGATGTGTCTGTGTATTTGTATTTCTATTCGTGTTGTGTGTACTAGACTATAATTAATTTAACAAAAAAAAAAAGAAAAAGAAAAAGAAAAAGAATCCAGCGCGCTTTCTTTTTGAGGAGAGTTTAAGGCGCTAAAACACAAGTTTCGGTGCAAAAACGGGTAAAAAAAAAGAAAATAAACGAAATAAAGATATATATATATATATACAAAGAAAGAAAAACCACAATGCAAAAACCAAAACTATGCTAAGCATTAGATAAATTAATAGATTTAATAGGGTGTTGGAATAAAAAAAAACAACACACACACACACACACAAATACAATTAGAAATTTCTGCGGCCACATTCCAATTAAAATTTGCTTTGCGTAATTCAATTTAATTATAAATACGAACCGGGCCGCAGCAGTGGCAGCATGGGACCAATAGATAGACTATAAAGATAGAGTTTTGGAACAGAAGATCGCACTACGATGGACTATACCAAATTGAATGCCAACATCAATACGGGCAATATCAGCACCGATGACTTTCTGGCCGTCTTCACAACGGGAGCGACCTCGACCTCCGCGTCGGCGTCGTCGTCATCGTCGTCCACACACACAACGGGTCGCGTGCCCCAGCAGCAACAGCTGCCCGCCACCACCACTGGCATCCGAACTGGCGCGGACAATGGCACACTTAATCTCAATCCCCCATTGCTTACGGTTGAGGGGCCGCTGCTCACATTGCCGAACCTATTCGATTTGCCTGCCAGCGGATCGTCCCCGGGTAGCTATATCAATGTGAATGACACGATCTATTTTCTGAATGGCAGCATCTACAACAATACGCTGCAATTGACCAATAGCTACTACAATCAGAGTGGAGTGTCTGGCAATTTGAGCAGCGGCCTGGGACTGCTGAGTAATGCCAGCAATGCCACCGAATTGCACTGGGACGGGAGATATCCAAGTGGCTACACGCTCACCCATATTGTGATTGCTTCGATAATTGTCACCATACTGATGATCATTATTGTGGTAGGCAATATGCTGGTGATCATTGCCATTGCCACGGAAAAGTCACTGAAGAATATACAAAACTGGTTCATTGCCTCCTTGGCGGTGGCCGATTTCTTTTTGGGTCTGATCATAATGCCATTTTCGTTGGCTAACGAATTGATGGGCTATTGGATATTCGGCAGCTGGTGGTGTGACATTCATTCGGCCATGGATGTACTCCTATGCACTGCCTCGATCATGAATCTATGCCTCATCTCACTGGATCGATATTGGAGCATCACCAAGGCCGTCGATTATCTAAAGAGTCGAACGCCAGCACGTGCCGCTGTAATGATCACTGCGGTATGGATTATGTCGGCACTGATATGCATTCCACCGCTGCTTGGCTGGAAGGTGAAGATGCCCGAGGGGCCGTTGCCCAAATGCGAGGTAAGTGAGAAAGCATTGAAACTGATGCCAATTGACGGCAATTGTGGGGCCGTGCAACCGTGCGGCTCTTATATTCGTAAACAATAAAGCGCATAACTCAAATGCGAAAATATGCAAAACGTCTCTTTCCATGCAAATTTTCCATCTTCTGGGATCGTTGTGGCATCGTCACGCACAAATATTTATGCATATGAGCGGGACTTAGGTGGATGCGGGGGGGAATTGGCACAGTGTATCTAATTCTACACCCTAATAATAAAGTCAACGCCAGCTCCAAGTCAGCCCCAAAATGTAGGCTATTATCCTTTAGAAATATGCGTGTTATCATGCGGGTAGCTCTCTCTAGTGTGTCTGACAGTCAGCCAGTCAGCCAGTCAGTCCGTCTGTTGTCTGTTGTCTGAAGGCGTGCATATGTACAATTCACATCTTTGGGGTTTGGGGATGTGTGGCAAACTAGCTGGAAAATTCAAAAGAGAGATTCCTCGGCTGTAGCTGCCATAAACTGCCACAACAGCAAACGAAGGCAAATGCTTCCAGCTATTGAGCAAGGCTGATTTTTGCGACCCACCCACACAAAAATTCTTTAAATTTTTACCACAAATGCTTCAAATGGATCGATTGTCAGTCAGAGAACTGTTGTGTGCATCACACAAAATGGGAGAGCGAGAGGGCGAGAGGGAGTCAATCACAGCGAGTGACCATCAAACTGCCCCCAAGGAATACTCAGTTTTGTGTTTTAAAGCTTTAAGTTAAAGTTTCAGTCAGTTTTTTTTTGGTCAGCGAACCCACGATATTATTTATTGCATCCATGATAAATGCCTTGCGAGGGCGTGAGCCAACAAAATGGAAAATGCAAATATCTTTGGGCACTTTCTCCTCCGTATTGTCTGTCTTGTGTATCGTTTCGTTTGTCTCTAGAATTTTGATTATTTTTCTTTTTTTTTTTTTTGATACTTTACGAACATGCGTAAAATGGAAGACAGGCAAATTACAATAAAGTGATGAAGAGCAGCAACGGAGCAGACCCAAAAAAAAAAAAAAAAAAAAATGTGCGTATATATATCTCAGAGTTTTTACATAATGTTTGGCATTTAAATTAACCTTGAAACAATAAAAGAAAGCATATTCCTGGGAGAGAGCAAGAGCAGGAGGTAAACACATTAATCAATCCAAAGTGGCCAGGATAATAATCTTAAGAAACGGATGGGCTGGTTATTTAAGTTGTTATTTAGATGTGGGTCAGTTCATGTTCTTAATTTAGGGCCATAGAGAATTTATTATTCTACTTTAATTTTCTGCATATAAGGGATCATCTAATAATTTTAAATAAACGTAAATTGCTATCTTAATTTTTTTAGCATTCAATTTTCGTTTACAAAAGTTTCAGGCAAAGTTAAATTAATCTTCATTAGAAATCGGAGACTTTATTAAGAGTTTTTTTTATTGATTTGCCAAAACTTTTTATCATTTAATTTTTATACTTTTAATTATTCTGATTTTTGCTATGTCAAATTTATGTCGTCTCGATTGTCTATACGAATATTCAAAATTATAATAATAATAAGGATTATTTTTAAAGATTACATCGACCATTTATTTTTAATTTTTATGGTTAAAAAATTGTCTAATGGCATAAAAAGAGAATGTTATCTACAGAAAAAATAAATTCTAGCCCAATGCAATAAATAAATTGGACAAACGCATCTAAATAAAAAAAATTTATAGATAAAATCCAAGTTAAAAAACTAAAAACTTTAGTAAATTGTATGCTTAGAAAAATTCTTTAATTGAAAACAATTTTAATGGTAAACTGATGGTAAATTTAACGATTTTTGGATTCGCTTGATTTCCCAGACAACACAATTCGCTAATTTAATAACTTGTTACGATTTTATGTACGATTTCAGAGTGTAACACAGTAATAAAATATTCGAAACAATTTACATGATTTTCTTTTGCAGTCTACTGCCAAATTGGAATAGTTCCAACTAATAAAAGAAAATTTATTAAAGAAACGTTTTTATTATTTTTAAAGCGATGTCTTACAATGGGTTTTCTTTTAGCAGGTGACGGATCAAGTACTTTTATATCTGGATTTTTGCGAAAACTATTTATAAACAATGGCGCATTATTTAAATACAATTTTTTGAGTGTCCCTCGCATTGCAATTAGCTTGGTGTTAGTCAGCCAACAGTCGAATTGTTGGCAACCGCAATCCAATCAGCTAGTTAGCATTAAACTCAACGCAAATTCAACGTTCCCATCATTAAGAATACTCCCAGAGAAAAAACCAGAAGGCTGGGCTAACTTCGACCATGCCGAAGCTTGTATACCCTTACAAGTTCTTGTGTTATTAGATCCCTAAAAAATATCTAAATGTAAAGACTTTTGTGTAAAAGAACGGCACACATATGTACATATGCATTTATGTAGCATGCAATTTTTTCATTTTTTTGCATGACAGCTATATCATATAGTTATCCGATTTTGATCAAATTTGGCAGGATTATAATTTATTATGTGCAAATGTTATTTTCCAAGTTTGGTGATTATCGCAAAAAAGTTTTTAGAAGCAAAACTATTTTTGGTCCGATTGTTCCTATGGGAGCTATATGATATAATAACCCGATCTTGATCAAATTTGGCACAGACGTTTGGATGTAAATTAAACTGCGAAATGTTAAGTCTTATGATATTCGGGTAGAAAAGAACGAAGTTATTGTTCTAAAACGCATTTTTCGACTGATATTTCCTATGGGAGCTATATGATATAGTCGTCCGATCTGGATGGTCGGAGATGCCTCCTTCTATGCGTTGCACACTTCTGACCAAAATTAATATACTCTTTTTGCAAGGGTATAAAAAGAGGCAAACAAACAAAAGGCAACTGCGTTTTGCAAAGGAAATGCTGCCGGCATTGGCCTTGTTCAGGGCCATCCAACATGAAACCTCCAATTTGCAGCTGAATCAAATAGTGACAGAGAAAGGGGGGAGGGCCTGGAGGGGTAGGAATGGACGAGCATGGTGAACATTTTAATTATGACACCATGTTGACATGTTTAAAATTGTTGTACGCTGTCAGCACTGCCGCTGCCGCTGCTGCTGCTGCTTCTGCCACAGTCTCTGTTGATGTTGATGTTGACATTCGCGGCACATTGAACCACAATACAAGCCGCACAACAACAACGAAGTGAGAGTGGTAGAGGGAGAAGCTGCCACGCCCAGGCGCCGATTTGACACTTGCCTGCTCGATTTAATTAATAAAATAACATTTTAGACAAAATAAATGACGTTGATTTTCGCACTTGAAAGCATCCGAATAAAGGTTCTCCACATTGTCTAGCCATTGAACTATTTTCTGTGGTCTAATCACTGACAGGAGGAGGTTGTGGCTTATGTGTGTGGGTTGGTGGTGCTGCGTGGGCGTGGCCGTGGCAAGAAGTTCCTTTTGTTTTCACATTTACGCTACCCCAAAAATGTTGATTAATGCCATGCCTAATGAGGTGTTGGTAATTACGGCTAAGTGGCATGGGGAAAGGGTAGGCAAAGGATAATGCGCGTGTGTGTTATTTTTGGGTATACTTAGTCTTATAATAGCAGCCCCCTTTCCCCCCGGGTATATGCTGAGCGCGATGTAAATCAGCTGTCATTGTTCGTAATGAGTTCAATTTTAGTCAGCAAGTGGCATACAATTTGCCACAGTACAGAGCACAGAGCACAAAGCACAAAGACTTCCAGCCAAGCAAAACGATGTCTTTAATTCCTTGGTAACTACATTATTCAGTGCATTATTTCCTTTTTGGACCCAGCCGGCAGCCAACAATGCCAACAAAAAGCTCAAACTCAAGCTCAAGTGGTGGAGCACAATCTTTTGTGTATTTATGTTCGTTGGTGGTCAAAAGGTTTACACACACACACACACACACAACACAAAGAGAAATGCACACACAAAAGACCTTATTATTATAATCCGTAAAGGGGCAAACAAGGTTTATTGAAATATTAATCGAATATTATATGCCATTTTGTTCTCCACAATGGGACGACGCCCAATGGGGTAAAAGTAGTTAAAACAAAACCTCAGCGGGTGGTCGGAGTGGGGGCGGTTCAATCAAAGGTCTTGTGGCACACACACACACACACACACACGCAATTGGTAATGGTTGCTACCCGGACAACGGTGCGTATGTGTAATGTGCATGATGTGACAACGCCCACACAATAATGACTTAAGTAGCTCATTAGCGTCAGTTTTGCCAGGCACTTTAAAGAGCACGAGCAAGAAAAAGGGAGAAAATAAAGAAATGTGAAAACAAAACCATCATCGTGCTCGTCATACTTATTTTTTGATCCTTATTCGGCATTCTCAATGTCATGGCCAGCGGCTAAGCAGAGCTGCATGGGCTTTAAGTTGACATTGAGCTACTGCCAAGTCCCTTACCCGGACCCAGAGCCCAGACCCAGACCCGTGCCGTAGACCCGTGCCTTGCCACTTTTGATATTTTCTCATTATTTTGCAGTGTACGTGTGTGTGTGTGTGCCTGTGTGTGTGTGGCTGTAATTCTCCTTAGGTCTTTGTTAGATTTCATACAGTTGACTTGCTTTGCTTGTGCTTCACTCAGACTCGTGTGTGTGTGTATATATATCCTTTTACGTTAGCTAAAGCATTTTACATTTTTCGTAGCATTTTCATGTAAAAGACGTTGGCCCAAAAAGAGGACGAAAAGGTTCTACAACAGTGAGCTAATGTGCTTAGTCCATGCAAATGTGTGCTTCTATTTCTGCATAAGTGTGTTCGTGTGTGTGTGTGTGTGTAAAGGATATATACATATGTGTGTGTACTCTATACATGTATATATTTCTTGGCTGTCTTTTGCCTCGACCATTATGCCTTTTCACGACGACTTTTAAGATCATAATCAGTGGCATTTATTTTGAAGCACTCTTTTTAAGGACGCAAACGGCTCCGATGTTGGGTAAAAAAAAAAAAAACACATTTACGCATTGAACTGCGTTATTACATCCTTGATTTGTTTATAACAGGAAATTATTAAAGAAAATATATACGCATGTACCATAGGCAGTGCGAAAAATCAACAGAAAATCAAATATCAAGCATACGCCCCGTTATTTCTGCTGCTGAAAATCGTTTGCTAATTTCCGCTTGCCGCGCACTTGTCGCTGCCAGATAGGATACGAATAGGATGTTATTTAAGCGGGGGCCGCACCAAACAACTCCCGGCCAATGAATGAATAAGAAAAAAAAAAGAACATGGAACGAAACGAAACGAAACATTTCTTTCAATGTCCGCTCAGTCCGCTACGGCATACGGCATATGCTATGGCATTTTATGCGTGGCATAGTCAAATATTGACATTTTAGCTTATGCCGCACGCACCACTAACTGGCGCCAACTGCCTACAACCATCACACTCCACTCCATTCCAACTCCTCAGCCATTCAGAGAGAGAGAGAGAGAAAGTCGTCTCATGGTTAAATTAAATTACGGAGCAATTCTTTCCGGCTGCTTTAGTGTGTGAGGGGTGGCGAGGCGAGGGGGGTTTCGCCTGTTATTGTGAGTGCTGCACGTACGTTGAGACATTTTTGTGTACCATTTGTGGTGGCCTCGTTTTGCCGCCATATGCAGAAGCCCCTTCCCCCACCCCACCCCGAGCGCTTTGCCATTTATCAAGACCGCAGCTAAAACTTTAAGTTGAAGTTCATTTGAAGTCCCCAAAAAAAAAAGAGCAGCCACACCACTCAAAGACAAGCATTAGCCTTCCGCCATCCTCATCTCACCCTCATTTGGATTGTGTCGTGCCAATGGCTTCTTTCCATTTTCCTCGGTGTCCTGCTTGGCTTGGCTCTGTCGATTTGATTAAAATAAAGCAAAGTTTCTAAGCTCGGATTAGTGTCAGAATTTGTTGGGCGGGCTGCCGCGTTGCCAGTCGATTGTTTGGCTTCTTAGCTTAGCGAGTTTTTGCTTTTTTATTACTACATATACAATATATATATATATCTATCTAACGCAAGATCTTTTCATAACTGAAGCATTTTCCTTTTTTTTTTTTATTTCTACTTTAAGCCAACGAAATCTTTTTGTTCACATCTATTGTTTATAGAATTTGCATTACATACTTACTTTGAGGCTGTCTGAAAAGTTTTTTATTGCATTCCATAAAAATTGTTGCAGCCAGCAAAAGGCGAAGCTACCTTCCTAGCTTGCCCCTTGTCACGCCTGCTGCCTCCTGCCACTGCCACTGCCATCGCCTTGAGCTATTTGGCAGACAAAGTCTCTGTGCCTCATATTTGTTGTTGTTTTTTGGCCTTTCTTATCGCATAAAGTACTTTGACCCCCTTCCCTTACTACAGGAAAAAGTTTACTTCTGATACACACACACACGCACGCACGCACACTCATACAAATGCAACTTTGTATGCTCGCTGATGTCATCTCATATAAAATATAATTCCTTCGGCAAAAGTTGAACATTATTTTTCCCCCCATATCTAAGAGAGAATGTAGCCCAAAAAAAAAAAAATTTCGCACGCGTATTAACTTTCAGTTGCCGCGTGGCAACATAAATAAGCTTAAGGCAACAACAGCAACAACAACAACAAAAGAAGCAACCAGGCCAATGAAAATTGAAACAGATTTGATATACTATATACTTACTTATAATCCTGATCTGCCTAACTCCGCCTCTACGAAGAAACTGTGAAAGTAAATTGAACAACAACAAAGGAAATCATAAAAAACTCTTTTACAATTGACTTTATCAACGCTAATTGAATTAAAGTCCATCTGAAAAGTTTTTGCTCTGTTTGTTTTTGCCCGAAAGTGCTGAGAACGCTTTTCACCCCGTCAACCCGTCACCCCGTCGACACCCTCAGCCCACAAAACCCAATTAAGATGATGACAACAATTGCCGATGGCCAGCCAAACGAACTGAATATGGTCATGAATGAGGGGGGGGGGGTAAGAGTAAAAGGGGGTTGGGCACTGCATAGTTAATTTATGGCAAATTCTTCAAATGAAATGAGTGAAATTTCCAAGCCAAACTTCATGGACCATGTTTTTCGGGTTGGGATTGTTCTTGCCATTTGCCGCTCGCCGTTGTCGCACAGCAATCGTAAAGTCAAATGGCGCCTAATTGGCAAAACAAGCGGAAAATCGCAAATTAAAGCGAAATCGCACGTTCCGTAAGGAAGGCAACAGCAAGAACAACACTAACACTAGCACCAATACCAATCCCCAGAGCACTGGTCCGTTTGTGTCTTTTATTTTTGGGTCCTTTTCGCAAAAGACAAATAAAACAAATTGCGCATACGCCCCGCAGCCGCTTTGGTTACTTGCCATTCATTCTGCCCTGTGATTAAATAAAATGAAAGATTTCACTTTTAACCAAGTCAGGAGCGCCAGCTTGCCAGCTTGGCCAACTGCCAGCAGCTTTGACATATCTGACACTTTTTATACCCTGCAATCACAGTGGGTACAATGGGGTGAAGATGGGGAAAAGCTGTGGAAACCTATAAAATTTAAAAGTGTATAAAAAGCGAAAAGCCAATAATTCAAAATCATGCTTTCTCTCTAGCTGAAGTAGCTCTGGTATTTGGTAGTGTATGCATTACCTCTACTGTATATAATACCCCTAATGTATATAGAACCCTAATGCATTTAATAGTCCTAAGGTCTCGAATGAACTAGTACCCTTTATACGATAATGAATAAGTCATATCGATATTACTTATGGGGCTCCTGTTTGGGCTGATATTGCCAATGTCCACATGCATAAGATTTAAATATTACAAAATAAAATACTTAAAATGGTGTTAAATAAACGGACTTAGACACTGAAGCCAATGTGGAGCTAGTTCAATTTAATGCGTGGCTTAGCTGCACTCAAATTTCATAAATAAATGTGAATATTCGGTCTACGCTCATATACAAAATATTCAATACTCTCAACTGAGTCATTAGTCTAGTTTAAGTTTTAGTTTTTAAGTTAGAGTGTAGTGTATGGGATTTTTGTATATTTTTCCCTTTTCATATTATGTTTCCTCAATATAAATTTCATTATGTATTATTTATATTAATTGCTTAAGCAGAAAAGACCAATGCCTGTACTCGTATTTTTTGTTTCATGTTAATCACCCACACTTGTGAAATATTGAAATTTATCTGAAACAAAGTGATTCTTATAATAATAATAATATCGATATCACTTACGCTTAAGCTGATATCGATAAAAGAGACAACTCTGAAGCTCACTTCCGTCGAAATAAAACTGAGTCAAATATTAATCAAGCCATTCGACATAAACTCATTTGACTACAACAGTAGAGAAAGCTACTTTGGATCACATCTGCTTGCTCAGTTTAATTAAGTTTATCTAGCTTTGGATATAATTTCAGAGTTTGTTAAAATCTCAAGGCCAAAGTAGGGCATTTCCCTTTTTGATTTACAATTAATTTCGTACGCATGACTCAACACCAATCGAAATTCGATATGGCCATAATTCTTGAGAGCAAAAACGAAAAACGAAAATATTACCAACAAAATTGTTTGACATTTATGACAACATTTGCACACATGAACACCATAAATTAACTTTGCATGCAACAACAAAGCAATTGTTGTCAATGTCAAAACTTAAATATTGACAGTGCCATCGATGGCATCGCCATAGCCATCGCTATCGCCATTGCCATTGCCGTGCTCCTCTTTTATGACCACGCATAATTTTTTTTTGCCGATATTTTCACTAGTGTCAAAGACAGAGATTTTTTGGAGAACCCTTTTTCAGGGTTTCGTCTCCGCTTTCAGGGGCTTTTATGTGCAAATTGCGCGCAGTAAATAAAAATAAATGAGTATGAAAATTTTGTTTTTTTTACTCCTATCAGCAATATGTATGCGTGGATGTATTTGCCAGGCAAAGTCAAGTCAAGATTTGTGCTGATGGCACACATGTGTGTATGTTGTGTGTGTCGTGTTCTCTCTCTCTCTCTCTCTCCATCTCTCTCCCACTCAACCATAATAATCGTAATGAATGGCTTATCACGCCAGCTGGCGTTGTCACCGATTTGCCGCCATACTTTTACTCTCTGGCGCCTTTGTTGGTTCGATATACCCTCACACACACACAGGCAAAAGAATAGTGGGCGGGGCGGGGAACAATGGAAGGATGGAGGAGGAGGAGGAGGAGGAGACGGTGCTGTTTGGTGGACGGTGCGTTATGACACGCAGGAAATGGTTCATAAACGAAAGAGTTATGCAGTCGGCAAAAAATTCAATAGCCATTGGCGGAGCTCACACGATTCGACAATAAAATGAAATTTAGCAATTCAATTTAATGCGTTATTTGTCGTAAATTTTACCGTGCAAGGCATATTGATTTACTCCTTGGACTCAGGCTTGGTCTGCCGAGAGAGAGAGAGAGAAGATAATTGCCAGGAGCCAACAGCAGACTACAGCATACACACATGAGACCCGTCGCCATATGAAGATTTATGGCTGGCTGTGCTACATCGAAATCAAATAACAATTTCGCCTTTCATTAAATTCAACTTTTTTTTGTGTCACACTTTAAGATTCTCTCGGCATTATCGGCATTAACCAGCAACGGAATTGAGTTTTGGGTTGGCGTCTCCTTTTTGCCACTTTGTCGCCCAAAACATAAACATTTAAAGATTCAGAGGCAAACAGCCAAAACAAAAGAGCAGGAAAAAAGCAAAAACAAAAAAAAAAAAAATGAAACTGGCAGCATAAGCATAATCCATTTTCCATTTTAAATAAAATTCCAAGTGAACAGACACGGCAAAACAACCAGGGGGAAGCAGGGGAAGACAACCGAAAACCTGCCGCATCCTTTGTCCTGGCGGCCGCTGTTTGCCTTTTTGCTCGGTGGCAATGGCACAAACACACTTAAAACATGAGCATGAAAAACATTTACATAAAATCGTCTTAAAGTATTTGCCGCCTCATCGTCGAGGCAAGCAAAAAAAAAAAAAATAATGCGAAAGGAAGGCGAAAGGAAGACTTGCCGCACCCGTAGGCCAAATAAATTACACAAAGTGTCGTCGGGCCCGTTTTGTGGGCCATTTTATGGCATTTAATATGACAACGATAAGGAGAGAGAGATTCGCATACATAGAAAGCAGAGTGTAGAGTGACGGGAAGGAGGAAACCCAAAATTGCATTTATTTCGAAATTTAGTTAACAATCTGAAATGGCAAACAACTTTTTATTTGCATCTAACCAAAACGAGAACTCGCCCACTGAATGCAAACATAATTACCCTCCAAAAAAAAAAAAAAAAAAGAAAAAAAACTTTCATATGTGCTGGCTAATTGAATTTCCTGCTCGAATTGCATTGCTTAAATAAATTTGTAGTTTATAATTTGCTGCTGAGCGAGCTCTGGGTGAAAACTTTCAAATCATGCAATTTGTTTCTCTTTTTCGTCTTCTCTCTCTCTCTCTCTCTCTCTCTCTGTCGCCTTCCGCCGCACATGTGTCCCCACAGTGAGCTTTTGGGGATTGCTCACAACGTTTTCCGGCCACGAGAGAAATCAAAAAAAGTTGAAAATCAAATGAAAAAGAAAAAGGGGGGGTGGGGGTGCAGAGGGCGAATGAAGGGCCACAGATTCAGAGATTGACAGAACTCTGTTGCGTGTTGGCTACCCCCCACACCCCACCCCCCAAATTGGCTGTTGCTCTTGGCTGTGGCAGCAAATTTAATTTGGCATATGAGTTTAACTTTTACATTCATAAATCCAGAGATGATTCATGTACAGCTACAGAACAGCTCCAAGTCCATCTCAGTCCGGCTCCCTTCCATCTAATTAGTTATGCAAAAGTTTTACTCAGCTCGGCTAGTACGTTTTCTTTTTTTTTTATTGCCAAGGTTGCTCCCTTGGGTCAATTTTAATTACGCTCATTTGGAGCCTTTTAACGTAAATGGAAAAAAATACAAAAAAAATCTACACACACCCCTACACAAAGAACAAGAAAAACAACAAAACAAAAAAAAAAATGGAAAATGAAAAAAGTAAAAAAGAAAAGAAAACGAAATTTTAAATTAAAAATAAAAACCCGTAAAGCAAGGCGTGTAAAATTTGACAGCGGCAACGAAGTGAAAATTGCCAAAGCATAATTGAGAGAGGTAAAGTGCTGGAGAAAACAGAAAGAGAAAGAGAGAGGGGGCACAGCAAGAGTTTTTCATTCACAAAGCATAAAGAAATAGGATTTCGGTTTTCCACTCGACACTTCTTTTTGTACCCTTTATTTTTTTCGCTTCAATCTAAGAGGGTCCATTCAATTTACGTAACAAGCACAACATCTTGATGCTGAGATTTAAACACCTTGCTAAACTGGTTTATTCTGTTTTTAAATCAGATCAAAAAAAAAAACAATTATCTGCAATTGGGGAAACTAAAAAACTTCTAGAGTATTTTTTTATATCACAAATTTATTTATTTAATATTCATATTTATTTTTATATTAGTTCAGATTAAAAAAACATTTATTTAAATGTCACGAATTTAATTTCTAGAAGTCTTTTGATTTCCAATTTAACTCCCATATGTCAAAAGTTACTAAAATTGTTAATAACATATTTCAAGGACGAGAAAATTTAATTCATTTTAAATATTTTGCTTTTGTGTAATTTTGTTTCTGATAAATTTATAAATTATTTGCCCACTAGTTGCAGGGTATTTTCTAGTCGGCCTTGTGCACTTGCTACAACAGTTTGTTTATTTTTTTTAGCACTTTTTCTTTCGACTTTTGTGCATAATTCAAAATTTGCACATTGACATTCGAGAGCGGTCCGGGTCATGTTATAAATATTAATTTCCTCGTTCACCATTTTGTTGGCATTTTCATGTTTTTTTTCAAATTCCGCTGGCATACTTTTCCTTTTAGATAAGCCTTTGACTTACCTTCGTTGCCGTTGCTGCTGCTGCTTCTGGCGCATACTTAACAATTCATTTGCCAAATTCCTTCTTATTTTGCATGCCAAAGTCGAAGAGTCGAGTGGTACGTACGCCCACACCTCCAGGATTTTGCCTTCCCAGAATCATCAATCACCATAATTCAGGAAGACTTTGACGTGTATACATCCACACTTATACTACTACATATATAAGTACATATTGCTTATATGTGTGTGGGGCTCATTTTCACAAATGAAGCGCACATTTTCCAGTTCGCTTTAATGTTTTGTCAAAGAGGCAAGAGTCAAGCAGCTCGCTGGCTCACTTGGTTTGTCTTTCATTAGCACGAGTGTGCACAGTGTAGTACATGAGAAATGCGGGGGGGGGGATGATGGAGCAGGCCATGCCTTGCATTCGCCTTTGTCTCCAATTGTCTGTCTTCTGTCAGTGTCTGTCTGTATGGATGTACTTGCTGGCGGCGCCAAGGCTTTTTATTGAGTTATTGTTCCATCCTCATTGTCTCTGTTGTTTTTTTTTCCTGTTTCTTTATGTTCCTTTGCCAACCAGGAAGTGGCACACTCATCCAAGGGTCTTAATGATATCTTTTTATCAGACCCACAATGCTCATCGACGCTTGAAACTGCATTAAAGCCCGCGGGCTTTCCAAAACTCACAAGAAATTCATGTGCAGTCGCTGTCGCTCTCTTTGAAGATAAATCCATTTCAGTTTTTCACTCAAGCAATGTCCTTTTTGTGTTTTAGCTAGAGAATCTTATTTCGTTTGATCAAATTAGTGGAATTTGGAAAGAAGGGGAGAGAGAGAAACCCTAAATTTAATTTGATTTCATCATGCAATGCAGTTTTGATTGACAATTGTCTAAATAATAGTCACAATTGCTCCCTTTAATGGAGTCACAACAATCGAGAAAGGGAAATGAAAAAACCCAAGCAACTTGAAAAGACGCAGGAAATTCGCAGTGCACATAAAATCAGTCACTCGCAAGGCAGAAATCAGGCTCAAGAATGTTCATATATATATATGTTTGTATACATAGAAGGCAAATAGTTGCTGGCAAAGAAATATGAATGAACTCTAAATCACTTTCACTTCCTCTGCCCACTTTCATTTCCATGTTTGCTGTGATTGTGACCGCACAGAGCCTTGGCAACTGTTGGGAGTCCTGGCAAATGGTCTGGTAGTCCTGCCAGTGGCGTATGCTGCACATCAAGTTCAGTTGTTGATCATAAAACTTGCAACACACTTTCTCACACCAACACACATAGACACAAACACAGGCACTAATACATACCCACACAGGTAAATAAATAAGGTAGCAGCAGCGAGGAAAAAAGCCAACTCAATCCAATTTCAACTACACTTGCCCGACCTCTGTCGCTCTCACTTTCTTATACTCTCACAAAAAAAAAGGTGGATTGGTATTTTTCTGTATGGTTACTTTTAGCATTTGGAATACTAAATGGGGGCAAATCACTTTTAGTTTACTGTGAGGAGCAGAAACATGTTTTACTGTCTAAGAATATTTAGATTTTATGTTTTATGTATATTGCCTTACAATAAAATTATTTCAACATCAACCATCTAAGCTATCACATTTTTTGTAATTTCTCATAGTTAAGTTTAATGTAGACTTTTATAAATAATATAGAAAACTCATCCAAGCAAATAATGGAAGAGTTTCTTATATTAGAGAACCATAAATGGAGCTCAATGTTTTAACATTCCTTCTGCTATGATTAGCTCTTCGTTTAGTCATGCTCAGCTCTAAATTAGTTAAACAATTTGAGCTTTGACCAATTTTTATATGTTTGCAATATTAATTTGCCACAATTTTGTTATTTTGTTTTATGAAAAATATCTTAAACTGTACAGGAATATTGAGTAAATTTAAAGATCCTTTACAATTTCATCGCCAATCACTATTGACTTTTGCATTATATTAATTTATTTATGCTTTGTATATTAATAATATTTTTTAGCCATTTTAAAGCCAAGTTGTATTCCGCATTTTAATGATTTAAATTAATTATATGTTGTGCGTTTTTATTTTTATTGACCCATTTCATGCAAAACTACTTTAGCAATTTTATGTTTTGAGTCTGAATGCTTTTGTTAGTGAGATAGGGTGAGGAATTTGTCATTATATTGTTTTACATTTAATTAAAATTTTTATAACTCTTTACATGTTTCCCTTTCTCCCTGCTTAAATTATATTTATCTACTCACATATCTTTCAAAGGGCATGAAGAGTTCGTCATAGAGAAAATTCTCTATTCTTTCTGCACTCATCACCAACAAATCATTTGTAGCGCCTTCCTGGCTGCCTCTATGTCTGTCTGTCTGTCCGTCTGTCTGTCTGTCTCGGTCTCTCTGCCAATCCCAGTCCCGTTCCATGTGGCCTTGTGTTTCTCTCTCATTTCTGTTGTTATTTGAATGTATGTCTTTACATATGTGTGTGTGTGTGTCTGTGTAGTAGTTATCGTTGCTTGCGTTGTCAGCTTTGTGGTTACATATAAGTATGAATGAATGTGTGTGTGCGAGTGTGAGTGTGTGTATTTGTACTTTGCGTGCTGTGCTCGTCCCTTTTTTCCTTTTTCTTTCAACTTTTTGCCATGTCTGTGCAAAGTGTCTGCGTGTGCGTGGCTCTATTGTGCTAATAGGCCAACACTATCATATTTTAACAGGCTTTATTTACACACACACACAAACACAGAGAGAACAAAAAAATATAGTACATATATGTATGTGTGTATATCTCTTTCACTGTATACATTTCAGAGTTGCCTTGCTCTGTGTTTACCGTTAAATCGTTCACTGGCCTTCCAGTGGCAGTGCCAGCCGCAGCTGCACTTACCTTTCATAACGCGAAGTTACGCGCCACACACACACACACATGACTCCCCCATCACACCCCTCTTCCACCCCCTGTCAAGTCACTGGTCCTTGGCAACTACATAGTGACTCTGGCACCATGATTGGCATTTTTTAAGCAACGCCATTTTCACATTTTGCTTCTTTTTTTTTTCTCTTATTTTTCGCATTGTTCCCTGATAAAAATGCCAAAAATGACAGGTTTTATAATTGGCGATAAAATGCCATTACCAAGGAGACAATGTAAGCGACAATCCCTCGATGGGTCACGTGTTTGCCACTTGTGAGTGAAGGGACTTCAATACTCTATTAAATGACAGCGGCTGTTGCTGCTGCTGCTGCTGCTGCTGCTCTTGCTACTTAACCCAAAACGATTTCCTTTTCCAAATTGCCATTCGTAATGAAAGTACTGTGAAAATAAAATGAAAGGTCATAAATTGCTTCTTTTTCGGTTCTTAAGCATGTGCAGTCAATAAAATTTTTAATGGGTTCCCCCCTCTCCGAGCCCCAGTCCCCAACGAAATTTTTATTTTGGATAACTTTACTCAGTCTAGAGTGGGAGTAGGCACGAGGGCAACTTGTGTTTTGACATGAGCGGCGAAAAACTGAATTTATAGAGCTCAACGGAAGTTTCAAGTAACTAAACTTCCGTCGGAGGCGTCAGTAAACTGTAATAAACACTAATAAAAAATAACGACAAAACTTTTTGCAAAGGATGCTGCACTTGCCCACGTGCCCCGAGATGTGTCCATGCCCATTTGACTGTCAACTCGTAGGCAGGGAAATGACAAGGAAATTAAAACAAAAATATGAAATGTGAGCCAGTCAACAGGCAGGCAGGCAGCTAGGCTAGCTAGCCAGTGATGTTGACTCTCTCTCTCTCTCCTTCCTAGTCATTTGCCATAAAAGTCAACAACTTTTCCTGGCCCAGCACTGATAAGGGAAGGCAATGTCGTTCTTTTCCAGTTTCATTTCGATTGAATTACGCGAAATCGTTGTCAGCGCTTAAAAATTAAATTAAGAATTTATTTACTTAAAGACTTCAGCAGAGTCACCTTTAACCTTATCGCCTGGTACACGCACACGCCCTCCAACACCCCCACCCACCCCCATCCACACCAGAGACAGCCGAGAGCCATAATGTGTAGGAGGAGGAGGAGTGATAAGAAATCGATTTGTCACCAGGACGTGAGACTCAATTGGCGCTTAAACAGAAGCCATTGCCGCCGCGAATGTCGCCAGGCAGGCATAAATAAGGTCTTCGTCTCTTCATCTTCTCGTGTCACTTCGCTCGTAGTGAGTGCCGTATTTAAGTTTATTACGAGTTGTTTTGCATTAAATCCCTGACTGAGATTTGGATACAATGAAGAAATTGAAACAAAACACTCATCCTAAGCCCAACTAGTATATACTATAAGCCCAACAACGGGGTATATAAACGTCGATTCTTTGGGGTTTGGGGGGAATGATGAAGCTGGACGTGTGTGTGTGTGTTGATTTATTTTCGATTTACAAGTAAATCCTCAAGTGAAATATAATTTCCATGTGTTTATTCTAAGCAAAAATTTGTCGAAGTGATTGAGGCAAAGGCCTAAAGCCCCCGCAGCAGCCAGATAAGGCCTCGGCAATTCTCTATGCCCTATTTGCTTATTTCTCTTTCTCGCTTGCCACATAATGTTGCGGGTAGCAAGTTCTGTGTGTGTGTGTTTTTTTTTTTTTCTTCTTTGGCTAGACGCGTAAGGTAAAGATAAATGTTTCCTCCATTTACTCTCACATAGCTTTTGCCAATTCGAAATCTTTCCCACACGTTTTTCGCTTTGTTTTCGTTTCATTGCGTTTTCATCTGCTGCTGCTGCTGCTCGTTTCCATTTTCCTTTGTGGAGGGGGGAAAGGCTGGAAAGGGGGATGGTGCCTTAGTCTCTGCGGTAATGTTTTCGCCTCAGTTGCACGGCAAATATTTTTAGCATTTGCCTCACAGAAGCCGCAGAATAAACAAGCGCGCGCGCGCCTTACATTAACTTTCACTTACTTTATTCTACACACACACACACACACACACACACACACACACAAAAGTACACTCACACACATACAAGGATAATTTAAACGCTTCATTTCACTTTATTTCGACTGCGATTTCAATTTAAATTCCATGATTTCCCATTTTTCCTTTGCAACATCTTTCACTTTGGCTTCAGTATAACTTTTTTTTCTGTTGGCTTCCAAAGAAATGCTCATAAAAATGAGTGGATTTTCTCGATTTTAATATTTAATTCGGGATTTGTGGCAAGTTTCGTTTTTGCCTTATTTTGTGGCAGCCGTTTATTTATTCAAAATTAAATGAACAAATTTAATTTAGGCAGTTCTTTAAGGAATTCATAATTTGTCTAATTAATTTAGCCTTTCGATGAGAAGTTTTCGTTGACTTTTCAACTGTATTCCCCATAGTCTCACATGAAAAGGGCATATTAAAACTAAACCTATCGAAAATCTAATTAAATTTGTTGCAATTTATTATTGTTAACTTCGTGTGGCTTAGGAGCCTAAGAGTTGCGACATTAAAAAGGATCGCTTGGTTAATCCAAGAAATTATATAAAGTTCATGAAATAAAGCCAAATCTAAAATAGTGCTACAACTGTTCCATCTGAATTTAAGAATTAGACAATAAAAGCGGCCGATTTGGAGTCAATTTTGCCACGACAAACTGGACAAATATTGGAGATTTGTTGCGAGCAATCCTCACATAGACAGACATGGCCACAGGGCAGAATGATTATCTCCTTGGGATTGGTGGAGCAGACCACACAGACTTGATCCTGGCTTGGATTGCTTGGACGCATGCGAGCACGTCTCTCCCGACGCTCCTCCTCCAGGCGATTGCGCACTTCGGCCTCGGCCCATTGCTGCTTCTTTCTGAGATAGAATTTTCTTGCAATAAGTCCCAACAGGACAACGGATATGGAACCATAAAAAACAATGCGAACAAACATGGCTGATCTAGAGTCTTCTAAGCGTTGAATCAATGTCGATTTGGTGGCCGTAGTCAGAATCAAAGATCCACCTTCGGAGGGTTGCATACGCAACGTTTTGCCATCCAATTCCAGTTCTCCAATGGCCGTTAGAATACTTCCCTCGCGGAGAACCTCCTCGGTGGTCTGTAGGCCACGCTGCCTGATGCCAGATATAAAACCGAACACATGATCCCACAGCGTCAAGGTGGCTGGTTCATAATTATCATAGACCATATCCACATCCAAGACTCCAGCCCGGAGGGCATCCATTATCTCTACGCCGTGTCCTTGATTGCGCAACTCAAAGGGCACCAGATTGGACGATTCATTCAACAGTTTCTGATTATCCATCCAGAATCCTGCAAATCCCCGAGTGAATCGATGCTCCGTGAGCTTCACAATTTGCAGAACTCCACTGACTCCGGGCACCAGTGTGCTGCGCAAGGGCTGCCCAATGGGCGTCACTGTTCCCCGTATCACCGCATAGGGAATCTTCCTGTCTGGCTGCTTTTCCACATTACGCCTCAAATCCCCATCAATTTGCACTTGGGCTGCCGATTTTAGCATTGTGGCACCTTGCTTGTATTGGACATACTGCCGCACACACAATCCCAAGATCACAAAATCCACTCCAAGTGCCAGTGATTCGTATAAAAACTCCATATTTTCTGTTTTGGAAAAATAATTTATATTAAGAAATATTTTGTGTTTGCCATGTGTCAAAGGGATTGAATGAGAAAATGTGAATAGAGTAAAATATGTTAGAATAACTTGGTGAACTATTCGAAATTGAATGACTATATATGTATGTAAATATAAAATCAACGCCTTCTGTAATTATATATAAATAATTTAAGAAAAGGAAACTATATAAATACGTAGCTTAAGGCCCAGTAGCTAAGGCTAGTATTAAGGTATAATAGAAAAAATAAATAAATAAAAAAATGAAACCAACATATCTCTCTTAGAAAAGAATTCATAGTATTTTTGGGAGTCATAGGGTCTTATAGGAGCAAGCTAAATTGGGTATTAATTGGCCTCAATGGCAATCTAATTAGGATTTCTTATAATTTTTTTAATAATTTGCATACATTTTTAATGCCATAAATAAATCTTAGAAAAGGAGGACACAATTGTTTACGATAAACAATAAAAATTAAATAAAACTGGGTTAAATATCTGGGTTCTTGATTTTAATACAATAAAAAAGATCAAATCTGTAGAACTTTTTATTGGAGTTAAAATATTTTAAAATGGCTAAGAAATGGCGAAATTAAAATTTGATTTCTAAAAATTTGTCTTCTTGATTTTAATACAATAGAAAATATGCAATTTTTAGAACTTTTTATTGGAATTAAATTATTTCAAAATGCCTAAGAAATGGCGAAATTCAAATCTTGCCCAAAAGGAATTTAGTAATTTAGAATAGGATATAAAAAAATCGACCAATCGATTGGAGTGAAATCTTAGAAAACAAAAATGAAACAAAATTGGGCTAAAAATTTATCTTCTTGATTTTAATGCAATAAAAAAGATTAAATTTGTAGAATTTTTTATCGGAATTAAAATATTTAAAAATGTCTCAGAAATGGCAAAATTAAAATTTTATGTCCTCTTGATTTTACTGCAATAAAAAAGATGAAATTTTTAGAACTTTCATTGAGAATTAAATTATTTCAAAATGGCTAAGAAATGGCGAAATTCAAATCTTGGCCAAAAGGAATTTATTTGCTTATTAAACAGTCCAAAAAAATGATCGACGCTCCGAAATACTCTCGCCATATTTCCTTCCAACTAAAGTTGTTCTTTGACCAAATATATTCTACAAGTGTGTGCTATGTGGTATTAAATTTTTCTGGTACTCCTCTTCATATTAGTTTGACTGTTTACTTTCAATTTACTTGCACTCCATTCTCAATTTCAGTTTCTGACTAACTAAATGTCGATTCGCATCGCTTGGCAAATATTTGCGTTTTATTAACATTTTCTATGGCACTTCGCGGGAGTTTCCATGTTGCAGTGCAACCAGTTAGGGGGAACTATGTATGTATAGCTAAACTACCTGCCACCTACCATGGTAGTCGTCGTCGTCGTCGACTGGCGAAAATATTAGCTGGCATATTTCAGTGGCAGAGCCGTCAAATAACTGAAGCTGTCAGTTGGGCAAAGAATTTGCTGCCATGTGACTATCAACTGGAATTCCCCAAAGCAGAAAATGAAAAAGAGAAAAACGCAGCAAAAGACTAAAGAAGAAATATTTAAGTGAAATGCATTGTTTCGCAGCAAAAGCATGCAAATGTCCATGGCGGCAGCGGCAGCGGCGGCTATTCTGTCAGTATTCTGCGTAGTTATGTGAGGAGGAGCCAGATGAAAAAGTTTTTTAGCATTTTAGCCGGTTTGGAGAGCAGTCTGAACTTTCGTCTTTTATGCGGAATTTGTTTCATTAGCTTAATGCCCTAAAATGGAATTTCAGAAGCTTTGACAAAGTTGGCTCATAGCTAATGGTCAGCTGGATGGGCGGGCAGAGTTCATAAGCGAGGCTGGACACGGATGAGTGTCAAGTTTGGTGGACTTGACCGGGTAAAAAGTTCACTTAAAGGGGGGCGGCGCTAGCCTGCTTGCCTGCCTAATGTACCGGCAATTCACTCTGTAACGGGTTTCCCAGAGCGAGATAGAGAGAGAGAGTGAGGGCAAGAGCAATCAAATTCATTAGGATGCGGAAATTCGCAAAGTAAGAGTAAGAGCAGGGGGAAGAGGGGGTGGGGGTAAGTCAAGAAAATGCCACCATGAAACCATGTTGGGGTATTAGTGGTTGGTCGCTCGGTTGGCACTTGATGCTGGCGTTGAGAGGAGGGCGGCCAGCCATTATCGTAGACAGGAGAAACCCAAGAGCCACGTCGTCCATGACCATAAATGGCTGCGTTAGCGTGCAAGCATAGTGACAGGAACAAGCTGCTACCTCAGTGTGTCTATCTGAAGCTACTACTACTGCTCCTGGCACCAAGATACATAGATAAACAAGCTGCTGTTGCTGCTGTTGCTGTTGCCATAACCGCACATATTGCTCATAAACACCGCCATAAAAGTGACACAAACAAAAAGCCAAAACAAATATGTGATAAAGACAACGACAACAGCAGAGAACCGAGAACAGAGACAATAACTAACACAACTACAACGACAACAACAACAACAACAACAAAATCCATGTCAGACGTCCGCCATTTTCCATTTTAATGGCCTATTGGATTTTGGCTAAGTAAAAACTTTGGTCACTTGCAAGCATAAAACGAGCAATAAACCATGAAAAGAACATGTTTTATTTATTTTGCCATGGAGTTTATTTTAAAGTCCATTAAAATCCATCTAGTTGCTTGTCTGGGCTTACTAGACGTATACGTAATGCGAAAATTTTGAAAAAGGCAAAACTGCAGCAGCATCTTTGTTTTACTTTGCCCTGGTCTGATTGTCAACGCTTCCGCCAATTAAACGCAGCATCCAACAGCGGAAAGGCAAAAAGTTACAAAACGAGAAGAGAGCAGAGAGGAGAGAGGAGAGAGAGAGAAAACTAAGGAAACTGAGCAGATTATTGCATTTGTTGTTCGCTTTGGCTTTGCCTTCCGTTTCTGCCATTTTGTGTGTGTTGATGAACGTTTAGCGTCATTAAAGAAGCAACAACAAGAACAACAACTACAATGGCAATGGCCAGAGAATAACTAAGAGAAAAAGGCGGAAGGCGGCTTGTCTTCTCTTTTTGGGGCATGCAATGGATGAAAAGATTCCAGTTGTGCCTGCAGCAACTTTGAGTGCAAGTTGCCAAGCGCCACACGCAGCCTGCATGTTATTTTCCATTGTTATTGTTGCCTCGAAACCAACACAACAACAACAACAACAGCAAGAAGAAGAAGACAAACAACAACAAAAATAACTAGATGAAGAAACTAGGCTACGTCCTCGTCGTCCTCGTCCTCGTCGTCATCATCATCATCATCGCCAGCTCCTGTTCAAATTAAACTGAAAATCTTGTCTGCCTGCCAGACAAAGCCGCGTTGTCTCCCCATCCCATTCCATTTCAGGTACGGACTATCACTGAGAGAAGTAGGGCCCTACAGCCCGAGGCACTAGTACCAAGAAAAAATGGAAAGAAAACAAAAACAGAAATAAATATAAAACGTATGAGAATTGGGGCTCCAACTGGAGCTTGCCAAAACTAATTAGTCGTAATGAAGTCTCCATGGATCCTCACCCATTACCATCACATCGTCATTGTCCATCATGAAGTTTAGCTCCATTATGTCCCATCTTGTCAGCCATTGCGTGTTTTTTAATGGATCTCCTGAGTTGGAGTAGAGCCATTTAAAAATTAAAAAATTTATGTCATCTAATAATATAAGCTTTCTTCGTCTTACCTAATCTGTCTTAATCCCGTCCTGTCTGGTCCATTCATCGGCCTCTTCCCCCACTTATCACGCAATGCTGGAGGGGCCTCAAAGTGGCAGCACTTTTTCTACATACTTTCTCCATTACTCTCTCTTGTAATTAAACTTAAAGAATTGTGCCATGGGCACAAGTTAGAGCGAGAGAGACAGAGAGAGGAAATGGTATAAACAAAAGCCTCGTATTCCGTATTGGAATAATCGATATCCCTTTAACTTTCGCATACGACTTTGGCATTGATGGGTTAAGCTCGCGCTTAATGGCCATCCAAGTTGACACAGCCTGCGCAAAATAGAAGAAAGAACAAAATGAAAGAAAGAAAAAAAAAAAAGCCCAAACAAAACGGCAACAACATTACGAGTCGAGTGTATGGCTGAGAGGATGAGGGGGGCAAAACTTTTATGTTGATTTATTAAATTAATTGCTTCCTCATGGTGGTGCCGCGTCCCCCGTGGAGGTGGTGGCGTAATGGTGGTTGACTTTTATTTGTGTTTAATTTAATTTATACGAAATATGGCAAAAGTTTGCGTTTTTTTTTTTTTTTCTTTCGCTTTTTCTGATGCTTCAAATTATTTAGCTGAGATAGTACACACACAGTGGGATGATGGCAGAAAAACGCACTCAAGGCACCTCTACATACATACACACACATAAGTTTCAGAGAAAATAGTTCTCTGTATGTACTTAGATTGGTGGTCGGTCGAGGGGTACAAGTTATGTATTATATTTATAACAGATGATTTATACGCTGAATGCACGCCAATGCCTTGAAGGCAAAATGGAATTCAAGTTCTCTCTACGTCTACGTGTTGCTGTTCCACACAATTTCCGGACAGGACACGCTCCGTCAACTGACAGCTACCACTTTATCACTCACCCAGTGAAAGATACAAGGAGCGAGAGAGAGAGAGAGAAATCGCATCGCATTGGAGTTGATTTAATGTCGCCTACAGCCAAAGACTTTCCATGTGCCATGCGTGCGGTCCAGACTCACTTCAGTTCAGTTCAGTTCAGTTTGGTGTTCTTCGATTGTTGGTTTGAATTTTCCAACCGGTGTTACTATTTCGCCATTATTATTCAAGGTGCCACTACCTCGCCACGTTCTGAAAGGGTCGGGGGAGCGAGAAAGAAATGATGCCACAAAACCCCACAGTGCAAAATGCTCATTTATTTTGTAAAGGAAGAATACGAGAGTGCGTCTCGAATGCTGGGGCTGCGATGGGGCTGCGATGGGGCGGGGATGGGGTGGAAGTTAACTGCGGGAATATGTTGCACGTTAAGCGTTCACTTCAGAATTTATTGCTGGGCGTCTGCGCGTTTGACTGTCAACCCATAAAAAACTTCCTTACTGAGAGAGGAGAGAGGGCCGGCAAAGGACTCAATGCCATTGGCATTGGGGTCTGTGGGTCTGGTTGCGGGGTCTGAGGCTAGCCGTTTATTGCCTTTACTACAGTTACTTAATTCTTTTGCATGAACTTGCCACAAAACAACAATAATAATTGCTCACCTTTTAACTCTCTTCCTGCTACATTGACTTTTTGCGCTTCTCGTTCCATGCAAGTTGAACTGAAAACGGTTGCGGCATGTCACTTGCCAGGTGCTAAAAACATTTTTGATCGTTGAAAAACTTTTTCAAAATTACTTTAACTGATGCCCGGGCATTATATAGCTGTGTATTTTCTGCTTCTTGTTGTTGTTTTCAACCTGATGTTGCCACTTTTTGTTGCTCTTGATGATGCTATTGTTGTTGCTGTTGTTGTTGTTTTTATTGTTCGCTGTCGTTACGCACATTGATTGTGTTTTGAGTGACGGGTACCGCAAAAAAGCTTTTAAGTCATTAATTTCATTTTTGAGAGCCATTCTCAAAGGATTTTTGAAGTGAACGTGAACCATTTTTGATGCCTCGATGGCTCGATGGCATCCCTTCAAAGCCCCGCCCTAGTCATTAAGGCGTTTTACAGTCTATGGCAATGTGAAAAAATGAATTTCCCCAATGAGTTCAAATAATTCAAATACTCTTCATTAAACAAACGAAATGAATTTGCTCATAGTGCGTATAAATGTCACAGAAACATAAATAAATTTCCTAATAACTGAGATTTATGCATTAAAGCAGAGACACACACACACACACAGACACATAAAATTTATCCTCTGACCAAATACTAAATAAAAAGCCAACAGAAAATCTAAAACTATAAATGGGTAAACTAACTTGTAGATACTCTAGAAAATAAGGACAAGACGAACAGAAAATCATATAAATCCTTAAATTATTTCAAAATTAAAGTTAGTTCCATGTATTCTAAACAACTGATTTCAAATTTCTTAAAAGGTTTAAATTCTTCATGTTAGTTTATAATATATTTGCGATTTTAATTTAAAATGAGAAAATCTCTTTAAATTGTGTACAGTTAATTGCACTCAGATTGAAAATATTGCCAAATTCAAATAAGAAAATAACATTTTTCAAGCTCAACTAAAAGACAAAAATATATAGATCAATTTACGATTGTGTCTTTTCGAATTGAAAGAATATAAAACTAAATTCTCAGAGTTTAATCCCTTACAATAAGAGCTCATGCCTAATGGATAGAGGGTATTAAGCCAGGGCAAAGTCTAAAAATGTGCAAAACTGACCAATGTTTCAAGTCTTAGTATACATATATGTAAGCCGAGTATGTGTACGACGGTAAACAGAAATAACAATCTACATAAAAATGAATCAAATAAATTAGTTTGGCAATTTTGAAGCCAAAGTCAAGAAAGTCAAAAAGCCAAAAAACAAAAAGAAAAAAAAAACCCACCCAAAAAGGAGAGAAAAGTTAAATGTGGCAAAGTTGTATGGGCGTTATTGAAGCAGCTAACAGAATCTGTGGGCGTGGCTAGGCACAGCAAAACTGAGAGGTTATGTGTGGTTGCCATACAACTTTTGTCTTATTTGATTAAATAATTTCCACTTAACTTCTTACTTTGTTCATCCTTTTTGCCGCAGAGCATCTTCAACGTTAGCGTCTTTATATCTGAGCAAAGGCAAAGGACACACAAAAAAAGGCAATGTAATTAAGAGCAACACACACACACACACATACACATACAGGCATAGAGAACTATCTGGCAAATTAGTATGGTAAAACTTAATACATACATGCGGCCAAAGCCAAAGAAGCTAAAGAAATAAAAGGTATCCCAACATGAATGACTTTTGGCATAAATTTCCAACATTGATTGTGTGTGAGAGTGTGCGTGTGTGTGTGTGTGTGTTTGGGTGGGTGGGTGAAAAATATACCAAATACTTGGATATTCACACTCGTAGAGACAAAGTGAGGCTCTTCACATTTTTCTCTGTCTCTGTCTCTGTTTTCTCATACAACTTGGCCAGTGTCTGAGAGTCGTGACAGTAAGATTTACAATGTGGCCACATACACCAATGTATGTGAGTGTGTGTGTGTGTTTGTATGGTGTGAGTGAGCGAGAAGGAGCTGGGTTATAAATGTCTAGGTGGCGCCATTTGGCTGTAAGCTAAGCAAACTGGAATAGGGTTAAAGCAATGCCACAACCAGAGGGTTGATGAGAGAATGGCCAAAAGGGGGGATTGGGCGAGGGGCGTGGGGCAAAGTAAATGGAACAAGGGTTCGCAAATTGTATTGTTTTTGTGTAAATTAGTTCACTTTGTGCGTGTGTGTGTGTGTGTGTGCGGGTGTGCGAGTGTGTGCGAGTGTGTGGTATAGTGTTTGGACCTTTTAATTTGCATGTTTTATGCTCACTTCGAGAGATTTGAGTTGACTTGAGTTGAGTTGGTCTTGTGGTTTAACATAAAATATTAAACTGGCCACATGTGTACCAGTCCCTGGCAATACCCTAACCCCGCCCCCTGCTCCTTCGCCCCCCATGCCAGTGCGTGTGTATGGACTATGCCATAAAGTTTAGCTGTGATCATAATTTATCGCCCGAATTTCTGTTTGGTTTCTGTTCACTTGGCAAGCAAAGAACCCAGTTTCAATTTGACTTTTATCCAACTTTTGCATTATTATTATTATATTTTTCCTTTTATATATATGTATATACATTTATCCATTTATTTTTATATTTATAATATTTTTTTCCTTATATGTATATATATATGTTTTTTTTTTTTGTTTAATTTATTTATGTTCTTTCACTAAAACCACTTTAATCAAGCCTGCTATGTGGCGGCTCATTTGGCCAGAAAATTAAGCCGGAATAAGCCACCAACACGCACACATTTAATAGCAAACATTTTCTATACTCACTACTTGCATGGACATCAAAATACCCTGGATTGAAATACAAACGAATCGCATTTCATATAACAAATTCCTTCTTCTAAAAGACAAAAAAAGAAAAGATTTGCTAACATATTTCAGAGCTACATTTCAACTATGTCAGCATACCCATTCAACCAGTGGGTTTTTATAGGGTATAAAAGGGGAAATGAGTTGCTTAACTAAGAACAAACATTTTATGATCTAGGATTTAAAGAAGCTAAATTATGCATGCCACGCATTTCAAAAAAGGACAATTTTCCGCCCAAATAGTGATTTATATATGTATGTAAGCACAAGGTTTGTTTGCCAAGTAACCACACTAAAAAGGCTATTAAAAGTCCATAGGAAGCGAAATAAGTTGGCACAAGTTCTCTAGCATAATTAGTGAACTACATTCAAGTTCTGACCACAATTTCCATGGTAGATACATATGCCAAAGAACACACTTCAATAATATAACTCACAACTCGCAGATAAATTCCATTTTGTGGTAACCTATAATAACTGAATTTTGTACGTGCTGCCTGCCGCTGCTTGAATGCTGCAACTAAAGAGGAATATGTATGTATTTGTGTGGCATTGTGGCACACACATGTTAAACTCTTTACACCGACATAAACAGCGAACGAGAATACGTGCGTGGCATCCATACATTGTAATTGGAAGTCACATACCGAATGGATTGTGCCTTGAAATTGATGAAAGCGCCAAAAGGATCTCTGTCACATGCCATAGATAAGCATATTACATTGTCTTATTTTGCACAGAGTTTGCCCTGGCAGTGTTCTCTTCCTGCTTGCGGGGGCAAGCATTCAAATGGAAAATGCATCAGCAATCCGCACTTCTCCAGTCACTCAGCTCAGACATGTAGCGCGAGTGCAAGTGAAGTATTCCAAAGCACCAAAAACAACAACAAAAAGGTGAAACGGGAAAGAAAATACACGATACCGGGCGTCTGGTTTCAGCGACTGTCAACGGAAATTGCTGTCATTGTGAGCTGAGGGAACTCCGAGTGCCAAGAGCAGGGATTTCAGCTAAAGAAACGCTTGGCGGAGTACGATTGCCAACCATAAATCTGGAAATCTGTTGTATACAATATTTGTTGTATACAATATTTGACGTTTGGTCACTCACACGCGTCACGTCTATCTTTCTCTTTGTCTCTGTTTCTATTCCATTTCCATTTCTACCAAGGGCGTAGCTAGTACGGAAAACAATTGAATTTTGATAGAAAATTACACGAAATAATTTAATTACATTACTGTTAATTCTTAAGAAATACATAAATTAAGTTTGACAGGGCTAAAACTGTATTTAAAACTGAGTTCAAAACGTTTTGGTTATTTTTTAGAAAGCAAAATTAATTAAACTCTTTAGATAAAAGTAACATTAAATGCAGAAAAATATGTTTTACTTTAGATTAATGTTAGATAACTACTAATATTTCTTTCATAGACTTTTTAGAAATAGTTTAAATTAAAAAGAAATTCCTTAAGAACTACATAAATTAAGTTTGGCAGGGCTAAAACTATATTTAAAAGAGAGTTTAAAACGTTTTGGTTATTTTTTAGAAAGCAAAATTAATTAAACTCTTTAGATTAAAACATTAAAACTGCACAAAAATATGTTTTACTTTAGATTAATGTTAGATTACTACTAATATTTTTTTTAGAAATAGACTTTTTAGAAATAGTGGAAATTAAAAAGAAATTCCTTGAATTTAATCATTCTTTCCTAGACTATTAAGAACTAGTTAAAATTAAGAAGAAATTTCTTAAATTATATAATTCTTTCCTAGACTTTTTAGAAATAGTTGAGATTAAGAAGAAATTTCTTTCATTTAATAATTCTTTCCCAGACTTCTTAGAAATAGTTGAAATTAAAATGAAATTCCTTAAACTTCAAGTATAAAATTTATTTCAATTTTACAAGCACCATTAGCTAGTTTTAAGATTTGTTGTCATTTGTAATTACCTCACAAAATAAATACATTTTCAATCTGAATATCTATTGGAACTTTTAGTTTCTTCTCTTCTTTCATATTGTGGACTTTCAAGGTTTCTCTTTATATTCTGTTTAATTAAATTTTAAATGAAAGAAAATGATAAATTCTTCTCATTTTAGTAATACATTTTCCCCATGTCCTTTGATATTTACCTACATGCTAAATGTCAGATATTAACAATTTATTTTGTGGTTATATCAAACTCAAAGGTCACAATGTCGCAAAAGGTGAAAAGTATTTGGGCACTCCCTAATTGTTACGGTCGTAACACGGTTGACACCTTCTGAGGCTAGATCTTCCCCTAAGTCTCCCCTTTATTCTAGTTACCAATTAGTAGAAAAGAAAGACAAGTTTTACCCCTGCTAGATAAAATGTTGACCATGTCCCTGTTCCATGTCTCTTCTGGAGTTTGTTTGTTTATCCTGTTTGCTTTTATATATATATTTGTTACAGTGAATATGTGTGTGTGTGTGTGTGTGTGTGGTCAATAGCACGTACCGTATGTGTCACAAACACATGCGTCAATTTAATAAGAACACGACACACACACACACACAGACAAACTAGACGACCACTAAAATGGGAATAAATGAGATATTACCAATTTGTATTGAATACCTTAAATGGCATAATGGAGTGGCCTTACATGACTGTTTATCCGGATGGTTGTTGTTGTTGTTGTTGTTGCTGTGCAAACACAATTAAATAGCAGACCACCTAGGCAAATACTCGCAAGTCATTAACTGGCGTGTCGATAGGCATAGCAAATGGCAAAGTAATTATTAAGCATACTATGTATGATAAAACACAACAAAGGCATTTTTAGAGAGAAAGAAAATATGTCAAAGCCGGTCAATGCTCGGCGAAATGAAGCGAACATGTGCTGCCTGCCAGAATGGTTAGAATGGAGCGGAGGAATCCTTAAATACCATGAATTAAATGGACTACAAAACAACAAAGGCGAACAAAAACGGAACGAACACACAAAAAACAAACAGACAAACAAACGAAAGAACCAACGAACAATCGCAACAGCAGAAAAATGTTTGGAAAAACCAGCTAGAGGGAAATGCGCACAAATTCGTACACAAATTGTAAAGAAATAAAATTTTAGTATGCGCATATTGATTTTATGATCAGAAATAACTACGCATAGAGAGGACTAGATGAGCATTCACGGGGCGGCAATGCCAAAGGGCGGGGCTCGGGTTTCGGGGGGGCACATTTCAAAAACTGCAAAGCAATCACGAGTGTGTCTCTCTGTGTGTGTGTTTGTTTCACAGGCAACAACAAAAATTGTATAAAAGCGAGCAATCGCAGCCCGTCGATGGCCTCCTTTTGGCTGCTGCCTCTACCTCCTCCTTCTCCTGCTCCTCCTCTGACGTCCATCTGCCATCTTCTGCCTGCTGACTGGCGACAGCCGTAAAGTATCTGCCGGATCCCCATACATTTGACAGTTGTAATAAATTTTTTTTGTGTTTTGGATTTTTTTTTTCGCTTTCTCTGTTTTTCTTTTTGTTTTTGTTCTTTCTTTCGTTTTCGTTATTTTTTTTTTTTCATTTTTTTGCCGGCCTTTATATTTGTGAAATTATGCCGAAACATTTGCTTTCTCCTTTGTTGTTCTTGTTGTATGTTGTAAGAGTATCTTCTGTATCTTCTGTGGTTTCTGTGAATATGTTTTTTAATGCAAAATTGATTGGAGCCCAAAAATGTCAACCATAAATATTTATGAATTCACTTGATTGCATCTCTAAAGTTTCAAGGTTCAAGCGACTGGAAAAATTCACATTTGGTCTGTTTTTTTTTTTTTTTTTTAATGAACGAATAAATTTATTTCCAGCCAGACACGTCCATACATATGTGACAGGACGAGCAAAAGACTTTGATTTTTTAATCTCATTTGTTCATTTTTATATTACGTATACGCTTTATTAAGGTTCCCATCATGTTGGGTCAAAGCATTTGGTTTATAACAGGGCCGGATTATGGCTGTAAGTAGGTCGTTATATTACAGGTGAATCAAGTTCTTAGAGTGTATTTGCTTTGCCAATAATTAGATGTGAACACTTGGTTACAATTAAAGTGAATAATATTTAAAAATATATATGAAGACATATAAAATATTGGTTGAAGATATTTTAAATATATTAGAATCAAATACTTTTTAAATAAAGTTAGCACTTTGAATCTATGAATTTTAGGTTTTTGCTATATTAAATGAATTACTTGCTCTTAAAAAAATCTTTTCTCAGGGACAAATTATATATCGCTACGCCCCTGACTACCAAGAGGTATAATAAGCCTAGAGAAAAGAAAAGAAAAGAGAAAAACCCCAAAAACTGAACTGAAACGAATAATTCAATCGTTGTGAAAGACAGACAGCTTCTTCTGGTATGCTGTAACCGAAACTGAAATCGAGATGTGACAAGGCAGAGGAGCGGCAAAGCTAAGCAAAAGTTGCCAGCGAAGCGGCTGCCACCTAAATTTTGTGTGCCACAGAATATTGTTTACAAATCTCTTCAGCAACGCCCACAAATTTGTATGCGGGGCATTGTTATCCTCATTGTTGTTGTTGTTGTTGTTGTTGTTGCTCTCATGCGGGTCAGAGGTTAGAGATTTCAATATTTACTTTGCCAGCTCGCATCAGACGATAAACTTTCTCTTGGCAAACCTGCTTAAAGATGTCTTAAAGTTTTTTTTTTTTTTTTTTTTTGCGGGAGGATTACATTTCTGGGTTAAATTAAATATGAAAAGATGGTGGCATTTTCTCATCTTGTTTCTTTTGTACGCACTTCTGACATGCGAGTACAATTAATGAAAACTTTTCGACTGCCAACAACAAGCATAAATCCTGGTCAGGGTCTGGGCCCAGAGGGGGCAATCAAAGCCACACGACTGCCATAAACCAGACTTGGATGAGGCACTTGCCTCAAGTCCGGCAGCGAGGCACTTTTTATACCCACTCATACATAGGCGTAGTCAGAAGGGTCCTGCCAAGAATTCCTTGTCCTTGTCTCCATGGTGGGGCTACGTTCATGTATCAGGATCAGGTTCAATAAGGACATTTTGTGGGTGTGCACTAACAGAGCAATAATTATGTCACATTTCGTTTAAATCGATATACAGCTAAAGCACGCATCTTTTCACAGTGTCTTGAACTTTAACTTGACTTTAAATGTGGCAAGCGAAAAAGTTTTCGCTCTACTGGTGCCCCCAGCAGTGGCAGCAACAGCAACAGCAACAACAACAGAGACGACAACGACCGTCATTAATGTCCTTTAAATGACATTTGCCGGGATGGCTGGGTACTGCAGCGGATGGCTTGGCAGATGCCGAAATTGTATGAAGGCGCACAGAAATACATAAAAACAAAAAAACACAAAAAGTACAAAAAAAAAAAAAGAAAAGGGAAAGGAAAACCTAAGCGGAAAAGTGTCAAATAAGAAACTAAATCGCATGTCGTCTGCTGTCTTCTGTCTACTGACGGCTGCTTGCTGGACCCTTTCTGTTATTTTTTTTTTGTTATCTTCTTGGTTTTCCTCTCAGTCTCTCTCGCTCCCTCTCCCTCTCTCTTTTTTTAGTATTTGAAATTTAAAGCGCCGCTCTGAATGATACCATTGGGGTCGCAGTTCCAACTTCTGCCCATTTGGCACGCCATACTGCCCCAGGGCAGCATTTAATTACGCTCGTGTTGCTTGTAATGAGGCAAATTGCTTTTTGCTGTCAATTAAAGTAAAGTTTTTCGCCTTGCCACTGCCGCTGCCACTGTATCCCTATCCCTATACCCATCCCCATCGTCATCGTCGTCGTCTGCCAGTGCCCTCGTTTAGGGCCAATCAAAGGCATGGTGGAGGTCGCCGAACAGTTGAGGTTGAGATTTTTGTGGGTAATATTGGCTGTAAAGTGTAGTCATTTCAGTCTCTAATTTCGCCTTCGCTTACATGTATGTATGTGCCCCGCCCCCTTTTTGTTGTTGTTGTGGCACATATATCCGCTTACGCTCTGGCGCAGTTACTGCTTCCGCGACGTTCTAGTTTTGCCCGCTCAAAAACTGACAGCGAATGCGTGTTTCAATATACACGTGAATGAGTGTGAGTATATGGATGTGTGGGTGTGGGTGTGGGTGCCAATGTGAGTGTTGTAACGAGTGTGTTTGTGCAGTGTCTTAGAATACGTTTGTAAACATCTTAAATGTGCTTTTAATGAGCAGCTTCCCCAGACAAGGCAGCCATCTGCCTTACTTTACACATGTTTCTGTCCGCCCAGGCCCTACTTTTCCCCACCCCCCCCCTGTCACTCTCTTGTACTCGCCCTTGTATGGGTATAGTATGGTTGTAGGACAGTCGTTTCGAATGCGTTTACCGTCACCGCTGACGACGACGCGTCGTTGCCGTATTTTAATAACGCTAATTAGCGTTCTAATTAGTTGTTGTTCTTGTTGTTGTTGTTGTTGTTGTTGCTTTAGTTAGTGTTTGCCTTCGCCTTTAGTGTGCACATGTTTAACGTTTTAAAAACACGCATAAGGCTCACACACACACATACACACACACATTTAAACGTTTAATGTTAAGTGGTACTCGGTACTTGGGCCCAGAGCCAGGGGCCAGTTCATCGTCTGTTTATGGCTTCACATGCGAAATGTGAAAAGGAGAGAAGCTTAAAAAATTAATACAAATTAAAAAATAAAGTTATTACAGGAATTTTTACATAACAAAACGAGGGGCGGGATTTTTTTCGTATTTTTTTGGCTTTTGCGTGCATTCCGCACATTTTATGGCAACACAAAAGGCTGACCACGATATAAAGTTGCTATTAATTAGCCATTATACATTATATGTACATACATACAGACGGACATATTGCCCTCGTCTGACGTTGACTTGTGGGCAATGAAAACTGCCAATGCTGTTGCTGTTACTGTTGCAGTTGTTATTGGTTGCTGTGGTTGCAACCATCGACCACTATGCCCTTCACGATTCATCAACAACAGACGGCAACATAAACACAATGGCATTAAACTCATTTACCAAATGAAAACTGTGGTCACTTCTGTACAACAATAAGGAAAATAATGAAAATTAACTTTCATTGGGAATGCAAAAGTTTTTACATGCATTTTTTATCATCTTGCTTGCATAATTTCTTAAATAATAATTCCATGTAACTTGGGTTAGCATCAATCATTCAAAATATGCAATTTAAGTTTTTTCATTCAATTATGTTTCAAGAATATTTCATATTATTCAATTTTACCAATTAGGAAGAGCAAAAACAATCAATTTAACATCCTAAAACATCCCCCAGGCTCAAAATCTAATTTGACATTTATTCCATTTTAATTGCTTGCAGCAAACATAAATTTTGCTTTAAATTATCTGATATTTCACTTATTGTGTAGCCTGCAATATATTTCCATTATAATAAATCAATCTATCGATGTATCACATTTTTATGAATTGCTTTTTAAATTATGTATACTAAATGACGAGTAAAAAAATGCATGCAATTAAAAAATATATTAATTATATTAATTATATTTTTCATAAAACTTGTATAACAAATATTTAAATGTCGGCATTTTATTCATAGTCGAGGAATTAATAAAGTTTTGGAAAACCTTTCATTATGCACTTAAAAAATATATTAATTAGGGTATAGACAATAAAATGAATATTTAAAAAATGTATATCTTTACTTAGATCCCATATTTTTCGGAAAACTGTATCTAAAATTTAAATACTGGCATTTGATTTAAAGTCAAGCAGTTACCAAAGTGTCAGGGAAATTTACACTTAGGACTATTTAGTAATAATTTAGTTTCATTTCATTTAATTTATTTAGTTTTTAGTTATTTTAGTTATTTGACTTGTTTTCAATATACGTTCTGTCGGAATCGGAAATATTTGTGTTTAAACGGAACTATTTACCATTTGGTTTAAATTAAAATTACATTTTTAGATGTATAAATGCATCTGAAACTTATCAGTCATTTCATTAGTTTTATATTCAATAAAATGAAACAATCTTTACTCTATTCAATCTAAGAAAAACCCTATTTTTATGCTATGGTTAAGTGTTCACTCGAAACCTTTTTAAAAAATTAGTTTTTTGCCTTGTGTAGAGTTTTTCTTAGTCTTACTATACTGCTCAATTTTTATGCAAATTTATTCGCACAGTGCAGTTAAGCATTATATACTAAAAGTCCATGCAATCGGCTCATAAAAAAGATAAGTCGCCTTAACTCGTGTCCAATAATTAAAGCTTGTTTAATATGGGAATACGTTTTTATCATAATTTGTTTCCGCTAAGCCTTTAATGATAAGACACAGATTGGTCAATAGTATATATATATATATATATATATGTGTTAAAGTGGTATACTTATTTCCGTTGGTTGGAATATTTTGTTTTTTTCTGTTAGCGTATTTCGAACCATAAATAACCAAAGTAAGAGAGGGTTGAGTGAGGTACACGCAAAACCAAAAGAAGAACAACAGCAGCAACAACAGCAACAACAACAAGAATAACGAGGTTTGCGTGAGCTGTGGAAAACTGTTTTGCTTGTTAAAAGGTGGGGGTGTGGCCCGAAACAGCAATGCGTTTCGTTGTAGTTGTCATTGTTGTTGTTGCTGCTGTTGCTGTTGGTGTTGCTGTTGGTGCTGTGGCAGTCCTGCTGTCGGTTGCGGTTGCATAGCCGCACACGTCTCCCCATTTGGCCGTGTCGACGATCAGAGTCCCCTATGGCAACTTGTGCATGGCTCGCACTTGCAAATGCAATTGCAATTGCAGTTGTTGCTGTTGCTGCTGCTGCTGCTGCTGCTAGCCGATGTTGCTGCCTGCAGTTGTTCATTTGTCCAGCAAGGGGCAACGAATGTCACGCTGTTTGGTTCTGTGTTGGGTTTTGTTTGTTCGCCAATAACCATTAAGCGTTACAATTTGTGTAACCCTGTTGTTTTTGTTGCTGTTGCAGTTGCAGTTGGTGTTGTGGCACTTGCATTGGCTTGTTGCTGTCTGCACATCCGAATTTGTGTCTGTGTCTGTGTGTGCGTACGTGGATGCACATGTCAAGGAACAAGATTTGTTCGGCATGCAAAACAGAGTAATTATTTTATGCTTCTGCTGCTGCTGCTGCTGCCTCCTCCTTGTCAGACCCCGGAGACAAGTTGAAAATTTTGGAAATTTGGTTAGGAAATGTTGAGGAGATTGTGATTCATCAGATATCATCCACGATTGAAGTGTCAAACCGAGTTCGAGTCTCTGGTAAATGATTTAAAATTTCCAATTGGCTGGCCAGAGACCACTCACCCATCCCCAAAAATGGGGCAGATAGTTTGCAGCTTTGGTTGGTTAACTGCCTGGCCGAGCCTTAAAATTGTACGTTAGCCTCAGTTTGTTGGTTTGTTTTTGGCTCAATTCGAGGATGCTTGTATTTAATTTACTGTTAAAATTAACGAGGCCATTGCCGGAAGGGAGCATATGTGTGTGCGTGTGTGTGTGGATTGAGGGAGAAGGGCAAAGCCAAAACAACAATTTGGCAACAATTTGTAACAATGGCCACGGCAAATGATTAACAATGCAGACGACATTGTGGTTAAAAGCATAATATTAGCATACATTTAGGCATGACCCGTACACACACGCACCCCCCATACACACATACACACACACACGAACCTGGAAAAGCCATATGAAAATTAATTTTCTGGTATTTTGCTATCTCTTACCCTTAATACATTGGCTTATTGTGCTATTTATGTGACTGTCATTAGAGTAGGACAGAACCCGTATTAATTACATAACTCATTTATTTTTCGAAAGCGAACCAGCAAATGACATAAAATCAATAGCAAGAACATTAAACCGATGGCTTTTACCGAGCGCCCCCCCCCCCTAATAGAGTCATCATCATGGGGATAGCAGCTAAAACAATGAGACTAAAAACCGTAATCAAAATAAACGTAATTTGAATCGTGTTCTCCATAATTAGTATGTAGTCTAAATACAAGCATCAATCAGGTATATGAACAAATAATCAAGCGTTTCCTGTGCGAAGTTCTAAAGCAGACTTTTAAATACTCTAATGCCTCACTAAAAAAAAAAGAATGTCTCTTAAAAAATGCAGAAAAATAAAACGGATTTTAAATTACTAGATTGCCAAACCTTCTCAATTGATTTTCCATTTCAACTAGGCGTAATAACATAATATAACACTCTGTATATACTCTATAGAAATGTAAGCGGAAAATGGCTAATGCTTGACCCATGTGAGAAAACAAATTGTTGTGGAATAGGTCAGGTACAATATCCACAAAAGTGGACTCGGCCATGCTGCGTGTCAACAAGCAATTTCCGTTTACAGACTACCAACAACAGGAACCAAATCCAAACTCACACTCAACTTTTTATTCTGCTGCAATAGGCAGCAACAACAACAACACCAACAACAACAAGAAGACAGCAACAGTTGTTATTATTTTTACGATAATATTAAGCCGAACTGGCGAATAGGCGAATAGGCGGTTAGACGGTGGCCAGGCAATCAGCATAAAGTGCTTGCCATTAAAAATATCAGGCCGCATAATAAAAACGCCGTTTCGCAGCGGAAGTGTCAAGCCGCGAGTGAAATGAGGCAGAGAAGGGGGTGGGGATGGGGCCGATTGTTGTTCTCGTTGCTGTTGTTGTTGTTGTGTAACACAATCAAATAGTAATAAAGCCATAAAACTCGCCGCAACAATTAAAAGGGCCTCTAGCATAATTCCGCAGTTTTTTATTCGCTTTCTTTTTTTTGCGTTATTTTGTGTTGCCTACTTTTTGGGGCAATGCATTTGCATGGCTAAGCCATTCAAATGGCTAAAAAATTGCAATTTAATTAAGCATGCCATTGTTTTTTTTTTTTTTTGGTTTTAATTAAACGATAATACCACCAGCATATATTTTAAAGGCTTCTCATGCAGATACATATATATATATTTTTTTTGGCCACTTAAATATCATTTATGGCATGTGCGGGCAAGCGTTAAGTTGTGGAAAATATAAGAATGTTGCAACAGCAAATCAAGTCAGCAGCCAGGCGACATCTTCAAATGAATGGAAAGAGCAATGGTAATGGCACAAATGCAGAGTGCAGTCAATTGAAATGTAAGGTCCAAGAAGATGTGGAAGTCAAAGCGGAAACGAAAAGAAACTGCCAGGCAAATTGGCTATGCAAACTGCAAAATGGCTGCTTCAGTAAGCAACGCCAAACAAGAACTAAACTGAAGGGTACGCGCTTCATTCTCTTTCAAGTATTGAAAGGAGGAATAACAAATATAAATAAAAAATAAAAAAAAAAAGGAGAAAGGAGAAAGAGCAAAGGCAGAACATTTTCTTTTCACTTTTTTTCTTTTTTTTTTGTGTTCTCTCTTGCACTTTTCGTTTTCGTTTTTCTTCTTTTTTTTTTTTTGCTAGTAGTCGCACTTTAGATTTATTGATTGTCTCAATGTGTTGTTGTTGTTGCTGTTGTTGTTGTCCTTGTGCAGTCAGTCTTTGCCTCAGTCAACATCAAGTCTTAGCTTATTGCTGTTGAAAAAGTTGCAGCAGTAGCGGCACCAAAAACAAAGACGACAACACAATGCTGATGATGACAGCAGCAGCAGCAGCAGCAGCTCACCCTGACTACATTCTAGAGTAGAACGCACTTTCTTTCTTATGTATATAATATATATATATATATAGTATATAGTATATATACGTATATGTATTATACGTCTGTACACATAAACTTACAACACTCTTTTCATACAATTTTTTGTTCTGCGTTTTGGTGCTGAAAACTTTTTGCAGCAATTCGGATTGAAATTCTTTTGTGTTTACAACGGAATTTCTTCTTTATTTTATGTTTGTTTGCTGCCAGCTATTGCAGAATCTCTCTTTGCCACTCGCACTCCCGTCTCTATGGAATGCAGTCGTTTGATTTCCCCTCAAAAATTTAAGTCTTTAATCATCACTCATACGCCACGTGGCACTGGCAAGCTTACATATAATTTATGATTGTTTTACCTTTATTTTTGTTGCGTTCTGTTTTTGTTTTTTTTAATTACTTTCGTTTCTGTTTGCTCTTCCATGTTTATATTTCAATAAATTTAACTGGGTGTCGTCCTCATTCAACGTCTTTGCCATCGTCGTCAACGTGAACGTCATCGCCCTGTTCGTCTTGGCACTTGTCATTATCAACACTTTGTTGCCGCTCTGCTAATGATTTTGGTTGCGCTTAATGAGTATTCGTTTCCAGCAGCTTAAGTTCTGCAATATAGCAACAACAACAACAATAATAATTACCATTGCCATTTAATTAAAAATTGCAGAATAATTTCTTTTTCTTTTCGCTTCTTCCATTTGCCGGATTCTCTTTTATTCTTTACGTGCAGAAAAGAAGAGAAAAAAAAGAAGAAAAGTTTTCAATAAACAAAAGCGCCCTCTGCAATTTGAAAATCTGCAAATTAGCACAAATGCAGCTGGCGAAGGGAAAAGCGAGAGAAAAGTGTAGAGAAAGTAAAAAAGAAAATAAAGCAGGAAAATAAAGTTTTCAATTACATTAAATCCTTGTTGGAAAAGTTGTCGGCACGCACAGTTGACAATTTATTGTTAGTTCTACTATGTTGTAAAAGTAGTAGTAGTTGTTGTTCCCTGGTTTCGCCTCGTCACGACTTTTGCACAAATGTCAGTTTAAGAGCTTTGTCCAAATGCGTTAATAAAATATATTTTGCTAGTCTTTTGCTAGATTTTCATCATTATCTGGGTAAACTTCCGTGTGTGTGTGTGTGTGTCTTTCCACAGGTGTGTTCAGTTTACGTGCCTGTGCGTAACTTTTAGGCTTTAGCAAAAGTTTATCATCACACAAATAAAAATGCAAAAGAACTTTTGACTTAGTTTCTTTCACCCTTTAAATCTAGTCCGATAAATTTAAGCGAAATAGCTGCCAATATATTATCCAAGAGGAGACCATCATAAATGATGAGATTATGCATAAAATGCAGCAGCAAAAGCTTCTACTTTCAATAAGATGGAATCGCAGACAAGTTTCCCAAGTAGCCTGCCTCAAGTTGCAGTGGCAGTGTTGACCCACATCTATGCTTGCCTTAGGTACTCTTGCACAAGTTCCTCCATAGATATATCTATGTAATATTTTGGCAACATTACACTCAACGCTTAATAGTTTATGCTTATTTTGTTGCCGCAACATGTAACGGAGAAGAAGCATTACAATTTATATTCTACTTGGGGCGTTTGCGATAAAGTTTTCTATCATCTCCCAGTTTTGCCCGACTCCCTGCAGTTGAAGGATCCACTATGGCTTATGATAAACTGAGTTGCACTTAAGCGGTCTTACTATATACTCGTGGCTTTGCTGAAATTCAATTTGTGTGCCGGATGCCGCTCGATTCCCCCCAACCCCCTTTCAACCATGTAAGCAGCTTAAAAGTTAAATAAATTTCGTTATAAAATGCTTGCCGATTTCTTTGCCCTGTGCAACTGTGACTAACAGGACTTAAATTGTGGAGCATCCAACAACCCACTGATTTACAATACACCACCCACACCCCCTCTCTCTCAATCTCCCTCTCTCTGAGTGAGGTGATTTAAACAAAAGATATGCACAAAGGCTTCTTTTTTTTTGCTTTAATTTTATTTTTCTCTCATTATAACCGCCAACAACAATGACCAAAAAGGGCAAAAATGCACCAGCTCTTGGTCTTGAGTGTGCTTTTCATCAAAACACTTAATTTGCATAATTTTGTGAAGAGTTTTGTTGGAGAATGGAGAATGGGGTCTGAGTTGGGTACGCGGCAGCAACCACAGCAAAAAGCAGGCAATTTAATTCCGCAAGCTTTAAATAAATGAAATGCAACTGCCACAAAATATGGCGCGCATATTTCAGCACCAACTTTTCCATAGACTTTAGAACTAGTCTCGCTACCTCCACTTCTTTCACATTCTTCCTCGTCATGCAGGTGGAGCACAGTCTTTTGTGTGTTATAATATTTTTACTTCATTTAACCAACTTTATGAAATGTTGGTTTTCTTCCCTTTTGCACTTTGCATTTTTTTGGCCATAAAAAATATCTCGGAGCGACTGACAAAGCATTTTTCCGACAAGCAGAATAGTTAATGCATTTTACATACTAAATCAAGCTAATGCACACTCAATAATATTAGGATATAAAGCCAGTAAGGCCTCGGGGCGCACCTTAAAGGATAAGGCAGAGACTTAAAACCAGGTCAATTTGTTTGGTAAAACTAAGAACATTTTTTTGCAGTTTATCTAATGCAATACTTAACTAAATCCATACACTTCTGCTTCATTGAAGGGAGGAGTAGGGGTTTGACGACCAACCAAAACACCCTTTTTGGGCATTTATTTGTCTTATGATACTTTAATAAAAACTTTAACATATTATTATTTCATATTTCAACAGTATTTTAAAAAAATGTCATTAGAATATAATGAAGAATAAGAATATAAATAGAATACAAATAAGAATATAATATAAATAAGAATAAGACCACGCCTGCGAATCATCTGAATTTAAAAAGGTTACATTTTTTAACTAAAGCAAAACTTTTGCCCGCCCCCAACATATGAGTTTCTGACGTCTATTTGATGTCAAAAATTGAAATTTACACGAAAAATATTTTGTTTTAATGGATAAAAAATAAACTTAATGTTACAAATATTTAAAAAAAAAACATTGGGGCGGGTTTTTTATAGAAACAAAGTGTGTTTAAATGTTGAAAGGGATTGGTTCAGTAGTGGATACCGACTTAAAAAACGAGGTTTTGAGAAAAAAGCGTTGAAAAAGGTTGTGTCACTAAAAGGCCAATAATTTTGAGAGTTTCAGCTCCGATCGTTGTGATATTTGAATATAATAATTTACTACAACAATGTTGAATAAAATAATACAATTTTTTGAATTTCCACAAACCTTACTTAAATAACCTTAATGTTTAAAATATAAAAAAAAACGTTGGGCGGGTTTTCTCTTATAAACTGTATTTAAGTTTTGAAGCGGATCAATTCAGAAGTGGATATTGACTTGGAAAAAGTGGTAAAAGGCCAATAATTTTGAGAGTTTAGCTCCGATTGTTGTTATATTTTAACACAATAATTAACTACAAAAAAATTGATTAAAATACTAACAATTTTCGAATTTCCAAACACCTTACTACTCCCTTAAGTCAATGATTCCAATAGTCAAATTGTAAGTTCCGCTAAAAATACTTTTATAATGCTCCAATTTAACTACTTTCAAATGGTTTTTTGCCATGTTATTAGTAAAATAAATTAGTTATTTTAAAGTTAAGTCTACCCATTTGATTTGTCTTAAGAAATTCAATAGCAAAGAACAGCTTGATATTAGAAATAAAGATGCACTGAAGCAATCATTTGATGCGAACTAATCCCTTCTATTGCCTTTCCTTCCATTGCAGCTAAGCGAGGACATTGGCTACGTGCTCTACTCGGCATTGGGGTCCTTCTATATACCCAGCTGCATTATGGTCTTTGTGTACATACGAATTTACTTTGCTGCCAAGGCGCGGGCGAGACGGGGCATTAAAAAGCATCCGCGCAAAACAAACAACGAACAGGTAAGTGTTTTTTTTGTTTTTTTTTTTTTGGGTGTGTGTCTGTGTCTGTGTGTCGTGTGCCTAATGAACTTTGATGAAAGCACCGCAATTACGTGTCGCAGACATCCCTTAGTCCAACCAGCTATGGCCATTTCAGATGTTCAGAAGGAAAGATAGAGACCAGAGCAGACCCAACCATGGCAGACCCATGGTGCATTGTAAATGGAAATTTTTACATTCGAATGAACATGCAGAGACAGACACCACGTGTGTGTGAGTGTGTGAGTGTGCGAGTGCATGTGTGTTGGGCTTAAAGAGTAGGAAATCCATGATTAAAGAGCTGTCAATTTCAACTAACTGGCACATGCATTCGATCAATTTGCCATCATGTTACGTGTACGTGTTGGCTTTTCGCTGCAACGCTGAAATTTTGGCCACATCTGCTGATGCAGAACCATCCATTCAATGGAATGGCACAAACTTAATCGAAAGTGATTGGAGGGGGACTAAAAACTCTAATGAGCTTTGAACGTGGCCTCAATTACCTCGAAAATGCTCAAAAATTCAGCGCAAGCAAACTCACACACACACACACACACATTTCCCCTTGGCCCAATACATTCTCAATTTGCATTTTCAATTAACCAGGGCCGTAACAAGACACACACACACGACACTTGGCCATCATTTTCTGCAAACAAAGGCGATGACGATTAACGAACCAAAGTGTGGCACATAGCAGAAAAGGGGCAGACACACACACACATATGCAGGTCTCGTATCTGTGTTGTAGTTTTCCTCGCTCTCTTTTTTTTCGGTTAATTGCCCTTGATAATTGTTCCTGTCTCCTGCTGCCCACCCATTTCAGCCAATGTTTGTGTAATCCATGCGCATCCCTAAGAGGGGTGAGGTGGATGGTGGGGGGGGGTAGCATTTCGAAATGGAAAACTGTTGTCGCAAATGTTTGCCCATCCGACGAGGTGGAAACTCATTTGGAATGCGTGAACATTGGCGAATCGTGCAACTACCTTTTGGGTTTAACATTCACACTCTCTCTCTCTCTCTCACTCTCTCTCTCTCTCACTCTCTCTCTCTCTCTTGTTTTTTGCCCACAGGTAACGAGCTTCACCACCGCTAACAACAAGAAGGGAACCATACCGATGCCATCCTCGAGCGGTGCAACTGCCTTGCAATTGCATCAGCAACGCCAGATAGCCACAATTGAGACGCCACCGAATAGCGCCACGCTGCCCATGCAAATACCAACGGTGACCATGGATCTAGCCTCCGATATATCCACATCGGAGGCTGGCGAATTGGAGGCTGTTGCCGCTCAGACAGTTCTGGCATATGCCAATGCCAATGCAAATGCGACGGCGAATACCAATCCCAATGGTGGATCAAATGCTGTGGCTGCCGCATCTGTCCCAGGTGCCAGTTCGCCCAGCTCACCCAAAGAGACATTGCAGGTGAGCACCATAGCAACGGGACATGTTGGTCTCAATGTCCCTGTGCCGCCGTCCATGGGCAGCAACAACTCCATCAATGTGCTGAACAACAACAATGGCACCACCAACACCGAGACAACACACGGGACACTACAGTCAGCCGGAGGCACAAATGCCTCTGCCACTGCAATGGCAGCAACAGCAACAGCGACAGCAGCAACAACAGCAACAACAACAACTCCATCTGGCAATGAGCTACGTGTATCGCCCATAGCTGGACGATGTCGGGCTCTCTCAGTGGGCATCGACACGGACATGGTGAGTGAATTCGATCCCTCCAGCTCGGACTCGGGCGTGGTTAGCAGATGTGCTGTAGCTGTGAAGCCGCTCAAATTTCGCCTTTGCCAGCCCATTTTTGGACGCAAATCCAACCAGCAGAGGCGCAACGAATCCAAGTCAGCGGCAGCAGCAGCAGCCAAGGGTAATGCAGCAACCAAGAACCATCAGCAGCAGCAGCAACACCAACAACACCAACAGCAGCAGCAACAGCAGCATGCCATTAAAGCTGAACTCGAGCCGGCCATTCCGAAGACACCGAAACCCCGCGATCCCGAAAAGGAGAAGCGACGAATAGCACGGAAAAAGGAGAAGCGGGCCACCCTAATCCTTGGCCTGATCATGGGCAGTTTCATTGCCTGCTGGCTGCCATTCTTCTTTCTCTACATCCTGGTGCCAGCATGTAGCAGCTATTGCAATATACCCGAATCGGCATTTGCGATTGCCTTCTGGCTTGGCTACATGAATTCCGCTCTCAATCCGGCCATCTATACCATCTTCAACAAGGACTTCCGACGAGCCTTTCGCCGCATCCTGTTCAAGTGATGTTTGGCCTACGTGTGCTGTTACAGGTGCGTTTATGCGAGCATCGAGAAGGCTACCGAACGTGCCATGGGCAGCACACCCATGGGCTATGGGCATGGCATGTATCAGCACTATAGGCGTTAGATTTGCTATCCCATCCCATCCCATCCCATCCGAATCCTTGAGAGGCCAATCCTAAGTTGAATTTTGATTTGATTTCGAAAGTAACGAACATTGTAGCTCATTTCAAAAGCAATGAACGGCTGTGAATTTGATGGGGACAAAAAAACTCTTTCAATTTCAATTTACGCGTTTTTGGTTTCATTTTCTTTCCGTTCAGAAGAGCAGGGGTATGGAATGAATATCCTTGAACCCGTGTACACCCAAAGCACACTTTTCACACTCGAAAAAAGCAAGCTCATAGAAATGCATCGACCTTTCCCTTACCCCCCCAAAAAACAAGAGAGTTTCTGCTAAGCAAACATCTATTATGCGACCTCTCAATGGGGGCTGACGATGGCAACGTCTATGGCCATTCAACTTGAAATAATTTCACAAATTTCCATTTGTGGCTCAAAAATTGCTTCCATCTCGAAAGGTCTGGGTCCAAGCAAACAAACCAGGCAAGGATCGCACTGAATTGCAGTGGCCAAATGTGTCAACAGGCTGGCTGGTAAAGTCAGCCAAGGTGAGATTGGTTGTAAGTAGAGTTTGTAGGTAACCGATATATAGAGGGCTTTCCCCCCCACCCCTCAAATTGGGGTCAACAAGTGTAGTTTCTATAGATTGTCAAGCAGAAAAAATTTAATTTCTATTTGCCATTTCTTTGGCAATTTTTTTTTTGGAATACAGCCAGTTGAATAATTTCATTTGCCCATAAAGGCAACTAACTAAAATTTAGAACCCGCAAATCACAATTCACAAAGTACAAAGTGTACACTTTGTACCCACACATCAAATAGGCCAAAGCAAATAAATGAAAGCATATCAGATATTCCCAGAAATAATTTGTCTTGCATAGAATTGAGAAATACCTTATATAAATTCAAGATAAATCAGATAGAAAGTTGCAGTTTTTTTCTAGTTAAAATGGGAGGCACATTTCAATGTACCCTCTGTGTATAGGGTATTTAAAGACAAAAGCAAAGGAATCGATGCCTGACTAATAGGCACATGCCAAAAGACAGAAAGATAGAGGGAGAGAAATTCACATTGGCTTTGTTGTGCATCAGCATGTCACTCAGTCAGATAGTCAGTCGAACAATCAAAGCGAGGTAGTAGACACTTTTTGGCAGCCAGCCAAAACACCCAGCATCCCCCCACCACACCCCCTTCACTGTCTCTCTGTGTATGTATTTTTCTTTGTTAGACAAATATGCATAAATTTTACGTACAATTTATTTTCGTTGATGCCTTGTTGTGTCTTACTCATATTTTTTTAGAGACTCTCTTCTCTCTCTGAGTATGTGTGTGTGTGTGTGCAACGAAAATATTGTTGTAATCTCATATATATCTGCAATCTGTTATCTGCTCGCTCTATGACTATCAAATTTATGGCACCTTTTAGAGCCCTCTCCCGTTGACCTTTCAACACATGCTAAGTAGTTAGCGAAGATGTAGAAAATTTATTACTCTGGCCATTTGTCTCTGTGGTCGGTCCGGCGGTCGGTCGGTCGGTTGGTCCATAGGCTGGCTAAGTGCTTTGCCTCTCACTTTGTGGTGGGGGCCCTACTCAAAAATTTCAGTGTGATTGTGTGTTTAAAAGCGCATAAATAATGCGACCGAAAATGTCTGTGAGTCGTTGTCGAAAAGTGTTTCATTTGAATAAATGGAACAGGCGGGGCACTAGAACTAAAAGAAAACTCTCTCTCTCTCTCACTCTCTTGGTGCATGCATTTTTCCATTTTTCATTGTTTTTTCGGTGCGTTCCCTCTCTCTCTCTCTGTGTTTGTGTTTGGCATTGTCAGCGATGTGTGTACAACAACTGCACTTAAATGACAATTTGAACAACGACAGATCGCACAACAAAAACATAAAATAAAAATGGCACAAAAAAACATAAAAAAAAAAAAACCAGTCGACAGGCACAAAGCGAAATCGAAAACAATTGAAATCGACGGCGAGGCAGGATGTAGCTGGCAGGAGCAAGAGCAGAAACAGAAGGACATTAAAATGCGCCACACACACACAACGCATACACTCGCACTCTTTGCCACAGCAGCACTTAACTGCACTTAGGTGCGGCAGCCAGATGAATGTCGAATGAATGAACAAACTAACGGCATTTGTTGCTTTGTTGGCCAAGTCATTCTCACATTAAGTGTTGGCCCACATGACGTATGCGCAATGCTCTATACAATGCACCTACAGCAACGACAATTACCCAAAATACAACAAAAACCGACAACAATTCATGGCAAATTTTCAATTAATGTCACAATTAGCGGTCATCATAATTAAAATGCACAAATTTATTGTTTTTTAAACACTAAAACCCCTACAAAAAAAAAAAAAAACACAAAATATATATAAATAAAAGACCAATGGGAAAACCAACAACAACAACAAAAAAAAACAACAAAACGTTTAAACAATGCAAGTAAATTTACATTAATGCTCATAATTCGATTATCCGATTTTTATGCAAATTTGTTTACTCACCCGATGCGAAATTATTTCCCCAAAATTATTGCAGCTGCATAATGAAATTAAGTGGAAAATATTCACTATTCATATTCATATATTTGTTTTGTACACTTTCGGGCAAACAGTTTATATCAAATTGGGCATTTCATACTGTGCATACATAAGTATATTTAGATGCATTTTGAATTTTATAATTTCAGAGATTCTCATAAGTTTGGAAACATTATATTTAATGTCAGAATTTCCCATTGCCTCAGCTTTAACTTACCAAATTGGATATAGAAGAGATGTTGATATATTTTGGAGAAATCTGAAATGGCAAACTAAATCCTAATTAGTCAATGCAAGATACAATGGAAAACATTCAAACCATTTAACAACTATTGATTTACACTTTGAAAAATAATATAAACTCTTTTTTATAGTTTTTTAGTACGAGTTGAACGAATATGTCTGACATAACACTCCTTAATATATATATATATACAAGTCACTGCTTTTTATCATTAACCATTATACAAACCTTGATAATTTATTAATTTGATATTTTTCGCTTTTCCATTGAAAGAAAAAAATTTATGATGAATAGTTCTCTTCCATTAGGATCTTAAAATATATCAAGGAATTTAGAAATTTTTGCCATATATTTCAATTACACAATTCTATCGCCAGACTTTCCTTTCAAATTGGAATGTTGCCTAATAAATCTAGAAATTCTTGTCAGATAGTTCAATCAATCTCATATAATTAATATGATTTATTCTTTAGCAAGGCTTTTTATTCAAATTGAATATAGCAAACTTTTTGCTCTTAAAGGCTTTTAAAATTTTCACCAGTGTGCAATGACATCGGCTTCTATATTATATATAGTTGAATAGGTTTCAATTAATATGCAGCGATCGACTTTTACAATAAATTATATCGTATAAGAAGAATTAAGCACACATGTTTTGATTTAATGCAAATCGCTAAAAACCAAAATTTTTAATTTCAATATAGATGTCAAAACATATTATCTAACGGGACCAGTGCAAAAAACAATATTTCGAATTTTTGCATATCTGTCAACATTTATTTTAGCCCGCTATGCATTTTGGCATAAGCCAATTTAATGCCTGATTAACTTGGCAAATTACGGGACGAAAGAGACAGGACACAGGAAACAGGGAAGTGCGGGCATTAGGCGAGTATTAGGGTTGGGTAAATGCGGTTTTTAATTGAAATTTTGTTTTGTGGTTGCGGATTTGTCAAAGCCGTTAAATGTACGTTAAATATTTGATCGCATTTTTGTGTGCTGGCTTTGTTTATTTATGCGTAACTTTCTAGTCATAATTAAGTTGGACGCTTAGAGCTTTTGTGTAAACATCTAACAACTTAATCATACTAAACACTATGCAGCTGCCATAAACGTGGCCAATAAACACACACATACACTCACACACACACGCAGACTTACACGGCAATTAAAAGTTCATGGGCTGCTTGTAATTTCTCATAATAATAATGATGATGAAATGAGATGAAATGATGTGTAAGGTCAATGCAATTTTCATTTAAATTGCATTGTGGAACCTTTACTCTGTTTCATCTGTCGAAGTTTGTTTGATTTCAGTTTTGTTTTTGCCACTTACCATAAATGTTAGACTCATAAATATGCACTTAGGAATTTATGCGCATTGACAGCATGAATATTTATGAACCGATGATGACGGCAGAGACAGCCCATTAAAATGCGCCCCGTTGATTAATTGGAAAAGTTGTGAAAATTGAGAGAGAGATAGAGAATGGAATTTGTGTGTTGTCGCTGGTTCAATGGTTCGTTTATTTGATTTTCTACCCTTTCTTTTTTTTTTTTTTGTTTTGTTTTTTTCTTTTTAAGTTGATTATGGCTTTTCGATTCAAATTTAATGCCAAAATGAAGAAAAGGATAAAAAAAACTAAGCAAATCGCTCGCCTTTAGCGGGGGGAAAACGAATGAATTTATTGCCATCTTAATTCACAACAACAAAAAAAATATATATGACGAACTGACTGAAATACTTAAATGAAATTATAATTTCATTGTAAAACGAAAAAACAAATCTAAAAAACAACAAAAAAAAAACCAACTTAACTTGTAAAACATATTTCAATATTTCACTTTTTGCTAATAACTGTACGATATAAACTCAAATTAGATACAAATTATACATACCTATAGATATATATATATATATATAAATAACATAAACAAAATTATTCAAGTTGAACTTTTGAAATTAGACAAAAACAAAAAAAAAAGAAACCAAAGAGCCACAAACACTTACAATTAGCCGCATTCTACTAGCTACAAAATGGAAATGTTTAGCCATTTAAATGTAATTCGTATAATTCGTATGGCATAGCAAAAATTTTAACTCATAGTTATATATACATATGTTATGTTATATAGAGCATACTCAAATGTCCTATATGTGATGCATAATATGCATATGCATCTCTTGTAAAATAGTTGTATTATTAATTATTGACTAATCGATACAGAAACAAACAAAACCACAATTTGTATATGTGTAAATAACGAAACAAACAAACCGCATGGAATGGAAAATCAAATCTGAGAATTGTTTAAAACTTAAAATCTATCTTACATTCTAAGCGCAAGTCTTCCACTACAATTACGCGCTTCACTTGCATTTTATATTAGATTTGCGTTTCGTTCTCGATCCAAAAAGTGAAATAGTTAACACAAAAAATGAGAAACAAAAACATCAAAAGACAGTTTAACGAGTTTCTAAATGTTAGAGATGAGTTTTGTGTCCAAAAAAAAAAACAAAGTAAATACGATATATTGTAAATGTGTAGGTAATTTCCAAAAGGTTTCTTCCACCGCCCCCCCCCCAAAAAAAAAAACCCCCTTGACCCACAACAAAAACTAAGCACACACCAGTCTAGAATTAAATGTAGATATGCAACACAAAAAAAAATGCATATTAGATAAATCTAAGTAATTGATTAATCATAGTTAAGGCTTGACTATTAATATTCATTCATTCATTTATTGAGACTTGCCATTGGAGTTGAGCGTTGTTTGTTGCTGTTGTGTCATTGTACATTTTGAATTTAATTTCTATTCACATAAATTAGCTAACAACGAAGTAACATGGTGCTATGAGTTACGTATGTATGTATGTATATGTGTATGTATGTATGTATGTAGAACGCGTTCCTTTCATTTATGTATTTTCATCATCATCTATCATTGATGCTGGTCAAAACGTTCAAATGAGAGCCCCATTTGACGTCCACCAGGTAGCAGCGGATAGGAACAGCAGCAACAGCAACAACAACAGCGATTGGTTATCATTTTGAACAATTGAAATCAAAATTTAAAGTTTGTTGAGACTAAAAACAAATTAATATGCAGCTTATTCAACTTAAATTTAAATATTAGCAAATTGAACATTGTAAATAATAATATATATGTATGTAACAATCTAAAACAAACCAAAAAAAAAAACCCATAATCGATTAAACGAAACCAAACCAAAACCAAATGTAAATTGTGCAAAATATGAATTTGCAAATTGAAGCCACCAAAGAATTGAATTTTTGCATGTAAGTCAAACAATGAAACAAAAACAAAAAAAAAAATTAATCATAAAAACAAAAAGAAGGAAGAAAATCTTAACCTTAAGCGTAAACAGAGCCCAACCAGTTAGAGTTATAAAGTTATACAGTTTAAAAAACTTAAACTAACTACAAAGATTAATATAAAAGTTTTAGCATTTAGGCAATCATATATCATAGTTCAACTAAAACTAAACTAAATAAGTATTAACAACAAAATAAATTCTTCACTCACTAAAAATACATAAATAAAAATATGAACAACTATCTGTACATTTTCGAGATACAAAACGCATTTACGAACTTTGAGTTTTATTGTTACAAAAAAAAAAAAAGAAAAATCAATCTTTCATATTTCACAACTTAAAGAACGTATATATATATACGATATGTTACACCAGTTGAGTTTGAGCAAACTAAAACAAATTATATGCTATATATGTATATATGCTATATGCATATATATATATATGGTATTCGCATATGATAATTGTTTTCCTAAATGATCTTGTAACTTAGTCTGTAAGCTAAACAACTATGCCAGCAGTTTAAGGCAAATACCGAAACCGAAAACCAAATAGAAACAAAAAAACTAAAACTATTAGCTAAGTTAATAATATAAATGTATGTGTATATGTCCACTTTAAACGGACAATAAAAACTCTACAATGCAGCCCAACTAAAAATAGTAGATCAAATACGATTACCTTAAGGTTTAATATAAAAACTCATCAAAAAAAACACACATACACAGACCGGCTAATGGGAAAAAATCAACAGCAAAAACAACCACACACCAACAAACCTTTTAAAATTAATCCTAAAAACAAACAAATAACAATTCCCAACATAAACTAAAGCTAAAAAACTAAACACAACAAATGACCCCATAAAATAATTACAAAATAATAAAAATGAAAAGTATTCTTAAATTCTTTAAATGTTTTGTCGTTCTTATTTTGACTTGATTTAAGCAGCGTCAAACTTTCCCAAATAATTGCCTACTTTTCGGCGATTAATATATCGAAATACACATATGTGTTGCCTGAAATACTGAGCTCTTGCCTTTTATCAGGCAATGGATTTTAGAGCATTTTTCTTTACAAAACTGTGGCATCTTTTAGGTTTATATCGATTACTTTCTCCTCACGATAGTCTAACGGATATCTGAAAACTCCCGTCTCTAACACGAAACTTGTGGTTATAATTTTGGCAGTTTTTTTCTGTACATTTAAAAAGAAATATTTTTTAAATTGAGGCCGCTTTATAGCTTAGTTTAATTAGGAAAATGTCAAGAAATCTTGCGTTACATTGATAAAGTAATATCAGATCACACAACACATTGATTGGTAATTTAATATGCGAAGAGTGTGATTATGTAAGAAATGATTTTTAATCCTGAGTTTTTTTATATATTTTCAGACTATAAATAACAAAATAAAGATGAGTATTGAGACCTTTCAAAATTATATAAGCTCGTTTGATACGAATGATCTAAAACAACTAAAGTGAGACTAATCTAAATAAACTCGGAACCTTTGAGTAATTACTGTATCTAAGGTAAAATTAGTAATAGTAAGCAAACTAAGACACTTTAGAAGGAATTAGACAAACTCAAAGATCACAACTTTCATTATAATAAAAACCCGAAGCGACTATGAATATTCTATCAGCTTATTAATCTTTGAATTTGCTTGAATAATTCTTAAAATAAGATTATGATTCGAGTGACATTTTCTTTCATGCTAATTATCTAAAATAATGACACACACTTTATCTGTGGCTTGCCTCCTCGCAAGGAATCAAGTTGAAATTTAAAAGAACAATTATATATATGAATTTAAGGCTGCCACAAAGCCGCAACAGTTCCATTAATCACACACAGGCACAAACAACAAACAGTCGCACACACACACACACACATACAGGGGCAGCAAAGTTTGTCAAGGCAGTTTGTTTGCCCCGGGCGGGGTGGAGGGGTGGCGGTGACAAAGAAGCGACGCTTGCTAATTACACACGTGGCGCCCGCCATTTCGTTCTCATGGAGGTGCAACACAAAAAAAAAAAAAAAAAAAAATGGAGATGGAAAACCAAAAAGGAAAGGGGGAAAAGCGCTGCAAGTGTAATGTAAATGCAAGGCAGTGTGTTAATTGTTTCAGTTTGTAGTGTGGTAGTGCTCTAAAGTTGGCAGCGTTTATCAACTAGACCAGATCAGCATCTAAGCAAAAAGTCCACGAAATGCGACTATATACCTTTTACCTTTCTCTCTGTGTGTGTGTGTGTGTATGTATGTGTGTCTGTGCAGAATTCTTTATTTTAAGCAAAATGAAAAAAAGCACCCACGTATAATTGTCATGAGTCCTAAGGGTTAACACAGTAGCGAGCGAGCAAGACAGCTAGATGAGTTGTGCAAGTTTTAATTAGTTAATTTAACGCCAGGCAGCAACACTGCGTATGAGTAATGAGCACTCGCACACATACAGACATGCAGACGCACTCATACACACACAGAGACCCGCATACAATGTATGTGTTTCTTCAAGCTGTCAACATTTTGCCAACGCTTGAACTTTACCCTAACTAGACGATGGATGGATGGGGAGCGGAGATGAAGAGCGGGTGAAATGCCTTTCGGGGGTGAGATGACTGGCTGTATTTGCGGTTAGATGTGCTAAGTAATTTCCCCTTGCGGATGCAACTAATTACTAAACATTTCGCATAAAATTCTCAACTTGACAGCATCTAACTGCATGGGCTAAGGACAAGGCTCGCAATAGCAACAACAACATCAACAACAGAACTATCAAGGATAAGAATGACACTGTGCAACACAATTTTGCATTTTATGGTATTAAATGTTGCTTAAAGTTTAAATTAGCTAGCTAGGAATTTTTAGGCAACGAAGTTTAGATTATTTGATAAGACAAATGCAAAGTTTTGATATAATCTTGAACAGCATGACTAGCTAAACAAGTCACAAGCATATGACTGACCTTTATATTAACCAGTATTTCAGTTTTAATTATATCTTGCTTCAATCTACTATTAGAATCCTCCTTCATATCTGACGACTTTATAAATTAAATATATAATTGAACAGCATCAAGATCTAAATGCTTTTAAATAGTAATTATTTCCCATTTCGTTTCTTTTTAAGTCATTAATAATGCATTATCCCATTAATTAAATAATAAATTAAGAACTTTAAAACACAATTTATGATAACATTTTCAATATTTTTAAACCAACTTAAACCACTCAATCAATAAACTTAAAATTTATTGTGTCATTGTCACTTTTTTTAAATATTTTGGGCATTTGGAGTCTTAAAAATTTTGAAAAATGTATTGTATATTGAAATATATTTGTGTTTTAGCAGAAACTGTATGAATTTAATCCGATTAATTAATATATCATGAACGATTATTGGTCAGTCCATCTATGAAAGTCGTTTGCATTAAATATTAAATATTAAATATTAATATTAATAAAAGAAAGATAATTGTAAGGACCTCTTTTATTTTACTCCTTTTTAGATGAAATTGATAAGGACTTTGTTAGACAGTGTAATTGGAACCCCGCCTGTTCGTTTGTGTCTATTTGTGTGGGTGGCAGCGGGAGCGGGAGCAGGGGCATGGGTTATCAACAAATGTAACATGCGGTTTTGTGCTAATTCACTTGCCCTCTCCCAAAACTCCCCTTTAACTTGGGAGCAATCCAAAGCTGATGCCACTTCTTGGCGGTCATAAAGTAAATACCGAGGCAAACAGACAACACTTCCGCTCCGCCAAATGATGATTATGTTTAGTGTAGATGAGACTTGCACTAAAGAAGGCCGAGGCCAAGAAAAATGATCGTAAAATAGCAGAAATTATTTAACACTATTTTGCATTTAATGCAAAAACTTTATGTTCGTTTGCTTCTTTCTCTCTATCTTGCCGGCTTGGAAATTGTTGCCGGAAGTTTATAGCAAAAGTTGCAAAGTTTGTAGCGGCGGCAGCAACATAATACAGCCAGCCGGTTGAAGAGGCAAACGAAGCGATTAATAGCAAGTATTTTGCGGTTGCCAACTGAAACTCTTGGCTACTTGAGCCTTCTTGTTTTGTGAAGAAGAATTATCTCTCAGCAATGAGCCAAATTATGCCGGTTGCCGTCTCTGGCAACCTTTGGCCCGAAAGCCAATGGGAAATCCCCGCACTCGATGAGACAGAGAATTGCATTTTGAACTGCATTAGAGAAAACAAAAGCGAGGAATGAGCATTTAATTGGCCAAAGGGCAAGTATTCCCGGTGCCGTACCCAAACAAGTTACGTCAAATTAATTATTAATTATTAAGCATTACGAAGCAGTCTTCCATGTTGTTGTTTAACAAGGCAATTTGCTTGCAACGAATGGGGCAATGAATCAATACGATTGCTGTAGACCAAAAAAAATATGAATACGAAACGAAAAACCAAAAACCAAGAAGACACAAAATAAAACCGGCTTTGCATCGAACAATTCATAAACAAATCTACAATATTTTGCCAGAAGATGCTCAGAGTCATTTATTGTACAATAAAATGCGACTGCGGGCGACGCCGACAACGACTATGAGAGAGCAGAGCAAAACCTTCCGCTACAGAGACGCAACTGAGCAGCAGCAGCAGCAGCAGCCTCAGCCTCAGCTCGAATCGTCGCAGCAGCTGCGGCGAACGAGATCGGGCCGACCATCAAGAAAAACGCTGCCCAAGAGGCAAACGCAACTGTCGTTGAAAACAAACCCGTCGTGGCATTCGCAGACACAAGACGTAAAGATTCCCGCCGCCGCAGCCGTCGCCGTCGCCTTCCCAGTACTCCCAGTAGTAACGATCCCATCCGATCCGATCCGATCCGAGCAAAAAGTGAAAATTTTAACATAAAGTCGACAAAACGGAAGAATAATGTAATTTTTCAATTAGTTATTTACCTTGCCATTAGCGTGTCATAATCAATAGAATTTTATTGATTATATTATTTGTGATAGACTGATTCACTGCACTTTGTTCATCAGTAAATCACGCAATCTATGTATAGGTATATATTGTAATATTATTTTACAATATTCAATTGATGGCCAAATGCATTAAGCCCGATCTCTTCTTCGCTCGACCAGACGTGACCCAAGTGTCTGACCATGAAGGCCATGGAAAAATTTCGTTCAATACATTACAATAAATTGTGTGCTCGAACTAACAAATTGCAGCGGAAAATTTTCTTACAAATAACCAAAAAAAAACAAACAAAAAAACTACAAGACCAAATACAAAATACCAAAAAGAAACAAAAACAAATACAAGAAAAAAACCAAAAATAAAATAAAAACAAAACAAAAATCCCCCTACTTCTAATGAAATTTTGAATACGTGACAATCAAAATGAAACGGCAATTTATCTGAATGCCTTTCTGTTTTAATTTTTTAAGTTTTACAAATTAATTCAAAATGATTAGCTTTTCACATGGCGGGCGGAGGAGCGAGGGGCTTTTGCCTCATTAGCAATGCAAACGAGTTTCCAAAAATATTTGAAACAAAATTCTCTGTGTCTTTTTTTTCCCCCCCAAAATACTCTTTCAATAATGTAAGAAATGTATATAAACGACATAATCTATGGATTGAATGTTTTTCAAGTTAAAATTAGTTTTGAGACTTACCTCTTCAGAGTACTGAAACAGTTGAATTGTACTTAGAATAATTTCCCAATTGAATATTTTGCCAAAGAGTTTTTTGAATTATTTTTCAAACCATTTCAATTAAATTTGTTATTCAAGTATCGTAAGGGTATGCTAGATCTAGACAAAATCAAGTAAGTGCTTTTGCGCATTTCAAATTTTAAACTAAATGACAAAATTTGGAATTTCCTACACTTTAAAAAATGTTTAAAAATTTATATTTCAAATTTAGGTTAGCAGTTCTTTGAAGACAAATATTGAGTAAATTATATTAAAAAAAAAAGAGTTAAAATAACATAAATTCAATAGGAATAGAAAATAACTTTCAAAATAAATATTAAAAAACTTGAAGATCGCAATTCATTAGTATTAATTAATTTACAATAATTTTATTTACAAGAGTTTCATGTAATTAATGTAGTGTATAGAGATGTCGATGTAGTTGTTTTTGGCTTGGCCCTATGGTGTTATTTTTATGTTGTTTTTGTATAGATTTTTCAAATATGTCAAATATGAAACTGGTTTCCAAGCGATTGAATCTTTTACAAGTCACACGACTAATGTTTATTTATAGTATAGTTTATGTTTATGTTTATAGCATAGATTTTCCATCTTGAATGTGAATTTTAGATGTGTGTGTGTGTGTGTGGTAGACCAGTATGTAAATGGCCATTATTTTTGAGATTTTTTTTTTTTCATTACATTTTTTGCCTTTTTGTTTTTAGTCTGGTTCCGGTCTTGTATACTTGTTTGTATTATTTCTACATTTTGTTTATGGAAAATTAATAATAATATCAATTTAGAAAATAAAAAAAACAACGAGACAAAAAGCAATTACATGGGACACATTGATGCTGCTCAGTCACAGTTTCCGCAAATTATAACAGTAACCTGTATGTGTGTTTGTGTGTGTGTGTGTGTGTTGTGTCGGTGGGTGTATGGGAGCGTGTGTGTTTTGTGTATGACTTATCCCACAATCAGAATCGCATCAACATCAATTTCATTTCAGCCCATTTCAGACAGCAATAGTTGCTATAGCAAAAGCAAAAAGCTGAAAGACTGAAATTAATTAGTCCGCCGTTATAAATAAAGCATAAGCATTCGAAAATCAAATCATTTGACATTCAGACTCGCAAGAGCTGACAACTACTACAACTACAACATACGTGAAATAGTGACAACGGCACAATAAAACCAACAATAACAACAACAATAAAACCAACAACAAAACAAACAAGTAAAATACAACTACAAAAACAACAACAAAAAAAAAACAAAAAAAAATCAAAATAAAAAAAAAACAAATTAAGCTTTTGGCGTCGCGTTAAATTATCAAATCATTCACTGGTCACGTGATGATGATCAGACCAATAGATGAGCCAACTCATATTTCATTTCGATACGAGATCTGTTGCCTTTTTGTTGTTGCTTTGTCTCTTTATTGCAATTGGCAATAAGTTCCTTGTTTCTTGTATTAACAAGCAACAAAGAAAAGCGGAACGAGAAGAGGGGCTGGCTCTCATGTCGCGTGTGTCGGCCATTGGCACAAGATATATATAAATCGTAGTATTAGTCTCTTCCCCAAAAAGTTGGCCAGAAAGACTCCCTCTCTCTCTCTCTGAGAGAAACCTGGGCAGATGGCCAAATGGCGGATAAACATATACATATAAATTATTATTGAAATTATCTAGTAAACGATTTAAATAAGTGAAATTTCATCTCACGTGACCCTAGGGCAAAGAGATTTATTTTTGTAACATTCGACATACAAAATTGTTAAATATTTATCTATGCTAGTGGCGATAATTAATGAATCAACCGTTTCCTTCTTTATCAGCGCAACGTATCGAATTTTGGGTGTTAATTTTGATCAAAAGTGACACATTTCACTAGAAATTTAAACGAAAGGTAAGTGCAAATTGATATGACGAAAGGGAAGCTGTGTGACATTCCTCACTATATATGTATTATAGTTTTTACCTTACACTATATATAATATACCTCTCTATATATATAACTCTTTATCAAATTGAAACATAGTACATAACATATGCCCTGACGAACCCCCTCCTAAACTGCCTTTTGGCAAACTTTTTGTTGCTTTTTTTTGTATACCCTTTAGCCACTAGTTTTAGGGGTATATTATATACCAAAAACAGATTTAGCTCATCTCGCCCCCTTAACGCCTTCTATTAAAAATATTTTTATTAGATTTCATTTAATTATAGGTTGCACAATCACTGAAAGTCAGTTTTAATGTGAAAGTTTTTATTATCGACAAGAATTTATTAGCTAAAGATAACGATCAAACTAAATTCACTTTTAATGCACTTTTATCTATACGTAAGAACATAAATCCACAAATTCTGACAATAATTTGAAAAAAAAACAGCTATAAATAATTTTTGTATAATTTATAGACGGGTTTCAAATATAGTTCCTAGGCAAACAACACGGTTTCAACACCTGTGAATAAGCAAAGGCAATTATTATTATATTTTTTCCACCAAAATACATAAAAAACAGATATGAAAAAAAAGAAGCGATTAAAGAAATCGCTTACGGAACTTTGTCTATTAGATGGCGCTAGAAAGAGAGAGAAAAAAATATGATTCATCTTTTAGTTAGAATAGACTAGATTATTCAATTAGTATTTCGGTGTGAAATCCTAGTGGATACTGAGTAAGGAGAAGTCGGTATGCAGAATCGTTCAATGAATTCTTTTTTCTTCTTTTTTTTTTGCAACGCGCATTTGTCATGCAATTTTAATCGCAATTGCATTTTTAATTTTCCTTCCTCTTCCACCTGACGGCAATGTCAGCGATGCTCAGTTCTGCTCTGCTCTGCTCTGTTTTGCTCTGCTCTGTTTTGCTCTGTCCTTTCTCTGCTCTTTGCCAAAAGAAAAATGTACATAGCAGCAGCAGCAGCAGCAACAGCAGCCGCGACGGCGGCGGCGGCAGTGGAAAAAAAAATAAAAGCAAATAAATATTAAATGCAATACACTCAATACGCTCAGACAGACAACAGCAAGCTGGTATGCAACGAAAAAAAAAAGAATTATAATGGAGATGGGAGGGGGATAGCGAGAAATAAAGGATGATAGGGAAGGGTTTCAGCGAGAGAAGGGAAAGGGATGGGAGGGGGGCAAAGCCTGGCGGGCTACTAACACATTGGCATACAGAGAATGCGAGATGCGACAGGATGCCAGAAGAAGCGAGTTTTGCTACGCGTCCCATTTGCATAAATCTACATTTTAACTATCCTTTTTGATACCCTTACCAAAAGAAATGCATGCAGGACTACATTTAGAGATTTGTTACGATTTGTTAATGGGTCTAAGAGCAAACTGAAGAGATCTAACAAAAGATGATTTGAATTAATTAATTCAATTCAATATGTATCTCTTTATAATATCATAGTTATTTATCCCTGAGGAAAGTAATTTGATTGATTTAATTGAATACTCTCAAAGGAAGAAAATTCCAACACATTTGCTTCATCCATTCAGTCTTGAAAGAGCATTGAAATATCAGACGAGACAAAGTCACTTCAAACATCATCTGGCTTAGTTTTTTTTTTTTTGTCCTTTTTTGCCATTTTGCCATACCACGAAAGACGACGCTTGTCGTTATAGAGAAGGATAGCATGGCCACTAGGATAACTTGGGGTAACTTGATAAATATTCGCGCAATGTTGGTGTGAAATATGCAACAATATTTCTTCTGTCGAAATGAAATGGCCAAGCATTACAATGCAGCAATTGGAATTTCACTTGATGTTGATATTCGTTGTTCTTCTTTTCATTCTCAGTATGGGGGGACCACGTTATTAGGCGGGAGATGGGGCTAGCCCACTTCGCCACTTTTATAATCTAGCGTGGGTCGCAATTCAATTCAAGATTGACTAATTAAACACGGTACCGCAGCTGACACATTGTCAAAGTGGCATTAACATATCGCAAATATGACAGTTGCAGGCAAACAAAGCAAAATGACACCAAACCACATTGTGCGACCGCTAAAACCGAAAACCAAATGAAGTCAAATACTTAAATAAACACCCGCATCATTATTCATGAATATTTGATCGGCTATATCAAGTGATGAATGAGAGTAGTAGTTGTTAGACACGCGACAACATAGAGGCATAGAATACTCTTACCACATATTTGGGGCAAAGCATTTCAGTAATTCCTTTTTTCGTGGTCGCGGTCATCAAGAGTGGGTCATACATTACTTAATTTAAAGGTTAAACAAGCAATTCATAGTGGACTATCAGAAACTATTCTAAATTAGTGAAATATTTGCATGAAAATCATACTAACAAATCATTTCGTTTACTTAAGAAAATCCTATATAAAATACTGGGACATAAAGTGTCGTTAGCAATATATTTTTTAAGTGTGATATAAATTGAAGTAATCTGATTTAACCCAGTGATTTTGGTTCTTAGGTCTCATGAATTAGATACCAAAAATTGCCTAAAACAACAGAAAAATGGGTTTTTGCAAAGAATCAATTTATACTCAAAAGATTATATAAATTAGCCTATTTATAATTGTTAGTCGATTTAACCAACCTTTAGAATAAAGAATTCACTTTGTTGACTTTACAATAAACCAATACGATACCAATTTTCTAGGCATATAAAAGTCCTACATAGACTGCAATAAAAGATGACTTTAAAGTAAATCCATATGAGAATAAAGTTCCGAAAGGTTTCTAATAAAGAAGAAGATTTCTTAAAAAGATTTTAATTTTTATTACAATTCACCGACACTTTGAATGGAATTTTTGCAATATTTATGTTGCTGGGGTAACAAATTTTATTGGATAACCGAATTATTTAGAACTTGATTATGATTAACCCAAATGGTGTTTTCCTTTCTAAATTCTATGCTGATTTGGCACTATAAATTTGTTCCAATTTGCATTGTTAGTGTATTTGAGAGTGTGGTCGTTAGTCTGGCTTTTTGTTATTTTAATTACTATAATTTGCTAAATAGTCAATTTGCATGTATCTCAGAGTCAGAGTCAATGATTGAGCATATGAAACAGCCGCAGCAACAAAAGCACGTGCTAGACCATCGCGTGACAGGCGAAACGTATGCTAGTTTTTTTTTTGCTCAAACTATTCAATTTATTCAAAATGCAAAAAAAACAAAACAATCATCATATATAGGAATGTAGAAGAGAGAAAAAAAAAATGGTAATACAATTAACATTGACACCTTACAAGTGGTCGTTGTGTATGTATATTGGTCAAGTGTTTGCTCGTTTTGTTGTTAATTATTTGGCAATCTGGTTGCAATCAGGCAGAAAGAATTTCTGAGTCACATAAATCTATTAACACGTTCCGCCACGTTGACTGCGACGAGGTGCTAAATTCAGCTAGATATATAAATAGTATAGGGTCATATACTTTATTTTTTGCCAAGTCAATTTGCTCAATCTGATTCGGTGATTAATTGTGATTATCACATGATGTGAATTAACTATTTTTAAATTAATTTTTTTCGTCTATTTTTATGGCGGCTCGGCAAAATCAAATTGAAAACTTGTTTCGAAGACTCTCAATGCTACCCACTTTTGGCTAATCGAATGAAATCAATAGCGAATAAACAGTTGAATGACTTTTTGAAAGAGTTCGATTACCTTTATGTGGATTGCATTTGCCCCCAAATAAAAAACAATAAAATAAAGGAAAAACGAAAATTCAAATGCACAAATTCGTATTCTCAGGCATGCAACAAAGTAATCGAACAAACAACTAAAATGCATGTTGCAAGCATTTATCAATAAGAGCAAAGTACACACACACACACACACTCACATTTTACCTTTAGGGACATATACTGGGCAAGGGCATTGAACCTTCCTACATACCTATGTAGGTATTTATGTATAAACTTGGATGCGTATGTATGAAGTTTTATCATTTTACCTGGTCCAGTTCAAGGCCCAAAGGCGCAGAAACACCAAAAGCAAATTAAGAAACTCACAGAACAACTTGCGATGCGATTTAAAATCTTTGTAACCTGACCTGCAGCAAGTTATCTGTCCCTCTCTATCTCTGTCTCTCTGTCTGTTAACCACGCCTCCACCTTATGTAGCCAGACAGCCATGATAAATGTGACAACAACAGGCCAACAGCAGGCATCCTTTACTGCCTTGCCCAACCACTCAGGCTGTCATTTCAGTTCCATTTGGCCAAAGTTGAGCTGCAGTCATTTTTGCTTAAGTGCAGACATCCAAACCCAATCCCAGTGCCCAATTCCCTGCTCTACGCCCAAGACTAAAGACCATCTTCAGGTGCTCTTGTTGTTGCTGTTGCTGTTAACTTGTCTCGCATTTCAGCCTCTCGCTTAAGCGACACTTGCTGCATAAGTTAAAGCCACGTTACGTGCCTAAAATCGCACATAGATCGATATCTTTCTCTTTCACTTCTACTTTCGATACTCTAATCAAACAATAAATTTTTTGCCATGATTCGCATATTAATTTCAATTACGATTTGAGAGTTTTAGAGCACTAAATAGCAGTGATTTGCTTGCAATTTTTATTATTTCATGAGTTTTGATGAATATCATCAATCTGATGCAATTGCATATCCTTAGTGATGCGCCGATGCGCAAATTGAATATGAAATTGGATGAACAAAAAAAATACAGAAATTTCTTGCACCATTTCGTTAGCTTTGATTGCCACAATCAAAGGATGTTTGGTGTCGGTTGCAAAATCAATCGCATACAAAATCTATCAAGTAATCAATGATAGAAAGCCATGGGCCAAAAATTCAGAGACCTCACTGTAACAAGAGGGGCTTAAGAGCTTAAGAGGCGCCAGAAAAAACTATCTGAAACTATATTAAAAATGTTAACAATTTTATATGAATATTATTAACAATTTGATATAAATTTCAGATTGAAAAATAAATATTATTTATTTCTGATGATCACTTCAAATAGATTTAAAGTTGTAGCTTTATTTTTATACCAGTTTATTCAATTTATTTTAAAGATTAGCTACCAATAAATAAATAGCAAATTTATTTACTTCAATTGCAGGTATTAAAGCATTTTATTATACATTTTTTTCACCAAAAATTTTGATGACTCTACAAAATATGTTTTGTTGGAATCAATCTCTTTCGTAATTCCACTTAAGTCTCCCACTTGAATATTGAATCACCCCCTCTCTCCTACGCCAGTGCATTACTAAAGAGTGGGAGACAGGATGGACGAGTAACTAAGTCGGAAGCCAGAGAACAGTTTCTTGTGGCTTTCAATTTTGTTGGCCAACACGCCAAATAACCAAACGAAGCAAATCCAAACCGCACCGCAGCCAAGCCAAGCCAAGCCAAGCCAAATCAAACAAGCAACTGGGACAGCAATACTTTTCTTTTCGTCGTCATTCTGCCACAGCAGCGGCAGCAGAAGTAACAGCAACAGCAACAACAACAATGCAACAAACAAACTTACCAAAGCAAACCCCAAAAAAAAAAAAAGAAGAAGAGAGAGAAAAAAATGAATCCTCTTCCAGTCATCAGACTTGCATTTCTTTTGCTCTATTTGACTGGTGGGTTGGATTCATTTCTTCTTCTTTTTTTGCTGGCTGCTGTGGTCCCATTATGTGGCATAATTTGAGTTTCTTTCACACACATATAAGTGCATACATGGCGTATGTGTAATGCAACTTACTTGCTTTTGTTTTCATGTCGCCACCAAGTCAGGCCAACGCCTTGAAGTATGCTCTATGGGTGTGTGTGTGTGTGTGTGTGTGTGTGCGACTCCTGCACGCCACATTCTCATAAAAATTAAAGCCTGAGCCTGGGCAAGTGCATGTTGCATGCAACATTGCTATTTATGAACTCAACAAGAACGCCTTGCCTTTCGTTAGCGCTCGACAAGCTGCCCAGAGAAAACATGCTCCCCATAAATCGCAACAGATAAATTTTGCTTTTTGGTTTACATTTTGCTTTTGCTTTTGCTTGCTGGTCCGGTTCTCTGGCCCGCCTTTCTGGTACCGGTCTTGTCTGCCCTTTGGCTGGCTAAGGGAAATATGTACATACATTTATTATGTAACCTGGACCTGGACGAAGGGTATTTGAGTTATACCAATTCTTGTGTGCTGGGGCTAACATGCAAAATTTGAATACAAGACAAAAACTTGCCGTATTTAATGTTGAACGAAATATAACTACAAAACTCTTGAAGTACACAAAAAGTTCGTACAAAAAAGGAAGAAAAGCCTTTAAGAATACTTCAATCCTTGAAGAAACAAAATTATTTATGCAAATTAAAGCATATGGATTGTAAAATTGCATTATTTTGTTACAATTTTCGGTAATACTTCAAAATAAGTTCATAATAATTCAGTATTGGTATTTCTCCTATATCAAAAAACGTTTTACTAATTTATTTTGGATATCCATATTTGAATTTAAAAGATTTCTTTTTCGAATTGGCCTATATACTGATGCTTAAAATAGACTACGAACAAAAGAAAATAACAAATCAAAGGTTTCATTATCCTAGAACACTATTAAATTAATAGGAATAGGGTGCCTTTAATTGAATTTCGCAGAGTTTATATATAAATATAAATATAAAAAATATAAATTTATATTTTTCTATTAATTTTCTGATTCTAAACTTTAATTTTTAAACCAAGCTATAGTTTAATTGTGTATTTATTACTATTCGACTGATATTCCCCTCACATCTCATCTTTATGGCTAACTTCTTCATTCACTCATTCTTCACATACTTCCATTCGTCATTCTCCTTTTTTGCCCAGCTTCCAATTATCCTGTCTCCTTATGCGCATCCACTCATTATCTGCTGCATTTCTAGTTATTCTCCACTTCTTCTTCCCTTCTCTAGTTTTCTTTCTGCACATCCTTCTGCCTAATCTCTCATTTTGTGGTCCTTTTTTAACAATTCTCCCACTCCAACTTTATTTGGGTTTATGGTGAAATCCGCTTAGTATCGATCTTAAGGTTTACCCATTTTAATCATGAAGTTGAAAGTATTTATCTGTAAGATGCCTTAAGTGGTTAGTGTATGCAGATGTTCACCCAATTTCTTGGCTGGTCGCTTCTCGATCATGCCAGCAGTTGGCCTGGACTTGGACTTTGCTTTTTATTTATGTCAATCCTTGTCTGCGGCTCGTTGCCCCGGCCGACACAGTAGGCGCTGGATATAAATAATGAGAAGGATGCAGCCACGCCCATTTCCGAAACTTATTCAGCTGCTCCTTGAAACGGACAGTTGCAACTGCAACAGCAATGTTATATAAAACAATGTTATATATGTATATGTATATGCATGAACAAACAATTAATTATATTTTTTTTTGTTTTTGTCTGCATTTCGGTATTTGCATTTAAAATGAATTTAAATGAATAACATTCTTAATGCAACCACAATGAGAGCCGGGGTTTTAAATGATTTTCGAATTTTTTATATTTATAATCACATTAAACCATAATGTTTTTTAAGTATTTTTAGTTAAGGTTAAGCTCGCATTCGATGGCTGTGTTTATGCAAGAATTGTGTCATGGATGTCGACGAGGCGTCGTCGAGTGGTTATTCAGTATCACGTGATCACGTGCGAGATAAATATTTAAAGATCTCATATATAAGTATTTGCAACTTTGTGCATATTTGGACAGCTGCAATGGCATAAAAGGAGCGGCATGGGGTGAGGGGAATCACATGAGACGAATCGTAGTCGTATTAAGTTCAGCATTCGGCCAAGTTCATTGAGCGAATTCAATGTCAATATTTGCATTGTATGATTCATACGCATTAACAAATACCATTTGAATAAATATTGATTAGTTAGATAAATAGTTAAATTAACATAAAAATTACAATAAACATACTACTAGTATGTATTCGCGTTTAAGTAATTTTTAATTGAATCATTAAGGGCGCTATGCGTCACATTTATCACTCGTATCTCGTGGGCCATTAAAGATAATTAATAATGAGCGGAAAAAATACAATTTCATAGATAGAGAGGGAGAGAGCGAGAGGGGAGAGGTAGGGAAAATGGAAAATTGAAACTGCGGCCGCATGCTGCTAACGGCGGCAAAGTGCGTAAACACTGTGCAACACACTGACACTCATATGCCCTGCTTGAGCTGCAATTAAACTCTGCAGCAATTACCAATTGCTCCAGTTTCCCTGCCCCACCAACTATCCCCCCCTGCTACTACTTGGCCGCATTTGCAACGCATTTTAATTGCTTGTCAGTGTGGCGCATAGCCCAAGACCAAGTGGTTAGTTGGTGTTGTTGTTATTGTGGCAGAAGCATTTAATTTGCTGCACAGCATGCGCGTGTCACAATAAAAATCACTCTAGTGCAATCCAACCAACCACTCTACCCCACTCTCTCCCCTCCTCCACCAAAAAAAAAGGAAAAAAAAACAACATCCAACAAAATGCAATGTACCACAAAGGCGGTTGGCCGCACTTCGTTAGCCTCGACAGGACTCCGGGTTGTCGGTTATAGCAATGCCATTGGCAATGTTCCTCCAAGTACTCGGGTCAGCTCTTGCCGCCTCTTGATCGGAGTATCTTGCCCCACAGAATTTTCACGTTTTTGACAGCTCCACACGCACACACACACACACACTCACACATACACTGTCGAGAAACATGGGAATTCAATTTGTTAATAGCACAGCAGAAAAAAAAATATAGTAAACATTGTAAAATCAAGTCGCCGATTTTTATTTACCCTACATTAAAAAGGAACTTCAACTTGATTTTTTAATTAAGAATCATAGACTTCATAGCGTTCATAGGACGATCATGGGACTGACTTCTAGTTCCACTAGTTCATTCAAGTTAATATTTGGAAAAATTCGATACACTTCTCTATTTTCTACCACAACAAAAAAAAACCCTACACTTAGAAATAAATTGGTCAAATTGTTCAAAAACATCTTAGGCACGTTTCAACAATTTTTTGGGGAAATATTTTTGGTCAATCGATGTGCAAAATCAAAAAATGAATCACTTAAAATGTATATTTAATATGAATTGAATTTTTGTAATATTTTTCGCTGGTCATTTAAGTACTTTTTGCGCTCTTAAAGACTATTTAAGCTGAAATCAAGTGGGAAAGTAATGATCCAAGAGTCTCTAATTGAAATTATCTGTAAGTCCTCTTTATAAAACACGATTAATAACATTTAATTTATATTACTATAATTAATTACAATCAAAATATAGGAAATTTTAAGTGATTTTTTAAGTAATTTTTGTTGTTTGCCCATATAGCAGCTGTAGTTTTATAATATTATATAATTATATACACTTGCAGAGGGTATATTAAAATTGCGGAGATATTTGTAACACAGCGAAAAAAAACCTATTCGACCAAATTTATTTGAATAATAATACATATATATGAATAATTTTAAAGTCAAAGGGCAGTTTGAGTAAGTGTTTTGATGAAAATTGTTAAACGAATAGCTGCAGAGGTTTTGTCATTTGACTTGATGAGGACTGAGACTGTTTTATCCCTGCCTTGGAACGCCCATGCCTTTGGCCATATAGGATGGGGTTGGGAATTCCATTTGAAGTATTCGTAATTAACGAAACAAAATGATGATGGTTGATTGCAATTAGAGAAAATTAAAAGTCAAGAGTTTTGTTTACCCACTTTTCATTGTGAATGAATACACGAATAAGCAAATTCACATGATAAGTCAAACAATTTGTTATTATCATAGACATATGTATGTACAAATACACACAAGAGACATATGGACAATATCTTTTATCAATCAGATACAACGGTGGGGGGGAGTCTACAGTGTTTGTTATGTCACATTTATGTGACATTTTACACGCAAAACTACGCAAATGGCTCGAATGCTGATGGTTCAAATAAGATAACACCACTCAGACTGAATATACTCACAGTTGATTGCTTATTGTTTCAACATTTGTTGTTCGATGTTTTTGTTAGGTGTTCTTTGTGTTTTTTTCTCGTTCTGCCATGACTATTTTTAGTCAAATTGTTAAAGTTGGGGGATTTCGGTGAAACGTTATTAAAAATTTAATTGAAAAGATGCCACAGAGAGTGTGAAGTGTGATTTTAATGGGGCAACCATTTTTGATTGGCTTCACCATTTTAATGAAATTTTGACATGCCAAATGGCAATTCATTTTCTCTCTCTATCGCTCTCTCTTCCACAAGCTTACAGCTTATTAAATGGATCAATATTTGCCTAATGCAATTGATTCTATTAAATGCATTTGCACTTTATTTAACTACTGTCAGTAAGTTAGTCAAATATTAACACTTCATATTGGCCATTCAATAACTCGACGACTAGACTAAACAATTAACAACAAGATTCAAAGTGGTAATAATAGCAACAATTAGGCAACAAACAGCAAGTAACTAAACCAGCCAGATAACAAATATGCCAAAAAGTGGCAGCCAGAGAACGAGACAGAGCGACATAGACAAAGGAAGCAACAGAGGACAGGGAGAGGGAGAGTTGAGAAGTAGAGGTGGGAAGAAGCTGGCAGTAGCAACCGCTGGAATTTAATTAACGGCAACGTAGCACAAAATTAGCATAAATCATTTAATTAAAGGTTAAAGTGCTGACGACCGGCAAAAGCAAAGTAAGTCCTCAGATCTGAGATTGTTCTCTAAGGCCCAACTTGAAGCGCCGGCTCACAATCATGTGTTAATTTTTTAATGATATTTGATAAATATTCAACACCAACACAAACAACAACATGAACTCGAGTTAGTCAGTTGGACGAGTTGAATTAAACATTTATGGGAATGGAAATGATAAGTAGATTGTTATAGGGTGTTCAGGCCTGTCAAAGAGTTTGCCTGCATTTAAATTTAATTACTCGTTTCACTTAAATACTGCATTTAATTTTGCATAAAACATTTAGTGCTAGCGAATGATACATTAATCCAATAAAACAATATATAATCAATTGTTCAATGCATCGGAATTCAATTGCTAAACACAATTCCTACACGTCGCAAAATCAATTTTAAATCACTTTTAATTGGGCAATGTTAGATTATGCAATAATTGATAAATTGATGTATTAAAGTTTAAGTTTAATAATTAAACTAAAAGCATAACAGTCTCGTTGGAATTAATCTAGCAGAGATAATCTTAGCTCTGCAGTGAGATTTTACATTAACCTTGTTCTCTTAAGAGTTTTCACGGTTTCAACATCTTATATAGCCTTGTATAACATCGGGTTTTCAAATTTAATCAGAATATTAACTTTAATAAGCTATAATATTTTTCTGGGAATTTTTTAGACTTTAAAATTTGATTGATGTGATATATAGCTGATATTAACATTGTAAGTTTTAAGTCTCAACAGGTTTTTTTTCATTGCTCTGATTGCTCTAAATTTTATAGTCCTGGTTGTAATAATTTTTAATTGATAGAAAATAGAATTTAAAACTACTTGCAATTAGCAATTTTAGCAAGATAGTAGAAAATAATCTTGTAATTAGTTTTCTAGATATTTTTATTTCTAAATCAGTTTGTAATTTGTAAGCAAAGGGTTCTAAAATTTTTTTTAACATTAATAGTACCCAGGATAATTTGTCAAATATTAATCAACGTCTTCTCGAACAAATAATTAATTAATCTAAATTTTTAGTTAGTTCTTAGTGTGTAACATTGGACTAACATCAATTGCAAAGCGAGACAAACTTCAATTGTTTCTCTCATTAATTATAATTTAATAATGATATTTTAGTAGTATTTCTCAAAGAAGAACCTTGCAAATGAAAAACTCATTTCGGATTTCTTTGAGTGTAACCAAACATACATATATTTATATTCCATTGTCCTGCACAATTAGACAAACAGAAACAAACAATATGATGAACAAACAACTGATTCATACTGATGTGCGTTAGGCTGGGTTTTTGTTATTTTCTATATATTGTTGATATAATTTTAACAGCTGCAAAAATTTAACTGAAACATCGAAAGCATTGAGAGTAAAAATTCAGGCTTATTTATTATTTCTCTGTGCAAACTTATTGTTGTGTTTTTATTTATTTTTGTTATTTTTTTGTTTTTTTGATGCTTGAATTGTTGTTCTTGCTTTTGTTGTTGTTCTTGTTGTTGTTGTTGCCGCATGAAAACTATTGTAATAAAAACATTTCGCATTGCATTTTCCAATACGCACACAATGAGCGCAATAGCAAATTGATTTGTGCGGTTTTTGCAGAAAAATATTCGATATGGCCTCTGGACATCTCACCCCGTCAGAAACGCTCCACTCTATCTCCCTTGGATCCGACAGCTTACCGCTTTGTACTCCCTTCGCATTCAAGCGCCCTTAGTTGTTGTTAGCTCCAACCAAGCATAACAATGAGAGCAAGAACAACAACGATTTGAGCCAACTTTTAGCAATTGAATATTTTTGCCAAGTTTATGAATTTTTGATCACATTTTCAATGCTGCATATTTAAGTTGAATATAAATAGTAGAAACAACAATTGTCAAATAGTGTATATACTACATTTTGTGTAACTGATTTTATTTATGTAAACTTATAGTTAATCTAAAATAATCGAAAAATGTTGTTTTACTCGCTTATTTGCACTCCCCCGTCCGATGTGTAAATAAAACATGTTAAAATCAACAAAAACTTCGTTTTTTGTTATTGTTTTTGTTTAATTGGGCCTTTAATACATTTAAGGCCTTTGAAATAAAATTACAATCATTTCGCTATACGACCATAATATACCTGTTAAACCGTTTTGGGGCAGAGCAACAAATGTGCAAAGAAAACGAGTCAATCTTAGATAAAACAAGCAATAAGCGTAATGTTTATCTTAATTTATCAGAGATAAGCATACAAATTGACCCACTTTTTAACCAAAAAAGTTTAACAAAAACTATAAAAACAATTCCTCTTCAAATTAAATAGGCTATGGAAAATTGTTAGAGCAGAAATGCATATTGATAATGCAAGGCAAATAGCTAAAAAATCCATTATTAATTGCAGTTTTATAAACAAATGCTTTTCAATAATAGAGTAGTATTAAATGGAAAAAAAGTTGTATGCAATTGTTGAATATTCATTTCACAGATTGATTAATTTACCAAAAATCGAATTGAAATTCACATAATATAAATAAATTAAAATAAATAAATTTCTCCTAAATTTAAACTAAATAAATTTACTCTTTTTGGGATATGAATTTTATAGCATTTCTTAAATCATTTTTTCTCCAGTTCCCATTTTAATTTTCATATTTAAAGAACATTCTAATTTTGAATTGAGCTGATGGCAGTAATCGATATTTTATTGAGAGTGACTTGGTATTGAGTTCTGCAAATTTTTCTTATTGTGAAGAATTTCTCAAAATATTTATACTTCTCTTTTAGTTAGGCCCTTGGAATTAGTTCATGTTTTTTTTGTAAATATTTACTTTTATTGTCGTCTCTGGACGACAATCCAGAGACTCGCCACTTTTATTACTTAATGCCAAATTAACAAATGCAAAAGTGCAAAATAAGTATAAAAAAAAAAAACAGAGAAACTTCCAAAAAAAAAAAAAGAGGGAACCTTTTGGCACAGCGTAAATTTCAATTAATTTGAAATGTAAACAGCTGAAACTTTTTGTAGCTAAGCCGGCAAATTCTGCGATGATATACGCATAAATTTTGCATATTTATGGGCGCATAAACATACACACTCACACTCACACACACACACACACTTGTTGGAGCACCTTTTTTGTGGGCGAGTGTGAAAAATGTAACATAAATGAAATTCAGGCCACAATATTAAGCTTAGCATACTTAAACAGCGACTAGGGGGTGTTCCTTTTTGCTTCTTATTTTTTATTTTTATTACGATTTTAAACCAAATGAAAATTTATGAAGCAGATCCAAAGTCAACCTCAAACAAAGAGGAAAATATGAACTTGAAGTTTTGCTTGGTTGCTAAAACGGCCACAAATGAAAATTATGCCTCATTATATCACAAAAGTCCTCGAGTAGTACGGAATGCCATAAATTATGCACACATATATACATATATATGTATGTGTCTATAACTCATTTGTATATATCTTATTTGTTGCATAGCACATAAAGCAGAGCAAAAACCGAATCGCTACCATGTTTTATGCAAATGAAATTAATCATATTGCAGTCAGTCGGGCAGACAAATGCAGCGAAACAAAGCGCATTATAACGAAGATGACAAAAAGCACTCGCAACTACCAATTAGTTAGTTGGTAGTGCTACGATTTCTCATAGAGAGAATGATTAATGAGTGCACCATTTAGATAAGACCGCTGTGGGAGAGCTAGCTAGCTAGCTCCTCATTCGGGGCAGCTGTGAAAAGCAAACACTTCCGTTCGGTACCCCAAGACACCGACTCCGAATGCTGACACTGACATTGGGACTTATCTGTGAGTGACGTGAATGGGTTAGATAGGGCTATAATGCTGTAAGATTAAGCGATTTAATATGCTTATTATGGGGTCTGGCAAACATTTGCTTGTTGTCTAGGTCTAGCACGATTCCATTTAACTAAATATTACAAAATAATAAAAGGCCAACAGTCGCAGGTAGGCAAATAAACAAATTAAACAGAAAAACATCTGCTGCGTTATTTATCTACAATACATTAACACATACAGATTTTCACTATAACTCATTAAGCACCTCGAATAAGAAAAAAAACAAAAAACATTGCTCTCAGTGTTCTTATAAGAACGCCATCGCCATTAAGATCTGTGTCATTTCTACTTCACGCTCCCTGAACTATAACAAAATTCTTTTGGAGTCTCTTCAATTTGGTGACAGTGAAATTAATTTATTGGATATTCGAAATGTGAGTGGTTGTAATTTTTGAATTAATTTTATATTTCATTTTTTGTTTTTTGTTTTTGTTGTTGCTTGAGTTCTTGACAATTATCAGTGCGTCTTAAGTTCATTTGCACAGCTGTTCCATTGAGTTGTTTCCTTTTGTTAATTAAATTATTATGGCCTACATTTGAGTTTTACTCATTTCACTTAGCTCGGAAGTTAGTGCGAGAGATCTCAGTACGATTTGAACTGTTTTCGTGTTATGTATCACTATAATAATCGGGAGGAATATGTCGTGGACGGCACATGGCGGCCATATGCTGGGTAAGAGCCTTCACCGGAAGATTTCGCTGTTGTTGTTGTTATCGAGGCTGTGTCGGAAGTTAACAGACAAAATGTTCTTAATGAGTTCGTTACAAAGCAAGCAACAAGCCAGAACAAGCCTTAACCGAAACTCTATGCAAATTGATTCACTTGCCAAACAAACTTCATTTGAGTTCGTTATGTATGCGAGGGGATTTTGGCTTAAGGAGCTAGCAAAACTGCCTTAGTTATGACAAGATGTTCCCCACACACATACAGAGAGAGTGGAGTGGGGGGTAGATATGAAGTAGCCACTTCTAAGCCTCTCACACACACACAGAGGCGACTTGTGTTGCCCCTTGTTGCTGTCAATCAAGATGAGCAACATTTTTAGCATAAAACACAAAGTGACATTGTTGCTGGACAAGCTGCTGCTGCTGCCACACTTTACCTTATTGTTGTTGTTGCTGCTGTTGCTGTTCGCTGCTGTCGTTCTCTTGTCATGTAATTGCTGTTACGCTTTTGCCTTATTATTAAGTGATTGTAATTCTTGTTGTTGCAACATAATCTAACGATTATGCCAACTTGCCACCCATCCAGTCAGCCATTCAGTCTTCATCTCTCTCTCTCGCTCAGTCAGTCAGTCAAGACAAAAATGTAAATTAACCCCATGGATAAAACTTTTGCCTTTGCCCACTTCGAATGGAAAGAAAAACTTTTTCCAGCCGCCCAGCAAGTTTGTTTAACATTATTTTTCGGTGTTGCCTACTTTCGTCAGAGATATGGCAAATTAATTTAGATTTCGAAACTGTTGCAGCAGCAATTAGTATTCTCCGAAATATACAGACAACTTTGTTATGCTGTACAATAAACTGAAAATATTTGCTGATTATTCAAAGGTTGGAAAAAAGGAAATTCGAATTTGCTTATCCTAAAATTTAGAAGAACCATGACAATATTTTTATTTAATGCTTGATTAAGTTTGATAGGATTTGCCATAGAAAATATTAATATCTGCAACAAAATTTATGGCAAAGTTTAAATTTTCAAAGCATAATCATAAGTCATAACTAAATGTTGTACCCGAAAACGCCTTCTAATTCACATATTTCATAAATAATAAATAGGTAAAATGATTTTACAAGCAATTAATTGGCATATCAATTTTCATTTGGACAACGGGGCGGATGACTTATGCCAATTGTTGCTGTTGCTGCTGTTGCTGCTGCTGCTTGTGCTGTGGCCTATAATGAGTTATCGATTACAACTGTCATTCAGCTAGAAGAACCATTCAGTCATTGAATTCGAGTGCAGATGATGGCCATGGCTAATTGCGCACACTTTTTGCCTGTCAATTAAGCCCAGTCGAGGCAATAGGAAGAGGCTTTCGGGCGGGCTATCGGGCGGGTGGTGAGAAGAGGTTAAATATCATTTACATGACATTAATTACTTATTGATAGTGTTTGTTTGTTTGTTTTCCTTGTTTGCTTATTGGCTTATTTGTCTTTGTGCAATATTAAATTGCCCCTATGTAGCCGATGGCAGGTCTCAACTGACTGACAATCAATTAAGTTTCTCTTCTTCTGTTTTGGGTCCTGTCATCCTTTTCAGGGGGCTGGGGGACGGCGGGTGGATCTCAATTGTTATCCCAACACTCTAAACGTGTTAGTCAACACTTTTCGCAGACTGTTTAAGCGCGAGTGTGTGTGTGTGTGTGTGTGACTCATGAATATTTATGCATAAATATAATTAAATATGCTAATTAGCACTGATTGCACAATTTGAAATTGTAATTTGTTGCCGAAAACAACGCAAGCTGAACAATTTTTTTTTGCCAAATACTTTTTATTTCATTTTGCATAAATTCAAATGGAATCAACAATGTTATTTGTCCCTCTGTTGCCACTGTTGCAAAATTCATTTGCAGACAAGAATTAAATAAATTACATTGTTGCCACATCACACTCCCCACCCCCTCACCATCACCCATCATTCATAAAGTGTCGCAAAAAAGGGGTTGCAATAAAGTTTGCCCCATTTTTCCACCTTCAGTAGTATAGATACACATTTTCCCCTTACCTATTCTAAGCTCTCCTTTCCCTTGTCATGACAAAATTCTTGTCGATTAGCTTTGGCATGATGTAGCTGCCCGTGGCACCAACTAGTTGACATGAAAAACTACATTGCCCCCCTACGCTCTCTCACCCCTTTTTCTTCTCCATCTTGTTGCCTTTTCTTGCAACTTAAGTGAATTAAAGTTTTAATAACTGACATTGGCAGAGGCATCCGGTCGCACGTTGGCCAATATTGCTTCCGAAGGTTCTGCATATATATATATAGTATAATGAAAGTTAATTAAAAATCCAAGAGCAACAGCCATGTATAAGAGTGCATAATCATTTTTAGTTTGTTAGTCTCAATCTCAATCACAAAAAACTAAAAAAAAATATGCTTGGAAAAAAAAAGTGGTTTTTGAAAAGATTGCTCACGGTAATTGAATGTCGAGGTATCTATTTAATATGTACTTTAACAATTTTAATCAATGGAGTAGATTTAAAAGCGTTTTTAATTAAACAAACTTGAAAGAAAATGAAAAGAAAATTAAGAAATTATTTGCAGACACTTTCATAAAGCAAAAAGAATTTGAATAATAAAGTTTTCATATTTAAAGCACAACATGTCGTATGAGTAACATATTATTTAAGACCCTTGGACCTTGTTAATAAACAAAATAGATTTTGCAATTACATATTTGTAAATTTTGTATTTAAAATTAGTTTACTCACTCTAGAAAGTTATTCAACGTGTTTATGAATTTAAATTTTCGTATGAGCTGTGAACAATTCAAATGTATTTTAAATTGTTATTATATTGCTCTAATTGCATATTTAATATTTCACTTGAATTGTTAATTTGTGTATACAAACTACACTCACTTGCCGTTGGCCAATTCAATTGAAAGGCCAAGTGGCATAGTTTTTGGTTCGTACTTTAGTTCTTCACTTTAATATATAATTAAACAGTTGGAACGTTGGCATATGCGCATTAATTGCATAAATATATAATTAAGCAAAACTGGACAACATTATGGCACCGGTCAGATTCAGATACACACACCCACACACACGCACACACACAAGCCACTTAAACAAATCACCATCATGAGGCCAATAAACGGAGCGGCTATCTCTTACTTACCCACCTGAGGGGCAAGGTAAGGCAAGGCAAGGAAAGCAAAAGGTGCAAAAGGAGAAAGGAAGGGAGGATTTGCAGAAGCAAACCATAAATATCCATTTGAAGCAATTCCATGGTGACAAAATGTAGCAAGTTTAATTTATTATCAACAGCCCTTGTGCAAACAAAAGGGACATAGAGAAAGAGAGAGAAAGAGATGAAGAGGGCTAGAATGGGGTTCTTAATTTGAATACTCTACCAGAAGAAAGTAGAGGCCAAACAGGTGGACATGACCAAAGCCAGTCTCTTGTTTTAGAGCAAAACATTTCATTAGTTCAATTAGTTGGCTGGCTGGCCCCAAAAATTCGGACAGGTGCAAGAGTTGTTGGGTTCATGTTTAAAGAGCGGCTATCGGAATGGGGGGAGTTGAAACCTTTTAAACAATGATTAGTGGACTCTCGTTTCACTCCAAATACAAGATACATTGTAGTTTGTTTTCTTTCATTTGCAAATGCAAATTTATGGGCCAAGTGAAAAAGGCTTAAAACAGAATGAAAACCAATTCGAAAATCTGAAATGTGTATGGACAAACGTATATATTTAATCTTTCAGTACAAATGCCCCAAGGATGCCAACGAGACACGTATACGGGGGGGTAGAAGGGTGAGGTCACTTAGGTTCCCCAGTATAAGGCCAACTTTCTACACGACACACTGACTGGCCTATGGGGAAATTAAAAATTTCCAGTGAACAATTGAGTAGGAGAGAGAGAGAAAAAAAATAAAAATAAAAATAGCAAAATTAGAGCTAGCTTTTGGTATGGAATTGAGCAAAGAGGCTAACGAGCTAATGTGCTCTATTCGAACTAACTAACCTAATTACTTGACTGAACAAAATATAATGAAAAACCGCAGTCAGATTGCCGCTGACCTAGCAGCAGGTGAATGTCGAGCACGCATAATGAAAACTTGGTTATGGCAAGGCAACAATAGGTCAAAAAGGGGGGGAAGAAACAGGAGAAAAAGTAAGTGGCGACACCATGGAGAAAGAGAGAGAGAAAGAAAAAGCAAACTCAATGGTGTCGAGTGTTGTTTCTGCTGTTGTTGGACAACGTAAAATTAGTTGTGCATCCTTGCAACGCAAAACCCAAGCATTAGCCGAGGGTGTCTCTAGCCTAGGAAAGGACGACAGCAAACGTTGACCACTAAATTGCCAGGCTACTGCTTGGGCCAAGCCTCAGACTCCAGGAGCCAGGAGCCAGTGCCAGTGCCGGGACAAGGATGTTGATCAAATTAACAGCATGTGGCGACGGCCAAGTGGCTGGTCTCGCCCTAATGGCCGTCAGTTGGCCACAAATTGCTTAAGCTGAGAAAGAGAGAGAGAGAGAGAAAAAGCGCGAGTATCTAATTGTTTGACAACGAAACGACTTTACAACTCGCAATTGTTTTATTGTCTTCATTTTTTGTTTGAGTGAAACTTTTCGAAAATTTATTAAGTGCGTGACCAGTTAGTTTAGTTTGTATTCTCATTTCATACAAGTCACGCTGTAAAAATTTTCAAATGGCAAAACCATGACAAAGCGACAAAAATAGGACTCTCTCTCTCTCTCTCTTCCTTTCTCTCTGTCTTTATCTTTGTTTTTCCTTGGTCTGGAGTTATCCCTTTCTGTGTGTGCACTTGTTATAAATGATTGCAATTGAAACTTTAACCCCTTCTTTAAGGATTTTAAGAAAAATTGGCATTATTTTTTTTTTTTTTTTGGTTTTCCAGCCAAAACGATAAATAAACAGCAACTTAAGCTAAGAATTTATATTTTGGTCATCTTTTGATAAATGACTTTGACCAGCTCTCAAATTGCAGAGAAAACAAGAGAATAGAAAATAAAAACGAACCACACAATTCATCCAACTCACTCTCCCCTCTTCTTCCACCGATGACTTTTCTCATTAAGCTTTTTGGTCGAAAAGAAATCAAACTAAACTTGAACACAAAAGGGTGGATAGAGGGTGGGGTTGGGGGGGGGGGGGTGTGGGGTGGATAGTACATGTGTAAGGCATAGTGGAGAGCGGTTAAAGCAAAACAAACAATTGCCAGTTGAGAACAGTTGCATGTTTGGCAAATGGCAGGAAGAAGTTTACCCAACCACAATGCTTCAACTTCAATTTGCTGTTGGGGAACGTTGGCGTCGCTTGGCGTTGCAGTTTGACTCGTATTTCATTACTCGAACTGGTATTAAGTGGCAAACTTTTGTATTTAACAACTTTTACTGCCTGCCCGAACAGTAAAAACTGAAACCCCAAGAAAAAGATGAACCGGCTAAAGTTTCAAGTAGCAAGTAGCAAATAACTTTCAGGCACTTGACCCGAAGGGCCCCAAAAAGGTGATGCATGTTTTTTTGTTTTTTTTTTGAGCCAATGTAAATGAAATGCGACAATTGACTATTGGTTGAAACACACACACACACATACGAACAATATTCTGCAACATTTACAATGAAAATATACAAACTCAAAGCAACAACTTGGCATGCCCTCGTTTTTGATTACCCAGATTTTAAAACGCACTTTGCCCAGCACTTTAATTAGGCAAATGCAGTCAAGCTCATAAAAAGTTTTTACGCACTTCAAATTGCGAAAATTTGCAACATTCTTGCATATGCTATAAAAGTGAATATGTTGACTTATTCTCAAACTCCTTGTTGATTATAAATGAAGTCCTGCCTTGGTGGAGGATGGCCTATCCCTAAGCAAATAGTTGATATGTAGTATATATGATGATGTAGAGATGATTAAATATGAGAGGGTGCGGTTAACACTGAGAGCAAAATAGTGTTAGAGTTCGGAACTACTTCAATGCAGTCAAATCGTTCCAAGTTGTCGTTAAACTAAATAGACCACGCAGAAAATTGGAATAGGAAAGAATGTGGTCAACATTGGGAGCAAAATAGTGTTAGAAATCGAAGGAATAACAGATGAGCTTGGATATATATGATGATCTACGTAGATTAGCCCTATATATTACCCATGTTTCATCGGTCTTTCAAAGCAAAACATTTCTCTTCCATTTATTTTTACATCTACGTAAATTTTTGTCTCACTTTTTAAGTTATTAATCTGATTTATAGCAAAAAAAATATATAGATCAACATTTTTATTAGCCAAAATAGTTAGCTATACTATTATTTCTAGTAATCTATTTTTAAAATATTGTTCAATAAATAAAAGTAGATGTCTGTGTGTTTTATTAGCTTAGCTAACTTTCACAGTAATAAAAATTGACTAACCCAATTATTATTTTAAATTGCCAAATATAACAGGAAACTACTTTAAGTGTTTTGGAAGATGTAATTGTTTTACTTTTCATTATGCAGTAGAAAGACGCATTGCTATTTATATGAATATAAATAAATATAGATATAGGTTGACATGTTCATTACTCTGCCTAAAACTGGGCTCTTTAAATCTTAACAAAAAGTATATTAATTTCAATTAGAAGTTTGCCAATACTACATAGGAGGAATCATGTTGAAATATATACTTACGATCAGCACAAGGATTTGAATTTTTATGGCGTCCTCTTCCTAGTTTATCAGTTGAAAATTTGATCGTCTCCAAACACTCAAATTAGTCACAGTTAACGACTTTCTATCTATGTCGGCTAAAATCAATAACTTTTCCATGCCCTATCATTAACTTTCTCTCTATTCTCTTAGTCACCTAAGGTAGATCGAGAAAAGTGAAACAGACGATGATGGTCATATGTATAGCATACTTTATGGGGCATGGACAAAACCAGCCATGATATAAAGTGCACTTTAAAGTGGTGCGGCACTTTAGCTAAATTGGATTTTGAACATGTCATTTGAGAGCACTGACTGAGTTGAAGCATGGGCGTATTCTAAATTGCACAGAATAAATTATCCAAATATATATATATGCCCTTCTGTTGGTCAAATCTAAATTAAGCTCCATTAATTTCATGAAGCTACTTAGTTACAACGGTTTTTTTTTTACAATCCCAGCCCCAAATTGGGGCTGGCTCTGCCCATGGGAGTATGGCAAACATAGTAGTAGACAGTCGAATAGTTGGCACACAGAGAGACAGCTGAAAAAGTGAGCCAAAAACAAGCCTCAGGAGTGGAGCCATTAGTTTGGCAAATTAAGTTTCTCGACATTCACTTCTTTTTGGCCCGTTATTTGCAGTGGCAAACGAAGGCTAAAAAGTGTTGAAAAATTACACAAGAATTATTCTTAAATTTTGTGCGGGCAATCTTTAGCTAATTTTCAGTCTGATGCTGATATGATTTTGTCTCCATTTTTTATTTTTGTTTCTTTTTTATTTTACCTACTAAAAGTATTTTTCATATTTTCAATGGCTTAGGGATCTTGGCAGATTTTCGACTCTTGAAGGATGTTGAATATTTCATGAGTGTCATAAATTTTTGTGGCTATGGGAGTGAGAACGGGCGTTTACACACGCTTCAGTTTTTAAATAACTTTCCATTGTGGCTGTCAGACTCACACACACACACACACAGAGATACTTACAATGTTGGCAAGATTCACGAGATGTCAACGATTTGTTGTTGTTATTGCTTTTGCTGCTGCTCCAACAAGCTGCTTTATAATTTATGATGCCTTGGCATCGCCCTCACACATCACACACATGTCGCCAAGCTTCTGGATGATTTTCGTTTCAAGCTGCGCCCCAAAAAAAAAAAAAAAAGTGCATGAATATTAACTGCAAGTGCCAGAAAAAGAAGTTAACCCAATTTTTTCCCCTGCTCTATCGAATTTTTTTAGTTTTATTATGTGACATATAAAAGTTTTAAGCATCTTCACTTCATTTTTTCTTACTTGTCGCGTCTCGCTGCTTACTTATGCATACGTGTGGCTCTAGTTTTTGCCCGAATACCTGATGAAAATATCTATTGAAGTAAAAGCCACAAGGATGAAAGCTTAAAATGGGGCATCCTCTCAGATGGTTGGATGGATGATGTCTTGTTGAGGTTGCTTAGGATTGGGATTGGGGTTGGGGTTGGGGGGGAGGAGTACACGGGTAATTTGGTTAAGCTCAGCAAGCAGAAAATAACATTTTGCGCACAAGCTAACACGCACAATGCACGACCTTTAGACCAAAAGCCCCGCTTATCATATGACTCCTTTCGCCTGACACTAACCACCTTACACCCAATCTCAGTTGATGAGGTCGCTTCTGTCTGCAGTTTCTAAACAAAGCAAAGAAAAAAAAAATCATGGCCAAAATGACTAATAGTTTCGTCGAGCAGGGGGCAAAACAGAGTCCAAAAGCGGCATGTATGTAGATGAAAGCTAAAACTTTGCCAAACAATGACACCGAGACAAACTGCATGTTAAACGTTCTCAATTAGTGGAGCACCATAACGACTAACGTTGATGAGGGAGATCGAATGACAAGGCAACCATTTCAATTGACGTCATTTTCCTTCCCAACTGCCAACTGACCTGTTCGATTGGAGCCATATCATGTGAGCGAATATCAAGTGCTGTTCCATTCCAAGGGCCATTCACCTCTAGTAGTAGCATCTCAATTAATTCTCAGTAGGGCAAATGATTTCTGTCGAAAATGACAGATTGAGATTTTTATTGAAAGCTTAAATTACAACAGCAGCACTTGATAAATAATGTTCTTAAAAAACAAAAAACGAAATGCCTCCCCACTTTGCCATATATATGTATATACTTTTCTGTGTGTGTGGTTTAGTCCTGGCACTTTTATTGCCTTGCCAAAGTTTTCAGTAAACTATAAAAACAAGAAACTTTAAGTACAACTCTATAACCACAACTTCCTGCTGACATTCACACATTTGCCTCTTTAGTTTCCTTTATTTATACCCTTGCCGAAAGGTTGCATAAAATTTAAATATATATTACAATCGGAGATTTCAACAATTTTGGATATTTTTATTACAAGAATTCTTGAAAATTGGCATTCGCTTCATCGACAGAAATATGTTAAGGCCATCAAAGGCGCATTCAATTTGGCTCTAACCGCATTGCCCGCAGTGGTTTTTGGAGTCAATCGAGCAAATGAAATCGCTAAGTGAATAAAAGCAGGTCAATTTGGCGGTTGATCGATTGCCACTGCACTTTAAGAAAGTTTTAGAATACTCTTGGCAACTAAAAATTATCATCCTAGTGTAAAAAAAAATCAAAATACTTAGCCAACTCAAGTAAATTTACTGCTGACATTTTATTTAAGACGATGTATCGAAAGAAACATTATAAGATTTGGTCAACTACTTCTGTCAGTCATGGACGACCAACTCGCATAGGACTCCATTCTTTTATACTTTCTGTATTGGGAATAAAAACACCATTTTATGAATAATAATATTTCAAAAATGTAACTTACCCTTCGACATCGTCCATTTACTGTCCAAATTTGTCCAGCAGGACAATCTGGATGTATAATTTGAAGCAGAATAAGGCTGTAGCACAGCAGCAAATGCAATTCTATCTTCAGGGCCTTCATTTTTACAAGTAAATAAGTATTATTCAAACTCTGAAGTTTTTGTGTTTTTGAACCGTACAAAATTCTCATTAGTTCCATACAATAATAAATTATGCATTGAATATTATTTTATGTATGGAAAACCATATGCAAGTTTAATGTTAATTTTCATGGTAATTAAGAATGGATTGGCTATAGGCCAAAGGTGGGCACGCTAATTTGACAATAACATTTATTTCAGCAGAGAAAAAGGTCATTCTCGAGATTGCAACTGAATGCATTACAAGTTGTTCTGCCACGACTCATGGGGCCAAGGGAAATAAGGGAAAATAAGGGAAAAAAAATTATTTTGAAGAAATTAAATTCTCACTTATGCCTGAGTAAAAGCAAAGAAAGAAAATCTTTATAGTCGGTGACCTTAATAGAAGATCGTAGATTTATTCATAATATTTATTTCAATTTTATCCTGATATTGTCGTTATATTTTTATATGAGCTTACTCTGACAGATTATTCGTCTTATTCTTAATCAGACCATTTAATTTCCCCAGTGCAAATTGTGCAAAATTCATTATAGAATCACAAAATCACCTCGACTTGTAATATTTTTTTGCCATCTCACTCTGAAGGATATTGTGAGAAAGGGTATCCGGAGACCGAGAAGTTAGAATGAGCTTTAAATTGCTAAGTTTTTGGTTTTTGCTTGGCAAACCTTAAGCCCAGGTAACCTTCAGGTTGGATTTTAACATTTTCGACTGCCCTCCAGCTCAACAGTTTGCTTGACTATAAAAACACAAAGTCGTAGCCAAAATCATATATAAGCTGCTCGCTTTGTGGGCCACTTGCAACTTGTCGCGCTGCTCACCTAAGCTTAAACACGTACACTCACACACACTCACACACACACACATCTATCCTTCTCTTGCCATACATATATACAGGAGGCTCACACTCACATAAGCAGAGAAATGCCTTTCCTTGCATACAAATGTCAGTTGGCAAAAAAAAAGGGACACAGTTCATAAATTTTTCACAGTTTGTTGCAACATTTTTGCTTTGGTTTTGTTCCTCATTTAGCCGGTCTGCTATTCCCCTATATTCTATCTAAAGTGTCTTTGTGTGTGTGTGTGTGTGTGTGTGTGTGTGTTTTAAGCAACCGCAGCCCACGCGCCTGCGGATATGCAACAATATAGTCAACTTTCCCTCTGTTGGCATATTATGTGCACCGGGCGTGACTAACATGCACATGTTCAACTGTGCTAAAAAATGTTCCCCCTCCCCACACCATCCCTCTTTACCCCACCGACACGTGTCGCACACCTACGCCACCTCCCTCGTTCAGTTTAAAGTTAAAAAGTCGATTTTTATTCTTGCTTGCTTTTTCCCTGTTCTGTTTTCCTGTTCTGTTTTCTAACCAACTTGGTATTGGATTCTATATGTGTATATTTACAGCAACATGGCCAAGGATTTAAGCACTTTGGGCTGGGATTATCTCATGTTTGCGTTGTTTATAGCACTAACAGTCTTTGCCCCGCTCTGGAATCGCATATTTGGCAAAAAGAAGCAACGCAGTAAGGCGGATTATGTCTTTGCCACTGGCGGTGTATCTCTTGTGGCCGTTATGATATCCATAGGTCGTGGTACACTAGGTGTACGATCAGTTTTGGGTAAGTACATATATCATCACAATTAAAAACATATAGATCAATTCAAAAATTAACTTTAATTATTCTAGGCTATCCCAGTGAGCTGTATTATCATGGTTCATCCATGTGGGAGATTATCTATGGCATGATGAGTGCCTATCCAATTGTTTGCTTTATGTTTGTACCCGTCTATTTCAATTTGGGCATCACCTCTGTCTATCAGTACATCGATCTAAGGTAAGTGTTTCAACAGCAGGCATTTCAACTGTCAACTGTCTCCACCACCCCCATGCCCCCAACACCCAACTAACATTAAGGCAACATTGTTCAATTAGCAAAAGGCAAAACGACGACAACATGGAAAATTCTTATTTAAACATTCATTTTAATTTCACCAAATGACCGTCGCACACAGCGCACACAATTTTATTCTTCATTAAGAAAGCCAAATGAAACTAAACAGAGCCAAAGCTGATGCTGTCGCCGTTCTTGCTGCTGCTGGCTAAATAAATTTGAATTACATTTTACAAACAAGAACAAAAAAAAAAAAAAAAAAAAACTGAAAAAAGAAAGAAACAAAAAATACGAAATAACAAGAAACTCTCTAACAACAAATGGCCAAAACAAAGGCAAAGCAAACAGAGCAAATAATCTAGATATTTGTCCTTGCTGGGCCTGGTCTTTCAGTTATTGGACTTTATTTCGACTCGACTGGCTCTCGACTTGCCAAGTCTGTCGCAAGTTGTTGTCGTCGTCGTTGTCGTTGTCGTCGCACTGGTCGCCTAATTGTTTTTTAAGTTCGAAATTAGTTAACAAATTTGTTATCAAATGTTTGCAGTTTCGACAACAAAATTCAATTAATTGCAAAAACTGACAAATGCTCAACACGCTGCCAAGGGAGTGGCAAGTCCGGGGAATTGTGTTGGCATAATTTGATTGAAATTTAATTGGCATCAGCGTAGGCGGACGAGGCAGATACGCTTCTAGGCACAAAGGCGGTGGTTAGGGGGCGTCCCGGCCTGGCCTGGCCTGGCCTGGTCTGGTCTGGTCTGCTCAGGCATGGTCAAAGTGGCAACGAAAGCGAAAGCTGTGCGGAATTGTGAAATTATTTAAATGTTTCCCATAAGACGACATTGGAAAAATTAGCATAATTTGTAGTCACTCATTGTTGCGAAATCAGTGAGAAAGTGTCACTAGTTAGGCGACACTTGGCACTGAATGATCGAATTAATCAATGCAATAAGTACCAAGTATATTTTAATCCCACAATATAAATCTTTGTCATGCAGTTCATTATTCAGATTATCGTATCGTATACGAATCTCTTTCAGTGTCAAAAAGACATACATAATTCATTTGGTAGTAAGTTTTCAATTATTTCGAGAGTCTCAGTAGAAAATATGATTTATTATTGAAATATTTTGTCTTTTACTAAGTTAAAGAAATGTTTTTGGTTAATCATTTGAGAATTTGAAATAATACTCATAATAAATTAGTTCGTCTATAGTAAAATAGACTTCAATTGCATAACGAAAACGAAGCAAAAGGAAAAACATCCATTAGATACAAACAAAGAAATCTATCGAAATGAAAAATGTTAAGCAAATATTGATTATTAAAAAAGATTAATTACATTCCTATCTGTAGAATTAATACCCATATAATAATAATCACCAGTTTTTTGATTTTCGAAAATTTCCATAGATTTTTATATATTCCCTTGGATTTCTATATATTCTATAGATTTATATATATTAAAAAAAACGGAAAAAAAGAAAGAAAGAAATATTTCCATAGATTTCAATATATTGCCAAGGATTTCTAAATATTCCAATAAATTTCTACATAAAAAATGATTTCAACTTACCTGTATGCCCAGAAGTGAGTTACCCGCCGATTTCCAGAGGTCCGATCCCGCCGACACCCGCGCACCAACTGACCATGAGGTCCCACATTGCTCCCTTTTTATACACTGGCGACATGTTAAGTAACATTTTTCTAAATGTTAATTAACATAAAAAACATAAAAAATTGCAATTTAACATTGGGTTATTCCGTTAAATTTTGAAATTTCAGTTAATATTTAAAAAAAAATGAAATTTAAAATTATCCGTTAAAATGTCAAATTTTTGTAAAATTTAACAGAAAGTTTGTATTTAAAAGGAAATTTCAAATTTTAACTGAAATTTTAAGAAAACAATTTAAAATTAACGGAAATGTCTAAAGGGTATACAAAAAAGCAGCTAAGCGGCCTCATTAATAATCGGTAATCGGACCTCTGGAATTCATAATTAATTATGGAATAATTCACTTCTGGACATACAGGTAAACTGCAATCATTTTAAATCTATAGAAATATACAGAAATCTATGAAAATATATATATATAAATCTATAGAAATATATATAAATATAATATATATCATAGATTATGTATATTATATAAGACCTGTTCTTTATCAAACGGATCAGGGCTGTATACGAAATTCCCTCTTGATGATCTTAGACTTTAAATATTCATTGGACAGGTCAGTTTCTAGGCGAGATGGACTCTCTATAAACTTCCTTGAGGTTGCCTTAATATCAAAAACATTTAAATTCAATTAATATTTTCCCAAAATCAATTTATACAACTATTAATTTGACAAAAGTTCAAATCGAAAGTCATCGACATTTAATTATCGATCACAGTTGATAAATTTTGGGACATAAAACTTGAAGATGGATTTTATCCAGATGTTTGACTTTTCTAATGAAGCACTTAATCAAATTCAAAGTCAACACTAAAATCAATCGAACATACCTACATATGTAGGATGTAGTACTCATTCAAGAGTGAGAGAGAGAGAAAGAAACTCTTGTAATTCAATGCCATCAATCTTAGTTTCACCCATTCAAAATTCCCTTTGAGCAGTGAATATAAAAGTTTCGCATATACACGTAAACAGGAGGTGGGGGGCGTGGGACGTTGGGCGGTGGGGGTAAGAAGGGTTAAGATTGAGATGCCACAGTGTGAAACAAAAAGTTGTTACAACAATTTTTGGTAGATGCCGCCTCATTTTTGGTCTCTTGTCGGCACAACTGGCGTCTCGCGACATGTTTATGCATACAACTTCATCAAAATTGGCAAAAAGTTGGATGGAGGCAAAGAGAAAGCTTAGGCATAGGCCGATAAGTGAATATGCTACAAATTGCCAAGCCACTTGGCCATCAACGGCAACGGCAACGACAACAAGGAGACAAAGCCTTGACTGCTACAACACGATGACAATACACAAAAACCAGCAAAATTCATAAATACAACAAGAAAAGCAACAAAAAAAATAAAGAATCAACACACACACACACACACAGAGAGAAAACAAAGAACCCACTCGGGCTGCGGCTGTTGACAAATTGTATGACAATTCGTTTGTGTCATAATGTTTATAAATAGCGCGTGTTCTGGCTGTCAGTGGCATGCGGCATGCGGCATGAAGCAGTCGGCGTTGACAGTTTGGCCCTCACCCTGAAGGACCTTACAGCACCCGAAAAACTTACGGAAAAAAAAAAAAACCAAAGATACTCTTATATACAGAGGCACGCATGGATTCTCTTACTTGTCAGACGTCTGTCGCAAGTGACGTCTGCCACTCAGCAGCAGCAGCAGCAGCAACATCACACACAGGGACAGAGACAGAGATAGAAATAGAGATAGAGAGAGCAAAAGACATGACCCTTAACTCGCAGAAAACTCAAGTGTTATCTGGTCTGAAAGATTTTTGCTACGAACATTTTGATTTGCTATTTGGCCTCCTCCCACTCCCCACTCCCACATCGCAAATCCCAAAAACTGTTGAGTTCAATGGTCAATGGTTGGGTTATCCTCTCTCTCTCTCTCTCTCTCTCTCTCTCTCTCTCTGTTGATTCCCGTGTTTCTGGAGCAGATACTTTGGCTGAGTTGAAGGCAATTACATGTAAATAAATTGATATCAATGCGACAATTGTTAGCACTTAGCAAATGGAGTGACGAAAACCAAACAAATGCATTTGAATTTCGCTGGAATATTTACGACTACAAGAGTTGGCCAAAGTGCAAACTCCAGGCACAACCCCAACCCCAATATCCTCCCCACCTTTGCTCTCTCTCTCTCTCTTCCTTTTCACCCTTGCAAAAACCAGCTGAAAAAGTTCAAGAAAAACGTAAAACGGAGGCTAATGCCAACATGGAAGTATACGCATAAATAAAGACATTTTCGTGGCAGTCAAAAGTGAGTGCTACCATGATTTGCAATTCAAAGAGACCAGCAAAAAAAAAAAAAAAGTTGTTAGGAGTAACACCCATTTAAATATGCCACATACGTACTCTGAGTTACCCATTAGCTACATATATAAAGGTATATACTATGCATCTTTCGATAATTTTAACAAATTTTTAAATGAATTCTAACCAAAAATCTGCAAATAATCTGGAGCTTTTAATATTCTGCGTATTCTTCTAATTAAAATAAACTTTCTAACAAAATGTTAAAGAATTTGTTAATTGAAAATTTCATTAGGGAAATACTCATTTATTCCTTAAATCGAATTCTGCTATTATTCAAATTACTCTAGTATTTTTTTAGTCGTTCTTAATTAATTATTCCTCTGCTTAAGTTAAATTTTTAACAGTAAAGCGGCATTAAATGTGTTCTGGATTTTATTAATTTAGTTTTGAACTAGAAAAATATATTTTAGATATCTCAAATAATGTGGCGGCCTCTTTCGCTAAATTTTAAAAATTAGAACTCTCAGAAAATCTTTCACATAAATTGATAGAAAGATGGTTATGCTTTATTTTATAATTCATTTCAACCTCTAAATGCTTCTAACTATATTTAAAACACTTTATCAACTTGCTGACTATCAAATATTCGAACATACCTCAGAGTCAGTGCGTTTAATGTCAACTTGGCTGACATCCGCCACAACTCACTAAGAGTTAAGGGCGGAATAAAGCACTCGTCACCCCACGTACTCACTCCAGATCCATGCTCATTGGCCTCTACCCAATACATATGGCTCATTATGTTTATTTATGCATGGCATTTAATGCAATCAAAAGGTAACTACCATGCTTTAGCCGCCTTTGATTGTAAAATGAACTGGAAGCTGGCTAGTTACCTAAGTACCGATTAGGTGGCACAAGCCAAAGCTTCATCATATTGGCATTAATTCATGTTTTTGGTCCAAAAACCAAGCCAACCGGGTTGGCTTTGCGTGCTTTGTGGTCGATTCAAAGCCGATTTGAGGTAGGCTTAAGTAGTTCTTGGACTATTAAACTCCATCCATATTGAAATCGATGCAAAGCAGCAGCCAAGGATAATACAATCAATGGTTAGGGTCCTATGTGACACGATGGGATAGTTTGAAAAACAAATGCATATAAATATAAAGATTTAATGTATGTAGATTCGATACCTTTTCGAAAAATATATACACAAAATAATTGTCTAAGGAAAATTCTCTAGAATTAAAATTAGACAGACATCTCACCCACAGTGCCTGACTGCAGTCAGTAAAGGACTTTAGAGGGTTAGCAATAATTATTGCATACTTTAAGGTACTTACATTTAATTTAAAGTTATTAAGGCAAACCATTGTGAAGGCTTTAGAGATTGCAACGTTGCGGCGAGCAAGGCAAATCAATTAAACTGAAACAACTGGGTCTAAGTAAACATATATATACATATATATATATATATGTAGAGACATGGATGACGAGCATATACATAGATGCCGAAGAACGTTCAATCAACTGGCAGCCAGTGACAAGCCCAAGTCATTACTCACACGCTCACACAGACAGACACAGACACAGATACAGACGCACACAAAGGCAGCACTTATTGTGATGGACACAATGTTAACAGGCTAAATGAGAAACAAATGCCACAAAAGCAAAAGGAAATAACAACAACAACAACAACGAATGGAAGAAAAAAACAGGAGACCGAGCGCCAGGGAGCAATAGAATAGAGAGTAAAGACAGAAAAGGCCCCAAAAACAATAAATCCCATAAATCATATTAAATTGACATATCAGGCAAAAATTGACCGCAAGCAAAAGGAATGTGGACACACACACACACACCCAATGCTTGGCAATATGCTGTTTTCTATTGTGCATGTGTGTGTGTGTGTCCTACAATAATATTTCTTTATCAATTTCCCTTACAAGCTTAGCCACAACACAAGCAACTGATGATGACGAGAGCCATGTGCAAATGCCTAACAAAAATGTTTAGAGGCCATGCCACGCCTCTTCAATCAAGAGATATGTTTTTTTTTTTGTTTTTGGTGTCATACGCCTCATCCATATCAATTTAGCAAATTGGCCAATTTCATTTCGGGTCAGATAAAATACTTTAATAAAATCTCGAAAAAATAAAAATAAGAAAAAACAAAAAGCAATAATTAAAATGCATTTTAAAATGCTTAAGGCAAGCAATCTGATAGACTGAAAAACTCTTTTAAGCTTACTTGCAAATTGGTATTTGCTTATTGATTTACACAGACTGACACACAAGCAAACACACAGATACAGCCACGCACACACACACACAATAAGAGGACAATGCTGTTGGATTACATCATTAATAACTCAACTGACGCCTGGGCGTATGCAGCACATTTTTTTCCTCCACGCCCCGCCATAAACTTATTATTAAGAAGGATTATGCCGATTGAAAACGGTTTGCTTGCAAATCGATATGTTTGTGGCCGCTGTTAAACAGAATATTCAACATGCATGTTAAAGCCTGTTACCCAGGTCAATTAACAAAAAGGCTAAAATCACACAGACAAATGTCTGTAAATGGATTATGCAGAGTTATGCATGCTCAAGAACGTAACTGGGTTTAGCATTAACTTCTTAAAGTTCTTCCAATTAAAGTCATATTCTGGCCACCCAGGAGCAATTCGTGTGTCAAAGCACTTAAATTGGCCACGACAGTTTGTCAGCCCACATAACGCATTCTAAACGATCATTAAGCGGCCTGGTCTTGGTCCTGATTCTGGTTCCTGACCTGGTAGCCAGTCGTAGTCGTGTCGCGCAATTTTTTCTTTTTTTTTTTTTTTGCATCAAATTAACACACAAATTTTTATAACCCTTGGCCATAAAAACCACCGGGCCCAACCTCTCAACTATAAAAACAATCAAAACGAGTTACACAGCCGCCAATTTTCTTAGGTTTCTTTTTTGTTTCTTGCCTTGTTATATTGTATATACGCGTTTTTTTCTTATTTTTTTTGATACCCTAAGATTAGGATATTAGGGTATTATTATTAACCATAGAGAAAGTAGGGCAAAAAGAAAAAAAAAATCGTATTTTTAATGGTATCTACTTTCAGTTTTCATTTCATTCGATATTGAAACTGTCTAGATCATCAAATTTTAATATATTTCAAAGATATTTCAATCTTTATACAATAAGTTGAGACTTAAAAATCTAATTTATGATAACTCTTGCTATCTTTATATGATCGGAAATTTTGAATTCTATATTTTATCATAACGAAAATACCAAAAACTGGCAACTGCAAAGATTTTAGATGAATTTGTATCTTAATCATATCAATTAATCAAATTTACTCACAGAATAATATATTAAAAATGTAAAGATATATATTTTTGAACGATTTTCAATATATTGAAAATGTAAATATATAAATTTTGGAACGATTTTCAATATATTGAAAATGTAAAGATATAAATTTTTGAACGATTTTCAATACATTGAATATATAAATTTTTGGAACGATTATTATATACTATATATTGAAAATGTAAATATATTATTTTCAACGATTTTCAAATATTTAAAGACGAATTATAATTACAAAAAAATAATAGAAAACATAAAAAAAAATGGACAGAGGATTTCCATACAGAATTTCCACATAGGGTATTGAAAAGACGATCCCTTATGGAAACTGGTGGAATTTCCTTTCTGTTTTTTGTCCGTTGCTTCACTGTCGTAAATTCTATTTGGAGCTCCTTCTGGCTCTTCTCCACTCATAACTCTTTTACTGCTGCAGTAAATCATAAATGAAAATAAACTGAACTGCCACATTAAAACTTTAATAAACGCAGCTAATAAAAATAAATAAATAAATTGCAAGAGGCAGCAGTAGCAGCACCTTGACTAGGACCTGCTCTCCTGCAACCACTTGAACCTCCCTGTGTGCAGGAACACTAGCTGCTGTTCGTGCTTAATTGGCCCGCTTGCACTCATCTGTTCCATTTAATTTTGAAAAAAACTCCATTTCAGATTTAAGAGTCGCACGGTGCGTTGCCTGGCCTCGGCCACTTATATTGTGAGACAGATCTGCAATCTGGGCATTACAGTTTACACACCCAGTGTGGCATTAGCCACCGTCATTGGTATACCCTATTGGGTCTCCATTGTGGGCATGTCAGCCATTTGCATAGTGTTTACGATTTTGGTAAGTAATTTGTAAATTTCATTCTCTTTTTGGTTTTTCATCAATGACTTTTCGGTTTTTTTGGATTTAGGGCGGTCTGAAAGCGGCCATCAATGCGGATGTTATACAAACAGTCACCATTCTGGTGGTCACAGTGGCCGTTTGCATCCAAGGCACCATCTCTAGCGGTGGACCAAAGAAGGTTTATCAACTAAATCGCGACAATGGTAGGTGGAGGAAGGATGAGGGTCTTGGATTTCGATTGATCATGGCAGCTTATTAGCGGAAATGTTGTCAAATGATGCCAGCTAGTTATTGTGTGTGTGTGTGTGTGTGGGTAGTGTTGGGGGGAGTGGCGTGTATGTCCTGTGACTGTTCCACATTTATGCTGACGAATGATGACTATTAAAATGGCATCCATTCTGTTGTTGTTGCTGCTACTACTGCTGCTGCGTCGGCTCATTATGCACATAAATGATGATGATAAAAGCGGCATAAAACAGCAGCAAAAAGAAAGATAAAGCGCCAGTCTATGTAGGGATGGTATGGGATGGATGATGGGAAATGGATGCCTCGCATGACGACAGTAATAAATGTCTGACGGCAAGAGCGTTTGTCACTTGAATTTGAGTTGTGTTTGGTTGTCAAACACGCCTGGGAATACCCCCACATGCTGCAGGCTGCATGCAATAAATACATACTACATACATATATTCATATATGTATAATACAATATATATGTAAATGTCGTTGCAATAAAGTTTCTTTTGTTCTCATTGCACTTTAGGCCGTCTAAATTTCTGGAACTTTGCCGGCGACATGACAGTCCGAGTCGATACACTTTCAGCCTGGTTGGGTCAACTTTTCATGTCACTCTCCCAGATTGGTTGCCAACAGAACTTTATGCAGCGCTATGTCAGTCTCAAGAGTCTCAAGGAGGTGCGAAGGTATGTAGTTTCATATGAATCTTAAGAAGGAACACTTTTCCAATCGAATTCTCTCTCTCGTTTAGTGTGATGCTCATGAATGTGCCATTGGTATTTGTATTCTTCTCACTCTCTTGGATCTCTGGCATGGTCATCTATTCGGCGTACATCAATTGCGATCCCCTTGCCGAGGGTTATATTAAGAAACCCGATGAAATATTACCCTTCTTTGTGGAAGATCAATTGGGTTTCCTGCCCGGTTTCGTGGGCATCTTTATGGCCACCTTGTTTAACTCTGCTTTATGGTGAGTTATTAATCTAAATCTAAATGCAAGCTAATACGAATTAAATCCCCACCCCCCTCCCCCCAGTATGATGGTCTCCAATCTCAATTCATTGGCCACTGTCTGTTGGGAGGATTTTGTGTCGCAGCTGCCCAAGTTCAAGGGATTGTCAGATAAGCAACAATTGCGGATAATCAAATTGGTGACCATCATCTGTGGCCTCATCATCATGTGTGTGGCATTTGGAGTTGGTTTGCTCTCTGGTGTCATTGAGTCATCGCTGCTGGTCTTCTCGGCGACATCGGGACCCCTATTGGGTTGCTTTCTGTTGGCCATGATGGTGCCAGTGGCCAATTGGAAGGGCACATCGGCGGGCATGGTCAGTGCCTGTGCGTTTGTATTGTGGATTATTTTGGGTGGCATGACCATTGACAAAAGCACACCCAAATTGCCCACCTCAACGGAGGTAAGCATTATATTTAAACATATTAGATATATATATATATATATATTAATGGACAATCTTGTTTTTAGGGCTGCTCAAATTACACTTTCTCTGATAGCATTGCCAAGCCCAATTATGGTGATGAATCCTGGCTTTTGACCCACACACCCCTGAATAATCAGACCTATCTGGCGCCTCAGGAACAGTAAGATAATAGCAAAACTTCTCAATTGATGCATTCGTAATTCTCTGGTTTTTTTTTTTTTGTAGCACTCCCATGGAGACCTTCTACTCGATTAGCTTTATGTATTATAGTTTAATTGGCACAGCTCTAACAGTTATTATTGGCACCATCATCAGTTTGCTCACCCAACATCCGGACGATGAGTATGATGCTAAACTATTGCATCCTCTTATATTCCGCGGCTACGAGCGTTTGAGCGGACCCAAACCCTACTATGTCAAGCATGAGGAGGAGTCTGGTCTGAATGGACGCAGCAGCAGCAATTCTTCGGCCACCACGACGACATGCAAAGAGGAGAAAATCAACCATGCGTATGAGTCCACGCCCGATGAGAAGAAGGTGAATCCCATTGCTGTGGTCTTCACCACCGCCGAGAGTGAACCCAGTACCCAGTCCATTTGTGATGGCAGCAAAATTCAACTGGACACTGTACCAGCCGGCGAGACAGGCGTCTATCGGCAGCTTCAGGGACCCAAGGCGTCGCTTTGAGCGACTTCATCATCCCCATTTACCACCATCACCACCAGACCGTACTTACCTAGCATAGGCCATTGAAATTGTAGTTTAGTCAATATACATACTTATTAGTTCGTAAGCTAAGGATTAGTCTAGACCAATTAATGAGGGAACTTAACCGTATCAAGTCTACAAGGATGCTGTGATTATTGTACGAGAGAGTTATATATTGTTGAGCAATATTCTCGAGAAGTCTCCCGTATATTGTAGAGAGACGATTTTTTATTTATGTGTACTTATTGTGTGGATGGATGTATGTAATTGTATGTATATAAGCAAAGACAATATTTTGTATTATCTATTATCTATCATTTGTGCAATAAATAAAGCTCATGTATTTTTATCTAAGGTACAATATCGTTGTGCAAACCAAAAAATATGAACTATAAAAACGGGGATAAGCCCCAACCTAGCTCCCAGCTCCCGGCTACTTTTTTGCGTCACCCAATTCAACGTATTCAAGCGTATCTGACAGCTTCAATGAAGTCCATGTTAACAGCATTTCCCCCGAAAAAATAACTTCCATTAAGCCTATGAACAACGGACAAAAAATAACGCCGCCAGCGTTACTACTTTTTTGTTTTGAGACCATTTATAAAAGCATATACAGACGTTTACCATGTGATTACAGCTGAAAAGGAAACTTTAAATTATAAGCCCGGAAACAGACTCCAGAGGCTGTTTTTTCCAATGATTTTTTGGCAAAAAGTTACTTATTCAAAGGTGTCAGAGAGTAAACTGCAGGATGAACAATATTTATCTACTCTCACAACATGTCGTATGAGTGATAATATATAAAATCACTGTGTCGCCAAGTAAGCAGAGAAAACTTTAGTTTTTTCTACTTTATTTCTAAGTTTAAAACATATTCTGTTTGAAATATAAAAAATCGTTTGGTTTGGGCATTTTATAAATCTAGATAGGGTAGAATTCGACTACTTTTTTCAAAAATTTAACGTACATATTTGCCAGTGCTGCCCATCAACACCTGCCAGTGCTGCCACTCTACGTAATCAGCTGTATAAAATACCCTGCAATGACAATTGCGAATGAGTATTTTGGCTTTCTGATTCTTTTGTTATTTGGAAACTTGTGTAAAATGTTTTAAAAATCTATAATGTTAATAAAAAATCTATAATGTTAATAGAGTTAATAATCAGACATCCAACAATTTTTTGTGTATATATTTTTTAAAAAATTGTATATGATCTATTATTGTACTTCATTTTAATATTCGAAAATGATATAAATGATTAAAAAGAAATGCAGGGTCTTTCTGTAGCGAGTATGCTCAGCCTAAGACTCATCGATAGCGATAAGTCGAAACAGCTGACGTACTTATCGCTTGTGGGTGTTGCACTGTTTCTTTTGTTTGCGGCTTATTGGTTAATAGTGCAATAAATAAAATAAAACGCAAAATCGCTTTATCTGAAAAATAATTGCATCTGAACGGAAATGAAAAATGGCCACATTAGTGAAGCCAAAAAAAGAGGTAAGTTCCGAGCTCTCCTTGTGCATGAAAATCGGATAATAATAATAAGAAATCTCGATTGAAGAAAACGAAAAAGTCCCGAATTACTCAAAGCAAGCGGGAAGAGGAAGAGATATGCCAAGATGAGCTATCAACAAGTAGTAGCGCTGCAGCGTCAGAACAAAGACCAAATCCCATTGAAAATGCTTCCCTAATGGAGGAACTTGAGCGAGTTGCTGCCTTGGCCAGCAGTAGCAGCAAGGAGCCAATCATTAGCCATGAGTGCTGCATTTCAAGAGACACCATTGTGACCGGGGATCCGGAAGTAGAACCGGAACCCACTGCACCATGTGCCCCTCCCTCCTCCAGCAACATTCAAGTGGTGCAATATCCGAATTTACAGCCATTGCGACTTAACAGTCCCAACGAAGAGCAGAAATCTCCGATTGTCTACCATCAGCGTACGGTGTCACCTGGTTTCGCCTTGGCCCGCAGTCACATACAACCATTGAGCGGGGAACAATTAAAGCAAATCTACGAATGTCCCGATCTGGAGCGGGCAAAGCAATTTGAATTGGAATTTCTAATGAACTCATTGCTGGAATCCAGTGAGTCAGATCCCCTTTATCTAGCTCTCATGGAGTACTATAATGTGGAAATGAAACGCACCTCGAATCTACATGATGTGCAAAAGTATCGAACATTGTGTACTCAAACGCAAAAGGAGATTTGGACCAAAGAGGAAGTGAAGCAAACCTTTGGTGCTATGTGCGGTGATGGGTACGAAATGAAAGAAACCATTACCTACAGGTGAGTGCTGATAAATTGTTGCACAAATGTAATGCTTGGCTACTTTACAATTGATTTTTGGCTATTTCTTCACAGCCGGATCAAGGTGGATCAAGTCAAACTGGAGGCCGCCACAGCTTCTCTGACGTCGTTACATAATTTGGTGTGTCATACGTTGACCACTAATACTATCACAGCCAGGATAACGAAAGTGAAAATCGATCAAATAATTAATGAGCTACTTAACAAGTATCAACCAGATAACGAGCAGTCGAATAATTTGAAACTGCACATTCAGCTGGATGCAGCAGCTCTGGAATGTGTGGCAGGACTGCGACGTGCCATCGCCATATTCTTTAGTTTCGTACGACGACCAAGTCCCAATACGGTACAATTCGAATTAAATTAAATTGACATTGCAAATGTATATATTGCCAATTTTTCTTACAGAATTTCGACACTGATCTAAAGCTTTGGCTGAACAAGCTGATTTCCCTGCATATTTTGCTGGCAACCAAAGAAGATCATTGGTTTCTGCTTTTTAATATTTTACGTTGTCCCAATGGCGTCGGTTCGTGGGCTGCACAGTTCCTGCAGCTCCCTGGCATGAATGCATTACAAGTCTCAGGCACACAGACCAACGAGATGCCATTGGAATTGACCTCGCCAGAGCTGAATCACTGCATAGCCACATTGCAAATTCTTTTGATGCCCATCAAGAAGCGCAATGAGTATTTGAAAAGTCAAGCACAGGCTCATAGAGAGCTGTCCGGGGCAACAGCGGTGGCTGGAGACCGTTGGATACTGGTGGATTCAGATGGCGAGGATTCACATTCACCCACCGGCGAATGCTTGGGACTGAAAGAAAGCGATCTTATAGCTTTGCTCAATCAACTTCCTTTCGAGAAACTCTTTACGTGAGTAGAGCAATCCAAATGTGGTGATAGATGATGATAATGTTGAAAGGTTTCCCTTTCCAGCTCGTCGTTGCGTATTGAGAAGTTTCTGAACGATTATATCATTGAACCGGACATGATAACGGCTCAGCATATGATATCGTCGGTGGCCTTTCTTGCTCAATTGGTGGAGATTTTCGGGGAAGGTATGTTGACCTACAACAATGAGCGCTATAAACAGCTGGCCAAGCGTCTGGGTCGTCTGGTGCGTCATTCGTTGCAGTATGTCTCGGACTATCACGATCTCTTTATGTAAGTCAATGAAATTGGAATAGATGCTTTAATAACGCAATCCGTTATGCTATAGCCACAACAGCCTGAACAAGCCTGCCGATCTTTGTGAACGCATCGAAGTCGAGCTGCAAGCCCTGCTCATTCGTGCCTGCGGATATATTTATCGCACCCACAACCTGGGCACCTGGCAATACTTCTCTACACTTCCCTATGCCACACTTGATACAGAGATTATTTGGCATCTCTTTTATTATCTGAATGTGGGTTTTCCAACAGACTTGAACACCCAGCTCGTTGAGGATCCTGAAAGAGCCTTTCAGGCAGAAGACTTTTGGCATAAGTTCGATGTGGCTTATAGTGATGTTGCGCCCGAGGATATGTATTACCTGTTGCAGGCCTTTTTTGAGATGGCCAACGATCGGGATCGTACCAAAGACTGGAACCTAATCAAGGCTATATGCTTGCATATCTATCATATTGGTTTTATCCATTGGACTACCAGAGAAATGTGTTACAAGGCGGCACGTGATATGTTGATTAATATGATTTTGGCCTACGAAGATCTCCTGGGTTGCTTGCTCCTGCAGCTGAAGGTGCGGTTTGGAGAGACAGAACAGGCCGCTTATCTGTTTAAAGCTCTGCCACTGGAAAACTGGCGACCGGACATGGACAGTTTCGAAATACTTTCCAATTGGCTGCTTCACTATGAATACCAATCGCCAGAAAGTCAACTTGCCCGTCAGATCATTGGCCATCTCAATTGGGGCTTTGACGATGAGAGGCGTTTATTTTTACCCCACAACATTCACGTTCGCATGTCGTGCCTGGTCACTGAGGCACTGACTAAGCATGTCCCGGAAGTAATCGGCGCCTCTGGTATCTCGGAGAGTGTACGTCAGGTTTCCGCACTCATTGACTCAACGCAGTCGAGTCGAGAGCAGTTTACCAATTGGTGCTGGCGCATGGTTTCCTTGCTCCGTCTACATTTAATGGACCAAAGTGTGGAGTCGGTTAAACGAACTCTTCAACATCCTACAGAACCGTTACTCTTTATACCAGAACTGGAACGTCTGGATATGATCCAACAAGGTGTTACCGATGAGCGTCCGATAGCTGTATATGTGGGAATCTTAGTGAGTTTGCATGGCCATTCGATTCCATTGATATGCCAGCATGGTTTTGGCTTGCTGCAAAAACTACTCATTGATCATCGTCATGCGGCTGTCATTCGTTGTCTGGAATTGATAGTGCCACTATTTCTCGAGACTCCCGAGACACTGGCCAACTGTGAGGGGTAACTAACAATACTAAAGATTGACATAGACATTTTTTTAGTTCAAACTGAATTCCAGATTTAGCAAGGTGATGCTTACACTTCTTAGTGCAGACAGAACCTATTTAAAATTGGCCAAAGACATGGTCTATGCTAATTCAGTTGGTCCAATTCTTGAACTATTAGACAACATGCTGCATCATCAGATTGTCTCCTATACCAGGCAAGTACTAGCCATTAAATAATTACTCTTTAATCAATATTCAATACTTTACATCTGCAGCTACGGCCTCTGTTCGCCACTTAATCTAATTAATATATGGCTAACTTGCTTCACGGCTCTGCCAGATTGGTCACAAAATGCAAATGTCTTACATCTGATGGATAAAATGGTACGCATTGCCTATCAATTTGCAGATTGTCGTGCCCAAACTGTGGAATTCTTCTACAACTATTATAAAGTAAGTTGTAATTTTTCAGCTAAGATTTGATATAATTATCTAATTCGTATTTGGCGTCTTTAGAGTGTCACCGAATGGAAGACACCAAACAAAACATCGGCATTCAAATCTTTCTTCAGCAGTCAGCCTACGCAGTCACGCATTCCTGTGATTTCACCGCAGTACTGCTGGCTCTCCTTGGTACTCTTGGAAATTGAATTTCGTCTTCAGGATATTTCCTTTTGGTCCGAGCTGCTGCGTCAAATCTCTGTACAGCCGGTGGAGGCTGCTCTTAAGAAAACTTTAGCTATTCGCAAATCAAATGCATTTGCCCCAACACAATTGGTCATCTACAAGTACGCCCAATTATTGGCCAACATGGACACCACACATGCTCTCTTTCCCATCATTTGTCAGAAGTTCTTTGAGCTCTATCTCTGGCGAGTGCCCACAGAGGTTGAATCGCAAAATTTTTCATATAATTTCGGAGTATCGGATAAGTTTTACGAACACAATGTAACCCTGATGAAGACGGTTAAAGCTCAACTGAAAACTGCGGAAATCCATTACACAGCTATGTCCAGAAGACGTAGCAATGAGGAGGGTATGGGTCCTATCTATTATAGCTGCTCGAAACTTATGCAAAATTGTGCTCTCTGGCTGGAGGATACACAGATAAATAAGTTTTCCAGCGATTCCGAGCAACTTCCAGCTCAATATAATAATGTAAAATTGCGCGAATTGCTTAGGGGGCAAACCGAGCATTGGACGGAATATCTCTGCCCCGCCTCTCTGCGCAAGGAACAACGCCATCAAGCAGATCAATGGTCTCGCAAAATATTTCGCATCGACATGCAACAGACTCGAAGGACACCGTTACAGTCCAAGCCCCGTCAGACTCCAGTGCAGCGTATCAAGAGCCATCTGGTCACCTACGATAAACGTTTGCCAGCTCCACAGTTCATCCGGCCTGAACCTGTAAAACAGATGGCCATCGATGGCAATACTTTGCCGAAAATGAAGAAGGCCATTCACAATCTGAATTCTACAGCCAAGTAAGACCTAATGCACCGCATATTTTGTAAGAAGCGTTTTCTTAACCAATCTTTTACTTTCCCTTAGCAAATTTCACTATAAAACCTCTGAGTTGAACTCATTGAATCTGAATTATCTTGAAAGAGTGCCGGCATTATATCAAATGGTACCATACAATGAGATTAGGAGGAAAGAGTGTGACTCGTTGCTCTTCAATCGTAAATGCTCGCGGCCAGCGCAAATTGCAGTGATTCCACAGCATATACGTAAAAATGAGAAAATCTCCCGATCACAGGACATAAACAGGGAAAACCATGATAGGATTATCAATGAGATGTTGGACATGAATTTTGACAGCTTTGCTGAGACAATTGAGGAATTGGGCAGCTATATTCGTGTCTTGTTACATACTCCATCAACAGCCAATAAAATGGTAACCCAAATTGGCATTGCCTTCTTCTATCATATGGTGGAGAATCTCAATGATGTAACTATGAAGTTCCAAGCTATCTATGATCTATATACACAAGTGCTCGAAGAGATGGGTGTAAGTAGAGCGAGTAAATTCATTTTGCAGATTTTAAACATTAATCATTGATTGCCTTGCAGATTTATATACAAGCCGAACAGGCAACAGAGGGACTAACCGTATTAAAATTGGCTTTAAAGCGTCCCGATCTCGTGGAGCTATTGGCTGGTGTCTTTGTACCATGTCGCACAGATGTCGAATATTTTCTGCCCATGTATCAGTTTCTCATAGACTCTCATCTGAAACGCTGCGATACGAAAATCCTTTTCGTATTGCTCTCCAAATTCGATTTGCTCAGCTGGATGGAAGCGTTCCAGCCAAAGCTCAGCGAGATTAACCGTTTGCTCCTGCTGGTGCTGCAGGGTCTGGAGTCATGGTCACAGCCGGATAGCAGTTTACTGCAAGATCAATTTCGACGACAATTGGTTCACATATTTGGCTACGATTTTCCTCAGCACTATGGCGAGGTATTGCAATTGGTATTGGATCGCATATCGGATCAGAAACTGATGCCATTGGTGCTGATAGATTTGCTGAACGCTCTATTTGAACGGACAAACGGTGGCACGCTCACCCAAGACACTGCTGAAGTTCGTCTGCATGAGCTATCATTGGACTTTGCGCGTCGTCAGAAGCTTTTCACTTTGAAGGCTTCCACCGACACATTGCTGCTCTTGGCCAGGCATTTTCAGAAGGAGCGTCTACATCATGGACTGCATGGATTGTATCCGAAGCATAAGGATTATTGTCCGGCTCTTGTGATATGGTTCACCTGCTTTGGACATGTTCTATTGGCGGCAGCGATATGCAGCTACCAAGAGCTCTTGGCCGATCAGAGTGAGTCGAAGTCCAATATAACAATAAATTCATTATCCCAATAATTCTCTCCGTTGGCAGTTAGCGACATTGTCTTTGGCTCCATTGTGGAAACATATGCTCCGTGGCTGGTCCCCTACACGGAACAAAGTGGCGTGGGTGATGTGGCTCATTGGATACGCCAATTAACCCCTGGTCAAGACAAAATTCTACTCCCATGGAGTGAACCACATGTGGGCAGTAGTAAGCTGATGATAAGATCTTTTATTGCCATCATATTGCAAGTGCTCGAGTATCTGCCCTCATCGCATAAGATTCTCGAGCACGTGTTCGCTTGGTATATTCATCATTATGCGCAACCTAACATGGCTGGTTATGTACTGGCCCCCATTCACGAAGGTCTGGCACAGCTACCCTGGGAACGCTTTTTGCCACCCAACAAACACATTGAATTGCTTTATGATAGCCTTCAACGCTTTGTGCCTGAATCGCATGCCATGCTGGGCCACATCTTTATTAGAATTGATTGGACTAATTGGTTTGGAGTGATGCCACAACCAGTTGCCATTCTTTCGCGTCTCTTTGGTGTATTTATAAAGATTGCTTTCGAGCCGAACATTCATATTCATCCGAATACTAGCAAAATACTGGAGGAGGCCACTCAATATCCATGGCACCTAGTTGAATACAGTGAACTAGAGAAGTTGCTCAAGTGGTTTGTGGTTAGTGTGGAGCCCGCAATTGTTTTGAAACTGCCCACCGAGAGCAACTATGCTGATCGCGCTGTTCTAGAGTGAGTAAATCAAACTAAAGTTTCGATCAAATTATTAACCATGCTTTTTAATAGCCTCCTTCGTGTGGCATGTGCCATGATTCCCGAACGTTATGGTCAAATCCCTGTGGTACAGGCTTCGGGCAAGCGCATGCTGTACACCCGATCACTTGTGCGTTTGCAACGAGCCTGCGGAGCGAAGCATACAAAACTTCTGGCCACCAAAGAGGGAGAACGTGCCTTTTCACATGCCTTTCTAGAGCTCTTGAACTCAATTGATTTGGCAATTAGCTATACCACAGAGCAACGCACTGGCGAAGAACAGCGCAGAGAAGCTCTCAATTTGATGCTCGAACTGGTAGCGCCAACACAGACCCAAAGTGAGGAGATCTCCAAGTAAGTCTTATGCTATCGAAATGGTTTCATGTAATTAACGCTTTGTTAACCCCACAGTATACACATCCAAACGCTGATACGTTGGCAACAGACTTGTCCTCCAGGTAATATAGTTATGTGCTCTGCTCTACC